>JAKLNG010000005.1:1715220-2423985 GCA_022814565.1 Phaeophleospora eucalypticola | reverse complement strand
CCCCCCCCCCCCCCCCCCCCCCCCCCCCCCCCCCCCCCCCCCCCCCCCCCCCCCCCCCCCCCCCCCCCCCCCCCCCAACACTGCCAAGCATCCCAACGACGCCCCACGCCCACACCATGACGACTGTGCAGGCAGTGCCTCCGAGCCGCGCTGAAGTGATTGAGATGAAGAAGCTCCCATTCGGAAAAGGGTGGTGTTTTTGTAGTGAAACACTTACGGAGACCATATTTCCACGCAGCTTTCTCTCCACAGTCTCTGCAACGTAGATAGGCACTGTACCACCCTCAAGACCAACACCCATTCCTAGGATGACGCGCGCTGCGACGATCATGCCGTAGTTCTGGGAAGCGGGCTCCAGCGCTCCTCCAATAGTGTACAGGATGCAAGAGATGATGATGGACCATCGACGGCCGAACCATTCGTTGGAAGGGGACAGCAGGAATGCACCAGCGACAGCTCCGAGAGGCATACCAGAATTGACAAGAGAATTCTGTTGGGCAGTGAGGCCAAGATCGTCTGGCAAGAAGAGGTTTGCACCGGAGATAAGAGATTGATCGAGTCCAGAAAGCAAACCTCCCATGGACGCGAAAGCCACAAGGAGGTAGGTGAAGTGCTTTGGGTTGTTGAATTCCAGATCGAAGAAGCCTTTCTTGTCGCCTCGAGCTTGCAGCTGCTTTTCGAGATCCTCAATGAGAGCGTCGGCCTCCCAGCCGCCTGCGTGTGCTATGTCCAACGCTTCTGCTTTTGATGCGACCTTTGGAACGCTGCCAGATCGGATCGCGTCAGATATCTCGTCTGAATCCATTTGGCGACGCTCGTCGAAAGTGGCATTCTCGACGTTGGTGGCGTGGTCGGTTTCGACGGCCTTGGCCTCGTTCGCCTTTTCCGCCGACATTTTGGTTCCAAGTATCCTATCAGAACAAGGGATCCGGCCAATCCAACAGTGTAACGAAAGCAAGCTCGTCGATTGAGATGACCTTCCGATGCGAAGAATCGATGTTAAGGGAGAGTCGGAGGAAGGACTGTCGTAGTCGGAGTCGTCTCAGAAGGACAAGCTTCGTCGGAAAAGGGTGTCGTGGTTCAGTGCGCGCACATGGGAATCCCCTCCACATTTTATACCTTCACGCTGCGGAGACTCCACCGCATCCCGCTGCCCACGATGCTCCGCTTGGAGACTTCGGTCACGCAGTGTGGGCGCTCCATGTTTCTGCCGGTCCTCCATCGGTGCCGTTTTCGCGGCCGTCGCACGCGAGAAGTGGAAAGATTTTCAAGCAGCGCGTGTCGTTGACCGCGACAGCCAATCACCGCCAATGATGGAGTGGCTCTGATGGCGGCGGGGACTGCAGGCAAGCTTCTCGGTCCGATTGCTTGCGCGCGGATGCGAGAGCTTGATCCACTTGGCCATCTCTTCGCCTTCCATTTTGCTTCTAGCGCCCTTCTAGCGCCGAATCCCCTTGCTCGTGAGTGAACAGTCCTTTCCTCTCCGTATTATCTGTTGTCACATCCTCCGCGGGGACGAGATGCGGGTTGAGATGCCTCACGCGTTCGCATCTGGACCACGACAAGCGCATTGATCTCTCTGCAGAGTCGATAGAGCTCAGAGCCGTCAGATGCCGACGATTGTGTCTCTACAGAAGCATCATCGAATGTGCAACCACGAAGGCCAGCCGCATGCCGTTCAGCCTCAACCGCACAGAGAGCGCCCAAGGCTGCACATCTGCCGCCCTTGTGCCGGCGCCACCCATCGACATCGCTGCCGTCGCGTCCACTCGGGGTGACGGAATCGATATGGCCATTGCTTCACGCCTTGCTGCTGTTGGGAAACAGAAGCGTACTGTGGGTCGATGTCGAAACGTGCCAAGGCAAAGGATTGGGCAATCTTCCGCCTTTTCTGTGTCACGCATGATCTGACCACCAGCCTACGCCGGGTGACCACGCGGAGACCTATATTCTTGTACGCATCTGGATAGGGCGAGATCGGTCTTTCGTGTGATGAGATGACAGGCATTGAGCAGGTCGTGAGAAATTGAAGCATGCCGAGAAGCTAGGAGAATGTGAGCTTTCTGTGTCTGGTACTCCTCCTTCACTGATGACATTGCCATCCACGATGTCGAATCTCCCTGTTCAACGTCGGGGACGCAGCATCTTTGCCGTACCGGAAAGTCATCTCGATGGACCAGACCGCTGTCGCCCTACTGTTCGACTACTCGTTACCCTTGTCTTGACTGGAGTACCGGAAATGAAACAATCTTCGTCTGTGTCGAGATATTGAGCAACGCCAAATCCTCTTACCTAGCAATGGGCTCTAAGGGTGCACCCACCAGATTTTGCGGCCAAAATTGGCCCTGATGATGTTCAAAATGCGAATCTGATGATGGTCGCACCAAAGCTTTCTCGTGCCAGTGGGCTGTGTTGGTTTTCCTGACGCCCGAGTGCCTACTGATCAAGTGCTCGCTTCTGAAAGCTTTCCAAAGCGGCTAGCTCTCCAGTCTATACCATTTTCTGGGGCACTCTGTCCCAAAGACTACCTTTCTTGAGAGCACTGACAGACAGAGGTCAAAACAAGGATAGTATTGAACTTGAGTACCGGAGTGGCCGACGTTGCTGCTCTTGGCTTCAATGTAGAGCGCCAATTCCTTTTTGGCGGGGTCGCTGCGCCGGGCTTGCGGAGGAGGTAGAGATGATCTACCTGAAGTGAGTATAACGGGAGCCGCTGAGCTCATGGAGACCCCTCAATTGCCTTACATTTGCCTTACATCGATCCTCGTTTCTCCTGCAGAAAGTCGACTGGAAGAATTGAGTCGCAAAAAGAGTGACGGAAAAGACATCTCAAACGAATCGACCACCAAGAAAAACGTTCCAAAAACTCGCAAGGAAACCAGGTCGGACGCAGGCAAGATGAAGGCTGTTAAAGTAGTCGGTTATCATAAGAACCTGGAGATGGGCGAGAATCCTCAACCCGAAGTGACAGGCCCTCTGGATGTTATCGTGAAGATTGGTGCTGCGGGTGTATGCAGGTAAGTTTTGCACACCTCACCCGTTGACGAGCTCGCAGTTGAGCATCGATAGAACCGACATCCATATCCTGGAAGGCCAGTGGGAAGACAAAAGTGGCGTGACATTGCCCTACACCATCGGACACGAAAACGCAGGATGGGTTCATGCCAAAGGCGAGGCCGTGACTGGACTCTCCGTGGGCGACGCCGTGATCTTGCATCCACTCGTCACCTGTGGCCTCTGCCGAGCGTGTCGATTCGGAGACGACGTCCACTGTGAGAACAGCAGCTTTCCAGGAATCAACGTCGACGGTGGCTATGCCGAGTACATGAAAACGACGGCCCGCAGCGTGATCAAGCTGGATCCCAAACTTCAGCCTGCAGATGTCGCTGCCCTCGCGGATGCGGGTCTCACGGCCTATCATGTAGTCGCAAAGGCCGTGAAGTCACTTAGGCCTGCTGGCGACTATGTCGTGATGATAGGAGCGGGTGGTCTTGGCCATATTGGAGTGCAGTGCATGAAAGCTGTGAGCGGAGCCACACTCATTGTCATCGATCGGAATCCGGATGCGCTTGTTCTTGCGAAGAAGATCGGAGCAGACCACGCTATCCCAGCGAAGGACGACGGAAGCTTCGTCAAGGAAGTCCTCGACCTGACTGGAGGAAAAGGCGCTGAGGCTGTCATCGATTTTGTTGCCGAAGGAGGCGCCACGTCCACTGGAGTAAAGATGCTTCGCCGAGCTGGAAACTACTATGTCGTTGGCTACGGAGAGAACATCAACATCCCCACCATCGACATCATCTCGACGGAGATCAACTTCATTGGCAATCTCGTTGGCAGCTACAACGACCTCGCGGAGCTCATGGTCCTTGCTGCTCAGGGCAAAGTCGTGCTCCACACGTCCAAGTACAAACTGGACGACTTCCAGAGCGCAATTGATGATCTCTCCGCAGGTAGAGTGAGAGGTCGAGCCATTCTAGTGCCTTAGTGAGAAGGACGTTGGGTCTCTGGCTGGAAGATTCATTAGGAGCAGCTGAGAAACGACAGAGAAACGAGTAGCAGAATGTTACTGGCATAATCGTTCATTCGCTTCCGTCTTGTTATCCTGAAAGCGTCGCTGTGCTGTCGTCGATTTAGAGTGAACTGCCTGTCCATCAAGGTGCTTGAATCGTCAGCGATAGCGTCTTCTTGCCTCGGAAAGCTATATCCCAATCAAGAGCAAGGGCGATAGACCGTCGCACAGGATCACGATGGCGGCTTGCCCCATTGAGACAGCCCTCTTTTGCGTCAAGATACTGCCATGAAAGGTCTGTTTTCTGTGCTGCTGCTAAGGCCGAGTTCGTCAACTATTGCAATAGAGACGTTGAATCTGCATTGAAAGCATGCATGTTCACAGGCGTTAGCGGTTTACCAGCAAATTCACCATCAGGTCCAACGACCGCCAGTATATTCTTCATTGCAAGCAGCTCGAAGTTGACCCTGGTTTCCAGAGCACCGCCGCCGATATGGGTAGTCAGAGTGACATTAGGCATGTTTGCGAGCTTTGCAGAGACCTGAGGCTCATTATAATGGACGTCCAAGGCTGCGGCCGATATGTGCCCAGATTCTAGAGCAGCGATGAGAGCTTCCTCTGCGACCACTTCACCTCGAGCGGTATTGACCAATCGTGCTCCGGGTTTCATGAGGGCCAAAGTCATGGAATTCATGAGATCCCGGGTATGCTCATTGAGTGGCGTGTGAAGTGACACACAGTCTGCCACACGGAGCAAGTCTTCCAAAGAGGAGTGATATGTTGCTTCCAGTTGACTTTCTTCGGTGTCCTCAGCTCGCAGGACATCAAAATAGTGGATCCGCATTCCTAACGCCAACTTCGCCTTGAAAGCCAGCTTTCTAGCGATCGCTCCAAAGCCCACGATCCCAAGAACGTGTCCTCTCGGGTTTGCAGAGATAGTAGCTATGAGCTTATGTGTGGCCTGGAATACTTGGGGATCACACGTCCGGGCTGCGAGCTGAGATCTCGTGAAATTGCGGAAGACGGAGAGGATCATGTACAGAGCAGTGTCCGAAACGGTTTCGTCCGACGCACCAGCCCCATTGGCGTAGATTATCTTTCTGCGACCAAGTGCGTCTACATCTGCCCAGTTGTAGCCAGCGCCGGCAGATGCAAAGATGCGGACAGATTTGGGTAGGAGCGATATGAGTTCGTCGTCCCACTGCCCCATCTCTCCACCCGTCTGAAAGTGTGGACGAAAGATGGCGGAGAAGTCGCCATACTTGTTCTCTTTTAGGTGTTGAATGAAGCTGTCTCTGTCCTTGGCGTCGCTGCGAACGACATTGAACCGAGCAAGGAAGTCGTTCTGGTAGAAATCGTGATTGTATTTGATGTCGTCTCCGAGGTGCAGCACGTTAGGCTTGGAGTTGATCGGGCTCATTCTGTGTGGCAATCAATCTTTGCGTAAGCAATTAGGCGCGTTCCCATATGACAATTGTGGTTTCGAGCAAATCGCAGCACCTAACACCGAGCTCGGCCTCGTCATGGCGGATGAGGTGATCCGGCCGGCGGATATGTTTCCGGCTTCGTTGTCTTCTCGAAGTGCGAGACTTCAGCGTTTTCGAGTATGTACTCACGCACAAAGTACGCGCCAACGTATCGACATCTAGATGGATATCGCCAAAAAGCGATGCCAGAATATCGTTGTGGTTGAGCAGAAGAAGAAGAGAAATAATAGGGGAACAAAAAGTCAAGGAGGAAACAGCCGGAATAACATCGGCAATACCGCTTCCCTGCGCAGCGCTCACAACTTCACCTTCTGTTCCTTGCTCTCGTCTCAACCTTGACATAGCATTTCTTCGCCTGAAGACAGCCATAATTCGCCCCAGTCTACCTCACAGCCCTACTGACCATGCGTCTCGCTTCCGGCTCTTGGCAAGCGCTTCCAAAGATTAGGCTTACGGCCGTTTTCACAGTCAGCAATTGATCAGCATGGCGCGCTTGACCCCGTTCGTACATCGCAGGACTGCAGAGCTTTGAGCTGTCCCTACGCGAACCAGGAGCTGAATTGTCGATAAGTGAAATGGACCTTGCAATCTCCGTCCTTCAAGCCAGGCACAACACACCGCAGCGGCGACCATGAGCACCACGCCTTCTGGAGATATCGAGAAGCAAGAGGCCAGCCCTGCGCCTAAAGCAGAAGACCACCATCACCACTACGGAGCACGCGTGCGCGAACGACTGCGACATTTCTTGCACCCCAATGGAAAACGAATACACATCGCCATCAGCCCCGAGGAAGCCGCGAGCCTGCGCCGCCGACTAGAGCAAATCCACGACAATGATGAATTCGATGTATACATCTCCGGCACTCCAGAGCATCTCGAAGCATTGAGGACCGCACAGAGCCACCACGAGGACCGCCGTGACCAGCTGCGACAACAGCATCAGGAAGTCTACGAGCGATTCGCAGATGTTCACCAAAATCTGGACGCTCTAGCGAACGAGCTGGACCGAGTGACGACTCATGGAGTGTCGTTGGAAGCCCACTTCAGTCGATTCGGCTACAGCGCTCACGTGCGATCATACGACGATGAAAGCCCCAGTGCTTCCGGGTCCACGACTCCACGCTCTTCAATCCACGAGAAGCAGGAGTCTGCCTGCGAGCGCGGCTTTGCGACTCCCCTAAAGCTGTTCAAAGTGCCCACTCTGAGACAGTATTTCCACAAGGGCATCCTATGGCGTGCCTCAGGTGCGGAAGAGGTGCAGTCGTTCGAACTCTTTGTTGACCTACTCTACGTCGGGATCCTCCAAATTCAAGGAGATGCTACCTCTGAAGACCCTACTGGCCTATCACTGCTGCACTTCATCATCACCTTCACCCTTTCCTACAAGATCTGGAACGACATGAATCTCTTCATCTCCTGGTTCGAGACTGACGACGTCTTCCAACGCGTCTCAATACTTCTCCTCTTGGCTTGCCTATTCGGCTACACAACAAACATCGTGGAAGCTTTCGAGCATACGTATGCGACACTGATAGGCTTCTACCTGGCAGCGCGATTGTTCATGGCCAGCTACCTCGTCCTGGTGGCATATTTCATACCCATGATTCGAGGAGTCATGTTTTGGAATGTGTTCATGACGGTCATCGGCGCTGCGATCTGGATCGGATCAATCCACGTCGAATACCCTGCTCAGCTCGGCCTGATCTTCGCTGGTCTCTTTATTGACCTGTTCGGCCAAACCGGCTACATAATGCTCCTCGTGCTGTCCAACGCCTTCGGCGGCAAGTTCAAGAAGTGGTTTGAAAAGGGATTTGAAGTCATGCGTAAGTCAATCATCCCCTGCCCTTAGAACGTCTTCATAAAACTACCCCAGCACCATCGAGGGCATTACTTGGCCCCACAGCATACCGACAGCATACCGACGGCGATCCACTTCACCGAAACGCCATTCCAATGCACAAAGACGCTACACGTCCACATAAACCCACAGCTAACAATCTCCAAAAACAGCCGCCGTCAACATCGAACACCGCACCGAACGAACCAACGCCTTCGTCTCCCTCGTCTTCGGCTACACGGTCGTCGCCCTCCTCTATCAATCCGCCCGCAACGGCATCGACGCCTTCTACGGCAAAGCCATCCTCGGCCTCATCCAATGCTTCATCTACAACTGGATGTACTTTGAAATAGACTCCTCCAACCTGCTCACCCATGCAATACGCCGCCACAAACTCTCCGCATTGGCGTGGTCTCTGATCCATTTACCTTTCATCATGGCCTTCGTGCTCGGCGGCGGCGGGCTCGCGCGCTTGGTCGTTGCGAATGACGCGCGAAATAGTCATCCAGACTGGCTGACGGAAGAGTATCAAGAGCGATCAGAAAGCGAGATACCAGATGGAATTCGTTGGTTCTACTGCGGTGGGTTTGGGGTTGCTCTCTTGATGATGGCCCTGATCAGCATCTCCCACGTCCACAAGGAGGCTGAAGGCATCCGTTTGACCAAGAAATTCCGCCTCGCAGCTCGCATCGCAGTCGCCATCGTCTTCGTATGCTTACCCTTGGCTCACGACTTGAACTCGCTCGAGCTGGTCGGAACGATAACGGGTCTGCTGGTACTGCTGCTCGTCGGCGAGCTTTGGTCAGCGAGCAGTTGTAACGAGAAGCTGTTTGGACGAGACAAGGCTTGTCAGTATACTGGCCGATGCTCCAAAGGTCTCCTGAGAGAAATGATCAAAGGAGGTCAGGAGGTCAACATGGACGACCTCTCCAACGGCAAGGAGAAAGACAGCGGCCACATCGTCGGGCCTTGAAAAGCAGCTGTCCCTTGTTTGACAATTTTATACCCCCATGATTTAGTAATGATCTGGAGAACTCAATTGAAGGCTTCACGGTTTGAGATGGAAGATGAAACGTCGTATATTTCCCAGACTAACGCTGTTTCCCCTCCCATGCGTTACCCTCAAAGAACGCATGCATGCACTATTAACGTAGTCTGCGGTCCCTCTTTGGGCGCCATCAACCACCACGCTACTGCTTCAGTTTAGACAATTACATTGCTGTTCCGTGCTTTCCCGCGCGCGCTCGTGCTTTTTTGCTGCACGCACACGCTCATTCCTGACACCTTTCCTCAATCCAATGCTTAACTGGCCAAAATGCAAGAGTCAGTTGGTCCAACTTCAGTCCGTGCCGTTCCCGTGTGCAGGAAGGGACGAAGATGAAGCTTCTTGGTAAGAAACCGCCAGGTCAACGCTCGATCCCAAAACGCCCTGGAATGCAGATATTATTCGAGACGGTTCAGCTCCGCCTCGACGAATCCCATGAACCGTGTCCCCGATGCCGTGTATGTACGATGTGGCCAAAGAAAGAACAATTTGCTGTGGATGCAATGCCGCCGCCGTCTATTTTGCGTCATGAATGGAATGGTCGTCGTCGTGGTGCTCGCTGCGTCTGCGAGAAAAGATGATGAGTCGGTGCCAATGTGTCGATTCGGCTGTCGAATCGCGCGCTCGGCTTGTCTCAAGTGATGCGGTTGAGAGCCTGGAAACGTGCACTCAGCGGAGCGTGCAGATCAGATCGCCCAACCGACATGTGTGCCAAGAGTCAATCCAGAAGGCCTCGCAGCGGCATCAACGAACACCGATCGGCGGCCTCGGACCCAAGCTGGAGCTGGAAGTGTGGGCGGATTGTTCAGAGTCAATGCGGTGCGAATCACCACTCCCCGTGCTGGCGCTCGCAGAACCTGTCAGACTGCGTACTTGATTTGGAGGACCGCTTTTGGGTGGGTACAGGTTGCTCACCCCTGTTTGTTGCTCTATTTGATGCGGAGCGACCGCATTGCCATGCCCTGGTGGATGGCGAGGCACTGGCTGCCTCATTCCTGGTGGGCTTGGTCGTCCGTTACGCCCGGGAGGGCCATATCCATTCGGCGGGGATGTGCGAGGGGGTGGGCGCTGTCCGGGGCTCAGAGGGTTGCCGGGCGAGGCGCTGCCACGTCTGTTCATGGGATAACCATTGTGTGGTGGTGGGAAGCCGTTGGGCGGTCCTCCGTGTTGCAGCTCGTTCAGGCGCTCGGCAGTGAGCGAGTTCGCGCGCGACTCATTTCCCATGTTCATTCTGTCAACAGTACCAAACCGATCTGAGGAGTACCCCATGAGAGGGTTGCTCATCAGCTCTTGGCGCAAGTTGGGCATCTCCGACATGAGCGCGGCACTGGTGCGGTTCTGCATCTTAGGCCGTCTCATCATGGGACCACGGCTTTGACGGGGACCTGGAGGACCCATCATCTCGGGGTTGTTCCGGAGCTGGCTGGCGCTTGGCGCCTTTCTCGTCCTTCTGCTCGTGACGCTCATCATGTCGATGTTGTCAGGGTCGACACCTGGGCCAGCCGGCATCATGGTAGGATCGAAGAAGTCCTCGCCATCCTCATCGTCGTCATCATAGGCATTGCTGGGTGGTGGAGGAGGCATTCGTGGCCCACCACGGCGCATGTGGTATTCGCGCTCCCGCAGAGCAAGCTCTTTCTGTCGCAGAGCCAATTCTCTTTCGCGCATGGCCAAGTCGCCTGACGGCGCTGACGGCATCCCGTCGTAATGTCCATCAGCGTCCACGTTGTCATAGAGCATCAAGTGACTGAACTCTTCCAAATCGTTGCCCTCAAAAGACGGGCGTCGCGACATCTGTTGCGGCGGTGGACCTCGTGGACCCCACCCGTTGCCATTCATCCTGCCTGGTGGAGGGTATCCACTCATTGAAGGCGGCCCTCTCCGCATACCAGGAGGTGGCGGAGGTCCGCCGGCTTGGGATGGCGCGCGACTGCCTGGCCTCATGCCAGGTCGCATACCTGGAGGTGGCCCGCGGCCGTTCGGGAATGGCATCGGAGGCCCGTTGGGCATCGGAGCGGAGGACATTCGGGGAGTTGGTTGAGAGGGTGGAGACGGCGGCGCGGCGGCACCTTGTGGTCGAGTTTGGTTGACGATGTTGATGTTGTGAAGCAATGCGTAGAGTGTTTCGATCCTTGGGACCTGCAGTCCGTTCTCTTGCGCGAGCTTGATGGGAGAGCCAAGGTATGTCTCGACCTCCATCGGTCGTCGAGCTGTGAAGTCCTGGTACATGATGCTGTGGGTCTCAGAAGGAATTATCATCTTCTCCATAGTAGTCTCCTTGAAGTCCGGCTTGAAGCTGCAGCCTTGATTTTGGGCGAGATTCATCAATTCGTCAATTACTCCAGTGATGAGGGAGCGTACGCCGTTCTTCTCCAGAAGCTCGGCGTGAACAGGGGTTTCGAAAAGGACGCTAATGGGATAGAAGGCAATGGGTCTGCAGCGAGTTAGTACCGTCGGCGATAAGGTGAAGAGGGGAATATCACTTACCCAACCATGCGCTCGTACTGTTGCTGGCGAATGTTCGAGGAAACCTCACAGTCCACCTGGCCTGACTTGAGTGTCATCGCGAGCGCTTCGGCCATGTCTGTCTGTATTGATGCGGGTATGGATGGATTCTTGTTGGCGGCGCCCACATGGAGCTCTGTCGACCCTTTGTGTTCAAACTCGCTCGCACCCAGCTGTGTGATCTCGACTCCTGACACGAGGGAAAGAACCACGTTGGTGGGAAAGCGCTGCTCGAGGTAGGACTCGACGCCGAGGGTGTGGGTGGTGTTGACGAGGATGCAGGTGTGCTGAGGCGACACGACGGACTCGATCACGGATGCGATGTCGTAGACGTCTGGCAGAGCCTTGACGCAGAGCAGGACGTAGTCGAAGGAGGCGCGCGAAGCACCTGCAGCTTCTTCGGGTGCTTGTACCACTGCGGGACCGTCAGATTGCTTCCATGTCGGCGTGTCTAGATAAGCACATACCATGTCTTGGCTTGAATCGCTCGTTGCCGAACTTGTCTGATCTGTCGAGATGTCAGCACTTGCGCGAGGCGATGGAATGAGGGATAAGGGGATGGCTGGCGTACCTGAATGAAATGCCGTACTGATGGACGCTCTGGAAGCCGTTCTTCCACACCAAGGTCACGTCGCAAGCTTGTGTCGCGGAGAGACGCCAGGAGAGGAATGCAGAAACGGCATTACCGCCAACTGTAGAAGCGCATTGTCAGCTTATCTGGCATTGTATCATGAGAATGTAACGCGATGCAGCGTGTGGCGCCGAGCGCTCTTTCCGTGCCAGCCCGGGAGACGAGGAGCAATCGTGCAGAGAGCTCCCAACAGCGACATGAAGTATGGCGATGGCAATTGCAGTGGCAGTGGTGGCAGCGGTGGCATACCTGACAAGATCCGCAGGCGCGGCGTCGTGGGAGGCATTGTGACGGCGGGCGATTATGTGCACGCCGGACTGGTCGACGGCGTGGTCGAGGAGGAGGTTTGGGGTCGGCGAGGTGGTCGCCGGCGTGCAGTCGGTGCTGCGACGGACAGAGGTGGTGGGTGGTGTGGTGGTGGAAGTGCAGAGCTGGCCGGCCGCGTCACGGCGTTCAGCAGAAAGTGGAGCGGCGTCGCAAAAAGCACGAGACTCAGCGTGAGCCGCGAAGGAGGTGGTGCGGCAGCGTGCACGACTTGGAGCGGAGCGGCGGCGGTGGTAACGAGCGTACTGGTAGCCAAAGGATACCGGAGAGCACCAGAACGACGGACAGCGCGGATGGCGGAGTGCTGGCGGCGTCGACGGTGGACGGGTGGGTGGGTAGAGGAGAGGTGGTGGGTGTGAAGGAAGAAGGGTGTGAGGTGTGTCGCGCCGCGAAGCAGCTGCCAGCGTGAAAGCGTGCAAGCGTGCGAGGGTGGACGGCTCGCAGCAGGAAGAAGGGAGCAGCCGGCGGAGTGCGCAGTGTGCGTGGTCGTCGGCGGTCGGCAGGCGCTAGTAGCGAGCAGCGAGCAGTTGAGAGAGCAGGTTCACCAATTCCACCACCAATTCCGCCCAATTCCACACGCTCCTTCTGGCGTGCGACTGCCTCAACATGACCGCATCGCTCGCAACAGGAACTACTCCTCTGCTACTCCTGCTATTGCTATTGCTATTGCTCTCCATGTTCATGCTCCCTCGCCTCACCCAACACGACGCCTGGCCGCCACTCACGGCAATCAGGGCAGGCATCGCCGTCAATCATACCGGTACAGAGATAATATTGGAAGCCGCCGGCTACTAGCTTCGTCCACTGTCTCCCTCGCTCGTCGTCCATCACTCGCCGCGCACGGGGCCATGTCCGACGCCTGTTTCGCCTCCTTCATTGGGAGAACTCTCACTTCGCCTCCGCGTCTCCGTGCTGAGTGAGATGCATTCATGCAATACTTGTGCTTGTACTCTCTTCGACGCCAGAGACATCACAGGTCACGTTATCCGCGTGGCACTCACACTGGCGGATACACTGCATTCCGTACGCCGAGCCATCCAGGCTCGAGTCTCGCAGATGTGATGGGCACCAACCACCACCAACAGCGCAACTCGATGCGAGCACGAACGGCGTGAGACGACTCCTCCTTCTTCATCTACCTGCTTCACACACGGCGTCGCATCAATCTGAGCCCACTGTGGCCACCGCTTCCACTCTGCCACTGCTCGCTTCTTCTCATCATCTTCCTTCGAGCGTCCATCCACCACACCGGTCAACTCCCACACATGCATAAAGTCTGCCTGTTCCAGAGGTGCAATCCTGCAGCGAACTATGGGATAAAGTGGGCCGCGCTACATCGCGACTTTCGTATCCTCCGCAGCGTCCGCAACTCTGACTTTGCCCGTACCACGCTACAACTCCTACCATTCGCCTCTCCCTCAAGCTCTGCTCTGCACTCCATCGTCATCCACACGCGTCCACGCAATCCAATGCCACGCCGAAAGACAACGAAACTGTCTTGCTCCTTCGCACAACCATTTCGAGCACTGCCCGGCACATGCCACCTCTTCTGCAAAGATCGTCTCTAGCGAATGCGCGCTAGACACGCGTACCACGCTTACCAACGCAGCCAACGGTCCTTATCGCGCCTGAATAATAACGCCCTGCTGTGTGCTGCCCTGCCATGTATGACCCTGTGGCTGCCAGCTTGTGCCAGCTCCCATCCAGGAACCGGTCGAGCATTGGCTGTGCCGTGTCCGGACCACCGCGGTTTTGTGCGAGTCCGAGGAGGCACACTGCTTCCTGCATTCGGACACCTTGAATTTTCTCTCTCGCGCTGACTATAAAAACTCTATCTGCGCTGCCACTTGCTAGCCCGCCAAGAGGCGTTCAAGCGAGGCTTTGACTTCCCGTCTGCTGTCTAACGCACAGTGCGACTCCTGAACCTCACGCTTCTCTGCTTCAGGTTGTTTTTCCCTCTTCCTGCGACAGACGAGAGACGATCAAAGATCACGATGAACCGCTTGCGTTACAGTCGCAACGTCATCCCTGTCGCACCACCCGCCTGCCACACAAGCAACAGAGCGCACAAGAGAGGATATTTCAAGACGATTGCAATGTCAATCAAGCAGCCATCCTGCAGCGATAACAACGTGGTCTGCAGACAATTCGCTCAACAGCCGCTGACACTACTCCACACACGCCGTGCTGTGCTTGTGCGCCCAGGTCTCATGCCTGTCCGTTTAAACAACCACATCTTGGCACAGGATAGGGTAGCGAGCGACGAGCTAAATCTCGTCTACGGACTTGTCTCCCTCTACATCAGGCAAAATACCTGCTTTTGTTATTCCTCTTCCTGTTGTTCGACTCTGCACTCAGGGGAACGTGAAGTTCTGTTGGTCCAGCCCTGAGATGACGACCTGACGCTGTGCGCGCGCCAACAGCTCCCTACCTTGCTGCAGATCCTCCATCGAAAACACAACAACAGCGCCGCGTTCGCGGAATCGGCAGGCGCAGCTCTCCTCAACAGCGCTAGAAATTCCAGGTTTCTCAGCCTCCAGCGACACATCTTCGGGACCACTCTCACTCTTCAACTTGTTGATCTCGACGCTTCTATACTGTCATCGACCACTCCTCATCCTTGCAATACCAGCAGCACCCTTGCAACAATGTATTTTTTCTGACGCTTCGCCCTTCTCTCCGTCACCTCGCACGAGCTGTGGCCCTAAATGGATGTTGCGGCACTGCAGTGGCTTTCTTTCCGCGAGGCTGGTTCCTCCGGCAGAACCTGAAACGCAAGCTTGCTCTTTTCCCGCTCCTCCTGTCTTTTACCTCCTACTGCCACGTTGTTGCGGCAGCGGGCTGTCGTCGAAGGAATGCTTTTTATAATTTCATCTCTCAAGTGGAGTGGTCACTGGTCAGCCTACGTATTTCGCTTTCTGTCTCGGATCTCGCACTCCGTATCTCGTATCTCGGATTGGAAACCGATGTATCCACAGAAGTGCACAGCATCCTGATGTTCTGCTTGGCATCAGTATGACCTCAAACTCGCCCTATTCCACCCTACTTCACACACGGTCTCAATATCGGTTCCTTATGCGGCCCCATATGATGTTTCGGCTCCAACTCCGCGAAAGCCAACATCATCTACCTCCTGGCTTAAAGTAAGCAACAAACTTTCCCCCTAAATCCTCAAACGCAATTCCGTCTTCCCTTGTGAAACGCATCATCTCCACGAGGCTGAAAAGAGGCGCTGTCTCGGCAAGGCACCTATCCGTCCGTCAAGCCATTGTGGCGTTGCCGCTTCGAGGATTTTATAGACAAGGGTGGGACTCGAAAAGAAATAGGGTGTCCTATTTCCAAGCGAGGAGACGTTTTGGGAAGCGGGAATTTGAACGTGCGACGAATAGGATGTCTTGACGGCGCCTATATCTCATGCACATGTATGTCGCTCATGGGCGCTTAGGCTCTCCGTGCATCTCAGTGGTTCATGGGCGTAACGAGCATGTAGGGTAGCTGTAGAAGATGGTGAGAGTTGGGATACCATGTCATTAAATGATACTCTCTGTGCTAAGCACCAGAAATGAGAAGCACTCCTCGCTTCACTTGAGGTCCCGATGTGGCTCACTCGCTTGACTACTCTTACACGTCCTTTGAATGTCGCATGCCTTACAATCCAATGCCACCAGGTGCCCCTAATCGCCCCCACTCATTCCAACACACCGCCGCTGAACTCTTCCGAGAGCTTCTTCATAATCCGAGCTTCGATCTTGCTCGCCAGCTCGTCCTCACGCTGCTGCATCCTCGTCTCGATCCTCTTCGTGAGCTCATTCTCGCGTTGCTGCATTTTGCTGTTGACCATTTCCTGAACCTTTGCCTCCCACGCGGGCCGTCGCTTCTCCAGCTGTTTTTCCACAGCTCCAGGAAAAGCAATCCCTATTTTCCGGTATGTAGTCTCCGATGCGCTTGCGATCTCCTGCTTGACCATTGCTTGGATGTTCTTAGCCAGGCCAAAAGTTGTCTGCTGGGCCTGATCGCCACTCTCCGCTTTGCGCTTTTCGATCTCGGCACTAGGCTTTGTTGCTCTGTCTGCGTTGATGCCGCCCTGTTGAGATGGAAGTGGAGTTCTGGGGGCAGGCTGGCCAGCTCGTACTTCCTGTATCACCTCCTGCTTATCGCCTGAAGGGTTTGGTTGTGTCCGAAGTGGTGAGCCCACCGAGGCGTCTTGTGACTTTGAATTGGCATGGTGAGCCTTAGCTTCTTGTGCTTCTCGTTGGGCCTTAGCTCGCTGTTCCTCTGTACTGGCAGTGGTCACGGGATTGGGAGCGACAGTCGACTGGCCAGGTGAAGTGTCTTGGGGCCTTTGTGTCCCCCCTCCTTCCATCTTGATGTCGTTGAGCGTTGGACGCTTGGCAGGCTTTCGGCCTGGAGTAGCTGCGCTCGAGCCAGCCCCTTTGCTCGTGGATGTAGCCTTCGCAGACGCAGGGCTAGCGGGCGGCTGCGATCGCAGCTTGCGGGTGGTTGCCGGAATTGCTGATCCCACGGAGTCGTTGTCACTGTCAGCGCGCCTTGGCTCTACATGATCCACCGTGCTGTCGCCATCTCGAGCTCGTTTCTTGTACGGTGCATTTCTGGCCCTGTTGTTAAGGTCTTGGATGATGAATGTCTTCGCTTCCGCAATCCCTTTGCCGAATTCGGGCACGTTTCTCTTCTTCAATCGTGTTCCCGAAAGCATTTCCTCGAACCTCTTGTTCTTGGCCGTGACCAGGGACCACAACTTCTTCCTGTGTACGTGTTCGGGATCAAAGTCATTCATTTTCTGACCTAACAGAGCGTGTCCTGCATATTGAGGTGAGGTCATCTGATCTCTCACGGCAGTCTTCAGCTGCAGCAACTCTTGAGACGAGCAGCTCAGGAAGAACTCCATGTCTTCGTTCTTCATCGTGATGAGGATGAGGATGAAATAGTGGGAGTGTTGCTTGGTGTCTCCGTCCGAGATTGTAGTGTGTTTGATCCTAATGTGGTTGCTTGTTGGGCGGTTGTGTGTTGTGATGTGTGGTGCAGTGTGTGGTGCAGAGTTTGAGCTCGAGCGAAGAAGCGCGTGGCTTATAAAGAGCACTTGCACGTGGGCAATTGGATCGCGTCTCCCGCCGTCTCGTCACTCAAATGTCTCCTCACTCAATCGATTCAACAAGCTTGAGTGACTTGTCCACCATCGCGGCTGCCCTTCCTACTTCACCACCCTCTCGCCTCACTTCGCTTACGCCGTAAGCAAATGCATTGTGCAGGTTTAGCTCCGTGAAGACGTTCATACGCTCCTCGAAATCATCGTAAACCTCGCTTTCGAGATTGCGGGGAGAGCCGAAGAGATTCAGGTAGCCAAACGCATTGCTCTTGCTGGCCAGCGAGTGAGCGGCGATCTGACATAACGGAAAGGGCGCTGTCGCTATGCTAGCATCATGCAGAGGATCATGCATCGGAGGAGAGAGACCAGACTTCAGAAAGTGTGCCAGGGTTGTCAACTGATGGACCAAGAGCTTATTACTGCCCATCTTGGAAGTCGACTTCGTTGCCGACCATTTCTCAGCGCCAGCGGTTGGCTTGGCAGAAGGATTTCCTTGCCAGGAAAGGAGATTCTGGAACGTCTGCAGTGTCTTAACCCATCCTCCAGCTATGCTCACGACGGCCTCCCCGTTGGTCTCAAGCAACCAGTCCAGAACGTCAAGTGCTGTTGCACGAATCTCCGCAGAGAGATGAGTGAGCCCTGCTCGTGTATAGAGCAAGGTCTGCTCCAAAGATCCCATCTCTGCCTTGGGTAGCACTCTGAGCAACTTGAGTAGCTGCTGCCGCACGGACGAGTTCCCATCCAGGATCAAAGGCTGAGCCTTAGCCAACAGTACGGATGCGGGCTGAGGAAGGCTCCCAGGACTTGCGGCTATCGCAGTGATGAGCCACGTGAGAGCATCTCGGCGCTGGGTCTCATTCTTGCTGCTGAGAAGGGACAGATTGTGGTTGAACAGAGCAGCAGCATCGCGTCCCGTCTCGCTCAGATTCTGCTGCTTGAGCACGATCGACTTGGCCGAGAAGCTGGTGTCGGTTGCATTGGTATTCTTGGGGCGAGCCTTGCCGACCTTGAGCTTCGGCTTTTGAAAGTCCTGCTTCTTTTCCTTCTTCTTTTTCGCGGAGGAGCCCATATTGGTCTACGACAGCAGGTGGCACATATATTTTTATAGCCAAGCGACTGCCGCCAGTTCCACGAGGAGAATGTCGAGTAGTTTTCCGAGGATGACTTAGAAAAGTTGACGAGCGAAATCCGAAAAGCTGAAGTGGAAGTTCGGAAGGCGGATCTGGCGACCTCTCGGCCCGGTCATCCGAGAATCCCGGCTGCATTGAGCCGACCTAACGTGCTGTTGTGTTTCGACTACCTCGACGCTCATTACAATGTCGTAGCGAGATTTGACAGCTTTTTGAACGCCCCGATAATGCAGCAACCATCGCCCTCAGAAGAGACGGCGAACTTGCTCGCTCGCCTGTCCAACCGACCAGGCGTTCAGGGCACGTTAATTCTCTCACGCGATACGGGAGCAATTGTCCGCTCCTCTGGACTCGCAACGGACGAGGAAGACGGCGATGGAGAGCCAGCTCCACCTGGGAGCAGCCACGGACAGTCAAATGGAACTGAAGGCGAGACGAAAAAGAAGGGAACAAGGAAGGCAGAAGAGGTCGCACGTCTGGTGTTCAAGTTTGTGCAGAATGCAGGAGAAATGGTTGAAGAGCTCAATGGCGAGACGGACGAGGCCAAGCTATTGCGAGTGAGGACCAAGAGGAATGAAATGGTCATCGTTCCTGGTGAGTTGTATATGCTCTTGTACTGAGGTTCTTATTGCTAACGCCTGTCCTAAAGATGCAAAGTTCCTCTTGGTTGTGCTTCATAATACTCCGCCAGCATGAACGCGCCGCAGCCTCGATCGCATGGGACATGCAACACAAGATTCGCGAGTTGAATCGTTTCGAGAGACTATACAGAACTTGTGGACGGGCGAGCCGGCCACCAGACCCCATCCGATGTTCTCGAGACGAGCATACGGTTCAACCATTGTGCATCATTCTGGAGCTCCACGCTTTTCGGCATACAGACTGCAAAGATGTCGTATTGGAGAATCTAGGATGGAGCTTCTATTCTAATGATTGGAAGCTGTGCGCGCCGTGCGGACGTTGTTTTCTGGCGCAAAATCTGCTGCCTGCCCTCGGATCATATCGGGACACTGCGCACCACCACTTATCGTGCACCCCTTGTGGTGCAACTTCTAGCCCGCAACTTTGAGGCTATGCGACACTACAGTGCTATTGCCGCTTGCCTGCTTAGCGTCAGGCACACGGACAGAACCGGAGGCGCAAGGCCATGTTTTGAAGATGTCTTCATGGCACAGAACCAGTCTCATCTTTGAGCTGCTGGGTGAATGGCTCGAGCTGTGGCGATCACGCGATCTCATGGGCTTATGTTACTGCAAGACTGACACCTTGCCTCAGAGAGTGGGTATTCAGGGCACGTAGCAATTGGCGGATTTGAGGAAACCTTCAGGGCTATTCATAATTCTGGATGCACATGCACGCAAAATGATAAGCTCAACAATCACCAATGCTCCTCGTCGATATGGACGGCATTCACATCCACCTCATCCTTGAACCACCTGCCTTCGTCTCCTATCACGACATCATTCCCGCTCATTTGCCTCTTGCGCATCAGACCGCTCTCATCAAAAGTCCAATCCTCTAGACCATAACACCGCTTCCACTTCATTTCATCGTGAGAATCTTGGTATTCATACCAGAATTGCACAGCAATCTTAGTTTCACTGAACGTGAACAGCTCCTTGCGGAGGCGATAATTTTTCTCCTTCTCCCACTTGGCTGTCAGAAAAGCCTTTACTTGCTCGGTTCCTTTGAGAAAAGTGGAGCGATTGCGCCAGATCGTGTCGGGGGTATATGCTTTGGAAACATTCTCTGGGTGTCTGTGGACAGAGCAAGACTGAATTAGTTTAGGGAAAGCTTAGGCCATGGCAAAGATCGAGGGCGTTACTTGGTGTTCCACAAGTCTTGTGCTTTCTTCACTTTCAGTCGAGCTGTTTCTTCGGTGAAAGGTGGCGCTAAAGACATGTTGACGGAATATCTGTTCGAAGGAGGTCGTGAAGAGAAAAGAGTTGCGAAGATAAGGTAGGCTGGAAGCTAAGCTTGGGAGGAGCTCTTTTATCTCTCCAGAGCTCGGTGGAGGTCGAGGTTCACACTGCATTTACCAACACACGCAATTGCTATTTTGTCACCAGCTCAAGACATTAAGCCTTAGCAATCGCAGGCAGGGCTCTAAATAACCCTGCAAGGATGCACGCCGCCTAAGTTCTCCCTGAGGAGCTTCCAAGAAGAAGCTTTCATCCAGGAGATGTCAAGCTGAAGGCAGGCCTGTCGCTTGCGTTTAAAGTCTGCGATACAGGCGGCACGGAATGACGACCCTCGACTAGGACCAGTTGATTACATCCATTCAGTTTAGGAGGTAGGAAGGAAATAGTGTAGTACATGTAGACTTGAAGAACAACGCGGGAGCAGCCGGTTCAGGTGGCTGCTTTTAAAGTTGAACCATCCTGCGCATGGATGACAAAGACACCACCTCATCATCGACCGAAGGAATCATGCACCGCAATCCTTCAGCAGAGGCTGGGCTTTTTGCTGGGCGACTCCTTCTCTCGTCCTACTTGTCACGATGTACTGACATCAGAGGAACCGAGCAGGCAGCAAGACCTCGTAATCGAAATCGACCGATCGGTATCGGATAGCCCTGGACATTCGCCGACTGACTTCTAGTGCACAGTCGATGAGAGCAGCAAAGAAAGCTCTCTTCATTTATGATCCTGCGATACAGCCTACTAAATTGCCTTTCAGTATGCCTGGCGAGACGAACGGCGCGACGAGCGACCTCTCGAACGGGACATCCGCGCAACAGACGCTGCAGAACCTCACGAATGGCGCACATTTGAAACAGAAGCGCGCGAGATCGCAACTCAGCTGTATACCGTGTAGGCAAGGCAAGCTCAAGTGCAATCGTGCTCGAGATCCTGCGTGTGATCAATGTATTAAGCGGAATAGGGAAGGGCAGTGCTTATGGGTACCTCCACCTTCGAAGCAGAAGCCCACCCAAAATGTGAAGGGGAGAATACGACAGTTGGAGAATCTAGTGGTGGATCTCATGAACCAGCAGAACCATAAGAGCGGGCAATCGAACGGCGAGCATCGAGATGCTCAAAGGAAAGAGTCGGACGGAGGCACAATCGACGCGAATGGTGATAGTGGGACGTCTTCTGGAGAGCCAACACCGCCTAGTGACAGCGATCTGCCTTCTCATAGGCATGGCAGCTCTGCATCGGCAGAGGGACACGACATAGAGGGCGCAACCAAGCCATTTGGCCGGATGCGAATAAGTAAAAATGAGATCAGCTATGTGGGAGAAACACACTGGCAGGCGATCTTGAACGGCATATCAGACCTCAAACGAGAGTTGGGGGAGGAGAGGGAGACAGGTGAGGAGCAGGGGCTTGGGAACGAGGAGAATGAAGAGCCTGCAAATCTGTACGGAAATGCATTTGGCAATATCACACTCAGCGAGCTGCCAGGCTCTGGAATGGGAGCAATGCCGCCGACTTCGACGACCGGAATTGGTTTCATGCTTGGAACAGCCGCGACTGTGACCCGAGAACAATTGATTGCGTCTGTCCCAGAGAAGAAAGTCGCCGACCGCCTCCTGAGTCTTTGGTTCAACTCGCCCGATCCATTCAAGCCTATCATACATGCGCCGGCCTTTCAGGATGAGTATCGAAAATTTTGGAAAGCTCCGAATGAAACACCAACAATGTGGCTGGGACTGCTGTTCGCAATCTTGAGTCTGGCTGCTTCATTTGGGCTGCGCGATATTGACCCCTCAAGCCCCAAGGCCGAGAGCATACTGGCGGAAGTGACCAAGTATCATTCTCTTTCAGCAGCAGCTGCAGTGCTGGGCGACTTCACAAAGCCTAAGCAGTATACCATCGAATGTCTGATTCTCTACGCAGCTGGGCTCCGGAGCAACGATGCCTTTGTCAACGTATGGCTGATGATAGGACTTGTCATTCGCCTAGGCTTGCGCATGGGCTATCACAGAGACCCTTCAAATTACCCCGCTATTTCCGTCTTTCACGGCGAGATGAGGAGGAGGGTATGGGCCATCATCAGTATGATCGACACTTTGATCTCGTTCCAATTGGGCCTGCCGTCCATGGTAAAGACGATCCTCTCGGACACGCAGCCTCCTCGAAATCTGCTAGATCGGGACTTCAATGTCAACACGGAAGCGCTTCCGCCAAATCGACCTATCGATGAACTCACTCCCTCCTCTTACACCCGAGCGAAGTTGCGAATCACTCGCGTGTTCGCCGAAGCCTCTGAACTTAGTCACTCCACGATTGCAGCGCCGATGGAGAAAATCAAGGAGCTGGACCGGCAACTAGAAGAAGCAAAGAGTCAAGTCCCGCCGATGCTCCAGATGCCAGATATCAGCGAGCTAGTCACAGATCCTGCGGAACAGCTGATGTGCCGATTCAATATCGACTTGCTCTACTTAAAGACTAAGATCGTGCTGCATCGTCGACACATGGAAAAGCCTTTCGCCCAACTGACTCCAGCAGAACAAGCGATGGGTATCGGTGAAAGTAGGAAGGCTTGTACGAGTGCAGCTCTGCGCGTGCTTCAGCATCACCACACGATTTACAACGCAAGCCAAGCAGGAGGTCAGCTTGAAACGATCAAATGGTACATGGGATCGATCAGCACGCATGACTTCCTCCTGGCAGCGATGGTCGTCTGTCTGGAGCTCTCTCAACAAGTCAACGATACCGATGTCGTGCATCCGATGGAAAAGCTCTGCCCACAACGAATGGCCATGATCCAGGCACTCGAGGCTAGCCAGAAGATCTGGGCTGACACGAGCAGTCGCAAACGAAAACCAAATCAATTCATTGGCTCAGATCCGCATTCGGGAGGCGAGCACATGTTCAACGAGACCGAGAAGGCAAGCCGTGCCATGGCCGTGATGCTGGAGAAAGTCAAAGCTCGCTTCCCTCAACAAGCCAACGGTCTCTCGCAGACGAGCGAGGATCCTTCGCCACAATCGATGCCGACCACAAGCAACAGCTCGGAGTCCGCACGTAGGACGATGCAGTGGTACGCCCACACGCCCAGCGGCGCCCCGCCGGCATTCGGTGGCATGGTATCTAATTATCAATGGGGCAACATGACCGGCGTCCCCGAGTCCTTGGCAGGCCTCAGCAGCACGACCAGTCCAGCCTTCAGCACGCTGAATGGCACTACGAGTTCTGCAAACGATCTATCTCCTACCGCGCAGCAGCAACCACAACAGCAGCAACCTCAGCAACAACCCGACCCTTCACTCCAAAACTTCCCCTCCATCCCTCTCGCCGACTTCTCCCTCATCGGCGACATGCTCGACCAAAACGGCAACATCGATTGGGAAATGTTCGACGTCGGCGTCACCACGCGAGGCGCGCCCTTATCATCCACGAATCAAAATTTCAATTCGAACACACAACAATCGAATCCATTTGAGTTAGGCGTGAATATGCCTATCGTCGCGGGAAACGCGATAATGGGAGAAGGAACAGGGCCTGGAAGTGGACATGTGTTTCCGGGCAGCTGGATGATGGAAGATGTGGATTTTGATATGGGCGATGTCACAGCGGCTGATATTGCTGGGCTGAACGGAAATGATGATGGGTCGGGATTGTGGTGAGGTGATTTTGATGATTGCTTTGTAGGACGATTGACGAGTTATGATGAATTGAATGTAGGACCTTTGCTCCTCCTGTGTTAAGTGAGAATGAAGCGATGCTTATGCTCGGGACAGAGTCGCGGACGGTATCCAAGTGAAGTGAACAGTCTAATCCCTGAACTTGATTAGGGTCAACGCCGCGATTCGTCCCTTTGCTTACCAGACACACTCGTGCACGACCATCGGGGCTAATCCAGTCTTCGTGTATGGACAACTGGATTACTGAACGAACAAGCAAAGATGGTATGGAAAGAAGTAGCGAAACAACGTGACAAGTGATATCATCGGCATCACATCCGCAACGACAGGCATACCCTGCACGGTGCAGCTTAAGGTTGTTCTGTGAGAGTTCGATGAGTCCAGTGCTAGGGCGTGCGCAGGGATACTGTAGCCGATTGCACTACTCGTAAGATGTGTGTCAGCACTGTTCGGAGACGAGTCAGTGTTGTAAATGTCTTTTTAGGGTCGGGGTGAGCGGTAGAAGGTGCTGTCATAAGAGGCAGAGAATGAGCAGCGCGCAGCCTCAGAAACCGGATGGCGTCCACGTTCACTTAGAAGTGCACATTGAGCAGCGATTTTCGTCTATATTCAGCGCTTTTCGCCTGTGTTGATGCAAGAAGCCGTGGCCACAACAATAATAAAGCCAGGTTGAGCCAGAGACCTCACCAGAGTAGATCCATGGTGACCCCGCTAATCATGGCGAGGGGCCGCGTCATCTTCTTTCCCTATTCAATGCCACGACATTATTGAGATGATGCAGCACTGACTTCTGCTGGTGGTCGGCAGCATTCTATGTTAGTCGCACCGGTCGAAACTTACTCAACTTGGTAGTCGGTCATTGAGATCTTTCGATCCGAATGACGCCGACATTGCGCTCCTTCATGTGAACATTTGGATCTATACCGATCCCTGTCGGTCTCCACATTCTCTTGGATAGTGTAGCTCCACTCTCGTGGTTGCTGCATATGCAAACTCGATCGTGTAAGGTGGTACCGAACCACTTCCAGAAGTGATGTCGCGAAGGAGCCTGTCACACATTCCAGGGCGATCCTAGTCCATGGCAGGCGCTGTGACGTCGAAAGAGCTTGGATCCTTCCGATCTGACGGGCATGATAGCTACGAGTCAAGTTGGAAAAGTCTTGATAACATGGTGGTGACAATCGTAGAAGCTGGTGAAAAGCCGGCTTTCATGGAGCTGTTGTTGTCGGCGCCCCAACGAGGTCGAGTTTGGTAATCGGACCAAGACGAAAAGGCGGCCGGAAGCTGCTGGAGCGATATATCGTCAGGGTTGTAGTCGTAGGAGCCCGGGTGCATTAAACGAGGTGGCTAGCTTGCTCGTCGCAATGGCGGATCAGGGTTCCGGCCTTCCTGGATCCAGCACGCGTGCATATGGCATCGGTTAGAGAAAGATAGAGGTGTGGAGAAAGGCGTGGTGGCTTTCGCTAGCTACCACGAGTACGGGTGTACAGAGGCTGAGCCGAGTAAGGGTGGCCATATGGCTTCTGCATGTCCAAGTCGATCGAGCAAAGCGAGCGAGATGGTCTCGTATCGTTCTCAGGCTGTGTAGTGAGCCGCTCTGTCCTTTAGCGGATTCTCGCCGAGAGAGGTGAGCACGCTGCGGCACGGACGATCTTTCGAGACGAGTTGCAAGGCCGGCCGACGAGCAAGTGTACGCTGACCGGACATCCAGGGTGCTTATTTGGAAGAAGCAAAGTATCAGCGAGTGCTAGATCGCGGGGATGGGTGGTGTCTTGACGGGCAGTTCAGAAGAAGCGAGGCCATGGAGTTGAGTTATTGGATCTTCGAAAACAGAGCGTTGTGTTGCGGGCGTTGTGGTGTTGGTGATTATGCTATTCCAGACGTCGCAAATGTCCAGATCTCATGAGCCGCGGTCACGACTTCTTTCTTTCGCGACGCCCCTTCCAGATCCGCCCTTTTTGCCGACGGGAGCGCCCGCAGGCGATCGACACGGACTTCCAATTGGTCTGACCACGCAGCCCTCCCTGCACGAGCCTGCAGCCATCGACCAGGATCTGGGCTTGCGCAAAGCAGACTTCACCACTCCATTCTCGGCTTCGCACCTCTTGCTCGCTCCATACGCGCAGTGCGGAGATTGTTATCGAAATGAAAATGGTAGCACTGGATAATGTAGTATTGACATGAGGCTTTCGCCAACTGACTTGGCAGGTCCTGGGCGGATGGGAGAAGAGTGGAAACAACGTGATCCGCATGTGGCCAACGCCTCCACGTGCAGCAGCCAAAGCTAGCGTGCCGCCTTGAACCTTCTGCACGAGAGCTGAGCGCTGGGTGCTGAGACATTGCATCCCCATCCATCAGCGGCGCGCGAGGCGAACAGGAAGTCGCAGCGGCGAACTTGTTCCTTCCTCAGAGACAATGCATTGTTGATTGACCCCTGCTCGAAGACGAGGCGGAAGCGGCATGCCGTGGGAGCCACGCGTGCTGGGGGAGGGTCCAGGAAGGAGCGATGGTGTGTCCGGGTTTGACTTCGAGGCCAGCCGCGGTCAAGGTTTGGCATCGGCAGCCGTCGCCAATGCAGTCGAGCGGACAGAGGACATGCTCGCCCGCGCCTGTCGTTGTTCGATCGTTCGCCCAAAAGCAACGCATCCGCACGCCGTGATCGACCACCACCTGCACCGCTGCTGCAGCCCTTCGCATCCGTCTGCCTCCATTCTCCACCCTACATTACCCTCTACCTTATCCTCAACTACTACTGCCACCTTACCTACCCTTCCGCTCAGCCATTACCAACCACAACCACATCTCTACCTTGCCCATCCATCCTGCCTCCACATCCGCTGCCACATGTCCATCGCGAGGCTCGCTTGCCGTCGACTCTTCGCCATTGCCGTTGCCAGTGAGAGCGCCATCGCTGCTCCCCTGCCGTACCACCTTCAATCCGCTTGAGACTGCCTGCTCGTTGCGCCTTCCTGCTCTGCCGTCTCACGCCACGAGGCCGTTTTGCGGGGGCCTCCATTCACTTATAACGCGAGACGCCCTTCACAACGCCAACCTCCGACATCCATCCCATACCAACGCCTCGACCTGCCTCCGAACTCTTCGATACTCAAACACGTCCATCCCTTTGCCGCCCCGTCGGCTTGCTGGTCTCGTCAACTCTTACCTCTCATTCCAGCCTCTCCCACCTCCTCACCTGCTGTCCTTCGTCTCTGCCGGCCTGACCACCAGTCCGCGAGAGTGCTCACCAAATCTCCACCATGGTCTACGCACTGACCTACCGTCGTCCCTCGCACGTCAACTCTTCGGCGGACTCTCTCAACGGCGATGAGAAGCAGAAGTCGATCAATGAATCTATCCAGTCTTGCAGCTCATGCATGAGCAATGGCATTCCCCCGGCCTTGTCATTCGACCGAATCGTCGAGGGAGGAACCTGTCCGGTGCGTATCCCCACCTGTTGGCTGCTTTGAAACCTTGATACTGACCTCGAACAGCCCGTGACAGTCCGTGACTTCATGAATTACCTGAAGTACATCGAACACGCGGCAGAGAACCTCCAGTTCTTCCTCTGGTACCGCAACTATGCCGAACGCTGGGAGAAGCTCCGAGATAGCGAAAAGACCCTGGCACCAGAGTGGACGGCAGCTCTTTCCGACGCCGACATCTACGGAGGCTCTCCAGCAAGACCGAAGCGCGTCCCTCCTCAGATCGCCGAAGTATTGAAGAACACAGACTTTGCCGACAAGCCAAAGGTCACCGTTGAGCGAGCTGATCCATTCAACACTCCTCCGAAAGCTGGCTCCTTTGAAGACAAGCGAGAGCTCACCTCCGACTACGCTTCTTCCATGGGCGACGACAAAACCCTTATGAGCAGCACAGGAAGTGCGCACAAGGCGGCGACAGAACAAGCGTTTGAAGACGCCGGCATGAAGTGGAAGCCTTGTATGCACCTCATCCCCGTCTCCCAATGGACCTGCATAGTATAGCTGACAATCGCAGTCTCAACCCAGCCGTATCGCGACGAAGTCTCGAGGATCATCAGCATATACATCGCCGAAGGAGCTCCTCGCGAGCTCAACCTCTCATCGAGAGAGCGACAGGCAGTGCTTCACGCTTTGCAGCACACCACCCACCCTACGGCCTTCCGAAGCATTGCCACCACGGTGGAGTACTCGCTCCGCAAGCAAGCACATCCAAACTTCATTCGATGGACGATCTGCAATGGCAACCGACCACGTGTGGTGTTCGCACGCGGTCTTGGTATCGCTGGAATCATCGCTGGCTTTGTGGCTGACCTGCTCATCACCCTGAGCCATGCGGGTCGTGCCTGGAGGGTCCTTCCAATTATCGGCTGGTTCATTGGCATCGCAACGCTCGTCGCTGCTTGGAAGGGCATGTGCGTCGTCTTGCATGGACTGCACCATCGCCACCTGAGGCCGTGGGAGCTCTTCTCCGATTCTTCCGAGGAGGTAACAGACGAAAAGTTGATGTCCGCTGAGACTTTGGTTTCCAGCGAGCGTAACTCATTCGAGGAAGAGCCTTGGGTACCGCGTTATAAGAAGCGCAACATGATTCGGAAGATTTTCGATCGTGAGATTTGGATCCAGGAACCCGCTCTCCGCCAAATTCAGGACACCATCTTCGTTCAGGCCGTTCTTGGTTCTCTCGTGGCGTCCTGCGTCGTCGTTGGTGTCTTCTGCGCTGTCCCGCATGGCAACTTCTTCTGAGGAAATGAATGGGTCCAATGACGAGTTCTTGGGCTGAATTGAATGCATGTATAGATGGATGGCGCTATTGGAACTGTGGGCGTACAGCGGCGAAGAGGACTGGCGTTGCAAGCATGGTCGCTGGTTATACCCTATTTTACTGATCATGTTTATTGCGATCTCTGCGCACGAAAAAGCGTGGGCACGGCGGCATCTTGGAGGCACACTCGCTGGGAGAAAATGTATAGCGATATGACGTGCAGCTGATGACTTACCAAAAATGAATGATGCTTTCACCATTACAAGAACATCCTCCTGCGAACATTTGCGCTCGGCTACTCTGCTGTAACATCGGATGTGATGGCAAGTGGTGAAAGAGAAGGAGGTCTCCTCGAATTGCATGTGCCCAAGTATAGCTCCACGCTAGGAACGGAAAGAGTAAAGTTCCAGAAGGATTCTACGCATCCCGCGCGTTTCAGGGAGTCTGACGCAGGAACGAACGCTCTTGACCGACAAGAGGACGAGGAGAATGGGTGAGAATCACGAGCAGTGCCACCACAATTGTTTCAGAAATAGAAGGCCCTGCTTACCGTTAAGCAGCAAGCGATCGATTCATTAAACCAACAGCAGCCAGCTTCTCCTAGATATCTTGTTTGCTTTCTGAGACTCTCTCTTCTCGTCATTGCTTCGTCCAAAGCTCAAGCTGTCTCGTGTTGATTCAGAAGGACCCTTGTTTACCTGCCATTCACCATTCACTACAACGCCGAAACCGATCCTGCCATATCCTACTCTTCCTCCTTAAGACAAGCCGTAACCTGTACATCCTCACAATGGCCCAAGAAGCGAACGGCGCCGGCGCAGGGGATGCGCTCTTCTCCGCCTCCCTCATCTCACCCCAAGTCGTCTCCGCCCTGCCCGAAGGCTACACGATCCGCTCACTCCAGCGCTCCGACTTCGACTACGGCTTCCTCGACGTGCTGCGCGTCCTGACACATGTGGGAGATGTGCAAAAGGAGGAGTTTGAGAAGCGGTTCGATGAGATGAAAGCTGGTGCCGGAGGATATCATGTGCTGGTGATCTTGGATGGGGAGCGGAAGATCGTGGGGACTGGGGCGTTGATTGTGGAGAGGAAGTTGTAAGTGCTGATACCACCATCGCATACCATGTGAACATGCAGAGCGAAAGGCTGGGCAAGGCTGACATGTCGGGATGATTTACAGTATCCACCACCTCGGCCTCGTAGGACACATCGAAGACATTGCGGTCGCGAAAGACCAGCAAGGGAAGAAGCTGGGCCTAAGAATCATCCAGGCGTTGGACTACGTTGCGGAGAATGTGGGCTGTTATAAGACGATTCTAGACTGCTCTGAAGCGAATGAGGGGTTCTATGTGAAGTGTGGGTTTAAGAGGGCAGGGTTGGAAATGGCGCATTACTATGGTAAGTCTTGAGGGACTGTCCATGAATGGGGGGGTAAATGGCGCATAGAGGAGAGGATACGGTCGGTTGGGAGGGTAGATAGGACGGCGGTTTTGGGATAGGTATTCAGTGCCAGGCTGAGCCGGAGGAGAGAGGACACGAAATGGACCTCGGAGTGAGCGCGTAGAGTGCGCTCTCGAGCTTAGGACACCATGGTCTTGTGGTGCTCATGCAACATGTTGTATATCAGTGCACTGAGTGGATTATGTTGATATTGCCGATGTGAGATTCTTCGACAGCTATGCCTCAGGCCGCCAAGCGCAGGAACATTCGAGTCCAACTTCACACTCAACTTCACGCGAAATCACAAATATTTACCAATGGCAAGACATTCGAGAAGTTGAAAGTCGACGGACCATTTGATTGCAGTCACAGTACGGACAGATGGACGCCGACAGCAAAAGCGGCAATGACCAGAAATGGCTGAATTTCTTGCGCGAAGGTGCGATCTAGCGACACCCTTCTCGTGACCGATTCGTTGACTTGTAGTCAGGACTGCAACAGAACATATCTACAGATGATGCAAAACCAAAAACGGATCAGAAGAAAACCAATGTCAAGGAGCACAATGACGCCTCCAGTGCCTCCAAAAAGCCCGCCTTCGAGCCCAAGGACCGCTCGCAACTCCAACTGCAGACGCAACTACCAGACGAGCTATGGCTAGCAATACTACAGTGTCCTTGCACATTCCCACCCGAAGTCTTTGGCACGGTGATGCTCAATCTGATCAAGAATCCCAACTTCACCTCCAGTCACCTCTTCCGCGCCGACATCTTCTACGACAGCGAGAATGACCACCTCTTCACCCCGGACAGCGAGACCAACCTCTCTCAAGGCTTCGCAAGGCATATGAAGGAGGAGTATCGTCCGCGGAAAGCTCATTGGCCGGACTTTCAACTAGAGAGGACGATTGTCCGACAACTGATCCCGCGAAATCCTCAGTTGGACAGGCCTCTGGTACAGACTTGTCATTTCTTCCGACAGCAGGATGGCGACGAGGAGAAGAATTTGATTCTGTATATTCCACACGCTGAGTCGCCGGAAGAAGTACCCTTCTACCATCCTACTGTATCGCAGCTAGCCTTCCTGCACACATGGCGTCCCTCATCTGCATCTTCGCCAGATAAATCGCCGGACTCATTCAGCCCCCCAGGTAGCCTCACCCTCCTCTACCGCAGCTTTCCTTCCTTTACCATCTCCAGCAAACTGGAACGCACCGCCCTCAAGCTCCTCCAGACAATCCATAAGCACGGCCAAGGCCAGCTGGTTGGGTACGAGAAGCGAGTCCACCACGATCAGGTCATCCCCCAGAAACGTTACCAGGATACGTACACAGCCCTCAAGACCAAGTATGGCAGACAAATCTCCGAGAAGTGGGTGGAAGTCACAGATCCGGGCAAGCATGTGTTCGAGGACATTGGGATCGCGGCGTTTCTGATCGAGCTCTGGAGGGACATGTACCAGCTGCCTCTTGGAAAAGAGGATCAAGCAGAGGCCGGTGCAGAGCAGAATGAAGCAGCAATGAGTGGAAGCAAACCGCCATTCCCAGGCTTCGTCGACATCGGCTGCGGCAACGGAATCCTCGTCCACTTGCTCTTATCGCAAGGCTATCACGGCTGGGGCTTCGACGCGCGAGAACGCAAGACCTGGTCCATCTTCCCCCAAGAAGTCCAAGAAAAACTCCAACAGCGCATCCTCATACCCAGAATCTTTGAAGATGCTTTTGAGAGCCGGAATGCCGACGCAGCAGAGCAATGGCACGACGGCATGTTCCCTCCAGGAACTTTCATCGTCTCGAATCACGCCGACGAACTCACGCCGTGGACACCACTGCTCGCTTATCTTAACAACTCTGCTTTCATCGCGATACCTTGCTGTAGTCACGATCTCTCCGGTGCGAGGTTTCGAGCTCCTGCTACAACCAAGGCCGAGAAGAGGGAAGCAGCTAGCAGGCTTCCACAGCAGAACGACCAGAACGGGACGGAGAGTGCAAAGCCTCAGGTAGAGACAGGCTCTCTGCAACGATCAGAAGCGCAGAAGAAGATGCCCTCCGCCTACGCTTCGCTCTGCTCCTACGTGTCGAGCATAGCCGCAGAAGTCCACTTCAGGCCTGAGTCAGAAGTTCTACGGATTCCGAGCACGCGAAACTCCTGCATCATTGGTCGCACACGCACGGAGAACGCTACTGCAGCTGACAAGGCGCAATTTGTTACCGAGCTCGTTGAGCGGGAATTGAAAAAGGACATCACGTCCATCGCAAAAGAGTGGATCGAGAGAGCAGAGAAGCTGATGAAAAAGCCCAGTAGTGGGCATTAGAATTGAGTTCAATTCCGTAGGGCTCGGCTCTTCTTCTCGTTCCAGCTTCATGATTCAAAGCAAATGGACCTCTCCCTGTATCTTTCGTTCCGTCGTTGCAGTCATCGTAGGTGGGGATGTTCCTCGCTTAACCTCGTCTTCGCTCATACAATCCTTCATTCGAGTAATCTTCGTCTCTCCTGCCTTCCTTTCGCCTAAACTCCAATGTCAGCACTACACCTCAATCATTCAAAGAGGGAGCGTCGCGCCTTCACATCGTCCACGGCTTCACCAGCAGCCAGATCTTACCTCGGATTGCTGCTGCTGTGATGTGACACCATTGGCGACGAGAGTTGCGCGCGCAGTGGAACTCGAGGGTCGACATACCTCTCCCTAGCTTGGAAAGCATTAGCGCCCATCGCACCCAACACGGCTCCAATCGCAGAAGGAACCGCTCCCTTGCCAAACTCCGATCCCACCAGACCACCAGCCAAAGCACCGACGGCGCTGTATCCGAGGCCTCGCTCCGATGTGTCGATGTGTTCCCGGATTCCGGACTTACCTCTCTTCGGCGGTGCCAATTGCACCCGGCTGTCGTTTCGGCGTCTGCTGCGTGCTCGACTCCGGTCGTCGTAGCTGTCGCGAGAATCCCGGCGTGATTTTGATCGGCTGCGAGAGCGTGACGGTGCACGCTCCGTCTCCGATTCGAATCCGTCGTATCCGTTCACTCCGCGTGCTTGTTGGTCGTATCGGTCGTCGTACGTTCGAGTGTTGTAGTATGGATCCGGCATATAGCTTGGCTGAGAGCCAGGAGGCGCCTCTTGAGCAAACGGATTCTGTTGGTAGGATTGCTGTGCGACTGGCACAGCCACTTGGTTCATGTAGTTGGGTTGAACGGAGCCGATGTCCGATGCTGGCGGTGGGTTTCCTGTTGGGCCTCCGTAGATGTCTGCGTATGGTACATATCCTGTTGCCATGCCACCGCGAAGGGTGGAAGTCGAGCGGTTGTGCTGACCCGGGTGCTGCTGTCCCGCTGGCGGTATGGGCTGTGGTGAAAATTGCCTCGGCGAGTAGTTCGTTTCCAGAGGTGATGCTTGCGGATATGGAGGGGAACCTGAGCCATATCCAGCAGCAGCAGCACCTGCGGCAGCGCCTGCAGCTACTGCTTCGGCCTGAGTTGGAGACATTGGCGGAGCATTCGCAGGCGGATTCACAGGCGAGCCTCCATAAGAAAAGCCTCCATCCACCCGCGCATCGCCACGGCGCGAACGTCGCTCTGGACGCTCCTCGCGGCCTCTGTAGAGGTCTGCTCGACTCCTCTGTCGCCGTGGACGGTCGTTTATCGGGTCGTAGTAGTCGTCGTCGGCTCCATCAAACGACTGATGCCGGCCGTGTCCCTCCGAACGATATCCATCGTCTCTGCCTCGTCTGCTCTCACTCTCGTACTCGTCGTCACTATACGTCCGCCGACTCCTGCGCTTTTTCTTGGTCATTTCTGCCTTCTTCTGTTGAGCTGCGCCTTTGGCTCTGTAGTAACCACCAGGGATCTTCTCGAAAAAGGAATCAGGAATCTTGTCGGCGCCATACATCACACCTAAAGAAGCGAAGGAGCCATGTTAGCTAGCCTGCTGCAAGCCCATTACTCGCTCGAACGATGTGCAGGGTTCATGAGAAGTGTCAATCAGGTTTCGAAACTTCGGGGCAAAGCGTACCGCGCAGTATAAGCTTCTCCATGATCGCCCTACTCGTGCCACACTTGCACGCCCCGCTGCAGAGATAGCCCGCCTTGCTTCAGAACTGCAGGCGTGAAGGGTCGATGGGAGGAAGATGCTGGTACGAATTCCCCGCGATCCTGGCGGTTTCGGCTCAGCTGCAAATGAGGTTCGTCTGTGCCTTGGATGTTGCACGTCAAGCGGCCGTCAAAAGCTGGTTCGCATGCGAAAGCTCCGCAGGGATGATGTAGTTTGCTGGAAGATAATGCACGCGGCGGCGTCGGTTGATCAGTCGGATCAGATCCGCAGGCCAGGCCGCTCTGAGCTAAGGCGCTTGTGATAGTCGGGCAACGACAAGTAGTGAAGGCGGAATCAGAAGCTCGTCGACGGTCGCTCAGCGGTTGTTGCGAACGAAGTCGAAGCCGAAGAAGACGAGCGAGTAATCCATGTCATCGGAATGTGGTGATTATCAGGAATACGGCGTAAGAGACTGCACTCGCTAGGACTCACATTCACTGGCCGCCCGCCTTCGTTGTTGGCGCATACAACGCAGTGCAATCCGACGTGGGCGTGGACAAACGACGACAACTGCGTCATTGCGCGACGGGAAAGTGCGGGCTTGCGCAGCACCAAATGCATGCGTGGCACCTCCCACCTCCAGCCCGACGACCGCTGTGCACCGGCTGTGGATGCCCGGCGAGAGGTCATGCGGTCTGCGTTGGTGAATTGCCTTTGCTGCAGTGCAACGAACCGCCCACGCTCGCAGCCAGATCATCGCGCTGACGGAGAGCGTGCTTCGGAAGTTGGGCGCGTCTGCCGCCGATGGATTGCCGATATGCAGCACGTGGGATGAGAATCGGGAGTCGTGGGAGCACGCGAGCTCGGAAGATAAGATATTAGGAACAGAGCCTTTGTGCTGGGACCAAATACCGCCGCGATGGGCGTACAAGCTGAATGTCTTAGGTACTCCGCTGACGCTTCCTACTTCATGAGTTTCGAAACCGCCCAATCGACGTTCAGTCCTCGCAAGTCTCCGTAGTGCTGTCCAACTCCCAAGAAGACCACAGGAATGCCTACACGACACTGTTAGCTCGGCTTGTTGAATACTCAACGTTGAATGGACTTACCCGTGGCGTGCACCATACTGACCAGTGTCCCTACCATATCTCCCACCGTATCGCACTTCGAAATGATGAACCCATCCATACCGACACCGCCATTCCTCATCTGACCCTTCGTGTCGACGAACTCCTTCGCAAAGTTTCGTGCTTGAGCAACTGAGTCGGTGCCGACCAACGCCTCGCCAACCATGAAAATCTTGTCCGGGTTGGCAAGCTGGCCGAACTTGGTCAGACTGCTCATGAGCCTTGTGTCGTTGTGTCTCCTCCCAGCTGTGTCGATCAGGACTACATCGAAGAGCATCTCGCCTCTTCCCTGGTTTGTCGCGTGCGAGACAGCATCTCGGGCGACCGTTGCCGCGTCCTTGCCGTATCCCTTCTCGAAGAGCTCCACATGGCCGACGTTTTCTCTTCGTGAGAGCTCGCTGAGATTGCGTACGTGCACTCGCAGCTGCTCAACCGCTCCACTTCGGAAAGTGTCTGCTGCCACGACCAGCACGCGGAACTTATTCTGTAGCAGAAAGTATGCGATCTTGCTGAGGTTTGTACTTTTACCAACGCCATTCACACCGACGATGCTGATCACGTAGGGCCGAGGATTGGAGCCGGAGATTGTGCTGTTGATATTCCGCAGTAGATCAAGACTGCTAGTGGGCGTAAGCATCCTTGTGAGTGCTTTGGTCATGCTCTCGCGAATCGTCTTGTCGATCGATGTAAATGACGCTGTCCTTTGGTTCAGCAAGTCTGCCTCCACGCTTGCAGTCAGTCGCTCCGCTGCTTCTCTTGCAATGTTCTTCTCCAGCAGGTGATTCTGCATCTGGAGAAGCGGCTGCTGCAGATCTTGCTTAGATAGCGTCTTGCCTCCCACCACATTGCGGAAGAGACCCGTAATCTTGCTTGAAGCAGTTCCAAAAAGACCCGAGTCCTCTTTGGTGTCAGTCTGTTGCTGCTTCTGCTTGGACTCTGCAAGGATGGCGTCCACTTCGTCGTCCAGGTCCTTTAGCACAAACTGACCCTTGCCGGTTCTCTGACCCATCTGATCTGACTTCACGTCGTCCACATCCAACTGCTCTGCCTCTGCTTCAGCTGACGGTCCAGCAGCGCTGTAATCCAAGACTACGTCGTCGTCGCCATCAATTGCCGTTCCGTCTGCGTCCCATCTTCTCTTTGATTTGACATTACTCTTTCCACCTTTCGCAGTCCTCGCTGGACTTTCGTCGCCGGAGGATGCAGGTGCTGAATTTGCGAAAGGAGATTTGCCGGCCTTTCGTGCCCTCCGCGATTGTTTGCCAGGGCCGGCTTTCGCTGCCAATAGGTGTGAAGGAGCATGCAGAGGTGTAGATGGTCTCGACGTATCCGGTGTCGCTACGGGTGTCGCGTCGGTGCTCGTAGTGTCGTCCACGACATCTCTTCGCTGGGGAATCGCGGGCTTCTTGAATTGGGCGGGCGGGGGAGGGGGAGGCTCGTCCCCTGGGCCGTCATCGGTCGCCGATGCTGAGCTCGATGGCGGTGTCAACTCGATCTGGCTCTCTGAGTCCGGCTCGCTCGCTCTGCGCCGGGTGCTGCCAGTGTCGAGCTTGCGCACCAGCGCATCGAAAGTGTGGTCAAAGTCCTTGCACTTGACAGTGGTCGCGTCTGGCTTTCGCAGCTCATTTCCATACTGCTTGGTGAAGACTCCTCTCACGGCTGTCAGAAGGTTATCTACCCAAGATAGATGTAGTAGCGACTGGTATACAGCCTGCATGATTATCAGCCTTCCGATTTCATCTCTTGTATCGGCTCTGCCTCTTACCCACCACAAATATCAAGCCCACGTCTTTTGCAGTCGCATATTTCAAGGTGTATTTGTCTTTCTTGTAAGGAGGACTCGGCGCCCCTTCCACAGCGGCCTGCTTCTGTCGCTCTTCGATAAATACGTCGGTAATGAGGCTGTTGATCACATTGGACGAGACGGGAGTAAAGTGCTTGCGCCAGACCACGATGCCCGACGTCGTGACAATTTCGAAGGCGTCCAGCATCGTCGGAGCTGCCGCAAATTACGAGAGGAGAAGATAGAGACAACAGAGGAGGGCGAGGTAGGTCGTGTCCATAGATCTTCTACAAGTGCGAAGCGATGGCTGGCGGGCCAAAATGACTTCACGGCGGCAGAACCTTGAACCCTGAATCGCAGAGCTTCCAGTTTGAGCACGCGGTGAAGCCGGAAACTTGTCCTCCCAATTCGCTTTCACATGCCAACCACGAGACGCCATCTCCGGCCACACAGTGCAATCTAGATCCTCTTCCCACGAACACAGCGTCGAATACACGTCGAAATGCAGCGGCCGGCGTACTCGATGCCTCCGGCCAACTCTCCTCCGCTTCACCACCCTGTCCCGCAGCATGTCTCGACTGTTCCTCAACTACGATCACCCCCACCACCAGCTTCGCAGAATGGACAAGCAGGAGGATATGGATATGGCCAGAGTCCGGCACAGGGCCAGGCTCAGGCGGATGGATACATGCACCCGGCATTTGGAGGCTTTATCAACGATCCAACCGCCCAGATGGGCTTCCAACTGGGAAAGAGCGCAGTAGATGCAGGACAGCAGTACATGGAGCAAAACGTCAGTACAACTGGACAAAAGGTCGCTAGTGCAAAGGAGAGTACTGACATAACATTGGACAGTTCAACCGCTACGTGAACGTCTCGGCCCTGAAGCATTACTTCAACGTTTCGAACGCGTACGTCGTCAACAAGCTCATCATCGTTCTCTTCCCCTGGCGACATCGTCCCTGGAGCAGGCAATCGACTCGCAGCAACGATGGACAAGGCGCCATGGAGTTTCTGCCACCCCGCGAAGATGTCAACTCACCTGACATGTACATTCCACTCATGGCTTTCGTCACCTACATTCTCCTGTCGACATTGATCGCGGGATTGAATGGCAAGTTCGAGCCTCAACTCCTGGGAATGACCTTCACAAACGCGAGCTTCATCATCCTGTTGGAACTTGCAGTGCTCTGGCTTGGCAAGTACTTCTTGAACATCAGCAGCGAAAGTCAAATCTATGACTTGATTGCGTACAGCGGGTACAAGTTCGTTGGGGTCATTGTTACCATCGCCATTGCCGCCGTCTTGAACAGTGGCCAGGGCACCGGTGGATGGGTAGGATGGGGCGTGTTTGCATACACCTTCATGGCGAACGCCTTCTTCCTAGTGAGTTGTCTCCCATGAACTGCTTGGCGTTCAGACGCTAATGTCCACACAGCTGCGGTCCCTCAAGTACGTTCTCCTGCCTTCAGACAACGCTCCAGGCAATCCCTCGATGCAGACAATTGCTCGCGCCCAGCGTTCTCGGCGCACGCAGTTCCTCTTCGTCTACAGCTACGTGATCCAATTCGCGTTCATGTGGTGGCTCAGCTCTCTTGACGTGACTGGCGGCAAGAAGGCCAGCAGATAAGAAAGGCACTCAGCGGGCTGGGGCTTGGAAAGGGAAAAATGTCGTTTAGCACAGCGTTCGAGCGGGCTGCATCGCGGTGGAGGGAAAGCAATGGGATGGTATGTAATGGTACCCGAAAGTTACTCACGATAGAGATGCTATGGAACAAATGTGCAATAGTTCGGTGTGCTCACTGGAGATTTTCAACAGTGTAGCATTCTGATCTGGGGCTCTCACGTCCACAATCATGAAGACAGAAAGTTTCGACGTGCCATCGCAGTGGAGAGCAATTCTTCCAACAGATATGCATATCAAGTCTACTAGACATTAGGCAAGGAATCGTATCGTTCCTTTCCCACACTTCTGGGAGTAGTGATGTTCACCCCGATATTCCAACCGGATGGCCGAGATATCAAGCCCGAGACTGGTAAGCGCAGTGCTCGTTGTTAGCTAGCTGCTACTCAACGGGGCCTACTGCCAGCCTGCCTTCTCCATCGGCCCACTTCGTCCACCGCGGCCGCCAAAATCACCACGTCCACGACCTCTTCCTCGCCCACCGCCTCTGCCTCTTCCATCGCCTCGACCTCCTCCGCGACGCGCCCCACCGCCGCGTCGATTGACAGAGAAGTCAATCCGGATGAGCGGCTTCTCGACCCACTCGACGCCTTCCAACCCAAGCCGTTTCTTCTCCTCAGCGGGCATTCTCCAAGCTTGAAAGACGCCCATCAAAGATTCCAGACTGTCCTGATCAGCACCTGGAGCTCCACCGCTAGCCGAAGCTCCTCGTCCGACGTCCTTCAGCTCGGGCACCCAGGTGCGGACGTATTCTCCCTTTGTGTCGTAGTCGACGGCCTGCTTGACCGGATTGAAGACTCGCGCATCACCGCGTGGGTCGTTGCCGACTCCCGCAACGTACTGCCAATTGCCCTATGGAAAACGTCAGAACAATAACATAATTGATTGATCAAAAGATTTTAGAGTTGCAGCAAGTGCGATGTCAAGGGTCTTGCGCTAGGCGGTGAACTTACCCAATTGCTGGAAACGTCGTAGTCGATAAGGTTCATCTCGTACCACTCTGCACCGATGCGCCAATCGATGCTCAGGTGCTTCGACAGATAGGATGCAACATTTTGCCGGGCACGGTTCGACGTCCAGCCGGTCGTGAACAATTCGCGCTGCGAAGCGTCAATCAGACCAGTCCCAGTGCGTCCGGCGAGGAATCGCTCCACGGCGTTGCGGGTGTTCATGTCGTCGGTGCCCTTGGTGTTCTTCTTGTTGGTGGACTTGATGTAGGGCGAACTGATGAACTTGTTCGCCGCGTCCCGATCTTGACGATATCCGTCGACGAAGAAAAGCCTGATGCCAAACTTGCGAGTACATAGACGCATGTAGTCTCTCCAGAGCAGCTCAAAGCGTACACCAGCAGTGCCCTGCACAAAACAATCAGTGGGCAAATACAAACCAAGGGCGTGTCTAGTGGGCATACCTTGTTTTCACCTTGGCCATATCCTTGGGCCTCCTTGCCAACATCGCCCTTACCGTCCTCAAAATCCATCAATTTCCAATGGACTTGTCTTGCTGAAAGGGCACCCAGAGACAACCAGGCAGACAATTTGGTGCTGAAGTCCAGACCAAGGAGGCCGTTTCGCGTGTCTTTGTAGGATGTCATAGCCCCTGATTCGATGAGATGCTGGACACGCTCATGACCTGCTTTCGAGCCACCGATGAACGGGTGTGCCGATTGCGCGTCTTTGGGGAGCACTGGTGGATCGGAAACCTTGTCGTTCGTCTCCAGTGGCTTCCCAAGAGCAGAGACCAACCCATCCAAGGAATCCGGGATCGCAAAGGGTGATGGCTGGTCGGCGACAAAGTCGGGCAACGGCGGAAGACTCTTTGGTTTTGGGAGGGCTTTTCGTGGTGCTGTACGCAGCGGCTCGACTGTTTTTCTGAAGTTGGTAAAGACGTCTGACAACTCTCGAGGGTCCTTGAAAGGTAGGTCTCGGCTGTAGCAAGTCAGCGGCGTGCTCAGTTAGATGCATCAGAGGGCTTGGCATACTCATCGACGAAGTACTTCTCGTCGGTCCACAACTTGAACTCCTTGCCTTCGTTCTGGACCATGTTCTTGACTTTGTCTTCCTCTACCTTCTCCTCCCAGCCCTCTTCGCTCGTCATCCAGAGTCCATGAACTTCGGCATTTTCTTGCTCGCGATAGGCTTCCAGAATTGAGCGAACGGTATCTGTCAAAGTCCCGGCACGAATAGTCAATCCACTGGAGACGCTTTCAAGGTCCTTTTTCAGGTCCCAGACGCTCTCAGCAATGAACTTGGATCGAAGTTTGCCACATCTCCAAAACCCTCCAACTTTGCTGCGCGCTTCTGGGTATGGCGACTTCTCGGAAGGCGATTTGAGCAATCCAGATACTTCAATCTGATCTGCCGGGAAGACGTAGACCGGCAGAAGGTGTGTGAAGGGCTTTTGAGATTGCGAGTTGATTTTGGCCAGTTCATGGAAGATGGGGTTATCAGCCAGTCGAAGGTCTCGACGCAGTAGATAGACCAAGACACGCTGCGCTCGTGACATGACTTCTACCGCGTCGCTGGATATATCCAAGAAGTGCAATGCAGTGTGGCGTGCTCAAGCGAAAGAAAGTATTCAAGAGGCAAAACTCCAAGTGTCGAAGAAATGAAGATGGTCAGACCAACAAGACGACACCACCTCCTCTCCCGTGCAGGCGAATCCAGACAAAGGTCGTCAGATGTTGCCAATCCGGAATGAAGGGAGATTGCAAAATAGCCAACGTCGATAACAAATAATGCAGGAACGCCTGCAACGTCAGGGCACTACGGAAGTTTTGATGCGGCGCGTCCAACAAGTGGTTCTGTGCAGATCCATGTTGGTGACGGCGACTCGGCGAAAGGCTTCGTCTGAGCAGAGCTCGGACGATAGTTTCGACCAAGCAGAGGGCACGACGGGCAGGTAGCCGTGTAGCTGAAGCCGAATGGAGTCAAGTCTCTGAGATCTGGAAAGGTAGTACTAGACGCGGGCAAGGAACAGAGATCGATGCAGATTGAGATTCGGCATGTGGGCTGGAAGGCAGATTTCCTGGGTCCCGCGTGTCAACCAGCATGCCCTGCTGGAGCCTACCCACGAGCCTATTGACGCTTCTGGAAAAGAAGCACTGCTTGGTGTCGTTCGGGCGGGCGCGATGGCTGCGCGGGAGAAGAAGGTGCAGAAGAACAGCCCACGTCGAATTCATGTCTTGGCCATTTCCGCATGGCTCTGCCTCGCTTGTGAGCCTGCGCTGGTGTCGCAGCCACAGCTTCAGCGCCTGCGCGTGCGCGTGCATTCGCCTTCGTCACACCGCAGCATTCGCCAGATCGATCGCGCTTGTCAAAGTCATCACTTCTACCATTGCATTGTTCGAGCACCTCATGACTGCTTGCCATCTCCGAGTGCAAAGACAGAGCCAACTTGCATGACGCTTGGATCGACGGTGCCCCGATGCTGGAGTGGCGTCGATCCTAAATTTCAAGGTTCGCCTGTGGTTGCCTCAGGGTTCGGCGGAGACATTGCCGAGACTCTCAGATCGGCTCTTCGCCAAAGATGGAGTGTGTATATACATGACTGCGAGATGCTGCTGCGCCGTGGTACGCAAATCCCACAAATAAGGGTACTACCACAGCAGTAGCTACCACGCGAAAGTGGATCGGCTCGGAATAGTAGTCAACCTCTGGAGCTCATCAGACTTCGGCAACAAGCCGACAAGCAGCCTGGAGCATTTTGCAAGGCAGCATGGAAATTTCGGATATGGCATATTTGCAGCTGATTCAAGGCGCTCGTTGTTGCGGAGTCGGCCATCCATTAAGAGCATGGACGTGATTGACCCAAAGCGAAGTCGCCAGACATGCGTGTGCTGTGTGAGACCGCTTCGGGGACGACAACATTGCTGAGTCGTCGAGTCAATGTCTCATGGACCTGCCGTAATCGAAGCGGTGTTAGGACGTCCACAGCATCCTCATATCGGGGAAGGTTCGTTGATACCAATGATGAAGTCGTGTATCTGGTGGTGAGCTGCTCCATCTGAAACCGAGTCAACTCAGTTCGCCTGTCTTCGCGATAGATGCTGCGGTGATCGCGGCATGCACGCGCAGGGCGCTGCTTTGTTCGAGCAGTAGATGCGCTCGAGTGAAGAATGAAGATGAAGCCATTTGCTGCGCTTTACACCGACGGTCTCCACGAATGATGTTAGTTCAAAGATTCGAGATCCGTGTATAGCTATTTGTGGCGGAGTCAGATGATCGCTGGCCCGAACAGTCGTTGCGTCGTGGTCGACGGGAATGATGATGATGGTGATGAATACGAGATGAGGTAGCAGTTGGATGATGCTTTTGCGCGAGGTGATGAGGCGGGGCATCTCACGTGAGAGGGCACGAGCTCAGGCTGCACCGAACATCTGTCGCAGGACATCACCACCGTCGCAACGCGTTTCAAGCGACAAGTCTGCCATCTCTAAGATTTTGCCCGCCGCATTGACGGGCATCCCAGCCAACTCCTTCTTTCCGCGACATCCGAGCCGTCAGTTATGCACGAGAGCTCTCCTGCCTTGCTCGAGTCGGACGAAGAATCGCCGCGTGGAGGAGCTAGCTCTCTCGTCATCGATTGATCACGGAGGCGTGCTTACGGTAATCCATCCTGTAGGCTCCTGTTCACCTTCACCTCCCTTCTCTTTCGATTCCTCCATTTACACGTCTATCAAGCTATTCCAAAGATGAAGTTTTCTCACATTGTGCCGCTGGCGGCGCTCAGTTCAGCCTTCGTCCTGCCTCCCGAGGAGGTTCTCAGCGACCTCAAGATCGAAGACCATCACCGGCACGGAAAAGTCGCAGACTGGGTTGAAGAAGCAGTGTCCACAAAAGACCGTGTGTTTTCGAGCTTCAAAGAGCAGTATGAGGAGGTTATCGATTCGTCAAGGCACAGATTGAGCGAGGTAGGTTCCGCATTTGGACATCTTGGCCTGTACAGACATCGTTTGTACAAGAGTGATCAGGCAAAGCCTAATACCTTCATACATAGGTCTCAAAGGCAGCAAAGAGCACATTGGATGAAGCATTTGAGCGTGCTAGCGGTGCTGCAGATTCCTTCGGAGATAGAGTCAGCGAGGCCACTGAAGGCCTGCAGGCCTGGGCTGATTATCTCAACGTCCTGGACGATGGACATCACAAGCATCGCGAGCCGAACCAGACCATCTACCAGCTTATTGCTGGCAGCAAATACACTACGACTCTGGCTAAGCTCATTTCCGAGTATGATGATCTCGTCGAAGCGCTCAACAGCACCTCAGCAAACTACACCGTCTTCGCCCCGTTGGACAAGGCCTTTGAGAAAATCCCAGAGAAGGCCCCAAAGCCAAGCAAGGAGCAGCTGAAGGCCATCCTCTCATACCACGTGGTACCTGACGCCTATCCCGCGGGTCGCGTCCTGTCCACGCACACAGTGCCAACCCTGCTCAAAGGTGATCACCTTAGTGACCACCTAGAGCCTCAGCGCTTGACTTTCAAACTCGGCCTTAGAGGATTGACTGTCAACTTCTATAGTCGTATCTTCCCCATCAACATCTTCGCTACGAATGGCGTCGTTCACGGCGTCGACAGCATCCTCTTACCGCCTCCCAGCGCCATTGAAATTATTGATCTCTTCCCCGGCGAATTCAGCACTCTTGAGTTGGGGTTGGGCAAGACCGGTCTTTTGAACAAGTTGAACACCACCCATCACGCAGGTACTTTCGATGTGCCCCTAATATATTAAAGAAGCACTAGCGCTGACATAAAATAGGTGGAACCCTGTTCGCGCCCAGCAACTTCGCGTTCCAGAAGCTTGGCCCAAAGATCAACGCCTTCTTGTTCTCCAAGTACGGTCAGAAGTACTTAAAGGCTCTCTTGGAATACCATGTTGTGCCAGGTGTCACACTCTACTCCGACGCCATCTACAAGGCCAAGTCCTCAGACGTTGATGCCATGGAAGACCTCCCTAGCAAGGGGCACTTCCAGATCGAGCTTCCAACGCTGCTCGAAGACAAGTCGTTGTCAGTCGACGTCGCTCGCTGGGGTGGTTTCATCAGCATCAAGATCAATGCATTTGCCACTGTCGCAATCCAAGATGGCCTTGCAGAAGATGGGGTGATCCAGGTTGTCCGCGACGTTCTGATTCCACCGAAGAAACTTGGTGGCTCGGAGGTGGAGCACTGGGATGGCAGCGAGTTGAGCGTCGAGGAGCTGAAGGAGCGCCTCGAGCCGATCGTCGCGAAGCAGGACCTGTAAAAGTGCTGAAGGCAAGCTTCTACGAGATTGAAATACACACTGTACGAACCAGGCACAAAAAGTATGTACGCTAGCTAAGATTGAATTGCACGAATGTAACGAACATTGAAACGCTCTGTCAGATTGACGTTTGTCTCTTGTGAGTATGTTGTCGATGCAGACCAGAAGATAGCGTTGCCGCGTATTTTCCTGTCCGGTCGTTGTGCCAAGACGTGTACATGGTGCGATGCTCAACTTCACCTCCTCAGCTTCACAGTCAAAACCAACAGACAAGGCGGCACTTTCATCATCGAACAATGACTCTCAGTGCAGGAAGCTACTGAGGCCACAGGAATTCGATGCAGCTCTCACAACTGCCGGGTGGCTGCGATTGCGTGATATCAAGAGGGCGACCCGCGGCCAAGTTCTGAGCGAGCGCATACCATCGTTAATTACTGGCATACCGAACGACAGGCTCTTCGAGAACGGCAGCCGCATGCGAAGCAACATTAGTCGGTCATTGTCCGTGACCGGTGATGCCATTGTCCCCGAAGACAAGACCACCGTTCACAGCAAGCAAGCTCCTTCCGTTCAGCCTTGCCAACCACACACGTGGACTTTAGGATGCCAAAATCAGATTAGGCCGACCAAGAACACGCTCAACCCATGCCGTAATCAAGCAGGCGTCTCGCGGCGCCGAGAAGGTCGGTGGCAAGTGGAAATCAGCTGACGCGCGTCAGCGGCGGAGACGGCGACAGCACCAGAGAAGGGATGGGATGGTCGCTGCGGTCGTGTGCGCAGCGTCGGTGTTGGGGGAGCGGAATGGCCAAGTCCGCTGGCATTGGCATTTTGGCATTTCTTGTCCCTCCGCGCGGCTCGGCTGAGGAGGAGGCAGTGCAAAATGGGGTCCGGAGCACCCGGGGTCGAGACATGACCACCCCGTCCACCCCATCAAACAGGAAAAGTTCGTGCGCAGGAACTTTGACGTCGCATCTGGTGGTCTACCGTCACTGTGAGTGCTGGTGATGTGTGTTGGTGCTCGTCGTCGCTGCGGTATGGGGGGTTCAAACGTCCATGCCACCTGGGCGGAACAGAGACATGCACAACTTCCGCAACGAGAATGCCAAGATCGCTTCGGAGCACCCCTGCTGGCACTATTCAAGATCCCTTGCTCACCTCTGCGATTACCAATACGACTCTTTACGCGCTTTGTCAAGGCTACAAACGACGTTGATCATGATTGAAACAGATTGGTTGTTTCCATTGACAACCCGGGCTTTCGAGCACAGTGAATTGAAAGGGGGATGCCGGACACGTGACATCCGGGACAGCCGCTTAAAGGATGTCGCGGTCGCTTGTACCGGTCTTACGGGTGCCAAGGCTTTCAATTCTTGGCGCCGCTCTCGATTGGACGCTAGGGACTCGTTGGTTTCGCGAATTGGCCCGAGTTGCCCAAGTTGATGCGCTCCGCCAGCGTCGCCCTTGGCAGTCTTGGGGTTCCGCCCGGTCGCTGCTGCCCTCCGATCTATAAACCTCTGCGCGACTGCCCCCGCCTACGTGCCCAGACTTTCCTTCCGGTCTTGTCATCTCACCTTTCACCTCGCCGCAACACAAGACAAAGCAAACAATCGCAGCAGCGCAAAGCGCCCAAAGCACACCTTCTAATCACTCGAGTCCAGATTCGGCTGCCGCATTATGTAAGCGCACCTTGCTGTCCCTAGAAGTAGCTGCAACTTGCTAACTCGCTGCTAACAGACCCATCAAAGTCGCCAAGACAGCGTGCTGCCAAGGAATTCCTCATTCACCTACTGCCATCGCAGCCTCCCCTCTGATGGACAGCACTCCTCAGACGGTCGCGCAGGCCGTTCAGGCCGCCACGCAACAGGCCCAGCAGGCTGCTGCCTCACAACACGCTGCCTCGCCACCAGTCCAGGCAGCACCAACTCAAAGCTCAACCATCGACAATCTCACATGTCAATGGCAAGGATGCGGCGAACGCTGCGAAAGCGCAGAAGCACTTTATGTAAGTCATCTTGCGCGACGATGCGACGCGATTGCGATGCACGTCGCAATCGTCGAGCCGCTCCACGAAAATTTTCTTGCTCGAACTTTTGCTGACCTCCTGCACAGGACCACGTCTGCGAGCGCCATGTTGGCCGCAAGAGTACCAACAACCTCAACCTGACTTGCCAATGGGGCGCCTGCCGCACCACTACCGTCAAGCGAGACCACATCACTTCGCACATCCGCGTTCACGTCCCGCTCAAGCCGCACAAATGCGACTTCTGCGGCAAGGCTTTCAAGCGTCCTCAGGATCTCAAGAAGCACGTCAAGACACATGCCGATGACAGCGTCTTGATGAACTCGCCCCAGCACGGCAGCGGCCGCAGCGCCAGCAACGGAGGTAAGTTCCAATCCAGCGGCAATCGTAAGCCCGCAGTGATACGCCTGTCAGCCGCGTGCTAACATTCTTCCCGCAGCATCTTCCTACTATGGTGCAAACCACGACTCTTCCATGGGAAACCCGTACCCTTCTTACCAGCCCAGCATGGCCAACGGCACTAACGGCAACAACTATCCTTCGACCACCAACACCCAGTACGCTGGATATGGATCCGTGAGTTACCCGAACAGCTCCGCTTTGGCCGATATCCAAAGCATGGACACCCGCAGACGTGCGATTGAAGCACTGAACGACTTCCTGGGTGACATCAAGCGCCGTGCTATTGATCCGAGCAGTTACTATGATGTCGGCCACCGCCTCGGCCAAAGCAACTCTCTTCCTCTTCCAGTTGGCGGCACTGGTTACAACACCGGATACAACAACAGCGGATATGGCCACAACTTCAACACTGCCAGCCTTCTTGAATCGTTCAACAACGGCACCCTAGGCAACAATAGCGGTCCTCAAGCCGGAGTGGCCACTCATGGATACTCTCTCCCGTTGCCTAACGCGCGTACCAAGAACGATCTCCAGGACATTGACCGCTTTCTCGAGCAGCTGCAGGCTACTGTTTACGAGACCAGCAGAGGCTATGACAGCGGGAACGCTGCTGCCGCTGCTGGTGTTCAGCAACCAGGTATGCACGCCCACTTCACTGGCGACTTCGGAATGGGCAACCAGCACCAGTACGCCCGTTCGAGCAACAGCCCGCCCAACTTCCAGAGCCACCTCAACAACGGAGGCATGGGCAATGTCAACAACATGAGCAGCAGCTCTAGCATGCAAGGCATGACTTCGACTTCGTCTGCCCTGGACACCCCTGCTCTGACCCCAGCCTCCGTCTCGTCATACACAAGCTCCGGCCACTCTCCGATGAGCAGCCATAGCCGTGCCAGCTTCGGCAGCGTCTCTGGTAACAACATGTACCCTAGCTTGCCCGCCGTCACCGGCATGTCTGATCTTGGCTCGAATTACCCCACAACCACCTCGGCTCCTGCCTCAGGCCTCGCTTCCGGCTTTGACGGTCTGGATGGACGGCGGTACAGCGGGGGCCGTCTTCAGCGCCAGGCTCCATCCCAGGACACCGACACCGAGATGGGCGAGGCCGATGATGGTAGCCGCACTCCTAAGGCTGCTGATGGCGCCAAGGGCAAGAGCAGCTCCATTGACCCCGCGCTCCGTGGCGAGGATGAGAAGTCCTCCGAGTCCGCCTCGACCCCAGCCGCCACATCTGAGGTCGAAGACAAGCGCCAAGAGGAGTGGGTTGAGAACATCCGCCTTATCGAGGCTCTTCGAAAGTGGGTCGGTGAGCGTCTCAAGGTCGGCGACTTTGAATCCGAGAAGGGTGCCGAGGAGGAGACCAAGGAGGGAGCTTCACCTCAACAAGACGTTGATATGCAAGAAACTGCCAAGATGGCCACAGAAAAGCTTGCAGGCACCGGGGAGTCAGAAGCTGAGAAGTCGGAAGATGTTAAATACCCTACCCTCCCGACAGAGGCTTGAGGGTCGTTGACGAGTGTATGGGCGTTTGTGGTGTCGGAAACATTGGCGAAGAAGTGAGCTAGACGCTCTTCTTGGTGTGGACTGTGATTACTTTTGATGGCGTTTTGGGTGACATGCTCTCCGAGTAGGAGAAAGACAGCAGCTTCTTATTATTGCGCACGCATGAGATGAATTGAATCGAATTTCAGACTTGCTTGTTATTACTTATTGAAAGCACTCGAGAAGGATGGCGCTCCCGTTTTATAAGCTTGCGTAGGTGGCCGCGTCACCGGCTCTCTCTTTACGAAGGGGCTCAAATTACACCTTGCACTTCACATGTCTCGACTCGCGATTGTTTCATCGCCGCTCTTTGAATTCTCTATGGCCGGCAGCATTTCATACTATGTGGGAAATGGGCGAATTCATGGCGTGTTCCTTTGGTTGCCTGAGGCAAGAAGATTTTCCACCGGGGTGCTAGGGAAGCTGCCTGTGCTGACAGACTAGACAACTCTTTCCGGCCATCTTGTCACTTCTCATGCAACACGAAATCTCCGATCTGGTCTTTTCTTGGATGATTGAGCATTCCGCATCCACAATCTTATGCAAGAAATTTCTCTGACCGCACTGCTCATATTACCGATTTAGTGAAAGGATCACCTGAGTCCTTCACTGTGCCCTGACGAGAAAAGCCTGGCCAATGCAGGAGTGCAAAACACGCACAGCATATCAAAACTCCGGTGGAGACTGCATGCCCGATCGCCTGCTATATTCCGTCAGCAACTCCGTCGTCACGTCCGTGAGATCCGTACTTCTCGTCAGGAGCGGAATTCGGCCTGAGGCAGGCCACTATCACGACATCGCCTCATCACTACATACTGTCATACTCGGCCAGCGAGGAAATCTGCAGGCTTGCGTTAGCGGGTCTTTCGACACTCGATTGCACCTATCACAACCAGGATACCTGGCTCTGCGCTTGCTGACTGGTAGTTTGCGAGCAAGCGCGGGAAAACTGCTCATACTCTCTCAAGCACCTTAATGGTCACCCCGCCCGACCACAATGCAACTCTCCAACTTCACTCTCGCTCTGACAGGTCTCTGGCAGGCGACAGGAAACTGGATGGTCAATACCGCACAGACTCGACTTGAGTCTATTCAGCAGAGGTAAGCGCGGCGACAAGGAATCCGTCCACGTGTGAGTTTGGTGAGACCATCGACTGATCTGCCCACAGCCTTGGTGCTAGTCCCAATCAAACAGTCACCATGGCCTACTCTCTCCCACCGCTCGGCTACAGCTATGATGCTCTCGAGCCTCACTTTGACAAGGAGACGATGGAGATTCACCACTCCAAGCATCATCAGACCTATGTCAACAACTTGAACAACCTACTGAAGGATCACGACTTGTCGACCCTTGATGTGAACGAGCTTGTCACCAAGCTTGAACAAGTACCAGCCGAGAAGAAGACCGGCGTCCGGAACAACGCTGGTGGACACTCCAACCACAGCTTCTTCTGGAAGAACCTTAAGCAGGGCACCAAGCTTGACGGCGAACTTGAGCAAGCCATTCAGAAGGACTTTGGCAGCATTGACGACTTCAAGGCCCAATTTGAAAAAGCAGCGACGACCGTCTTTGGATCTGGATGGGCTTGGTTGGTCGACCAGAACGGCACTTTGAAGATTGTCACCACCGCCAACCAGGACAGCCCACTTATGGGAGAGGGAGTTGCCGGTACCAAGGGCTTTCCAATCATTGGGCTTGATGTTTGGGAGCATGCATACTATCTCAAGTATCAAAATCGCCGGCCTGACTATATCAAGGCTTACTGGAACGTTGTCAACTGGGACTTCGCCAAGCAGCGCTTTGCTGAGAGGAAGTAAACCTGCTTTCACGTGAAAGCATAAAAGCCTATTTCGCCCTGATAACCACCGTGGATCTTTCAAGCGGCAAGCGTAACGCTACATCAGAAGCCAGCTTTCGTTTCATAGCATCACCGGCATAATGGAATGCGGAAGGGTCACGCTCGCCCCTTGCCAAATATCTTGTTCCCAATCGTTGACACCTTCTTCACATCACGGTAAGTCAAACCGATCCGCGTTGTTCTCACAATTGTGCCACCATTCTCGACAATCCTCTGTGGAGCCCCGAGTAGACTCCAGTTCGCAACCGTCTCCTCCCTCAAATCTGTATCCTCAGCAACATCTGCGATGCCGTGCAAAGTATCAACGTATGCGGAGCCTGTCGTGACCAGTAATGATCTAGGCTCCTGAAGTATACGCCATGCCTTTGACTTCTCATCAGCGCTACCGTTGCCCTCTTTCGACTTCTCTGTGACGTCCAGAACCAGAGACCCTCCCAGTGAAACCGTCGCCACCATGGGAAAGTATGCGGAACCGTCTTCGTGAGGCATTATTCCTTGTCCGGGGAGGTATTCGTTGATGAGACAGTGGTTGACTCCATGTGGTGCATCGGCGAAAAGCTTTAGATCATTGAAGCGATCGACCATGGGTTTCGTGAGCCAGTCTGGGAGCGGGGCTGCGAGGAGGGTGTTTGTTGCCGTGAGACGTGCGGGGATTGCTTGCAGGCGCCGGTGGGTGAGGGAGACCCATCGATTTGAGGGAATCTGAGGGATGTCAGAAATGGACTTAATCGAGATGTCTGAGTTTATCTTGCCTTGTGTAATATTGATGCTTCTTCTTCTTCAGAGATGAAGTCTGGGATGTAGTACATGGACGGAGGTGCTGAGGCTATTCGGTGCTTTTCCATCGTCTTCTCCATGATCGGCTATCTTTTTCAGCTCTCCCATGAGTGCCGTTCTCGTGTATCTTTAATATGTGGAAATGGACCAGAATGTAATTGGAAACAGCGAAGCTTCCAAAGTGACGTTCTGCCATGTGAAATGGCCCGTGCCCTCTAGCGGGCCATAGCTTCCGCTTCGCGGCCTCCTACCTCCGAAAACATCAACTTGCCGATTTTATATTCACGCCATGGCACCCAAAGGCAAAGGCGGCGATAAGGGCAAGGGCAAGGATGCCGGTGCCGGTGCCGACAAGGGTGGAGCAGCGAAGCAAAAGGGAGCGCAGAGCATCAACGTCAGGCACATTCTTTGCGAGGTATGAGTCCTGGAAATACGGATCCACAAAACTTCATGCCATTGACCTATTTTGTGACAGAAACATGCAAAGAAGGAAGAAGCGCTCGCAAAGTTGAATGCAGGGAGCAAGTTTGACGATGTCGCGAGAGAGTTCTCCGAGGACAAAGCGCGGCAAGGTGAGTTTGCCTTCGATACACTACTGGCATAGATCACGGCTGATGAGGCTCCAAGGCGGCTCACTAGGATGGAAGGGCAAAGGAAGTCTCATGCCGGAGTTTGAAGCCGTTGCTTTCGAATTGGCCACGTCTACAACTAACAAGCCTACTTGGGGAGAATGCAAAACGAGCGAAGGGTATCACATCATCATGGTCGAAGGTCGCAAGTAGAGACGATTGGCTCCTTGTTGCTTCGAGTCTTGAGACATGAAGGAATTCACGATGCTGGTCTGAAGGAGGTGCGCTTGATTCAGCTGCTCATACATGCTTATAGCATTGCAAAGAACAGTAGTAAAAGTCGACCTGAAAGCCTGGCCTCTACATAGTTGATCGTGAAGCAGCAGCGATTCCTCTTCATTTCTTGATCTGGGGCCGATCTAAGATCAGCTCCTGCTTCCATGGCCACGCTGCCAACGACTTCCGACTCCAAGAACTTTTCCTCTCGTCGACACTACTGATCGCGTTGCTCGGACCCTCCTCGAGTCAGAGCCGCAACGACCGGGCCGGAAGAAACGCACTGGTGGTTTGAACTTTGGTGACAGCCTCTGCTTCCGTGAAGAAGATCCCCGCTGCCGGAAAGACTCGTAACCACACGTCGTCTCAGCAATATCAAGTTGCCTTTCACCCAGTCTCAGAAGCACTGCAACATCGAGCGGTTTGGCGTTCGCTCTCGTACATTGCAGGTCCATCATCGTAAGACGGATTCTGCTAGCAGAGCACCGCCTCGCCAGCGGATGCTCAGGCCATGCCTGTGCGGCGACAATGTTGTTGACATCTGTGGACGCCGTCGCCAAGTCGTACGGTTCGCAGTTCCTGCGTTGACAACTCGTGGCGACTGCTGCGAACGGGCTTCGCTGACATGTCTGGCGGGAGATGAGGAGAACCTTGTCCCTTGCCACCCACCACTTCCTGTGGAGTTTATCCATTCAGCTGCAATCTGCGCGTACCTCAGTACCTATCGCTACGCGAGCACGTGCGGAGACCATGTGGAAGGCGATGCAGACGTCGCTTGAGGTTGATTCAGAGGCCAGCAAGGCGAGATATGTGGTCAAGAAGATGAAGATGAGAGCGGCCGTTGCGCACTGACGGCGGATAGGCGCCAAATTGAAGCGCGCGGTAAGGGCCACGAAAGTGATGAAACTTTCAATTTTACCAGACGAGCTTCGTCTCGTTGCCCTCCCGGGGGTGGGCTTTGATCACAGGTAGGCAGGTAGTATTGTCTGTGCTACCGAGGGCGTTGCAGGACAAAAGATGGCATCCACGCCTGTCTCAAACACCCACACCCACGCCGCTCCATCTCCCGTCGGATCCCAAACACACGAGTACCACTGATACTACTACTCATATATGCGCACGCTCACCTCACACCCGGCGACGATGCTCTCGCCCCGCCATGAGTAGGAATATGGGCGCTGGCCGCCGTGACCGATGCCTCCCGCTTCCTCCTCATCGCAGCCTCGCTCGCCGCCACAGTCGCAAGCACCCTCGTCCATCGCCGACAATCGCCTGGGTCTGTCGCAGCAGGACATTGCCACTCTCCGCCAGCACCAGCAGCTTGCCCATGGCCAGTCCCGTAGCTCCGCCGGCTCCCAGGCCAGCAGTCAAGGCCGACTGCTACTCGACCCGGGTAGCCTGCAGCTGCTGTCGCGGCACTTTGACCGGGTCATGCAAGCCATTTCACAGCGACTCGAACAGGTGGGGCAAAGCACGCAGTTGACATGACCGCATTCTCCCTTCTGACCCGCCATCACAGCTCAATGAAGCGACGGAGAGAGCGACACGCGCACAGTACGACCGCTCAGGCAACGCGATTCAGATGGCGGATAACGAGATAGCGCGATTCCGAGGCATTCTGCAGCAAATCGATGAGTTGGAGAATGAGTTTGACAAGATTAAGAGGATACGAGAGATCGTTCGTGGCTTCCGGGCTCGTGTTGAGCATCTGGAACGAAGAATTGGGTAGTGAAGAAGGAACAGAAGGAGGAAGGAGAAAGAGAAGAGTAAGTAAGGAGGAGCAAGAGTAAGAGCAAGTCCTGGTTTTGGTGTTCATGGCGTTGATACAAGATATGGGGAGCCTCACGGCGTCAATATACCCTTCGCGCGCACGCGAATAATTGTTTTATATGGAGCCTGTACAACATTTTGAATCAAACTGTCTTCTATCGACATGTATGCCAGTCGTATCAAGCAGGCTGTCCGGAATGATCAATGTGGACTATACTGGCTACACTTGAAATCAGTTCATATCGTTAGCATATTGCCAATGTGCAGCTTTTCTCAACGTAGGTGAGCACGGCGTTCTCTGCTTTCGCTTGTGAGAAGACTTTGAGTCGTTCACATCATATACGTTTTCGATGGTTGTCTTGTGATAGACGGACAGAACCCCTCTTTGCGGGACGGAGCTGTCGGATGGGGCAAGACTCTAGACCTCGACGGTGTTAGTCCAAGAGCGAAGTCTGGCTCTACTTGACCGCCATTGAGTAATCCACTGGCGCCGTCCCGACCTTCTCGTCGGCCTCTAGTTAAAGTATCAGGTGAGCGCATCGTCTCTTCTCAACCGCACATCATGAAGTGTCTTGTCACGAGCAGCTGCTCCGCACCACAGCCGGCGGCTTTGCAACGGAGACGAAGCCAAAATGCATCTCCGGTTCTCTGGAAGGCATTCTCACAAGGACGACGACGATGATGATGATGCAAGGTAAGCCAGCAATCGAAGTCCGACATCCATCTTCATGTCTCCTCTCAGCAAGAAGTGTTTGCTTTCGCGTGTACATTATGCAAGCAGGAGCGAGACGAAACGAAACACGACAAGACGCTGTTCCGCATCCGACCAAAGTCCGCATCCTTTCTTTCAAACGTCATATCTTCTTCGCACACGCAACACGACTCGCACCATGCATTCTCGCACCAGCAACAGAACAGCGCTCGTAAACATGCCTTCGCTCAGCTAACCCGTACCCGCTCGCGCCGGACAGCAGCACCACCCACCGACGGCGGTCGTCCGAAACACACACCAACGCCGCCAATGCCATGTCCAGCGCCTTTGTGAGCAAGTCGCGCCGCGTACGCTTCGACCTACACCTGCGCATCCTCGATCTGAACAATGTGCCCCTCGTCTCCGGAACGAGTTTCATTAAATGGCATCTCCCCGCTTCCACGGCCGCCGAACACCGCGGACGGACGAACAAGTGCGCGATCAAGGACCATCGAGTACAGTATGGCTACGAGAAGAAGACGCCGGTGCGGATGGTAGTAGGCAAAGGAGGCATGCTGCAGGAATGCAAGATTGAATTCGAAGTTTTGCAAGAGTACTCCGCCGGGGGAAGAGGGGAGCGCATCACGCTGGGCCACATCACATTGAACTTAGCGGAATACGCGGACGCAGCGGATCTACACAGTCCCAGCTCTTCCGCGGCGGATGGCACAGAGGAAGGCATCACAAGACGCTACCTCATGCAGGGCAGCAAGATCAACAGCACCCTCAAAATCGGGATCGCGCTGCGACACACCGAAGGGACACGAGACTACACAGCTCCTCCCCTCAAGACAGCACCGGTATTTGGCGGGATCGCAGGGATAATCTCCTCCTCCGAACCGGTCAACAGCACGGCGATTACTCCCCACATCAACGGCGGCGGCGGCGACAACGACGGCTCGCAACAGGACTTACTACCCCCAATGCCGAACTTCAGCTCCACGAACAAGGAAGTCGGAGAGATGCAGGATATGTACCGACGCACGCTCGCGGCATTCTGGGCGAGCCAGCCGGGAGAGCTGAAAGCCGATGACTGCATAGAGGACATCTTCGGCGGAGGTGATGGTTGGGGGAAGGAAGGCAGGCCCATGAGCAGAGCGCAGAGCCAGCCAGGCTCAGGCGCTTCCACGCCAAATCCAGATGGAGAGGGAGCTTATGCGCGAGACGGACACCACAAAGGCGATCTCATCCACCGCATCGGACACCCTCAACACGGACACAGACACCACCATTCTCGACATGGAAAGATTCGTCCCCGTAAAGCAGCAGGTGAACTGGACGAAATGGATCTCCGTGACGAACTAGTCAGCTGGCATATAGGAGAACGAGCATACGCTTGAAATGACGCACGAGATTCCACAATTGCACATGTAAAAATGTCACATTCAACGATCCTATTCTTACACCATGAGCAACACTGTGCTCGCGTTAAGTCGCGAAGTGACCATCGTTATCTGCGTGATCGCCTTCCGGCTTCCTCTTGCCTCCCACTCCCAAAAGTACAGGTGGGTATAAAATCCAAATACGCCATCGGCGATGCGATCTCTCTCTCGCTCCCTCTCTGATGCGCCTCAAAACCCATGAAACTCCTCCGTGTACTTTTTCGCCCCCATCGTCCGTGATTTCTTTACGCCATGCTTCTTCAAAATAGTAAATGCTAGGTTCAGATTACATCGAAGGGTGCACGTCAGCGCCAATGTTCAAGAACCGGCGAGCTGCACCAATCGGAAAAGGAAAAAGGGAAATGAATCTCATAGAAAGTCCATGATGTTCCTCGTAATTGGAGAGGCGCCTTTGTGAGCAGGACTTCGAGGATCTGCGTCGGCCGCTCTCGAGGTGGCATCGTCTTCGGGCTTTGCCGCCGGAGTGGACAGGGCGAGAGCAAACGGATTGCTCGTGAACTCAGTCGCTCGTGGCGACATGAGCGGTTCGTCAATGTCATTGGATTGCGTAGGTGCATTCCGCACCGGTAATGTGGCTTCGATATTGGCCTGCAGATTCTGAAGCTGTTGCTGCTCGCGCAAGGTAGGGGATGAGATCTTGCCGCGAAGTGTTCGAACGGGCTGAGAGCCAGCTTGATCCTGATCCTGATCTTGAGCCTGCTGCTGTTTCTGCCGCTCTTTGCTGCGAAGAGACAGCGAGCGTCTTGGCGTCTCCTCATGAGCTCGCATTGAGCCCATTCCCAGTGAGGCGAGCAACGCAGTCCTACTGAATGGGTTCGACGTGTACTCTGTGGACGTGGGTGACATGATCCCAAAACTATCCGATGCCTCGACATCTTGCGACGGCTGCAGAGGTGCCATGGCAAACTCTTCCGCTCGCGGAGAGGTCGGTGGTGGTTCTCTCGAGGTCTGAGGGATAGCATCCGCTGCCGTCGATCTCCTTACTGTCGCTCGCCGTGGGTTACTGGGCTCCACGTCGATGACCTTCAAGACAGGCACCACATGGCCAGACGGGTCGACGTACGCAGTTGCAGGCTTGGCCGCGCTAAGCGCACGTTCTCTAGGCTTGTCGTCTGCTGGCCATGTTCCCGACGGAGCGGAGGAAGGACCAGGACTGATCGCCGTGGGATTGCTTTCGTTGGTGCCATTCACTGACGGAACAGCTGCGGCCGAGAGCGGAGCATTGTCTCCAGACGCTGGGTTGTTTGAGAACGGGCTCCGCCATTCGCTGAACGCTGAGCTAGGTGTGAGAGGACTAAGGCCACGATTTCCAGCCAGTATGCCACCGCGGGCAAGGCTCGATCGAAACTCTTGCAGCTGCATGATCAGGTTCATGTTGGGGCCTATCCACTTGCTTCGCTTCTTGACGGCATCGTAGGCTTCTTGGACGCTCATGGTCGGATCCTTGTAGAGTCCATAGGCGACCACAAGACTCGCGGATCTGCTCACCCCACACTGGCAGTGAACGAGGACTCGCTTGCCCTGAGTGACCTTCTCATCAATGAGCTTGACCAGCCTGAGGAGGTCTGGGACTATATCACTGTTGTGCTCCCACGGTATATGAATGTATTCAGGATCCTTCTGTGGGTGTCCTGATAGTGAAAGCTTCGGGAAGGTTGCTTCGAGAGGAGTCGCCTTCGGTGTGGCGGGAGAAGCGTCTTGTGCAGACGCGGTGCCGTTGCTGCCATTCTGGAGTGGAACACGATCTCTCTTGGGAGCAAATTGAATGCCACCGCCACCATCCAGGCGAAGGTCAGGTTCTGCAGGAGCCGGCTCGGTGTGCTCGACGAAGGGGTTTCGTACTTCACTTGCAACGTTCATGATCACATCGTATTGTCTCGCCTGCTCTGCAGTCGGCTCCAGATACAGGTCGATGTTCGGCTCGTAAACGCAGATCGGACCATCAGGGTAGGCTTCGGGCTTCTCCTCACGTGACAGAGGAATATCGAAGTTCTGTTCCTCTTCTTCCTCTGCTTCCTCGTCAATCTGGGGCCGATCACTGCGTTCTACAGGCGACAAGATGGTTTCGAGTGCTCGCTGCTTTTGATACTCCTGATGACGCTTGCTGTTGGGCAATCCAAGAGTTGTTACTAATGGTAATGAAGGCGATGATTGAAAATGCCTTAACGTCGCAGGCCTACCAAATCCAGGGGTTGGCGGAATGGCAAGCTTCACTTGCTGAGGTGGTGGCTTCCCGCCACCGGGCGTCAGTATTGTCAGTCCTAGATTGCTCGGCTTTCTCCTGGGTGGTGTGGGTGGCTTCACAAAAGACGGAGACAGGACCGAAGAAGGGTCAGCCTGGGGCTGCGGTTGTAGCGGAAGACATGTGGTTGATGCTGCCCTTGACGTCTGCCGTGACGTGTTCACGGCCAGATTCTTGAGGTTTCGACCTTTCCTGGGAGGTGGTTGCTTCTGCAGTTCGAAGAAAGGATTCGGGCTGTCATCGGCTGTCCGCGGCCGTAGCATACCGACTGCAAATGTACTTGGCGGAGGTGACTCGGGCGAGGACCCAGGTGAAGGCTCCGTCGCGCTAGAATCATCGACCGTCGAAATGGTGGTGGTTGGAGACGACTCGTTCGATCCTGTCGTATTGGTGGAATCGCTCAATGTATGCTGATGGAATTTCCTGAATACCTTGTCGTGATCAGATCCAGGCTGAAGGTTGGTCTGCGGGGAATGTGCGGCAGGCTGAGGTAATTGCTTTGCTTGGTCTTCTGTTTGCGGCATGTTTGCTAATGGTGAGAAGGGTGTAAACATTGACCGAATTGAAAATATAGGGTTGTCCGGCGAGTGTTCGTTCAACTTTCGTCTCTGGCAGAAAAGTCCATTAGGCCGTGTTGGCTCTCTCGAGGTAGGGCCACTGGAGCTTTCGCAATGCCAAGTGGCGAGAAAAGATCTGGGCGATGCCATGTCAGTTGGCGATCTGGATAGCGCTCTCAAGAGGACGTGTGTTGTACGAGGGGGAGGAGACAAAGGTAGCCGGAATGAATAAAGGCTCTCAGGTGTAAAAGCAGGTAGCGCCAGCAACGCCTGTCTTTGCACGTGAAAATCAATGGCGCTTGCAGCCAAAGATACCAGCATGCCCGAGATGAGCAGCCGACTATGCAGAGGCTGCAGGAACATGGCGTGCGAGGCGCACTCGCTGTGCAGAGGGAAGAGGGGACGTACCGGAAAGCCTTCACCAGGAAGGACTGTTAGTGGGTGAGATGCCAGATCTCGAGGCGGCAAGTGCTACAAAGGAGCGGCGAGGCGCCTTGGGCGTCTGGATTAGAGGGTAGGGAATGTAGGAAGACGGCAGCACGAGGTGAGGTGGGATGCTTTTCTTAGCACACGGCACGCTCACCACATGGTCGCGTGTGCGAATCAATCAAGAAGGAAGAGAGCGTTCGAATGGGCGTGCGCGGGCGGTGGTCTGCTATGACATGCAGGAGACGTTGACGCTCGCAAGAGCCGGGCGACAAGAGGCCTGGCGAAGACGAATTGGATGCGCGAGGCCAGCTGTGGAGGCTATCAAAGGCGGATCAGCAGCAGGCGGCTTTCGTGAAGGCGATTGGGCGAGCTTCTACAGGCGCTTAGCTGTCAGCCAATCATCACACACATCGCCATGGCCACCAGCAATTGCGACGGGGCGATAGAAGAGGGGCTCGCGAAGGATGGAAGCAAGAATGCAGGCGAACTGTGCTTGATTGCATGCGCCGAGTGCCCATCCAAAGCTCCCCTGCTGCTGAGACCGGGGCAAACTTACCAGATTGTCGACGAAGCGTGCCGCGGCGGGCGGCGTGTTTGTTGCAATGAACGACCAGGTGAGGCACCGACAGTCGTGTAGGTGCCTGCCGAGTCTCGCTGTATCCGCTCGAGTCCAGTAGGTGGTCGTGGCCCGGGTGTGTGGGCTTTCTCGCGATCGACGAATGCGGTAGGCAGCCGCACGCTTTGACGCAGTGTCGCTGAGACAGCTGCACAGCTTGGATGTCCGACGTGCGCTCGTGGAAGAATGCGCAAGAGCGTCTTGGTGACGTCGGTGCTCGAGGAACGTTTGTGTGTACGGAGGGGAGCGGCGGGCGTGAAAGTCGGGCCAATTCAGACTCTTGCAGACGGCCAAATGCGCCTCTTATTGAATCGCAACAAAGGACGGCGGCTGCGGCAGTCCCACGCGCACCTCGCAGAATCGTCGGCGGACCAGCAAGCTCGCGGCGTCGAGGTGGTCGAGCGGAAATAGCAGAGGGCGGCGGTGCGGCGTGGCGGCGTGGAAGAGGTGAAGACGGCGAGGTCGAGTTGGAGGACGGGGATGCGTGAGCTGCGAGAATGGAAGATGGCTGCTGTCGAAGCGTCGAGCAGCGGGACGCCAGTAGTGAGAGTGCGAGTGTGAGAGTCTGACGGCGCGAGGGCCCTGGTGCACGGGCCCGCGCTCAAAACGAGCGGCCTCGAGGGCTATTCTTAGCAGCGGCGTTAGCTTGTTTCGGGTGCTCTTTTGAACCACAGTGGACCTGCCACCACCGCGACCACCTATCATCACCTCACCACCTCTATGGCACCCACTGTGAGCTGTGAGCTGTGAGCAGTGAGCACTCCACCCTGGACCACCCACACCGAGGCTGGGCCCTTCGTTGTCCTGAACTCTTCTTCTGTGCTCGACCTTTGCCTGCGGATGAGATCTGCCGCTAAAATACGAATGCCTTTTGGCTCTTGCGCGGCACGCTATCGACGATGGCACTCTCTGCCTGCGTGTGCACGTCTCTCTCTTCAACGTACATACGCACCTCCCACAAAACAGCATACACATGTACTCGAGCACTCGACACCGAACCAGCCAAGGCTGTGACGCTGGCCCTGTCGCAAGGCCCGATTTCTCACTGCTATTTTCATCTCGGCGTCTAACCTGTCAAGGCCTAATGTCGGTTCGAGCTGCACGGGACAGCATGGGGAGAAACATGGATGCATATCACGTGAATTGTCATCCTTCTCCCAACCCGCCGGGCTCCGTACTCACCACTTTCTTCCACCGCTTGGCCGGCATTATTGACTTTCTCTTCGTCCTAACGCCGTGGTCGACCTGCTTCTCGAAGCTCTTCGCAATTGCTGCTTTGAGCACTCTACGCTCGTATTCTTCCCAAGTGCATTCGCAAATCATTCTGCTGTCGCATTCTGGTGTACGTATGTCGGGTAGTGCGTGGCAACGACCCATTGACGCGCAGCTTTGGTGGGACTTGGTTTCATGAGCCTGTCTGCAACGCTTTAACGACATTCTTCAGTTACATCCAATCCACTCGGCCGCGTCTGGAGACGCATGTGACTCTCTTCCGATGAAACCCATACCGCAATCAAACGTTCCTTTCGAGACCCAGCTGTTGCTTGTCAAGCTTCATCTTTATTTTCCCGCCGTGGGGTCTGCACATATGTCAACAATGCTGTACATCCACAACGCACTGTGGAGAAATCGCAGTTGGCATGTTGACAACGTTGCCGAGTCCACGACACATACGTATCTTGCAAGCGAGTCCATGAGAAAAGTGTCACTCACCTTCCTTCAAAATCCCCTCCTTCACCAACTCCTCCGGATCCGGTCGACTCTGCAACGCCTTGTCCAAGTTGTCCGCACGCATATGCTTCTCAAGCTCTTTCTGGTTGGCCTGAATCGCAGGAGCAGCAGTCGAGTCTGGCAAGATGTTGCGCTCAACCAGCTCGTCCTTCTCTGGCCTCTTCGCAAGACCCTAATGATACCACCACATCAGCTTCAACATCCCCTACCACGAAGTGCATTGTGTACAGGAAACTGCCACTGCTTGCAGTGCTTACCTTCTTGAGGTTGTCCGTGATTCTCTGTCTCTCCAGCTCCGCTTGTCTGGCCTGCAGCGCCGGAGCAGCAGTCGTGTCCAAGAGGATGTGTCTGTCCTTCAGATCCTTCTCCTCGGGCCTCGTCTGCAAGTGCTTTTCCAAGCTGTTTCTCCGCTCGAGCTTCGACTCGACTCCTCCGATGGAATCGGATACCGGTTGTTGCGCATCGGCCATGATTGTTCTCAAACTTTGCCTTGAGCTGGTGATCTAGATTCTTCGCAGACAGACAGTAGGACCGGTGAAGTGAATGTATGGCAGCGGCAGTGGCAGTGCTGTATGTTGTTGATGACAAGGACAGGACAATGACGTCTCAAAAAAACCAACTCTCACATGCACTCGCTCCAACTCTCATGCCTGACCATTGTTTCCGCTGGCAACCTGCGACCAATCGTGAAGCAAGAGCTGCCACTGGCACGCGCCCGCATGCGGCAAGGACATCCCTCTCGTGAACCTCCCCGCTTTGACCGTTGGCACAGCACCACCACATCACAAGACCGGTCCGTCGTCCGTTGTAAGATCGACAAGTCCACGGCTGACAGCTTCCCGTCCCCGTCGTCGCTATGAGCGGTGAAGGTCGATATCACGTCTTGTCTTCTGCTTGTAGACACCTCAAGCCGCATTCTAAGTCTTGCCTTTTACAGAGGTTGTTTCACGGTCAGTAGCTTACACGGATTGATGAAATGAAGTGACAACGCAGTTAAAAGCCACGCCCAACTACCAATTATGCATTAACTACCTATTGTACAAATGCCATAGCAGTCTGGTGATAGGCCAATGGCTTGGCTTTCGCCAGAAGGGTAATCTCCGTATCCATAAGATGCCGGTCGTCTCAAGCATTCCCGTTTCGATAGCCGTAGCCTTTTCCCTTTTTTTTTTTCAATTTTTTCCACATCTCGTTGCATTCTTCCCCGTTTTGCATGTTCATGTTCGGGCATTTACAGTCCTTCAATCAGGATCCGAAAAATCCTTGGAGTCTTCGTGCATCGACGCTTTAAGCACCCTCGTCGTCGTCGCCGACACGGATGGTGCCCTCCTGGCCAAGACCGTGGGACCAGAAGCCGCCGATGTCGACGTTGGTCTCCGCCATGCTGGCGTGGGTGAAGAGCAACCAAGCACCGAAAATTGGCTTGGCGAGGATATCCAGAACAGCGTAGGCGATGATCTCCTCGTCAACGTTCATGTTGCGGCTACCGTCGGCAATACCCCAGATGCTAGGAAGATCGTTAGCCTTGTGCTCCAAATCTCACGAGAGGTGAATGAACTCACATTGGGTAGACAGTCCAGATGATGAGGGTGAAGCCACCGATGGCGGCGAAGAAGTTGCCAACCTTACCACCCTTGGCGGTGGCAGCGGTGCGGCCGTGGACAACGAGCTGCCAGATGACGACCAAGTAGGCAATGCAGGCAATGGCGTACCATCCCCACTTCTGTGGAGTCCCCTCGGAGCCGAAAGCAGCGAAGAGACCGGTCAAGATCATGATCAGGTCAGCAACGATGGCAATCAGGATGGTTCCGCCGTTCAATCCAGCAAGGAGACAGAGATCCAAGAGGAGCAGAGGAGTGGTGATGGCCCAGTCAACGTAACGTGCCCAGTAGACCTGGCGGTAGATGTCGTGCTCGGTATCTGGGACGTGCTTGTGCGAGTCGCGGACAACAACGTGGTGGTAGCTAACACCGTGGCCAGTGGCCATGGCGAAGTACGAGAGAGACGCAGTGATCGTGATCAGGGTGGTCACAACGTGGTACAGGCGCTTGGACTGCATGGTTGTCAGCTTGCTGCCTGCCTGAGGGCGCGATACAAATATACCATTGGGACGTTCCATGCGAGGCCGCTGAAGACGATCGAGGCGACGAGCATGACAACGAAGACGACCCTACGCAGTCGTTAGCCACACGTTCCAGCTATACTCATGGTATCGCAAGCTCTGGTATCGCAAGCTCCGAGCTGCCGCATGGTGCCGGCGTGAAGGCCCTGGCAACAAACACAGCTCTTGCGATGTCCGGATAACTTACCAGAGGGTCCTCTCGCCAGTCTCGGAGGCATTCTGGTACTCTGGGAGGCTTGGGACGACGGTCGGGACTGGATTGATGCTGTCAGTACTGATGCCGCCGTCGCCGGCTGATGAGGTCATGGAAACATACCCGGCGACACGCTGGGCGTGGAAATGGGGACGGTTGGCTTCGTCTTGAAAGCCTCGACTGGGTCGACGATCATGATGGCGGCTTCTCTCTGGGTGTGGGTGATAGGTTGATGGGATTCTCGATGAGAGATGTTGATGAAGAGGAAGAGAGAGTGAGGGAGGAGAGAGAAGGAGGAGAGGGCAAGCGCACGAAACCTTGTTGTACGGAAGGTGGTGATGAGTGGGGTTCAGCACAGACCTCACCTTTCGATCCGGCATCACAAGACGATGTTGGAGCATCGCAGGCCCAATCACGCAGCAACGAGGCCCATGCGAGCACGGCTGCCCTTCAAATGGATTCTCGGCCCATCTGCCAATTCTGCCACACGTTTCATGCGATATTGATGGACAGCGGCAGGCCGTGCAAGTTGTGTGCAAGTTCTGTGCAAGCGTCTGGTCGCCAGATCCATCAGCGCATCACCGGCATCATCATACTATCATCATGGGCCAACGCTCAGCCCAGCAAATCTCGACCGCTGCTTGTTTCCGTCGCAACAGCAGCAGCAACAGCAGCAGCAACAACAGCATCGCTCACGGCGAGCGGAGAGATCTTGAGAGCCGCGATCTGGAGCTCCTGCCAGCCACATGCACCCATCGTCTCTTTGCGCTCATCGCGTCCAATGCCGTCGGTTGCTGGCACTGGCTGGTCGTCGTGAAGCAGCTTGCAGCTGTGGCAGCTTGGAGCTTGAGCTTGAGCTTTCCCCACATCTGCTACGCGCGAGACATCATCATCGCTGCTCCTCCCAAACACCGCACGAACTGCTCCTGTCCTATCTCCGCGAATACAAGTACAAGTTACACACGCTTTGTAGCCGCCCGGATGTCGAGTGCCACGGCAACAATTTTACTGCTCGCACAACACCATGTCCAATATTGCCGCTTCATCTCGCCCTCGCAGGCCGAAAGGAGCGCAGCATAAGCTTTGGCACTTCACCTCTCACCGATCGCTGTGCGCGCATCATGACGTGATCTTCCAAAGCTTCATCCTGCTCACAGCCAAGTTTGCACCACTTTCTCATGCACGCTGCGTCGTCTTGCAGAGGATTTCTTCCTTGGATAATCCTCCTCTGTCCGGCCTGGTTATGATGGCTAGTGCGTGGCTGCCTACTGTCGACTAACTGCAAATGGTTGCCGCGTCTTCGCTACAGAATACCTCAAGCTCGACGACCACTCTTTTCCGAGACTGCTTCATCTTCATCGTCCACACATTTTTACGACCAAGCCGCTGTATTGATTGCATTCGAAGAAAGCATTCCATTGGACATCACCGTGCTTCAGTGGTCGATTAATTTGGACGGCCATGGTCAAACTAGCTCGGTGCATGCGCCAGCCTCCTAGCGTTTGGCAAGATGCTGGCTTCACTATTATTGACCGTCAGGCAATCTTCTTGGCAATAGGGCATTCTGGACAGACGCGAAGCAGTCTTGCCTGAGGCAGCACGTTAACACACCGCTGTGCATCAAATGCATTCAGTTGATGCCAGAAGAACTTAGTTGAGTGTGCTCGCGACAAGGCACCTCATCATGTGAAGAACATGCTTCTTACTCTTCAAATTCTTTGAATACATCAGTCGTACACACAAGACAGAGTTGAATCGACCTCACAACCACCGCCTACGCCAGCGCCGTTGTCATAACATCCAACGCATCGTCCAAGGAGTTGATATCAGTTCGCCGTCACTTCGCCGTTCACTGCGCTTTTGCATGTTCGCTTGTCACTTGCCCACGCTCGTCCAAGAGCTGTCGTGGCGCTGTTTAAGCCGGCCTGCCGTTTCCTAAATAGTTCTTGGCCAACTGAGTGAGCAGCGGCTTCGCGACCGGCTCCACGGTGGCCCATCCCTTCTTGCCTTTCTGGAGCATGTCGTCGAAGTCTCGGCCGCCTCTCTTACCAGAACGTCCGCCGCCGCGGTTGTCACGTCTTCGGTCGTAGTCGTCATAGTCGTCGTCCCGGCGGCGACGTCTATCATCATCTCGATTTCGGCGTGGTCGCTCATCCGTGCTCTTATAGCCACGCCCGTAGTCATCTCGGGCCGACCTACGCGGCTTCTCGGAGGCGTAGCCATCATCGTATCGTCGGGGTCTCTCGTCCTCATATCTGCTGGGCTTTTCTCGCCGGCGGGGGACGTACTCGGGTTCACTGTCTTCATCAGAGTAAGCGGCGTGACGCCTACGCCTAGGATCTTCATCGCGCCTCGAAGGCTTACTTCTCGCGGGAGGCTCGTACGGGTCACGCTTGCTCCGTCGAGGAGGCTCTGGATCATCGTAGCGACTCCTCTCCCGCTCCCGCTCTCGGTCACGATCTCGGTCACGATCGCGGCCCTTGGAGCGCCTCGAGGGCTGCTCCTCATCATACCCTCCTCGGTTGCGAGAAGACTTGGTGGGGTCAGGCATGATTTCGGCGTCGTCGTATGGACCTGTGGGCTCTCCTTGGGAAGGGCTTCGATAATCTTTCAATGGACTGCGGCTGTCTTTGGGCGGTCTGCTACGTCGACGGCGGGAATCAGGATCAAGGCGTCCATTCTTATTGTCCCATTCGGACACGGGAATCGCTCCCGGGGGAGGAGGAGCCTCTTCGGCTGGGCTCCTGCGACTCCTGTGCTTGCGGTCACCTCCAATCGGGGGAGGTGGCAGTCCAGGTTCATCCCCGTTCATATCTGGCGGTGAGGGGCGCTCATGTCTGCGCCTGCGGGGATGATAGTCTTCCTCGTCGCTAGCATCGTACTTGTTGGGCGCCCTTCTGTCCCGCTCGCTGGATTTTGGCTCATCTCTCGCATATCGATCTCGGTCCCGGTCGCGTGGCTTAGGTGCAGGGCGGTAGAGATAGTCGTCTCCGTCATCCTCGAAGTCGTTGGGCGCTGGAGGTCGTCTGTCTCGCTGACGACGCTCGCGCGACCGCGGAGGGTCGTCTGGATAGGCGGGCATGGTCTCGTGTGCTGTTCGTTGGCGGGAGATGCAGGACGCGGCGAGCTCGTGGAAACTAATGTAGTCGACGACTCAGTCGCAGGGCGATCCAGGTTTCAGGAGAGATAAAAGGATTTCATCTCAGGGTTGTCCCCGAGTCTCTTCAACGGCACAAGCGGTGATGCATCTGCGACATGACGTCGGCTGGCTCGACTGCACGCGTGAAGCCGAAGCACGGCGGCCCAAGCGCCCCTGCCACGGATACCGAGGGCAGTAATGGAGACAACACACCATCTCACCCGACGACCACGCCGACCGCCGTACTCTGTCTAGCCTTGCTAGACGTACTGCTGCGACGCCGTGGCGTGCATGTCCACGCTCGACGGGTGATCATCACAGCCTCCGGCGTCCGGCCACGTCGCAGCTGCATGCAACAACCCACCCAACTCCCCGCACGACACTGGATTGGAAGAGAGACGTTCTGGGAGGTCGTGAGACGGCGCACGCTTTCTTCCATTGGCGAAAACCTGAAAACAACCCAAGCCTTGCCGTCACGGCTGGGGGTTCTACACACCGGCCAGCATGTAATCAATCAGCACGTCTCACGCCTGCGCTACCGCGTGATGCTGCAGCACATGCCATCAATCTGCTATACGTCACCTTCTCTTCCCTCTTCCTCTACGTAGGCCTGTAGCCCGCGCCCAGGCAGATGCTCTACCGAATGGTGCCGCGAGATGGGTTGCTGACGACCGCCGTCCCTCCTTGACAGCAAGTCTCCCGCGGATGCCATTTTGCGCGGCGAGGGCGGCGCAGGCAGTGGCGGCCTTGCAGCAACTTCCAGTGGCAATTTGATTCTTCGGGGCATGGCGGCGGTCTCGATCATCGATGGTGCTGAACGTCCTCCGCCTCCACCTGCACCTTCTTCTGCACGCGCAAGCCTTTGCAGTAGCTTAAGGCTGTCGCTTCGTCGAAGATCGCCTCTGTGGTTTCCTGATCGTTTGCCTTCGTTCTGAGCACGCTGATTTGGATTTGCTAGTCCAGGAACGCCAAAGCTATGGCGTTCATTCTTCGCTGAACTCTTTTCCCAAAATGATGCTCGTTCTTCCTCCCACGGGAGTCGAGCATAGTTCTCGATTGCTCGTGGGGTCCATTGAACTGATGCAGGGCTCGCTCGCTTCGAGGTCGATCCGGCAGTTGCGAAGGGTGACAGGGGCGAGCTAGGCACATGCTTCGTGGGGGTGGGCTCTGTTGCTATATTGGCCTCTTCTGCGACTTGATCACTCTCTATCCTGCGCTTGTTCAATTCTGGCGTTGATGAGCGGAGGTGAGAGGCCTTGAGATGTCTAATCTCCTCGTCTCTCTCGTCTAGCAGTCTGGCAAATCTCGCTCGCTCGCGGCTCTCATGCTGATAGTCATCGTTGAGAACCTTTAGCTGCTTGACCATTCGCTCGATTTCGTCGTCACGCTCTTCGATAATTTTGGCACCTAGTGGGAAGTTTAGTGGGCAGGGGCGAGGTGCTTTGTCTCAACTACTCACCTCGGGCAATTATTTGATTCTGGTCAAGGGAGACTGTGTCTTTTGCCTCACAGAAGTCGCGTAGCTTCTTGATTTCACTGTCTTTCGCGTCTAGTGCGTCTTGCTTAGACCCTTGTACGTCGTAGAGTGCCCTTTGCAGCTGTTCGACTTGGCGATCAGCGTGACAGAGGGAGGCCTTCTTCCTCATTAATGACTGCTGAATGCTGTAGTGTCGGGATGCCCAGACGTGCAAGGTCTCGTCCTTGGATTCGTTTTCTGCGCGTAAATTCTCAATTGTGCTGTCTCTCTCGGCACACATGCTCGTGTAAGCTCTAATCGTGGCACTGCGCTCATCGATGATGCGCTCAAGCTCGCTGGTCTTATTATGGCTGTTAAGCCATCCAGCGTTTAGCTCCTGTATCTCGGCATCCTTTTGACGGACCAGATCCTCATGGTGTCTAAGGCTGTCCTGAACAACCCGCATGAGATCCTCCAATCTTGCGATCTCTCGATCTCTGAACGCAACGCCTTCAACAGCTGGAGGTTGAGGAGCTTGAACGTTCATAACGTCTCCACCAGCAGGCAGCTCAACTTGGGTTTGCTTCTCACGGAGTTCGTCTGAAGCTTGCACTGGGTTACCGCAATCCAGAGAATCCGGGTGAAAGTCAGACCAAGCGGGTTCGTAATGATTATTGAGCTGGTCTTGAAGCCCATGCCTGAGCATGTTATTGATGACGGTAGAGTCCGCGTGGGGATGAGGGATTGATTCATCTTCGCTGGCCGCCGGCGTGAATTGGGTAGGCTCTAGCCCATCCACCCGGTCTTCAAGGTCCGAAAGACTTTGTTCCGTCCTCGCGAGACGACCATTTAATCCTCGCACATCGTTCCGAAGCGATTCAAACAACTGCCAGAAGAGCGGACCCGAAGGAAGCGATAGCCTGCTCTGCGTTTCTGGGAAGCTATCATTTTCGGCCAGGGATTCTCTCGCCAACCGCACGCTATTGTGAGAGTTTTGCATGGCTGCGAACTGATTGAGACTGGTCTGCATGGACTGTAGTCGCATTTTTATGTCGTGCAGCTGGTGAGAGAACGCGTCGTTGGCTGCATGGGTAGTAGGCGGGAGCATCTGGGATGGCTGACAAGGCGAAGCCATTTCAGCAACGCGATACTTCAAGGCGATGAGCTCGTTTTGAAAGGTCCTCTCGTCCATGGCTGTCTTGAGGCTACGGCCTGCTGCGTAACTTGTTTGCTGTGGTAAAGTCTGACGCCGTGGCCTACGGTACGCTTCCGGAGGATTTCTGGACCTGGTGAGTGTCCTTCGTGTACTTGTCGATTTTGATCGCCTTTGGATGACTCTCGATGCAGCAGTAGTGAGGCGGAGTTCAAACAAGAGGCGTCACGCAGAAGGCGAAGAGGTCACGGGCAGTGACGACTTCCAAGATCGAGGAGTGAGACTAGTGAGGTGGGGCTAGTAAACTCTAAATTTAGTCTGTCCGTGGGTGAACTGTGAACACCTCTCAGCCTGTCCGCGTTCTCTTCACGCATGCGAAGGCCATCTCTGGCTAGAACCTCTCAGTGAAGCCGGGCATCGAGGGCATTGGAACAGAAGTGCAGGACCGTGCTCGTTCTGGTAGACTCGAATACGAACAACAACCTCTACACTTGCAAGGAAGGACATGAAGGTAATCCAATGCTCCGCGGCTGGCGAAAACCGCCAATGTTTGAAAAGATTCGCTTGAAGTCGACACAAGAAAGGCTCTACTTTCTCATTCCGAGGACCTTTTTACTAGTAGGAATTCGGGCATAGGTCCTATTGCCCATGTCACTCACTCAGTCTCTTGATCCTCCCAAAACACCAATAGCCGAATCTCCAAACTCATCCTCGCCGGTCCCCTATCGTCTTTCGTCTGTATAGCCGAATGCGGCGCAAACCTCGCTCTGCCATCTACTTTCGAATCAAAGCACTTGAAGACCAAAGCCTCGTCTGGTGTCATCGCAGAGCAGTAGTACCACTGATTCGGCTCACCGGAGTACTTCAATCGCCAGCTCTCAAAGCCGCGGTTCTCTGATTTGAGAGCGCTGGAAAAGTTTCCACCGTCGTCCACTGGGGTGTACATCATGACTGGGCGGAGCTGACTGGTAGAGATGGTGGTGTAGTCGCAGACGGCGAGTGCGTCGCTAGAGAGTGTAAGTACGATATGAGTATATTGAAGACGCACGAGGATGGAATACGAACCGTGTCACTGGCCTCTTGAGTGGCCTCCACACATTGATGATACCCCATCTGGTCTTTTGCAACTGCGCCGCCTCTGCTTCTGGCAGCCTGTCTTCCAAAAATGTGATAGCGCCGTCGAAGGACTGGTCTGTATTTAGAGTGCCATTATTGTCAGCCAATATACACCGTCACTCAACCGAACGCCTGTACAATCTCACCGACGTGAATATGAGTCGCTGGTCCAGGAGGCAAGACTTTTGACGAATCCTCTGCCACCTCCGCCGCATCTAAGATGTCTCTCAACGAGCTCTTTCTGATGAGGTGAGATATGACTATAGTATGAGTTGCCCCCGTCCTGTCGTAGCATGAGTATCAACCACTCAATAGATCTCAACAAACATAGTCGAGCTCACAAGGCTTTGACAAGCTCCTCCGTCTCTCCATACACCACCTCCGGAATCCGCGGATCACTCTGCCGTTCCAAATCCTTGACCGAAATCTCATGTTTCACAGCCTGGAAACCATTCTTTTCAAGCGTGAAATCTTCATCGCAAGTTCGAATGTCTTTCACGGTCATAGGAACCGGCTTGAACTTCTCTAGTCGCATGGATGCGGTGCCCAGGTGCAGTTCTTTGACTTCTCGGTCATCGGGGAGATAGTAGAGATATGTGTCCACAGTGGCTGGATGCTGCCGCTGAGAACCATTTGCTGTTGTTTGGGTCTGAACGGTGGTGGTGGTGGCCATTGCGTCGTCTTCGTCGCCGTTGTCCTGCGCGCAAAGATCATCGATAAGTGTAGCGATGGAAGAAGCCATTGTTTGTACTGCGCCCGCAGCAAGCTGAATATCAGCTCACACCTGCTTAGACTTTCGACTCTGTTATTCAGCATAAGAACGAGCGCGTAATCGGGCAGGGTGGAAGGGCAGGCTATCCTTACTACGTTGTACGATAGACGATGCAGGCCTATGTCGGATACGTACCGCACTGGACGGTGGAATGTACTCGGCTACACCGGGTTCAGAATAGAGACGATGCAAATGTACTAGGCGCAATGGATCAGTGCTGACAAGTGGAATCGCAACTTGTGTACTTATAGCCAACATGACATTTCCCCGGGCTCGGCACAACCGACATCCGGTCCCAAGGAGCGGCAGAAAGAAAAGTGCACATCTGGCAGCTCGAAATAGACTCCTTATTCTTTGCGCCTTGCTGGATGCACATCGGTATAATGATTGTTCCCGTTTCCTTCCCGAAGACTACTCTCAACACGCGCATCCCTCCTTCGGTCCAGATTCGCCTCTCGCATTCAAGTTCACCCTGCTGTTGTCCTGACCCGCCGCATTGATCGCAGACTGTGTGCCTCCGCCAGCGCCGGCTCTCGGACCCTTGAGGCTCGTCTCTGGAATGGCATTTGCGATCGCAGTGAAGACTTCGCTCACGTTATGTCCTGTCTTTGCGCTCGTCTCGAAGAACAGCAGATTCTCCTCGTCTGCGTACGCTTTCGCTTCCTTGATGCTGACCTTTCTTGCTGTGCCTGATTCCTCCTCGGTTTCATTCTCGCCTCCTTCTTCCGTCTCGGCAGCTTCTCCGCTCGCATCGTCCTCGCACAGATCAAGTTTGTTTCCGACGAGTGCAATAACAATGCCCGGCGAGGCCTGCCTTTGGAGTTCCGCGACCCAGTGCTTCGCTTTCACCAAGCTACTTGGCTTGGTGATGTCGTAGACCACGAGCGCGGATTGCGCATTGCGGTAGTACATAGGCGCTAAGCTGGCAAAGCGCTCTTGACCTGCGGTATCCCATATCTCGAATTTGATCGTTCGGTTGGGTAGCTGACACTTTTGAGTGAGGAATGCCGCGCCAATAGTGGGTTCCTTGTTAGGTTGAAAGTCATTGTTGACGAAGCGGAGGACGAGGGAAGACTGCGCAAGCGACGAAGTTAGCTCGCTGTCGTAATGAATATAGTCGGGTTCCGCATGCGCTCACCTTTCCAACGGCAGCCTCACCAAGCAGAACCAGCTTCACGCTGCTGCTCGGCTTGGGCGCAGTGGTTCCTGTAGAGTCGGCCATATCGGATGTGGGAGATGGGTGGTTAGCCCTAAGGCTGCGGCCTACGTTGTATTCGCTCACTTTGGCGCCGGCGGATCGGGATTCAAGATGCGCAAATGGAAGCTGCTCTTGATCGAGCAGCTGTCAAAGTGACTGTGGCGCTTTGATGTAGATAGATTTGCGGAGGGTCGTGACGATGGTTGTTGGTTGTTGAGATGTAGTGGTGGTGAACTTGAGGCAGAGGCTCGACAAACCTAACGTAGAGGAAGCGGCGGTGCGGAAGATCCCGCGCCCGTCAAGCCAAACTTTCCACATAGCCACAGTAGCAGCAGCAGTGACTTCTCATGCTCGGACTTTCATGCACACCTCCGAATCAAGCTGCAGTGTTTGCGGTTATCGCAATCGCTCAGTACGTCAATGGTCAATCAGTCCTGCCAAACGAGGATGGAACATCTACCACATTACCGCATCCCTGACGAGAAAGCGCTCTTTACAATGGACCAACTTCGCAAAGGCAATGTTGCAAAAGAATATTGCAACAACTTGAGGGTTCCAGACCCTCACAGTCTCTTTGAAGCAACTTGCCCGACACGCGTTGACTAGCATCGTGCAGACTCCGGCGCTCACATGCTCATGCAGCTGAATACGGCCTATCTACTGGCAGAGCTGCCATCGAATTTGTCTTCTGAAAACGACTCGCTTCCATCGAAAGGGAGCAGATAGGAGGTAAAGTGGTACCGCCTCCAGCCTTGCATCAAGTCACCAATCTCTAGCTAACTCACCTCCTCGTCTCGAACCGAGACCGTGATGTACCGTGTGTATCTACACGCGGTCGGTACCTTCAGTCAGCATGTCGTTCGTAGCATCGCGACCATGGGAATTGAGATTGACAATCTGTTGCCTTCTTTGTGCGTAGAGCGCATGTTGCACGAGGACGAGCTTTCCTGGTCTTTGCAACAACGTGTGCATGTTGGTGGTCGAGAGTTCTCGTCTCAGGTGTCCTGCGGTTCCAGCCTTCTTATCGGTGCTGTGTTCCTTGCATGTCTTGGTCTTCACGGAGGCGACGATAACGTTTGCAGAAGAGCGAAACGCCTGGCCATTTATCTCGAGTTTCACTGCTTATGGAGGTGCCTGCGGTGACTGGCCAGTCGATTGGCTTTGTTCCTGACGCTAGGTTCGTTCCGAAACGTGAAACAGCTGGAGGTCTTCTCTTCGGGCCATTGACGTGGCAGAGTGGTCTTTTTTCTAGGATGCTGGGTGCAGCGTCGTCGTATATAGAGGCCAAGCAATGGGAGGACGTTTCGTAGATATTGCCCCGTCGTGCTCGCGGATGGAGACGGTTCTTCGCGACGTGGGATAGACGCGCGGGGCTGGAATGGATGAAGATGGATTTTTGTTGTCGTGACACGCGCAGCGGAACGGTTCTGCACTGCGAGAAGGGCAGAAATCTGGGCTAAGATTATGACGAGAAACAACACGCGGATGATGTGTGGAATAATCATCGAATCGAGCATTGGTTTGGACGCGATCGTCGCAGCGGCTGGGCGGATTGCATGGATCATAAACGGCGCTCCACTTTCAATCACGGCCAGTGCCGCACCTCCGTACCTGCAGCCGCTGCACCTCTTCCACTCCCGTCTTCTTCTGTTTGAACTGTTTGACCGACACCTCCTCGCGCTGCATTCCAGCGAACGAAATGCCCGCCCGCCTCTCCCTCTCCCTCCGCTGACCTCCCGACCTCGACCTCGACACACACTCCCCTCCTCTCCTCGCCAATCGCTGCACCAGCTGCTGTCACTCGTTCCAGCAGCCGCGAAAGCAAAAGGAAGACGAGCAACGAGCAGTGCACCGCGTCACCCTCTGTCACCACCCCCAAGGCCGGCCTTTCGCATCCCACGACACACGAACCTCCCTCATTGTTTCGCATCACAATCGTCCCGCCCACGACAAAGAGGCCGCTTCATTCACCATTGTTCGCCCGGCACCCTTCACCCGCCCGTCGACGACAACACATGTAGCCGGTCTGCCTACTTGACACCCTCCATTTCCTGTATTCCAGGATCGCCACGCTCGTTATACTGCGCATCGAACCCCCGCTCTTTTCCGACACTTCGTCAAAACACCTACAAGATCTCGTGCCGGACACGAGTCACGCTTCACGGAAACCGCCAGTCCAGATCGATATCACATCACAGCGTCGCGAGCTTACTGCAAGGCGACATTCACTCACGTCTTGCAGCGTGAAGAGCACCTTTCCTCACCGCATACATCAACAGGCACGCTTGGACACCGATTCGAACAAACACAATGCCTTCCCACCAAACACCATGGCTGCTCCTCGCAACCGCCCTTCCTTTCGCCTTCGCCGAGCACCAGGAGTCTGAGGCCGAGATCAATGCGAAGAACGTCAACAAGAAGATGATCAAATACATTGGCACGACATGGGCAGCTATCATTCTCATTGTCTTGATCTACCGCTGGACTATTTACGGACTGCACCACGTTCGCCGACTGGCCAACCTCAACCACGGATCCTCCAGCGATGGTAGGCAACGTTACTTCAGCATTCCCAATGAGAGATGGGCCCAGTTCAAGCGCCATTGGCTGTCTGCTCCCCTGTTGAGACGCCGTCATAACCGCGAGTTCAAGCTTTCGGCTGCCATGAACGTGGGAACGCTTCCAGGACGCATGCAGACTTTCTTCTTGGTCGGATACTTTGCCCTCAACATTGTTTTCACTGTCTGGAAGATCGATTGGAGCAGCCACCAGTTCTATTCCATGGGCTTGAGCCGTACTGGCATTTTGGCAACACTCAACATGGTTCCTCTTTTCCTGCTCGCAGGAAGAAACAACCCACTGATTTGGTTGCTGGGCATCAGCTTCAACGACTTCAACATGATCCACCGTTGGATTGGACGCATCGTTGTTTTTGAGGCTGTTGCACATGCTGCATTCTGGTTCTGCGGCAAGGTTGTCACTTTGGGTGCCAAAAAGGGCTACGCTATGATTGCGAGTGCCATGCAGAGCAGCACGATGATTCTCACTGGAACCATTGGATTTGCTGCCTTCTGTGCCATCCTCATCCAGTCTCCCTCGATCGTTCGCCACGCCTTCTACGAGACCTTCCTCCATCTCCACATTCTTCTTGCAATCACTGCAGTGGCAGCGGTCTGGGTTCACCTTGACGGCATGGACACAGTTCAGCTTATGTTGGCCGGAGCCATCATCTGCTGGGTATTTGAGCGCGCAGCCCGCATGTGGCTCATCGTCCGAAAGAACTTTGGTCGCAAGGGCTGCACCAAGGCCGAGATCGAAGCTCTTCCCGGCGATGCGATTCGCGTCACTCTCCGCACCGCGAGGACCTGGAAGTTCCGGCCTGGCCAGCATATTTACCTGTACATTCCCCGAATTGGAATGTGGACCAGCCACCCCTTCTCGCTCGCTTGGAGTGAGAATGCTGTAGACTTGGCCAACGAGAAATCCCTCCCAATGGCTCGACAAGACATCACTGCCGCCAACGCAACCTCGATGTCTCTGATCATCCGTCGACGCACTGGCTTTACAGACACCCTCTACAGGAAGGCCGAACAGGCGAGCGCTGGACCACTCATCACCAACGCCTACGTCGAAGGTCCATACGGCAACGAGAGCTTCCAGTCTTACGGTACAGTCATGCTTTTTGCAGCCGGTGTTGGTATCACCCACTCCGTACCACATGTTCGCGACCTCGTAGCCTCGTACGCGAATGGAACTAGCGCCACCCGCAAGGTCATTCTCGTTTGGATCATCCAATCCCCCGAACACCTGGAATGGATTCGCCCATGGATGACACAGATTCTCGGCATGGAGAAGCGCCGCGACATTCTCAAGATTCTCCTTTTCGTCACGCGACCCCGAAGCACCAAGGAGATTCACTCCCCAAGTGCATCTGTACAAATGTTCCCAGGACGACCAGATTGCGCGGCGTTGATCGCTAAAGAGCAAGAGAAGCAGGTCGGTGCAATGGCCATCAGTGTGTGCGGCACCGGTTCAATCAGCGACGACGTCAGACGCGCTATGCGCGACAGATGCGAAGACACAGAGATTGACTTCTTCGAGGAGGCATTTTCATGGTAGACTCAGCCTCTCACTCTTGTTGTCTCCTGTTGGTCCACAGAGACCCGTAACGAAGGAATGTTTAGCACGGGCATGGAGTTGGAATCTTTGGCATCGCGTTGGTGCTGGGCGCTATTCGAAGCAATGAGAAAACACTCCCTTTCTTCTGAGCATTTTTTAGCATTGTGCATTTACATTGCTTTGGGAAGCTCCTTTCGCCTGTCAGTAGCGAATAGGTTGATAGACGACGATATTCCGGTCCAAGAGAGACCCAAAGAAAACATCACCTACAACTCACTATTACTCTACTTGTCCTCGTTCAGGAGTTCATTGCCATACTATATCCGTTCGTGAGACAACAGGATCTGGCCGCTTTTCGCTTGAACGCTCCGAGTCGGATCCAACTACCAAATGACGACACCGCGAACGAACAGCTTCAGGCGAAAGCCAAGAGCAAAGAGTGATTATCAATCAGCAAATCGTTTCATCAACTGAAGCTGGTACAAAAGCATTCCACTCTATTCTAACAGTTTGGCAATCACCTATCAATTGACCAACGTCTACAGCAGGCCCGCCGAGTAATCGACAATAGCCTTCACTTTCAAGATGTCTCTCGCCGGCAAGAATATCGTCATAACAGGCGCTTCTGTACGTGCCCTCACAGAAGAACAGTGAACAGACCAAACGACTAATATAATAACGCAGATGGGCATTGGAGCTGCCATTGCAAAGCGCCTCGCTCCAGAGCATCCCAACCTCATCCTCCTCTCCCGATCCGAAGACAAGCTCTCCGCCCTTTCGAAAGAACTGCAACAGATTTCCAAAGGCCAGGTCTTCTACTACCCAACCGACGTCCAAGAGCACTCGCAAATCGACTCCGCGATCCAAAAGGCCATCTCCGCCCTGGGAGAGGGAAGCCAAATCGACGTCCTGATCAACAATGCCGGCCTGGCCATCGGAGCCCCCAACGCCTTCCCAAACCTCAAAGTCTCTGACATCCAGACCATGACCGGCACGAACATCAACGGCTTCATGTACACCGCGTACGCTGTTCTCAACTCGGGTAACATGATGAAATCCAAACGCGGCACAATTCTGAACGTCACCTCCACCACCGCCCTCGAAGTCCCGCCCTTCCCCGGAGAGGCCGTCTACCACGCCAGCAAAGCGGCGCAGGAAGCCTTCACAAACGTCTTACGGACGGAATTGCAAGGAAGGAACATCAAAGTCGTAGCCCTGCGGCCGGGCGTTGTGGCGACGAATTTCCACGAGTTGAGAGTTGGGTATGATAAGGGCATGTACGACTCTTTCATGGAGGGCATGCAGCCGTTGGTGAGTGAGGACGTCGCGGAAGCATGTGCGTACATGTTGAGCCAGGAGGAGAGGGTATGCGTGCAGGCGTTGAGCGTAGTGCCGACTGCGCAGCGGAGTTTGCAGGTGTTTGATCGGACTTGGAGAGAAAGGAATGGGGTATAAGAAAGGCAGAAGTATCGTGATGTTGTGGTGGATATCATTACAGATTTGTCAAAAGGACTATGAGCAAGAACAGATATATGCCAAGTTTCATCTAACCCCATCAATTCGTCACCTTCATCATGTCTATCGTCAAGTAACATGCAATCAATCATTCAACGCTTATGCTTTGCTCTTCTCCTTCTCATCAGCGCTGCTGTCACCCCTCTCAATGCTGAGGTAGCGCTGGAAAACCTTCGCTTCCAAGTCCACCGAGCCCCTGCGGGCAGACGAGGAGCCCGACTTGTGTCGGAAGAAAACTCTCTTTCCAAACTTCCAGCTCTCAATACCCATGAAGAATAGCAAGCTCGCAATGAACACGATTCCCCATTCCCAAGAAATACCAGTGTGACGGAAAACCTCGGTGTTAATGACCGGAATGTACAGGATCGGGAAGATGAGAACGAAGCCGGCAATGATAGCCCAGAACAAAAACTTGTTCTCCCAGACGTCGAACATCCACTGAGTGAAGTAGCGCTTGCTGCCGGGCTTCATGCGGAAGAAAGATCGGCGCATGTCGACGACCTCCCAGGCAAGGAAGAGCGAAAACCAGGTCAGGCAGGCGAAACAAGTTGCTCGAGCGCGGAAGATGGTCTCGCAGCCTTGGTCGATGGAGCCGTTGCACGCGATACCAATCTCGCCGCTTCCCCAGCCGTGGAGGACGAGTACGAAGGCAGTGAGACACAAAGCGGCAATCCAGAGACCCATCACAACCATGTCGACCATGAGCTCGATGGTGAAGATACCGCGCTTAGTGTCGTGTGGCGGTCGGCGCAGGACATCTGGTGCCTTTTCTTGGAATCCGAGACCCATATCCGGAATACCAGAAGTAATCATAATGATCCAAAGGATTTCGACTGGTGCAATTGGGTAGACCGAAAGGTTTTCACTGTCCTTGAAGACCAATCCGATGAGCAGCACGCATGCCTGCGAGATGTTCTGAGCCAGCAAGTGGAGGACAAACTTCTGGATGTTGTCGAATGTACGGCGACCCTCTTCAACGGCGGAAAGGATACTGGCGAAGTTGTCGTCGGTGAGAATAATGTCGGAAGCGTCCTTGGCGACATCAGAACCAGCCTGTCCCATAGCGATACCAACGTCTGCGCGTTTGAGGGATGGGCTGTCGTTGACACCGTCACCAGTCATGGCACAGAATCGTTCGCGGCGATGAAGAGCTTCAATCATGCGGACCTTGGTATTTGGTGCACAACGAGCAATAACGAGTGGGAGGACGGGGAGGTTGTCAATCTGGTCGTCAGAGAGTGCATCAAACTGCGAAGCGGTCATAACCATAGAGTCGGCCACGTCCTTGCTCAGTTCGTTCATCCTCGAAGGCAGGATGCCGACTTGGCCAGCGATTGCTCGTGCAGTACCCGGATGGTCACCAGTGAGCATGTGCACTTCGATTCCGGCTTCGTGACAGCGGCGGACAGAGGGGGCAGATTCGGGTCGTGGCGGATCGTAAAGACCAATAAGACCACGGAAAACCAAGTCCTTTTCAACGGTGCTGCGGTCAATTTCCTTGCCCTCGACATAAGAAGTGTCGTAGTCTCGGCTTGCAAGGGCAAGGACACGAAGTCCGTGCTTCGCGAGGGCTTCCATGTTGTTCAAGATTTCGTTGCGATAATCGTCAGTCATTTCCACGGAATCATCCTTCTCGTTGACGTAGGTAGTGCAGGAGTCGATGACACGCTCAACAGCGCCCTTGGTGAAGGCGTACATCTTTTCGCTGTGCAAGTCCTTGTAGATGGTGCTCATCTTCTTGACATCAGAGTCGAATGGAAACTCGACGAGCAGCTTCATGGCTGGATTGTCGCCAGAGACCGAAGCCCTCCGGTTCCATTGGAAGCGAGAAGCGAAGACTTGAATGGCGATTTCAGTGGGGTCACCACGAGCATTCCACACACCAGACTCGGTCTGGTGGACTGTCGCGAGGTTGGCGAGCGAAGCAACACGAAGGTAGTCCTTCAGAGGGTCGTTGTTCTGGATCAATTCGGCGTATCCGGATGCCTGGTCCTTCTCTTGAGCTTGCACGTTTTGTGGTTCCTTGTCGATGAAGCTAATGTTTCCCTTAGTAGGGTTGAAAGGCTCGTCGGTCTCTTCGATTGTGTAGGTACCCTTCGCTGGGACCCAGGCTTTCTTTGCGACCATCTTTCCTTGGGTGAGAGTGCCTGTCTTGTCAGAGCAAATATCGGTCACACCTCCAAGGGCTTCAAGAGATCTCAAGTTGCGGACGATGACGTGTCGCTTGACCATGCGGTTCGTACCAGCTGCCATAGTGATTGTGAGCACGACCACAAGGGAAGCCGGAATCATGGAAAGACCGGTAGCAACAGCGTAGATAATGACTTCACTGTCGTTGGTGAAGTCGTTGGCTGCGAGGACGATGATAGCACAGATGACTGCGATGATGAACAGCAACACCGCAAGTCGAGATAGCTTTTTCTGGAGGGGAGTTCCCACGTTGACGCCTAGGAAGTGACCAACGGCATCATAGAGAGTCAGAATGGCGGCTTGTATGTATCGGTAGAATCTGGCGCTTCCGTCTTCCTTTCGCTTTACAGGCCTGACCTTGCTGTCTTTCTTGCGAAGGGCGGCTGCGATAGAACCAATCTCGGTGTACATTCCAGTTGCGAAGACAATGCCAGTAGCACGACCCTTGGTCACCGTAGATGAACTGTAGGCAACGTTCAGTCGATCACCGGGCCCGGTGGATGGCTCGAAGACATCTTCGGAGACCTTGCGGACAGGCAGTGATTCTCCGGTGAGCAAAGCCTCATCGGTTTCGAAGTTCACGGGGTCGATAAGCCTGATATCAGCGGGAATGGTGTCACCAGTCTTGAGCTCGACCAGGTCGCCAGGCACGATTTCCACGGTTGGCAGACTTAGAGACTCACCACCGCGCACAGCTTGAGCTGTTGGTGAACTCAGTGAGCGAAGGGAATCCATAGTCTTGGCTGCCTTGTATTCTTGGAAGAAACCGACGACAATGTTGATGCCAATGACACCAGCGATGACACCGCCCTCAATCCATGACTGAATCGCGAAGGAAACAGCCATTGCAATAATCAGGACCAGAGTCATAGCATTGGCGATTTGTCGGAGTAGGATTTTGCCTGGGTTGACCTTTGCGGCGTCACCCAGCTCGTTGCGGCCATATTCTTCGAGCCGTCGTTTGGCCTCTTCGGGGGATAGGCCGTCGTCGACATCGGCCTGCAATTCTTCTGCTACTGTCTTCCACTTGAGGGAATGTGCAGGTTGAGAAAGCGGTTTGTTAGACTGTCCAGAGACATGTTCTCCAGACAGCTCCTTAGGTCCGTTGCCCATGATAGGTGTCTCTCATTCAGAGGTGGGCGTAGTGGTGTTGTGATGTGTGCAAGCAAGGGATAAGGGCTTGGATGGTATGATAGATGTAGCGAATGTAGATTTCTTGGGATGCAGAATTCCAAGAGAGGTGATGCAATGTGTAATATATAACACATACCGCGGAGGTCAACTTACCTTATGTATCCTATAGGGCGGCAACTGGCAGAGGAGGACAAGAAGCATCTCTTGGAACCCAAGACTTCGTGAAGGTGTATGTGCTTGGCATCCGCAGAAGTGAGAGTCTGCAAACGGAAGGCCCGCCAGGCTGCTGGGAATGTCGTATCTTCATGCGGGGCACCAAAACACCATAACTTGAGCCCATTGTCTGGGCAAGGCAGCGGCGTCTACAAAGCTCCATTGTCTACTATTCGACCATTGGAGAGTGAACGATTCGTGGTCTGGCGGTTGAAAAGGGCGATCCCACGATCAGCACGTGTTGTTCGCATGGCCAGACTGTGGGCGTGGGATGCTTTCGCAGGGAACCTTGTTTGCGGCCATGGCATCAGCGGCTCTCGTTCGGACAGTCGAAGTGGTCGTCGGGCGGAGTGGCGTCGTCGCCAAGAGCGCGGAGCGGAATCTCTGAGAGGATGCGCATTCTGGAGCTTCCAGAGCACGTGGGCCAAGAGACTAAGAGCCAGGTCTGACGTACAACCACCGTCTCTTGCGCCTCAGCCCCTGCTATCGCGGATAGATATCCGAGGAGCGTGGTGCCAAGGTGGCTAGCGGTGTGTACAGCTGACAAGGTTCCCACAAGGCAGAGGAAGGCAGGATGTGGGAGGAAGGCCGATGGAAGGCGGTGGGAGGGCGGCGGCGAGGTAGATGCCAAGCTGCACTGCCCCTGCCTGAGGCAAACAGTGAAGCAAACAGAGAATAAGCACGTGATATTCCATTGACATCATCGGCAGAGACTCGGCTCGACGGCTTCTAGATGCCTCTTGCGGATGTGTTGATTTCAAACAACTCCACGTCACCAGAGTACTTCAGTTCTACAGCCGTCTGCGCACTCTATGAACTTCATTCGATCCTTCTTCACACGACCAGCAAGTCCAAACTCCATCATGGCTGCAAAGACCAAGGCCCAGAGCATCATCGACAGCAACCCTGTTGCTATCTTCTCCAAGTCCTACTGCCCTTACTGCAAGGCGACCAAGCAGCTTTTGAGCGAGATGGGCGCAAAGGCCAACATCCTCGAGCTCGACCAGATTGGTATGCTGAAGAAGTTCCCAAAAGAGTGGCAACAAGCTAACAATCCCGCAGACGATGGTGCCGCTCTCCAAGACGCCCTCCAAGAAATCACCGGCCAACGCTCCGTCCCCAACATCTTCATCGCCCAGAAGCACATTGGTGGCAACTCCGAGTTGCAGGCAAAGAAGAGCGAGTTGCCCAACCTGTTGAAGGAGGCGGGTGCGGTCTAAGATACCCAACATTGAGAGGAGAGACCAATATCACGATAGTCGCAGATGGAGCACTCGAACGAAAGGGTTGCTTTGAAGAGTCCAAGTTCCCAAGAACGGGCGTAGTGAGTCTCTCATAAGGTCTGAACACGCATTTGCGGGTGGTCGAGCAAAAATACGGATCGCAGAGTAGGTTGTGATGTTTCGGTTCACGTCATTGCAATATTTGTCGATGTCTCATGGCCTAGTCAAGCTCGCCAGCCGCAGCCATTCTTCTCATGGCCTCGATACTCTTGTGAACAGCCATCTTTGCGCCTTCGCGAGATTCCTTCTCCAGCTTCTGGTGCTCCTCGCTACCCTCTTGGACACTGGGATACCTCCACTCGAATGTATACGTCATGTTGTAGTCGTGCTCGGTCATGCTTGGACCGTCAGAGACAGTATTCGTGATCAAAGCGCCAGAAGGCTGCCAAAAGTCGACCTAGAAACAGAAAGGGCTCGGGTTAGCATCGGAAGTGAGCAGTCAAGCACCTCACATCTGAGTCTCACCTTCGTTGGATAGTAACTCTTGCATACTTCACGCACGCTGGACGCGGGCACACCAGGCCTCTCCATGAAGTGCGCTTCTCTGATGACCTCATTCTCCTTCTCCTCCAGAACGTCACAGCCGGTGATGATAGGGACGAAGTCTTGAGCTTTGCGGATCTTTCTCTGGAGACCTTTCCATATTTGATCGCGCGTCAGGACAGGCGTCGCGCCGGCCGGATTGATCTGCTCCGTGTATGCGCAGTTAATGGTGACCATCTTGACAGGTTGCTAGCGTTGATGTGGGAGGTGCAGTTGAGGTTGTGGGTTGAAACGTCGGGAGTCTGTGCTGTAGGAGGTGGGTACCTAGTTCTAGTTATACTGCTTGGATTGGCTTTCTACCTCTCTCCATCCTCCAAGACTTCCTTCATATACTTCCACACATCGAAACCACTCGACATACGACTTCCAGCTGAGTAACTCCGCGTTCGAAGCGATTGCAAAGCCACGGCTTCGCTCGACACCGGGGCAACGAAGCTCGTCAAAGCCGGCCTCTCGGCTTGTTTGTCAGCCCGTCTCGGCCATGAAGACGATGGGAAAATTGGCAAGACCTTCAGGGTCATCTCGCAGCAGGTACTGTAGTAGGTTTGACTTTACTGTCTGCTTCTATCGAAATAAGCAGAGCTAGGGCACAGTTTTGAGTTTGAGAGCACCTCTCAGTCCACAAGAGCAGCACCGATCTTCCTCTCCCTTCTAAAACCCAGTGAATTGAATCTACTCCTTCTGCTTGACAATCTCAGCAGCTATAGCCGTCTTACCCAAGAGTTGACAAGATGGAGAAGAGACCCTATTCGCTCCCAAGAGACGCCATCGAGACCAAACGGCTGGACATTCAAGCTGACATCTATGATCAAAACATCGGCTACTTGATACACCCGACAATAGCACAATCCGTCCCTCAGAATGCCGCTGTTGCCGATGTCGCCTGTGGAACCGGAACGTGGACGCTGAAAGTGGCCTCAAACCCATATCAATGCTGTGGCCTGGACATGTCTTCTGGCCAATTCCCCAAATCGCCTCCAGCGAATTGTACCTTCGGAACTCTGAACATTCTCAATGAGATTCCTCAAGAAATGCAAAATCGGTTCGATGTTGTCCACATGCGACTCCTGGTTGTTGGACTCACTGGAGACGACTGGCATACTGCGGCCGCCAATGCACTCAAAATGCTCAAACCAGGCGGTTGGCTTCAGTGGTGCGAGTCGAATTTCGAGACGCTCAATGCTCTCCAAGCCGAGAGCGGCGCCTCAACGAGATCAATGAGAGCACTTTTTCAGACACTGATGAGCGAAGCTCGCAACCATGGCAAATTCAGTGGCGACGTTGAGCGTCTCCGCGAGACAGTCCAAGCAGCTGGGTGTCAACAATGCAGTGAAGACATTGTCAGCTCTGACCGTGTGTCGTCCACGAGAGCAGAGGTCACTCCCGTGCAGCATCAAGCCATGGCCAAAGTGATCAAGACAATGGCAGATCAGAGAAATGCCGACAGTGAGTGGCTGTCGAAGATCGATAGATTGGTCGAACAATGTGAAGCAGAGATTGCAGGCGGCAAAGCGTATTGGAGATGGGACATTCACACCGTGATCGGTCAAAAGCCTCGTAGCTAAAGTGAGGTTGGCTTACAGGAATGTGCTTTCTGACGAGTTTCTGTTTATTACAAAGCTCTGTTCTGCGCCACGTGAGAAGGATTCAGACTCCACTTTCAACCTCCTTCTTCAGCCTCAGCTTGCAACGATCACAGTGGAATCGGAAAACAACATGGCAAGCATAGTGAAAAAGAAGCCAATTACTCGCGCCCGAGAAACACTCACATGCACATCATGTCGAGCTCGAAAGACGAAATGCGATAAAGGTCAGCTGCTGATGTCGGAACTTCGATTATGTCGCGGCTAACACCAGAGTCCCTTCACAGCACTTCCTTGTGGATCTTGCGTGCAAAGAAACGAGTCGCAATCATGCTCATATTCGAAAAGGAGCAGTCCAAAAGATGTACCAGACCAGAGCCGGACCTCTAAAGCTGAATCGAGATTACAACATCTCGAGCAGCTTGTCCAAGATCTCGTACAATCTCAAAGTGATTCTGCCAGTTCAGGCCCATCGAACGGCGTGTCTCACGATAGCACTAACAGCAGTCTTGTCAATGGACATGCGGGCTATACTGGGCCTACCCATTACTCAGCCATGCTGGAGGACATCGACGACCTCAGACAAGTACTTGGGGAAGAATTGGAACTGGAGAGTGCCACACCGCCTTCTACGAACGAGGCCATAGCGACAGAGTCTGACGTGCTCTTCGGAGGCACGCCACGCTTACCACTGGAGACGATACTATCACAACATCTCCCTCCCAGAGTCGAGCTGGATCGCCGCCTCGCTGCGTACTTTCGCGCTGAAGCCATCGCTATACCCTACATTCACGTGCCTCAGTTCATGCGACAGTATGAACTGTTCTGTCAAGATCCGATGAAGACATCGCCTCTATGGATTTCGATGCTGTTTTCGATCTGCAATCTGTCCCAGAATGTCGGTCGAGGAGCACACGTCTTGCAGTCTCTTGACAGTGGCAGCAGTGGAACCAATGCATCAGCAGAGCGCAACTTCTCACTTGCATCAGCTCATTGCCTGGCTATTGGAAGGTATACGAAACCACAACGCTTCGCCGTCGAAGCTCTCGGGCTTTATATCCAAGCACGAGTAGTCGAGACCCTCGACCCCTCTGGTGACATAGGCATCCTCTTCGGCACCCTAATCCAAGTCGCCTACACGATGGGCTACCACCGCGATCCATCCCACTTTCAAACCTTCCCTCCCTTCGATGTGGAAATGCGTCGCCGCGCGTGGTCCTACTGCATCCAAATCGATCTCCTCGTGTCCTTCATGCTCGGCCTCCCCAATAATGTCCAGTTCGGCAGCTGGGACACTCGTCCGCCCAGCAATTACCTCGATTCCGATATCGAAGAGCACGACGCTGTCCTGCCACCGCCGCGCCCCGACTCTGAAGCCACAAAGATAACTTTCTACGCTGCCAAGCACATGCTCATGACCATCTTCGACAAGATCCTCCGCCACGCCCTCTCTGCCTCCGCAAGGCCGGAAGGTGAACTGCAAGCACTCGACGCAGAGCTAAGAGCAACGTATGACTCTATCCCTTCCGTATTTCACTATAAAACCGTCTCGCAGTCTGTGGCAGACCCGGTGTACCTCGTCGTAACTCGAAAATGCGTCGAGCTGATGTTTCAGAAATGTCTCTGCGTCTTACACCGCAAGCACGTTACTTCTGGCCGACTCGAAAGTGTGCAGATTTGCCATGACGCATCCAAGAAGATCGTCAGCGCATTTCTGGAACTTTATCCTGAGTTCAAGCCAGGGGGCCAATTCAATGACGAGCGGTGGCTGCTTGGCTCTATAACGTGGAATGACTTCCTCCTCGGCGTAATGGTTTTATGTCTGGTGCTATGTCAGCAGATGAGGATCCAATCGGCAGGCGGAGAGAAACAGGCGGAGATGGTGACGTTGCTGAGGGCAAGTAAGGAAGTTTGTGAGGAGAACCTCGAGAAGAGTCTAGGAGCAAGGAAGACGAGTCGATTGTTGGGAAGACTGCTTGCACAAGTTGAGCGTGATGGCAGTGCATTGATGACGAATGGCGAGGGTGCTTCGGCTGTTAGTAATGGCTTTTCGCAGAACGGGCATGCTCCGTTGGAGGAGAACACGTCGACCGTTGAAAGTGGAATGCAGGACTGGAACTCGATGGTGGGTTGGGGTGATCCTTGGTCGAATGTCTTCGACACACAGGAGTGGCTGTTTTTGGAAGAATGTCTGAACAGCAATTTTGAAATGCAGTAGAACAACTCCTTGCTTCTTCAAGGCTTGCCAGAATCAACCATCTCGCTTTGTTTAATCAGATCTTGCAAGTCTCGCTTCGGCTGAGTCTTCTCATGCGCACCACGCCAATTCGAATTCATATCTTTCCATCCAAACGCTTTGTCCTTCTCAGCGCCATTACCAGTCCCATTCAACACGTTTACCATGTACTTCCCAATGACAGGCAAGAACTTGTATCCATGGAACGACCCGCCTACAGCCAAATAAAGATTTCTCAACTTGTCGTGTGGATGTTGTGTCAAGAGCCAGTCTTGAGTTGGGGTTCGTGCATCCCAGCAGAGTCTCCAGTAGTCCGGCGCCTTCTCTGCGAATGTCGGCATGACTTGAGAAGTCATAATTGCCCTCATTTCGCGTTTAAGAGATTCTGGAACAAGGTGCTGGTCGGCCTGAGGGACGGATATTCTGTGTCCAGACTTGGTCGTGATGATGTTGGTGAATGTGTTTGCGTTGGTATACTTCAGGAGCTGATTTTCCTTCGGCGGTGGAATGACTTCACCCTCTTCACCGTACACGACAACTGGCATCTCGGATAGCTGGTCCATCTCCTCAGCAGACATCTTGTAGTGCGCTACGCCAACCGCAGCAGCTGTAGCCTGTCTCTCGACACGGTCCTTGTCTGCGATCTGCAGCTCCTCTTCTACCGTAGCTAGAATGTGACTGGTCCACGCTCCAGTTGCCAAGACAGTCTTGTCTGCCGTGATATCTTGTCCACCACTCGTTCGAATGCCCCTGACTTTATCAGAATCCAACAGGATCTCGCCGACATCTCCAACAACATATTTGACCCCACGAGCGATGGCCGCATTCATTATACTGGCCGTAGCAGCCGCAGCTTGACACCTAAAGCAGAGGGCAGAATGTAAGCAGATGTCTAAGACACAAGGGGATGCCTTCTGGCCTTCGGTGTAACTCACCAGCCTGCTTCAGGATTCCAATACGCGGCTTTGAACCCTTTCGTCACAGTGCCTTTCATAATGCCCTTCCAGTGATCGTCAAGTTCATTCAGCGGGACATCCTTAGTAGGATCATGCCCTCTGTCCCGAAAGACTTTTCGAATGCGATCTGACAGGTCCGAGTCCTGAGTATCGAGCATGATCCATCCTGTGCGGTGATAATAATCCTTCAGTTCTGGCCACCCGGACCAGGCTTCCATGGCTTCGTACGCCAGCTCAGTGTAAAACGCGCTCGAGTAATCGGCACGAATGATTTTGTTGATATCAGTGCTGGCGGCCGGGTCTGGAGGTGCTGGGGTTCGGTCTATCACTGTGATTCTGGAAGCATCTTTGTATTGCAAAGAGAGATGGTAGGCAGTCGAGGCGCCAAAGACGCCTGCTCCTACAATGAGGATTGATGGTTCTTGCAGAGATCCCATTTCGCAATAGAGGAGAGTAGTGTTGAGCCGGTGTGGTCAAAAAGTTCAAGTATAAGAACACAGAGAGAAACGAGAACTTTTGTTTGATGAAGAAGGTGGAATTCGTGCCCTATCGTCCAACGCGGTTACGTGATAGGCAGCTTGGAGCTCCTGGATCAGCTCTTGGATTATGAAGTCCATGTTCACGACTTGGAGCAATTGAACTGCGGCGGGTCAAAGGTAAGTCCAAATACATGCCGTGATCTCACGGAAGATGATCAAGTAAATGTTGAAGTGAAGTCGCGAAAGCAAGGCGTAAGCAAAAGTCAAGGCGTGAAGTCGAAACCGAGCGTCCACGTGACCTCGAACCCGGTCAGCCCGTCAACCTCGCTCTCCATTGGCTTGAGGAGACGACACTCGACTTCCACCCATTGCGGCCCTCCTCAACTTCACCAACCTCGCGCACACGTTCCAATATGTCGTCCGGATATGGCTTGAGTGGAGGTACGTTCTGCAAAGCTCCTCGATCCCAAACGAACCGGGCGCGCCGCCCGAAGGCACCCACGACCAAGCGAGAGCAAGTAACTGATTCAACAACTCTCCAGGTCCCTCGCGCTGCTTTCCCTTCTGGCAAGAAGTCCTCGCCTGCTATGTTGTAAACACGAACTCCGAAAACGACAAGGGCAAGGCCAAGTGCCAGCCCGTGCTGGAAGATTACTACGAGTGCCTGCACCACCGGAAAGAGGTAGGATGACCATCATACCCAACTACGGCCACATGAAACGCATACCGTGTGTCTACAGACCATATGCTAAATCTCAGTTCAACTTGCAGGCCCTCAAAATCTCCGCCCTACAAGCAGCATACCGAAAACGCGAAGCATCGACACCGCGAGACGAAGCGCCCTCCGCCGGGCAAATACGGAGTCTGGGATTGCTGGAGGGAAGCGATGCGGAGAAGAACATGAAGCACGGAAGCTTGTTGCCGACGATGAGTACGAACAGCCCGAAGTAAAGAGACGTGCGGGGGAGAAGGGCCGGAGGAGAGATGTGTATATACCATGGGGTAGTAAAGAGTACGAAGCCCGTTGGAATGACTATGACTATGGGCGTGCAGAAAGATGTGGAAGTTGTCATGTTCAGCTTGGAATGTGGGTATATTGCTTGCTATGATACAGGAACGAGACGACAGAGAACGCTCCAGCGCTGATCAACCCACAATCCGCCCATCTGCATCGCACTCGAAAGGCGCCCACTTGCCTTCCCGATCACCGTTCCGATCTTGCACAACCTCCAGCACACGCGCCATCTGACCGTAGCTATTCCGACCGACAGGCATCTGGTGCACATATGAGTGCGTATCCACCAGATGCCCAATCTCTCTCCCCAGCGCAGGCTTAAGCTTACAACTCTTGAAAATGCTGCGCTGCTCGAAGTGCTCTGCGGGCTTCTTGCCGGGACTGCAGATTACGAGTGTGCAGACGTTATGGTTCCGAGAGAGGTGCAGCAGCGAGCGCATGAAGGAGGAGAGGAGAGCTTGGCCGCGGCTCCAGCTGTTCCTGGTTTCTGGCATGAGGAGCTGGGAGAGGTCGTTGATGATGAGCAGTCGTCTTGTGGGCTTTCCCGTGGTCTCTGCAGGTCCAGGTGCAGGCGCACGAGGCTTCTCGTCTCCCTTGCTTCCTGCTGCTGGGAGATCATCCAGCATCCCATCTTCATCCTCTTGACTGTCCTGAATCGTACTCGGGAATGCTTTTCCATCTGCCTTTACCCCTTCTCCCTTCGTCTCCCCCTCCATTCCCTCCCTCATCTCACCCACAGCCTCGTTGAGTCCCACCAAATCAAAGACCTTCGAAATCTTCAACCGATGCAGCATCCTTGTCGCTTCCTCCTTTCCATTTCTTCCAGGATCCGCAGTGGCTTGGTTCCCTTCCAGTATTTTGAAAAGTCGTCGTAGATCAAAAGACAAGGTACTGTCAATCAGTGTCGCCGAGCCTCCAGAGGCAGCGGTACTCTGGAGATGAGACGCGAGCAGTGCCTGTATGACCTCGCTTGCGCCGGTGTCTGGTTCTGCGGTGAAGCAGTGGATAGCGCCATACTCGAGTCCGCCACCATATACGGCATTCAGTCCCTTGTTGGCGAAGCTGAGGCGTGGTGGAGGCTCATTTGTGTTGCTCGATTGTGAGAGCCAGATGTTGGAGGCGAGGATGGGTTGAGCTGGCGTCGCCATTGCTGTTCCTTAAAAGTATGGACTTGATGAATTGGACCCCTGTTCTTGTTGTTTTTCCCGTGTGTATATGGTTCTTCTTGAACATTTCAGATATCTTCATCCGTCTTATCCATGTCTTACTGTAAGACACAGCTCGTCCGATGAGGAAACTACATGTGACATTGATCCTACAGAGGAAGTGGAAAGAGCGAGTGCAAGTCAAGCAACAGCAGGACTTCGCTCCTTCCCAATCCAAAAACAAGAAACCAACTAACGAGGCAACAACGCTCCACTTGCAACGGGCGGAACTAATTCATTCACGAGACTTACAAAGAAAACATATCGCTTGTGAGAAAACACTGAATGCCAAAAAAGCAAGATCAATAAACAACGTCCACAACACTAACAAGAAAAATCAAAAAGAGATTGTAATGTGGACGAACCCGGAGCTGAATCCAATGTTAGCGACTGGTGCAAGTGCACGAGATCACAGTGTAACGTACTCGAACCGGGAACCTTCTCCAACTTAGAACACCGTGCGGACACGAAAGTGCTAAGAAGATGTCATACCGCTAGACCATACGCCCTTTGGCAGAGACAAACGCCTTTTGCTGAGGGGCGAGCGTTAATAATCGTATATATTGCTGCAATGTGCGTGCCAAGACCGCTTCAAAGGTCCGGCTTAGGAGCTCAATAAGCCCAAGGATGGGGACCCGGTCTAGGTCTAGGCCTAGAATTGGATTCAATGGGACTGGAGTTCTGTTTACATTCAATACATGAGAGTGATTGTACCGTTGCAGCGTTGGTATGTCAAATTGATTTACCATCACAGACACTGGAACTAGCATTGAGCCGAGATGGGAACTACTAGCAAACATTCGAAAGCCACTGACTGAATTGTTTCGTAGACCTAACATGGAAGGTCCGTCTACCACTTACAGCATCGGCCTTCCTCTTCCAGCTGCGTTGTCTCGCTCAGCCAGACATGTCTCTCATCACCATGACAGCCATGTGCAATGATGTCTTGTCTCGCGATGTACCGGAACCAGCTCCAGGGCGCTGCCTTCAACCTCGGCCTCTTCGCACTCGTCTACATGACGCCGCAGCGCCTCTCGCGGGACGATTTGACGCATTTGACGGATTGTTTGCCGAAATGTGCCAGACTTCCCGCAAATTTTCGGCGCGGTCCAGATCCGCCCCCTGAACGGTCACTGCAAACACATGTTCATCATCGCAGCCCTTGGGTTGGGTCAACGTTGTTTTGAACTCAATTCGAAAAGAATAGTCGGCAGTGCCAAAATGCCGGATTCGTTTCCATGCCGTCGGTACGAGGGAGTCGAAACGAAAGGCATCTGGTTGGATGGGAGCTTCATAGTGTTTTCAAGATTCACTCGGTTCTCTTTTGATCCAATACGGTCCAGAATCCGAGAGCTATTGTCAGCAGCAAAGGCTGCATTTTGTCTCACCAGTGTCAGCAAATAGCCGGCGCAGGAGTGGTTGTGGTGTTTAGGGTTCCAACGCATGTGCCGAAGATACCATGGTCCGACTCGGCCCGGGTATAACCTACTCGCGGACCGCGCAAGAAGGCATCCTTGTTCTTTCCAAGAGCATGTGAGGAGCAGCGCTGGCTTGAGACCGTCGGGTGTCGTGCGCCCACCATGCCGGTTAATACGTGTCACCATCTGAGCATATGTTGCTCGTCAGAAGACCATGACTGCAGGTCTAGACTGCACGTTCAAGCGAAGAAGGCAGACGGCGGCTGGCTGCATGCCATCATCTCGTCTAAGCGCACATTTTGCATGAATCTGCAAATCATCAAAGGTGTTGATGGAATTGCTGTGGAGTACCTTCCAACACGTTAATGGCGGTGCTGCACTCATGCAGCACTGGCGTGCGACTTGTCTCAGGCAACAAAGAGATCAACTCCTTCTCCGATACTGCTAAGCCTTTAGCTTCCGGCTGGAATTGGAATCTGAAAGGCCCAGTCCAAGCAGGAAACACGCTCGCATAGTCGCGCCGATGTAGACGAAGCCCAGGTTTCCCCAATACATTGAATTCCAAGTCCAGAACTGATAATAGATTTCCCAGCCAACAGTGTTTACGGAAAAAAGATGTCCAAAGTCGGCGATGAGGAGGCCGAGCAGGAAAGCATTCCAGACACGGCGATCCGTGGTTGAGCGCAAGACCAAGGCCTCATTCAATGCCTACGCATGAGTGTGAGCTTGAGAGTGCAGGCAGTGCAAGCGTTTCACCACAAGGGAAGGGGTGAATTGGCATGACTTACAAACACGAAGTACAGATTGGCCAGCTGGGTCAAGACGATGCTTTCGCGAGTCGAAACGGAGCCGGCGATGGCAGATGCAGCGGTGGGGAAAGTCATGTGCATGTATTCATGCTGCTGAAAGTGGGCGAAGTATGCGCCAACCGCAGTAGCGACGGGCTCGATGTAGAGGAAGAAGAGGCGGTAGAGCCACGGAATTAGGACAGGGGCCTGAGTCGACGTAGGGGCCATATTGGAGGATGGATGCGGGAGAAGTTTCAGGTGGTGTGCAGCTGACAGGCGCGGGCAGGGAGCGGTGTGCTGGCAGGGTTGGAGCAGCAATAAGAGACAGCTCGCAAGAATAGCAGCGGCAGGCGCGCACAGCACAAGCAGCAGGCGCGGTAGCAGCAGGAGCAGCACAGGCACACAGGGTGACACGTCGTACTTGGAATGGGGAGGCCGAAGCTGAGCTGAGTTGCTGAGGTGGAGGACGGTGGTGCGACGGATCGGAGCAGGATGTAGTTCCGGGGAATGGAGGCAAATTGTTGAAGCTGCGGAGGCAGCTGTGTGGCAGATTGCTCAGGGCGGAGCGGAGGGAGGATGAACCTGGGGCGCAGGGCGGAAGTGCCGAAAGTCGAGTCTTGTGTGGTGGGAGTGATCTAGCAGAGGTGTGAGGTGTGAGGTGTGAGGCGTGAGGCGTGAGGCGAGGGTCAGGATGATGGAAGTGAGGTGCCGACGGGAGGATGTCGTAAGAGCTGCAGGCGCGGGCGGTGACGATGATGATGCCGTACCGGGGAGGGGGGCAGCTTGTTGCGTACCGGGGAGGGGGACAGCTTGTTGAAGGCGGAAGGTTGAGTTGAGCTCAGAAAAGAAAAGGGTCAACGACGGCGACGGCGACGGAGCGGGCGAGGTTGAATGCAGATGCAGTGCTTGAATGTGAGATTTCTTCGCGGACTGACGTCGAGCGGCAGACGCGAGAGGCGAAGTAGAAGTGTAGCACACAGCACAAGCGTACAGTAGTATCCTACGCGTGTGATGATGAGGAGTGACAGAGAAGAAGACCGACCCGAACGCGATCCGACGAATGGCCGCCGGTGAATCTTCTTTTCCGCCCATTCTCGTCGTAAGAGCCGTGGTCGCTGGTTGCATTTGGCATTTGGCATTTGGCAATTGGCATTTGGCATTTGAGCCCTTGATCTTCGTTTCCTGGCTCCCCAGAATCATCCTCCCGAACCGGCGAGCGGCGTGTCCCAAGCAATTTTTCAGTCAAAGGCGAGACTGGCGAAAAAAAGACTTTGTGCCAGCCAAATCCACCACCCACCACCCAGCACCCACCACCCCGACGCCGACGCCGACCAGACTCCAGCGCTACCACTCTTCGCGCCCATCCTCACATTCTTCCCCATTCCACCACCCGATTCCGCCGCCCGATTGCGCCCTTGCGAAGCAGTCCGAGCCAAAATCTACCATTATTGCGACTGCGAATGCTTGCTGCTGCTCCTACGTAGCCGCGCAGAAACACTCTCCCACTCTCCCACAGGGTCCGCGAGTGCTGCTCTCTATAATATCACCGGCGTCGCCCAGCTGGGCCGTTGCTGAGCTATCCCCCCATCATTACCACCACCGGTCCTTATCCGCACTCCTCGTTCTGCAACCCACCAAAGCCACGCGCTCCCGCATTCGGCTGCCCTCACATTCACTCTACAAGCCACCGCCATTGCATCCGACTCCCGACCACGCTCACTTCCAACACCAACACCACCACCACCACCACCTTCAGCAGTCCCCGTCGACGCTGCAAGTCCGCCGCGCTAGTTGCCAGACTACGCCCCGGCTCTCCCTCCTTGCACCTCCCGCGCGCTTGGTCGAATCTGCTCCTCCGGCTCCCAAACGCCAGAAACATCACTCCCGACACCTGCGCGTTGCTGCCCGTTTCTGTTATCCATCCCTCTCCTCTCGCTGTCGCACCGCTGGCTCGCCCTCAGCCCCAGCCCGTCTGTGCTGAGCGCCAGCCGAGCTGAGCGGAGACGATCAACACACAACACCCACGACTCCTGACCACCCTCCCGCTCACCCCGACGTCCGCCAGAACTTCTCCCGCCGCTCGCGACGAGGCCTCCGCTCCGCTCCTTCACACTCCCTCATCGCCTCGCCGCCGCCCATAATGCACCAGGACCCTCTCTTCCGACCTTACGAATACCCGGCACTGCCCTCACATAGCCGTCCGCACACCGCTCACGCATCCTCTTCACCCGCCGTCATCAGCCTGATCCCCGAGGAAGAAGAATCCGACGGCCGTGTCAGTCCTTTCGCATCCGCTCCGAGCTCGACGTGGTCACCGAAGAAGGCATATGCCGATTGTTTGCGTGCTCGGAGAGAATCTGGCGATGCTGTCAATGGCTCGCAGGATAAGGAGAACATGATCAATACCGATACCGCATCTGTCAAGGGCGGCACGAATGACGAATCCACTCAAGGAAACACAGAGCCTCGTATACCCGGGCCTGACACCACCGTCACGCCGTCCTCGCGACTCCTCAGGCGCATAGTCAAGCGACCGTCGTCACGTCGTGCCAGTCAGTCCTCTTCTTTCTCCTCCTCCACGGCCTCGACCTCGACCTCAACCTTGACCTCAACCTCAACCTCAACCTCAACCTCATCCACAGCCGAGCTCGTTAAGCAACTCGACGCCCAGATTGCTGCGCACACAGCAAAGTTAAAACCCACATCAGCTCCAAAGCGAATGTTGAGTGGCAGGAGGTATATCAGCGAATTCAGAGAAACAATGCAACGCTCGTCAAGAAGCAGGAGGTCGAGCACGCCGCACAGGATCGAGTCACCTGAAGATGCAGACCCGACCTCGGTGGAGCCTGCTCCTTTACCTGGGCAACCCACCTCTCCTTCCAAGCGAATGATTCAAGGTGACGGTCCCCGAAAGTCAAGGCACTTTCCCTCTGGCAACGATCGCAAAGACACACCTGCCCCAGCAACCCAGTCAGGCTCCCTTCCCCTACGACTGAGGGTCAATCCTACAATCATCTCCGCGCCTGGAGGCGAAGGCGCCAGGAAAGCAGCCGCTCTACACAACCACATTTCTACTAACGGCCCCACGTACAGCCAGATTCTGGGGGAAGATATTCATTCGCGAAGAGGTCGCCTCGGCTCGTTAAGTAGTGCGGCAGATAGCGGAGCAGACTTATCCACCTACAGCGGTTCGGAATGCTCGCACCCGACCATGGACGGGGACGGAGACACCATCATGAGTGTAGAGAATGAACACGACTTCACGCAAAGGTTGCCAAACGAGATCGCCCTTCAGATCTTTCAATTCCTCGACGCGAAATCACTCACCAATGTCGAGCTGGTGAACAGGAGATGGCAAGAGCTCTCAAGGGATACCTCCGTCTGGCGCAGCGTCTTCCTTCGCCAGTACCAGCGACCGATAATGACGGACCCGGCCCCGATACAGGTGGGAGGCAGCGGTTGCGGCCGTCTGAACAAGCCCAAGCAGCAATGGCGAAAAATGTACAAGGCTCGCGTTGAGCTCGATCACAACTGGAAAGCAGGTGCCACTAACGCAGGCAAGGCTGTCTACCTCTCAGGGCACACGGATAGTGTCTACTGTTTACAGTTCGACGAGGAAAAGATCATCACTGGATCGCGAGACCGCACAATTCGTGTCTGGGACATCAACACCTACCAGTGTATGCGCGTGATAGGAGCTCCTCAGCACAAGCCCCAGCTTGGACCGAAGGTGCTGCGCACGGTCGATTACCCTTCGTTCCACATGGCCACCGCGAGTGTCAACGGAACAGCATACGGTGACAGCATCTATCACGTTCCCCGCGAGTGGCACGATGCCAGTATTCTTTGCCTACAGTACGACGATAAGATCCTCGTGACAGGATCTTCGGATTCTGATCTTCTGATCTGGGACATCAAAACCTACGAGCCCATCAAGCGCCTGAAGAAGCATACTGGCGGTGTCTTGGACGTGGCATTGGATGCAAAACACATCGTGTCCTGCTCCAAGGACTCGAGGATCATCGTTTGGGATCGCGAGACGCTCGAGCCAAAAGGCGATTTGACTGGTCACCGAGGGCCCGTCAATGCGGTACAGCTCCGCGGTCACTTGCTTGTTAGTGCCAGCGGCGATGGTATTGCCAGACTCTGGGATCTCAACCAAATGAAGCTCATTCAGGAATTCAGCGCCAAGGAACGTGGACTGGCAGCCGTTGAGTTTTCTGAGGACATGAAGTATGTGCTGGCTGGCGGAAATGACAACATCACTTACAAGTTCGAGGTGGAAACTGGTCGCGAGGTCAAGCAGTTCACAGGTCACACGCAGCTGGTCCGTTCGCTGTGGCTGGACAGTGCCAACAACCGTGTCGTGTCCGGCAGCTACGATCTCGACCTCAGAGTGTACGACTTCGTTTCGGGCGAAGAGCTCTGGCGTGGCGAGGAGTGGACCACCAGCTGGATGCTCGCGGCCAAGTCAGACTATCGCCGCATCGTGGCTACCAGTCAAGACGGCCGCATCTTGATCGTTGACTTCGGCATTCACAAGGGTCAACCAGGTACAGCTAACCAGATGAAGGATGGTTGGAAGATCGACAACCTCGACCTCCTCCGTGCCATCGAGGACGACAACACCATCAAATTTACCAACCCTTGGAATAAGGATGCGGGTCTCTACGGAGTTTAGTCGAACCCGGCAGCATGCACCGATCTAGCGATACATCCCACTTGGCAACATCTACAAGCTCTGCAAACATTAACAGACACTGCGCCACTTTGCCTCGGCATTCCACACTGCCCAGCCTCCCAGCCACATGCTGGCTCCTACCGACTCACGCCCATTCTCGACGAGCCCGTCGAGATGGAGACAAACAGAATTGATACACAAGCCGAAGTTGAGCGGCGTAGACCCAAAGCCTGGTTGAAGCTCCTCAATTGGTTCGCCAAATTCTTCTGTTGGTGTCGATGAATGGGGATCGAGTAAAGGGCTATCCGAGCACTTCTGGTTTCAAGTGAGTTCCCGAAGGTGATGGAGAAGCTGTGAATACGATGGTAGGCGAAGATACGCCTGCCGCAGGCACTTGTGAGGCAATGTGAACTTTCTTGACGAAGCGTTGGCGTTCTCAAAATGGATCACGACGAACGACTGGCGACAATGGGGTCTTGGGTACAAGTTCTGTCACTTCGGAGTTCGAGAGATTTTGGGATAGCATTTTGGAAAGCGGGGCGGCATCATTCATTTATCGGTTACCACCATGTCAAGGGGTCACATCATATCATACCATCATCAACATTCTTGCATAGACACAGAGAGCGAATGAAGTAGCATTGGCTTGCTTGCCCTGACTCCTTATTGGATAGTAGCTATTCGGGAGTATAGCTGGCGCTCTACGTATTACTATCATTTGCAGAATCACGATCACTATCACCCATCCCATTCTTGAGTTGAGAAGATCTGAGGACTAACGTCAGTGCGAGCGATCTACAGCTGTCAATACCGATTCTGTCTGTTGCATGGCTTCTCTCGATTTCCCCAAATGGAACTCAATTAGCATCTAGCTCGCAGTGCTTGTACGACACGGCTCGGAGGCAGCTTGCCGAGTCACTCTGCAGCTGGTGGTGGAGGCTTGCAGATGGCGTCGGTCTTTGGTGTGCTATGCACATGGAAAAGAAAACCAAGAAGAGAGCTCCATCATCGTAGTGGGAGCACGACCGGTGCTTGTGTTTCCCTGGCTTGCTCAACGACTTCAGCGAACGTCTCGCGGACTCCATTTTTTGTCTGCTTTGAGCACTGTTTTGAGAGATATGGTCGTCATGTCCACTCTGTCCTCCTTTCTGTTTGCGATTCTGCTTCTGTTTCTGTGGACGACTGGAACGAGCGCTCACGGTTCCGGTCTCAAGTGCAGATGCATACCTTCTCTGCCTTGTTGGCCCTCACAAGCTACGTGGAACGACCTCAATGCCACGCTGTCGGGCAGACTCATTGAGAACGTCCCTGTTGCAGCGCCCTGCTATCCTGGAGCGTTCCGTGATACGACAGAATGCGCTTCCGTTCGAGAAAACTACGCCAACACATCCTTCCAAGAACAGTTTCCCATCGGATACTGGAGCGGTCTGAATACAACCGGATGTCCTCTTCCTGAGTCTGATTCTCCTGATCAGGCTTGTGAATTAGGCGACTTGCCAGTGTATACGATCAACGCGACTTGCTGGCAAGACGTTTCTGCTGGGATCTTATTCGCGAAGAAGCACAACCTCCGCATGGTGATCCGGGATACAGGACATGATCTTCTCGGAAGAAGTACCGGGTTGGGAAGCTTGCAGATTTGGATGAGGTATTTGCGGACGGGGATTTGGTTCCACGAGTCGTTTCAGCAAGACTTAGGAGGAGATGTAGAAGCGTGGAGTGGTCCAGCCGTCACAATCGGAGGAGGATACACCTGGACAGGCGTCAACGCATTCGCAGCAGCGAGGAAGATGGTCGTTGCAGGCGGCGGGACTCCCACCGTGGGATGTGTGGGTGGATATATGCAGGGCGGAGGGCACTCGTTCGCGACGCATAATTATGGCCTCGCGGCGGATAATGTGCTGCAGGCCAAAGTCGTGCTGGCAGATGGACGGCTGGTGACGGCCTCGGCGAGAGTGAATGAAGAGTTATTCTTCGCCATCAGGGGTGGCGGTGGAGGTACGTACGGCGTAGTTGTCGAGACGACGGTCAAGGCGTGGCCGGACACGAACGTTGTTTCGCAGACGTTGGCGTTCGCGCCGCTGACAAGCCATCATGAAGACAGGGAGGCTTTCATGGAGGTGTTGACGGATCTGTATCAAGCTTCTCCTGCTCTAGGAAAGGGAGGCTGGTCTGGATATGGGGCGTGGGCGGTCAATGGACCTGCGCCTGTCTTTGCGAATTTCAGCACAGGATATGCGCATTATGCTGGGAACTTCAACACATCCGTGCAAGAAGCTCGAGCATCCTTTGCGCCTATGCTGGACAAGCTGATGAAGGACAACGGCACCAGGCTCATCGTGTCGTTGCAATACGCTGATCACCCTACGTACGCGGACTTTTACTCGCCATCAGAGCCTCCAGCAGGCACGCTCGGTTCGACGTCAAGCCGCTTTCTTGACGAGGGAGCTCTGCTTGCAAGCCGTACTGCTTTACGTGAGACGCTGCAGACGCTCGCTGGCTCCGACGGCGAGTACACGTCGAACACAAACGAATTCTTCGGCGCTGCGTATGGCCAGGTTGCAGCTGATGGCAGAGCGAAACCAGTCTCGGGTGTGAATCCAGCATGGCGCTCCATGGTCGTGAATCATATCGTCTCCCGCGGCTGGACGCAGGATACACCAGAACCACAGGTCGAGCAGATCGAGCATGACGTCGAGTACGTCAAAGCAGCGGCGCTGAAGAAGCTGGCTCCTGGGACGGGGGCGTATATGAACGAGGCTAACTTCCTCGATCCTGATCATCAGGATGACTTTTATGGGAGTCATTACCAAACTCTGGAGCGGATCAAGAGGCAGTTGGATCCTGAGGATACGTTTTACTGCCAGACTTGTGTCGGCAGTAGTCGTTGGACGCAGGTGGAGAATGGCCAACTCTGCAGAGTATAATTCGGGCGTCCATATCATCTTGATTGCAACCTTCATCTCAGATCTCTTTCTCACGTCACCTCCTTGTTGAGCGCAGCATGCGTTTCTGCCGTGACCATCAATGGCGCTGGCTTGAGAGTTGCATCCTCTTCGCCATCACCTTCGCTCCCAGGCTCCTCGTCTCTCGCCGCCTCCTTGTCCAGGCTGGTCTTTTCCAGTAATTGCACGGTGTCGCTTTCCAATTCCGCATATCCGCTCGGCGGTGCTATCTCCCACTTGCTGGTATAGCCCAACGAAATACCAGCAGGAAGTTCAGCAGGCTGGACGCCCTCATCTCCAGGTAGCTCGGGTATCTCATAAATGACATTTCCAGGATCTGACATCTCCAGCACTCTTGCACTCTCTTCGGAGAGCTCATGGTGGATAGCTTCAGAGGGTACTCCCTCCTCGTCCAATTTGGTCACTACTATGCAGAACTTGCGCTCTTCAGCCTTGCGCTCTCGATCTTCGCGTCGAGAATAGAACGAAGTGGGCTTTCGGAATGAATGCCGCTTCTGATTTTGACGCTTCATGGCCGACTCGCTGAGCTCCAGATGCACAAAGAGACCGAGATCGTGGAATTCGCCTTCATTCCATCTCCTGAGTGTTGTGCCCAAGCCGCCGTCTGATTGGTCTTGGAGACCAGCTCGCACTTTCTTTTCCTGTAACGAGCGATTCATTGATCTGCACACGAGCTTAGACATTGTTGGGCCACAGTCAGTCAGTCGAGTACTCACCTGCCAACATAGACGCTGGTTAGTAATGCCCCTGTCAGAGCTGTTGCAGTCGCTGCTCCCCACATTTGAGCATAGTCTCCCACCGCAAATTTGGTAGATTCGAGGAGCTGAGATGTGAACCTTTCCCACTGGTTCGGCCGCACGTGCAGATCGAACAGGCTGGAATGGTAGGGAAACCCGCTCTTCAATTCCGTTCCCTTCGTGCGAATACGAACTCCTCTGGTGCCTTGAGAGTCGGCAGTGACGGAAACACGCTCTGACGAGGCCACGGACTGAGTGTCGGAGTCTTGACTCGATAGAGTGCGGAATCCAGACGAGTCTATGGAGTAAATGGAGCTCATTGGAGTCCCAGGAGAATAGGGGGGCGGATCTTGATCTCGAGGGCTGAATGTTGAGGAGGCGGTCGCTGAACTGCTCGGGCTAGTGACGTCTCCTTTAGGAGAGTTGTCGACTGCGACGCCGGTCCGGCTACTTCCTGGAATCTCGAGCACACCAGGAGGACTCTCAGGTGAACTGACATCGTCTGGCTGCTCGAATCTGATTTGCGTGCTGGAGCGAGCTACGGCGCCTGTGCTGCTGCCGCCTTCGATGATTTGGTCTGAAAATGCCTGTGTCGCAGCCTCACTGTCACCGACCTGGAGAAGACCTTGCTTCGTCTGCCTCTTTCGATCCCTCTCGTCTTTGATTTTGCGAGAAAGCGCAACGATCGCAGTGGTGGCCAGCATGATGATTTGTGGCCGCGGTTGGCGAGACACCGAGAGCTTCAAGGTCGAAATGGACAGCGAGGGCAGGAGTGCTACTCATATCTTCCGCTCTCCAGTAGTCTGCGCCGGGACCCACATCAAGGCGAGGTTAGTGGTGCTGGACCCTATAGGGCTACCTGTGCTATCTCAAGACGTGCTGCGCACTGCTTTTGAAGTTTGCACAGCGGGCTTGCCATTGACGACTCGACACGCGAATCATGCATAGTGGCGTCCATCCTTCGCCGTGGCCGAACAAGATGACGATGATAATGCACTCTGCCGTAGCCAGTGTTTCACACGCTTGTACAACCGTTCAAGGCGAGGAAAGCGGCGCAGTAGTGAATGCAGCCCTGTCGTCGACAAGCTACGGCCAAGCACTACTGCCAGGATGCTGACGCCAGACCGCATCGGGCTACGCCTGCGCCAGCTCACAACTTCAGCTCGCAGCGCTCGGATCCTTCTCACCAGCGACGACGTGCTCTCCAATCCTTCGCCTTGCCCGAAATGGCAGACTTTGCGCTCGTCAACCCTTTCAAAGCTGCGTCTTCCCTGTCGCTGACAGAGGCACTGGCAGCAGCCACACCAGCCACCAATTGGCTCTCCTAGAGCCAGGTCTCAATGTTCGACTGCTCGAATGTGATTAGAGAGCAATTGCATCGGATTCATTTGCGGACGTCGGAAACGCCGCTGCATAGCCGATGCTCAGCTCTCGCATTGTAGGCCTTCTTGGGTGTCAGGAAGAGTGTTGCCTGCCCAAAATATTTCCGGCATGGTGTACATATTCGAGATGAAGAACGTGTCTCCGCTCGAAGGGCATCATTGTCGACCATCATCAAGCAACACACAGACAACGCTGACGCCTCACTCAACTCATAGTCGACAGTTTCGAAATTCCGGTCATGGGGTCCTCCTCACATAGCTGTACGCGAGCGATGCCTTCCTGAGCGGCGTGATGTCTCCTAATCTCTTGTCTTGTTGCAGGTCCGATACCCGAAGAAGCCGATCAGTTCAAGAACAATGGCACGTCACATACCGCAATGCTCTATGTCGCAGCAGTGACCACTGCGATCACTCTGGCCATCTCACTATCCCTGATATCTGCACACCTTCGTCGATACAGGCGTCCGAAGGAACAACGACAGGTATTTGCAGCTCCAGAGACTGTTTTTCACATCCGCAGTTCTGACTCTTCGCCTTTCGACAGATCATACGGATATCTTTTGCACCGTTCGTATTTGCTCTGGTCTGCTTCTTCGAAATCCTCAGCTACGAAGTAGCCCCTTACATCGACCCTCTCGGTGACCTTTACGAAGCGTTTGGTCTATGTGCATTGTTCTTGCTGTACATTCAATATAGTGTGCCAGGCGGGACCTTCGACCAAGAGACTTTCGACGCTGTGAAAGCTAGCGATGAGGGCATGCAGGCCAGCTTTGACTGGCCTCGTATCACATGGATCTTCGTTTTCCAGTATCCCATCGTGGAGGTGTTCTCGATTGTGATCTTGGAAGCAACGGAGGCGGCGGGGACCTACTGCGTTCAGTCTCTGAGCCCCAAGTTTGGTCACCTCTGGGTTCAGATCATTTCCTCCGTCGGAGTGGGAGCCTCAGTGATTGCAATCCTCCGCTTTTATGGACGCATGAAGAATCGAATGAAGGTCCGTCGTGGGCTCTCCAAGCTTGTGTGCTTCAAGCTGATTGTCGGCATTCGCTTCTTGCAATCGGTAAGACTTCGATCATTTAAGGGAGACTCGCACTGATTTGATCCTGCAGACCATCTTCAGCATTCTGATCGGACACGACGTCATCAAAGCCAGCAGCACGTTTTCATACGATGACCTCCTTTATGGCCTCCCAAGTCTTCTGACCTGCTGCGAAATGGTCATCCTGTCGCTCGGCTTCTGGTATGCGTACTCATCGACAGAGTATGGATCTTCGAAAAGGCCCACGCAGCCTCGTATGGCTGTATGGAAAGCCGTACTGGATGCCATGAATCCATGGGACCTAGTAGTTGGAATCGCCAGGGTCTTCGGAATCATCACGCATTTACGGAGAACAGGAGGATTCGAGGCGTGGGGCCAGGCCAGATCACAAGCAAAGCCAGACAAAAGAGCAAAGACTGTGCAAAGGCGAGCGCAAGGACGCTACCAGACGCTTGATGGCATGGAGTCGCTCTCTCGTCCAGATGCTGCGCATGGCACATACCAAGAGGACCCATCGTATCCCATGATGTATCAGTCACCATCCGGCTCGCCACCCCGATACAATGACCAGATGAGAAATCATCTCGTCCCAGAGACACGGACAACAAGAAGTGCATCGCCGGCTGGCGGGACTTGGGGCGGTCGGAGATATGATCGTACACCTTCGCCTTCGGGAAGATTTGTAGAATCCACGGACATGGTATAGGCTCTTGGTGGTTTCGGAATCCGTGCTGTTGAGAGTGAGTACCGTTGGCAAGCGTTAGTGATTGCTTCCATAGCCGTGAAGCGTACTTGCGTAAAGGACACACCAATCGTCCTTTCCTGTTTTGCTTGTTGTCAACTCTATCCCAAAGTCACCGCATCTCTTTTCTCGCACTTGAGGAGACAGCACCGTGCGATTGTCGCACATCAAAAACTCAAGTACCTCAGTACCACAACAGATGAACTGCTGACTTCCATTCGGCCCGCGTCGCAGAAACGTACAGCGTGATTGCACGATGATTATTTTGTTCCCGAGTATCCCAGCATGGCCAGCAAAAACCAGGGCACCAGCCGGTCACACATCGAAACAAGAGCGGCCTCGTCTGTCGAGATTACCTGCTGACGTGCGAAGACGCTGTATCGAGGCGTGAAGCACAGGGTTGCCACGTTTCTGTGAGCCAGCCCGATCTCGCCGTCATTCGATACCATCTGCTGACATCTGCATCAGCGATGTGCACTCTGATAGGAGCTCACTGAACAACCGCTTGCAGTGTATCGATCAGTAGTGGCAATAGGATGACCATCAAATCAAGAGTTACTCCATGGAGGAGAAGCCACCAGGAGACACCTCGCGGCCCGTGCCCTAAGGCGCCCCGCAAAAACATCCGGCTCGGGAAGCGTTCTCGAAAGGTGACACGCGCCGATCTGAGACTACGCCCAAACTCTCGGATGGTGGATGGTGGTGAGCTCGGTTAGAGAACTCGGCTTCGGTTCGGGAGGGAAGTGGACTGGTTGGTTCTGCAGAACGAACCTGGGAGGTGAAGAGTGCGGTGGCTGCTGTAGATGAAGAGATCCATAAGGTATGCTTGATGAGTGTCTGGGTGAGGTGATAGTAATTGGGAGCGGCTGATTTGCGCGTCGGGCGGAGCGCCGGCGGGCAAGAGAAACCTGGTCGCCTTCTCCATCTTGTGTGGGGCAAGCAACCGCAGGAGCAGCAGGAGCACTTCAGCAGTGAGGTGTGTGGTGTGTGGTGTGTGGTGTGTGGTGTGTGGTGTGGCAGGGTCGTGATGACACTAGCGACGTCGGATGCTCCAGGGTTTGGCCTCGACGATGGTCCTTCTTCCTGTGCTTCTTTTGCTGGGGAAACCTATCACTTCCACGTTGTCACCGCATCCTTCTGCCTGACATCCATGTGCCCGCCCTCGACCGCGCCCTCACCACGCCGACTCCATCACCGATTGCTGAACATACCTGTTTCGCCCTCAATGCCCGCCTGAGTCCTGCTCCCCGTCTCCCCGCCGCGACTCCACCTCCACCGCGCAAAGACTGCAAGCTCCCGCCTTTCACCACTGTAACCATCTATCGCCTGCCAGCTCTGTACGACCTCGCGAATGACGGTTCCTACCGCCGTCAAACCTGGTGGAGCCCGTGTTGGTCCGGATATAGCCTTCCTCGTCCTTCCGACTTCTATGGCAGGCGGGCAAGCACATCACGTCTAAGAGAGGCCTTAACGTACAACATTCCCCATAGAGGAGACTCAGCGTTGTGCTGTAAGATTGGAAAGCAAGAGCTGCTATGGCCGAATTTAAGCGCAATTCGCCGAGCGCAAATGCGGTCAATCTAGACTTTATGGGTCCAGCTTCTGCATATGGAGGTAGCCAGTCTGGCGGCAGCGACTATGACTTCGATCTGGCGCAGGCCTTTGGCACGGCAGTCACTGGTCCTCATGATCCTGGGAGCTATACCTCGGCTCCGACCTCAATACCAAATGGTGGGCAAGGGTTTGGAGGATACGACAGTGCCGTCCTTCCCTCGCCATCCGTAGCGGGGCCAAACGGATTTGCGGATGGCCAATCACCCATGAACGCACACAATCACCGTGCCAGCATAGGCAGTAATGCGGCCATGGCACGACATAACAGTTTCGGCGGAGGCTCGGATGGTACGAGCCCAGAGAACAAGCCTGGTGCTGATGGGAATGATGCGGCTCAGTCCGTGGGAGATGCTAGCAAAGGAGAAGACGCGAACAATCCACCGCCATGGAGCGAGTTGAAGACGAAGGCAGGTAAAGAGCGCAAGAGGTTACCATTGGCGTGTATCGCGTGTAGGAGAAAGAAGATCCGCTGCTCTGGGGAGAAACCTGCTTGCAAGCACTGCCTTCGCTCGCGGATTCCATGTGTATACAAAGTGACCACGCGAAAGGCTGCGCCCAGAACGGATTATATGGCTATGCTGGACAAGAGGCTCAAGAGAATGGAAGATCGGGTGATCAAAATCATTCCCAAAGAAGAACAAGCTGTCGTCGCAAGTACTGGCAGAGCTGTCGTGAAGCCTCCTCTACCAGCTCCACCTCCCAAGGCAAACGCTTCGTCCAAGAAGCGTGCAGCCGAAGTGGCGTTCGGCGACGAGCTAGAAGAATGGGCGGCAGATCAGAAACAAGCACCTGCTGCTGCATCCAAGGAAGCTGCGCCAGGCGAGGACGAATTAGAGAAGGCCAAGTCGAGAGATCCAGAAGAGCAGAATCTACTCCGCGAAGGGGCCGACAAACTGCCTTCAAAAGAAATCCAGGAGCACTTGGCTGAAGTCTTCTTCGACTACGTGTATGGCCAAAGTTATCACTTACTGCACAAGCCAAGTTTCATGCGGAGGCTTGCACAGGGCACTGTTCCTCCTGTGTTGATGCTGTCCGTGTGCGCGATCTCGGCCCGCTTCTCCAGTCATCCTTCAGTACGTACGGAACCTGCATTCTTGCGAGGAGAATCGTGGGCAACAGCTGCACGAGAAATTGCGCTGCGAAGATTTGACACGCCGAATATTACCATTTTGATTGTATATCTGATTTTGGGCCTTCACGAGTTTGGAACATGTCAAGGTGGACGGAGCTGGATGTTTGGAGGTATGGCGCAACGCATGGCGTACGCGTTGCAACTTCACAAAGACTTGGATCACGACCCGAAAGACCGAGCGCGGAGCGAGCTTACATTCACGGACCGGGAAATCCGGAGGAGGACGATGTGGTCCTGTTTCTTGATGGACCGCTTCAATTCCAGCGGAACAGATAGACCTATCTTTGTTGGTGAGCAGTACATCCGCGCACAGCTGCCTATCAAGGAGAGCTGTTACCAGATGGAGATCAATGGACCTACAGAAGATCTGGAAGGCTCAGTTCCGAACCCGGTCGAGCCTGGACAAGGACAGATGGCCGACGCAAAAGAGAACATGGGGGTTGCGGCATACTTGATTCGACTGGTGTCCATTTGGGGACGACTTATCAACTACCTCAACCAGGGAGGGAAAGAGCGCGACGAACACCCGATGTGGTCTGAAGGCTCCAACTTTCAGAAGATCAAGCAAGCTGTGGAAGAGTGGAAGAGTTCACTTCCTTCTTCTCTGGAATACAGTGCTGAAAATCTCCAAAACCACGCGTCCGAGAAGATTGCGAACCAGTTTCTCTTCTTGCACATTGTGCACAACCAAATACTACTTTTCATGAACCGCTTCGCATTGCCTACTCCCGGATCACGGCCCCAATTCCCGAAAGAAATGCCCGAGGAATTCGTCGCCGGTGCATCTCGAACCGCAATGGAAGCCGCGAATCAAATATCGGCACTTATCCACGAGGCTAACGACCATCTCGTCGTCGCACCCTTCGCAGGTTATTGTGCCTTCTTCAGCAGTACAGTGCACATTCATGGTGTCTTTTCGAAGAACGCAGCCTTGGAGGCTACGAGCAAGCAGAACCTTGCGTGGAACGTAAAGTACCTGACCAAGATGAAGAAATACTGGGGAATGTTTCACTTCGTCACCGAAAACCTCAGGGATCTTTATCGAAGACATGCGGATGCGGCCAGATCAGGAGCCAAGTCTGCCATGACAGGAAAGGAGGGCGAGCAGGCCATCTTTCAGTATGGAGATTGGTTCGATCGCTATCCTCATGGGGTCAGCGGGACGGACTACGAAGAGCCGAGCACGGAAGTGAAGAAGGAGCCTGGAAGCGACGCAGTGCTTGGGCAGAAGAGCGACTTGCAGACCGTCGAAGAGTTCTTCTCTAAGCTGAGTCCACCTAGCCGAGCGGCGCATGTGCTTCAGCAACAGCAACAGACTTCATCTGCTTCTTCAAGGAAAGCTCCGAGGAAGAAGCACTCGAAGTCGGTGTCTGAAGGCAGTAAGGCGAACCAAAACAATAGCAATGCTCAGCAGAGCACCTCAGGCGAACCGCAAGAGAAAATGGCTTCGCAACAAGTCACGCACGACCTAGCTTCGACACAAACCTTCCAGCAGAATGGCAACATGGGAGACTTCTCACAGCAACCTGGTTCCTTCCCGCAAGGCTTCCAGCAGCAACAAAACCCTCTCTTGATGAATCCACCTCCACAGTTCCTGTCGCAACTGGATAGACAAATGGTTCTGAACTCATACTCCAACGCGAACCAGAACTCGCAACCGAACATGAACACTCTGAACATGTTGCTTGAAAACAGCGGGAATAGCAATCTGGATAATTTCGATTGGAACGCTCTGGCGAATAACAATAACCAGAACGGCGGTGGTAATGGCTTCTGGGGCGATCCGTCTACTGCCTGGTTCATGCCTTTCAACCTCGATCCTCCGACCATTGGTGAAGATAATAACTTGTTCAACGGGAATTTCGACTGGCAAAACAACTTTCCCGGATTTGGAGACATTAGCGGGATGCCTTCGACGGGACTGACTCCTGGAATGGATGTTGATACTGGCCAGGACAGCAACATGACGGGAGATCCGGCCAATGGTGGCTTGGATGGTTTGGATCAGATGTAGCCGCTTGTGCATATGTGTAAATAGTCCATCGTAACGATTTTGGTGGAATTGTTCAACCCCGACGGCAATGCATGCGTGCATTGAGAGGAATTTCTCATGTCATGGTGTCCCGTCTCCTGGTGACTGCAAGTTCTTTCACTTGCGTGCTCATTCGTATCTCCTGTGAATCCTCAATTCGTCAAGCTCAATTTTGCCGTGGCTTCACAATCCCGTCATGAACGATGTAGTACACCACCGTACTATCATCATCCAGCGTCGAAAGCAACATCCTCTTCGGCATGTCCGTCCGCCATTTATTCGGCTCCGCCAACTCATGCTCTTTTCCGTCCTCCTCCTTCTCCTCAAACAACCCCTCCCCCTCTCCTTCCCCCGGCACACTTCCAATCGAATCAAATGCCTCCCCAAATCTCCGCAACGTCCACTTCTCCTTCAAATGGCTCGGCAGCACCCATTCCCGCTGCGGCGCCAACTGCGGCATCCCCGATTTTCCGGCGTCTTTTTGTTTTTGGAGGAGTTCGATTTGCTCGTCTGGGTGGATGTAGAGACGAGTTGGTGGAATTCCGGAGACGAGTGGGCGCGGATGGGAAGATGAGGTGTGGATTCGTACGGAGGTCCAGAGATGTTGGTAGCGCAGGTTGTGGGCGATTTGGAGCGCGAGGTTGTGCAGGTCGCGTGGGTGGGGGGAGGTTTTGGAGGGGGCGTGGGTTGTGAAGAGGGTTTGGAGGGCGGATGGAGGTGGATTGGTGGTAGGATTGGGGACTGTCATTGTCGCAGGTGCTGTTGAGATCGCTCACTTGTTGGCGATGTGAACGGGAATTCAAGTTGTTGGAGGAAGGAGACTCGGAGTCAACTTCTTCGAGCGCGACGGATGAAAGTTTAGCCACCTTGATGGACTCTTTCACGTGCAATTGTTCTCTTTTCACATGGTCGAAAGCAAATGCCTGTAAGACTCCGATCAATCAGACCAAGCAGCTCAGCATTTTAGTATTCGAGGTGCCGCTGACCGTCTCATCAATCGTATCGTTCACTGCATCCCCAGTTTGGAAGGCATGGACGCTCACATCTCAAAGTGGGGTTTGCGGTGACGTGGATCGATCTCAAATACATGTAGCATCGGTCCATTTGATTTCCAAGCAGCCGACAAGTTGTAGCCTGTCCATCTCACTACACGTCTTGAACTTCGATACCATAAGACACTCATCTACCACCACATTTCCATGTCTGATCGAGAGCTTGGCACTATGTCTTCCAACATCCACCTCTACACTACTCAAACTCCAAACGGCATCAAAATCTCCATCACCTTGGAGGAACTGGGGTAAGCAAGAAAGTCAATGGAAAAGTCCCATTTGAATGCTCATATCATGATCAGTCTGCCCTACGAATTCACCAAGATCGACATCTCCAAGAACACTCAGAAGGAGCAATGGTTTCTGGACAGTACGAGTCCCTTCTGGCTACAAAGATAGAATTGCCACTGAACATTGCCAGTCAACCCAAATGGCCGAATTCCAGCTTTGTCCGACACCTTCACCGATGGCAAGCCCATCCGTGTCTTCGAATCGGGGGCCATTATGCAATACCTGGTCGAGAGATACGACAGCGACCACAAGATCAGCTTCCCAGTAGGATCTCGCGAGCACATTGAGGTGAGATCGCACCTCGCCAGAACATGACGCCACGGACATGATGCTGATCTGAGACCAGATGACAAACTGGCTCTTCTTTATGAACGCAGGAGGTGAGTAGCACAAGACTGTCAATCAGTTGAAAAGCATCTTTGGAAGTTCCCTTTCTTGGTCTTACTTTTAAATTAGTGGGTCCAATGCAAGGACAGTCCAACCACTTCACGAGAGTAAGTCCACCCTCAACCGTCTTTATCTCCGTGAACTGACAAGATTGGCAGTACGCCCCGGAAGAAATCCCATACGGCATCAACCGCTACCAGAATGAAACCCGTCGCCTGTACGGCGTAATGGACAAGCATCTCAAAGACAGCGGATACCAGTACCTCGTTGGCAACAAGTGTTCCATTGCCGATATCGCCCACTGGGGCTGGGTCTCCGCTGCTGGATGGGCAGGAATCGAAATCAACGAGTTCCCCAACCTGAAAGCCTGGGAGGAGAGGATGTGGGCTCGGCCAGCATTGCAGAAGGTACAGTTGCAAGCATGTACCGTGACAGGACTGAGAATTGTTGCTGATGAATACGTGATTTAGGGAGCGAACGTGCCTGACCCTTACAGGATGAAGGAGCTGCTGGCTGATAAGGCAGCGATGGAAAGGCATGCCGCTGAGAGCAAGAAGTGGATCCAAGCCGGCATGAAGGAAGATGCGAAGAAATAATCGGCTCAACAGATCTTACACTGGACTGCTGGCCGGCGTTCCACAGTGGCATTGAAGGAAGGTAAATCAAGATTTCAATCACTGTCTCCGCGCAAGTTACAGAAGCGCCACAACACCATAGCCAATTATCACTCATCATGAGACGGAAGCCACACTTCCTCGCGCATAAGTTCTGCTAGTATTGGAAAACCCGCTTGAAAGTGGTATTGTCGACCGCATGCATCCTCCTCGCTCCAACACTTCTATCATCAGGTCGCATCTGATATTCAGCAGTTGCAGCCGCCCGGTCCTCCCGATGATGATCCAGGGTCTTGTCGTGATCCCAAATCAACGCCTCCAGGTCTTCCAGCAGCCCCTCTCATGCCCCGTTGGCTCGCCTGCTCAATCGGAAGCTTCTTGGCAATTGCGGTGAAGAGCTCCTTGACGTTCTCCGCAGTCTTTGCGCTGGTCTCGAAGAACAGGAGGTTGGCCTCCTTAGCATATGATTCAGCGTCTGCAGTTGGGACGGCACGCTTGTCGGGCTGCTCAGCCACCAGGTCGGCTTTGTTTCCGGCCAGTGCAATGATGATGTTCTCGTTGGCCTGTCGCTGGAGCTCCTTCACCCATGACTTGGCCTTATCTAATGAGCTCTGTCCCTCTGCGTTAGCTGACGTCCGTCTCCATATCTCCGTCGAGTCGCTCTTACCGCCTGCGTGATGTCATATACTACTACCGCGCAGTTTGCATTCCTGTAGTACATCGGCGCCAGCGATTTATATCTCTCCTGTCCTGCGGTATCCCATATCTCAAACTTGACAGTCGTCTGATCGTCGAGTGCGATGGTTTGGGTAAGAAAAGCGGCGCCGATCGTCGACTCTCGGTAATCATCGAACTGGTCCTTTGTGGTTGTCAGAGACGAGCGAGAATGCTTGTTGGGATAGATGTGTCCCTCATACCTTGACGAAGCGCAGCACCAGCGAGCTCTTTCCGACCGCGGACTCTCCTAGTCCTTTATCAGTATTTTGCGACCAGCTGTAGCTTGAGCAAGGCTAACATACCCAGCAACACCAACTTGAACTGAGCGAACTTCGCCGCCCCAGGGCGACCGCCGGGCTGCTGTCTCGCCGCCATGTGTCGTCTCGAGCGTTCTGTGTGGAGTGTGGTTTGTCGCCGGGATGCGGAGGTGGTACTGCGTGGGTTCGGTTGCGCTGGAGGAGGTGAGGTGGAGTGGTGGATTGTTTGTTGGATCTGGAAGCGTTGATCTTGTTGTCGCCTGCTGGAGAGTAGAGGTTGGCGCGGGAGGGCCGCTTGACTGACGTGGGCACGGGCCACGTACGTCAGACAAGCTTTGGCTGGCCCCTGCTGCGGTCTATCACGTTGCGCCAGGCAAAGAGACCACGACATCGACTTTCTCACCCGCCGAATCTCCATCGCAACCCCCACGACATCGACATCCTCTGGAACAACAGATTGCTGAGCGCGCAAATTGAGCGATGGCTTGATCCTGAACACGCGCGAGCAAACAGTACTCGAATCAGTCCGGCTTACTGCAACTGCAACCAATCGCCGCCGCCAAAATGAGTGGCACTCTCCCCTTTCGCGACATCAACGTGCACGCCTCCTCTGGCTATTACGCCTTCTCCTCGCCCTCCTCGCCCAACGCGCCGACGCTGGTGGTCGATCGTCCCTCGGGAGACCTCAGACTCAACGATGGGAAACTCACTGGGGGCAACCGCGTGTCGAGTATCTCTGGCATCCTGGGGATCATCAAGCTGCGACTCGATAGCTATGTGATCGTCATCACCAAATCCCAGGCCGTCGGCCGTCTCAAGGGCCATCAGATTTACAAGGTCATCTCGACTGAGTTCTTGCCACTCCGCGAGCGCCAGGTCCATGATCCGGATGAAGACCAGTACCTCAACTACCTGAAGCTTCTCCTCAAAACAGGGCCCATGTACTTTTCCTACTCGTTCGACCTTACCAACAGTTTCCAACGACAAGCTAGGAGCAATGCCAACGATCCGCTGTGGCAACGCACTGATGACCGTTTCTTCTGGAACCGCTACATCTCTTCGTCTCTTATCGACTTCCGCATGGGAAAGGCAGGCGGTCGATTGTCATCAGGGCCACAACCAGCAATCGACCCTTATATTCTGCCGGTCATGTATGGAATGATGAGCATCACCAATACGTCCATCAAGGGAAACGCTCTCACCTTTGTGCTCATCACGAGACGATCGAGGCATCGGACCGGCACACGGTACCTCTCCCGCGGCATCGACGAAGAGGGCCATGTGTCCAATTTCAACGAGACCGAGCAATCCGTAATCCTTAATGACAACGCGTCGAGCGGCATGACGAGCTATGCGGGAGACAGAGGTTTCGCGAACGGAAAGCCAGTAAGCGGGCCAGAAACGCAGGTGCTCTCTTACGTCCAGACTCGGGGAAGCGTGCCGGTCTTCTGGGCAGAGATAAACACACTCTCTTACACTCCAAAGCTTCAAATCCGCGGCGTGGAGAGCGCTGCTCAAGCCGCGAGACGACATTTCGATGAGCAAATCCGTCTTTACGGCGAAAACTACATGGTGAACCTTGTCAACCAAAAGGGTCGCGAGCAGCGTGTCAAGGATGCGTACGAGCAAGTTGTCAAGATCCTGCAGAGCACTCCTCAGGAAGAAGTTGAAGCAGATCGTAAAACGAACGAGAAATTCGACGTCATCGAACCTGGCGACAAGCGCGGGTGGTTCGATCATTTACACTACATCTACTTTGACTTTCACAATGAGACGAAAGGATTGAAATGGCATCGAGCTCAGCTTTTGCTCGACCAACTGAAGGATGGCCTCACGGCAGGAGGCTATTTCCATGGCATTGACATGCCTTCGGGAGGCGTGGATGTGCGACGAAAGCAGACAGCAGTCGTCAGGACGAACTGTATGGATTGCCTAGATCGCACTAATGTCGTTCAGTCGATGTTGGGCCGCTGGACATTGACGCGCATGCTCATCGATCTGGGAGTTCTTCGACCTGGAGAGACTTCTCAGGACGACCAGTCCTTTGAGCACCTTTTCCGCAATGTCTGGGCTGACAACGCCGATATCGTCTCGAAGACCTATTCAGGAACAGGAGCCCTCAAAACCGACTTCACAAGGACCGGCAATCGCACGAGAGCTGGCATGCTGCAAGATTTCAGCAACAGTGTCACTCGCTATGTCAGGAACAACTTCGCTGATGGCCCCCGCCAAGATGCATTCGATCTTTTCCTTGGCAACTATTCTCCAGATATGGGTGGCATTGGGTCCGCACAGCAATTCGCAGACCGTAGACCAGTCATTGTTCAGGCTGTACCCTACGTGCTGGGATTCTGTGTTTTCTTTGTTTTCATCAGCATCAGCACAAATCGTCTTCCGGATTCCACGATTTGGCCGCTGCGTCTCTTCACCCTCTTCAGCATGGCTGTAGCTGGCTACGCAGGACGGTTCATGTCAAGTTACGGAAGTCTTTACGTGAGTACGCCATTCCATCGCATTGACGGCCCGCTGACAGCTTTTTAGGTAAACTGGCCGAAATTGAACACCCCGCAATGGGCCGTCGAGGCCTACCAGGACACTCTCGACAGAGCGACCAAGGACCCTTTGATCGGACCATTCGTAGGTGGCGGGAAAAGCGACTCTCGTCTCGGAATATTGGAGGAGGGCAAAAAGCGCCGCGAATAGACTCCCCCACATGTTTACTCTGTCGGATTACATTCTGCCCATTGCATTTTGAGCGTTCTCGAAGAAAGTGAATGGAAACCGTTGCGTCCGCGCAAACAGCGTCTTTACACGTCGGAAAATTATTTCGCTTCCGAGTAACCTGGAAACCACAGGGGCTCTGACCAGTCACACATCATTACAAGAGCGGCCTGGTCAGTCAAAATCACATTCCGATGTACGAAGACGCTGTACACTCGGCACGGCATCGTATTTGCATAATAATGAAGACCGCGTCCACATGCTCGTGAGCTTCCTGTTCACAACAGCATTGGCACGCATGCAGACCCACACGCGACTCACGTTGGCTGGATACCATCGACATCATTCACCATTCTTAGCACACATTGACTTGGGCTCGACGGTGGGAGATGTACCGAGTGCTGTCACATGCCTCTTTGGGAGAAGTGATCGACATGTAGGTGTTCTAAAGTTAGCTACTTTGACATCAACTATCCGCGGGCCAAGCATCCAGCGAAACGTCCTGCCCAAAGCTAACAAAACATTTTACTAGAGAAATGCGCTCGGATACGAGGTTACAGCATAGCTTTGGATCAGCGCAGCGCTTGAAAAGTTGCATAGCGGTCGCCGGATTGCACTAACCTATATTGGTGCCTTCACTGTCGGCCCAACGACGCCGTTCTTGGCGCTCGCCAGTCCGTCAAAAGCCGCCATGATGCTTTCACGCTATGTTGCCACTCTTCGGATGAGACCCGAGCCCTCCACTTGGCATATGTGGGTGCTGCTACCCGCGGACGCCTCAGGGTAACAATGTTCGTAAAATAGAAACGCTAACATGTATAACGTCGTAGTGGCTGAAAAGCTTCAATAGGCTTGACGACATTGGTATGAGATCACAGAGACGACGGAGTGTGTTCAAATGGATATAAAGATGTCGTAGAATGCATCCTCAGATATCTCATCCAGCACAACAACACCACCACCAGCAAACACAGAAACAACTACAATCTCCATCAATTTCTATCCAATTCCCTCCGAACTTACAACTCTACAAAACAATCATCACCAGCAAAATGAAGGCCGCATTCGTACTCTCCCTCGCCAGCATCGCTGCTGCCATGCCAACAGCTCGCAACACACAGGCCACCAAGTTCACCGGTCTTGCAATCCACTCTGGAAGCGAAATTCAGTACCTCTCCGTAAATGCTGACCAGCTTTCCCTCTGGCTCGGCCGCGACACCAGCACCTACTGCCCCGAGCAAGCTGGCGTCAACTGCCCTTCCAGCCCACCACCAACCGCCTTCGTTCACGGCGCAGACAGTGACGGCCTCTCGATGTCCACAACTGTTCCAGGCGGTCAGATCTGCTACGTCGACTCTGCCGGCAACTTGAAGTTCACCCAGGCACACAGCGCCAACACTGGAGAAGGCTCCTACCTGACCGGCTTCAGCATCGACTCTGACAACCACCTTCAGTTCCAGGGCCAGGACTGGCTCGCTTGCCCCGCCTCCGAGGAGGGCCAGTACAACGTGTACGCCAGTAGCATCAAGGGCTCCAACGACTCCGAGGGATGCATCGGCTTCGCTTTCAGGACTCAGGAGGTTGTCGAAGGCACCTCTACTGCTTGGCAGTACAACTAGATCTCTTACTTAGAGATTCTGGAGCCACGACTTAACGACCAAATGTATATTAGTGCATTGCATAGCATTGGAGGATTACAGGACGAGTGCGTAGCGACAGAGCATCTTGTCTCATAGACAAAACAAAAGCATCAGTCAGTACTCACATGTTCATGAGCGACTCGTTTTCGAGCCCAAATTCTACCGTTGAACTTATTGACTCCTTCTCTTGAAATTGATTAGATTCAAATCGTTGTTGTCATTGAAATGTTCACCTCTCCGATCGACGGAATTGGTCTCGAAGGGACGTTCAATGGTTTGGCACATCATCAACGCTCCGAACAAGATGAGGCAATGGTTAGAATTTGACAAGGGCGCTAGCTAATCACACATCATAACGAGAGCGACCTCGTCCGCCAAGATAAGCTTCTGTGCGAAGCTGCTGTAATTTATCAGTCTGTTTGGGAGCAGAGCGTGTATTGACCCGTGAATAGAGAATTTCCTGAGGGTGTCGAAAGACATCATGCTATGATCATATCTTGTATGAACTGATACATCAAGTGTGGCCCTCAAATGATCGTGGGCAAGATAGACGACCATCGCCAAGTTTGGTGGCTCCGAGCAAATGATCACACCATCGACTTGGTATGCTTTCCAAACGTATATCAACTTTTGAAGAAAGATGGAGACGCTGGTCTCACGACCAACCTGGTTGCTTTTGAACATGAAGCATGATAAGTTGTTGCTGCAGAAAGAGAAGTCGTCGAGATTTGCTTGCGGTGCCGGCCCGTCCGCGGCTGTGATTGGCTGGAACGCGTTTCTGGCAGGCGCGTTCCGCCTCCCCCGGAATGCGCCTCCCGGCCCCGGCTCGTCATACGAGGGAAGGCAGTATCAAGACATCATCTTGTTAAACAATCAATATCAAGGTCGAATTTCCTGACTCACAATCTCGTGCATTGAATCTCGAACCGGCATTCACCGGACCATTGGAAATTTACGGGCCCTTTTGGAAACCAAACGCTGAAGAAGCGAATTGGAAAGGAGCACCTACCACTGGCGTCCTTTGGCATGGCTCGCCGCTCAGGAAGACTCTCCGGAGCCGGTGGCACAGCGAACAAACACAAGAGATCCGCGTCAGGCAGCTCGATTTCGGGCAGTGCTCAGAAGCGAGCGAAAAAGAAGCAGGCCACGCCCACGAAAAGCCAGTATTTCGCCGCCAAAGACGAAGACGAGGAAGCTGAGGGCGGTGAAGAATCTGAAAGTCCCTCTGCTGAGGACAGTGGCTCCGACTTCGCCGAATCCGATCAAGCTGCGAATGAAGTCTCTGAGCTTGAAGACGAGGAAGATGAAGAGGACGAGCTCAGCGATGGGAAAGTCTCGCGCAGGAAAGCAATCCCAAAATTGCAGCACGGCACCCAGGTCATCATTAAGAAGCCCAAAGCTCGCCCGGCTGGCAAGACGCCCTACAAGGACGAAACCATCCACCCCAACACACTCCTATTCTTGGCAGATTTGAAGGCGAATAACAAACGTGAATGGCTGAAAAGTAAGTACGAACAGTTTCTCTCATGCAACGCTGGCCAGCGGTATTCAGTAGCCCCTTGTGAGTAAGGTCTCGGGGGCTTCAGCCAGAGTACAATGGCCACACAATTCTGCTTGCATTTGAGTGCACTGCATGGTCCCACCGTCCCATTCCGCGCGGCAGTACGGCACCTGCCAGATTGGCTTGCTGGGTCTCGCTTCAATTGACTGTGGCACACAGCTCCCTGAAATGCCTGTGATCAGGTGGGACTTGCTCGATGAACGGGCCCCATCCATGCCGTATTGCATATCATCGCAGCGAGTCGACCCACCATCTGGAAGCGAGGTGGTTGACTGCTGCATTGATATGAGACGCATACATGCAACACACGGTCGCTGTGTCTAGTAAACGGCCGGGATGGGGACTTGACAGCGCAGCAAGCAGTGGTGTTGCGGGCTTACTAGAAGTAGAAGGCGCTAACATGGGACTTCTGCAGTGCACGATGCGGAGTTTCGACAGGCAGAGAAGGACTTTCACTCCTTCATCCAAGCCATGACTGAGAAGCTTGTAGAAATCGATGATACGGTGCCGGAGCTACCTGTCAAAGACATGTGAGTCCTAGCTCCCAGCGGTGCTGCAAATGCACTCTGCTGATGGCGTATAGCATTTTCCGGGTCTACAGAGACATTCGATTCTCAAAAGATCCGACCCCGTACAAGGTGCGTCGCTCCCCGCGCCGTGGCTGCATGAGCTAACTCGCCAGGAAAATAGCCATGGTTTTCAGTCGCTTGGTCGCGAACGGGGAGGAAGGGGGCGTATGCCCATTATTATCTCCAGATTGCTCCGAACAACAGCTTTATTGGTAAGTCATGAAAGTCCCCTACATGTGATTTGCGACGAGTGAATAAGGCCATCACGCTGCCGCCATCGCTGGACGCATGCGTTTGGCTTTGCGACCAAGTATGACACCAAAGCCGCGCTTGGGCCACATGGATTTTACAGTGCGGACTGTTCGTGCACCGCCTGAGCTCCTGGGAGCAGGGCGGTGTGAGAGATACTGGCCGCTATTGCGTATACAGCGTCTCCGCACGTCGGAAGGTTATCTCGACGGACGAGGCCGCTCTCGTAACGATGTGTGACTGGCTGTTGCCCTGGATTTCGCTGGGATACTCGAGAACAGCATAGCCTTCCAACGTGCAAAGACGCTGTAGACTGGCTCTAGAATGACCACATCTTCAACGCACGGTATGACTGCGTCCCACGGCGCGCCGTGGTGAGGGCGAAGCGCGGACTTCGCCCAGCACTGTCCACCGTCCTGAGTATATATCCATGTCGGAGCCAACCGCTCTTTCACATGTCGGTACCTCAAGGCGGCACACGGATGCATTGTCTGAGCGGCCTCAGAACGAAAAAGTCTGTTGTGGGCTCTGTCATGATGCGCGTGGCTCGTGAGGGACCGACATGTCCTGTTGTACCCGCACACCCGCTCTGCTCATGCCTCCATCGACACAGCTCTTGCTCGTGCTAATTGATGTCCAACAGGTGGTGGGAAATGGCACCCCGAAGCTCCTGCAGTCAACGCATTAAGGACAGCCATTGATCGCAACCCACGCGGGCTCAAAGATGCTCTAGCCGATCCTGCGATTCGGAAGGAGTACTTGAACAATGCTGGTAAGACCGATGCCGCCGTCGTCAAGGAGTTCGTGCGCAGCAACGCGGACAGTGCTCTCAAGACCCGACCAAAGGTACGTCACATTCCGTATTCTGTTCCCCCTGAGAGTTGGCCATGAACGGGTTCAGGCCAGCGTGGTTTTACGCCTCGCTATGGAGCATGCGCCGTTCAATGAACAGTCACGAGTCGGTCACTGGCTCGATTCGATGGTCACATCGCGATGGCGTCTTCGAACGGCGTTGTGGAATGAATAGGTCTCGGCGTGGGTGACATTGGACTCATTGACGAGTCTTTTCGAATGGCTGATGAAGGCCTCGTGGCTTGACAATGATATCGACGCAACCTGTGACTGCTTCAGATGATGAACACTGGGTGTGGACTGCACTGGAAACGCGAAACATGGAGCGCCGTTTCACCGTCGACCACGAACTCTGCAGCGGTTATGCGGGCCTGCGCGAGCCGCCTCCCGTCGGCACCTCAGAATCATCTGATTCATGAGAGCCGATTGCACCAGAGAACAACATCTACGAGACGAGATTTCACCATGCACAGGAACCTCGTCTCATCATGATGAGGCTTGACGATACACTGGGCTGCCGTCAAACCAGCTGACTTTGCCCGAAAGACTTTGAGGGCCCGCGATCAGCTCATGTGGAACTCGAAGGGTGCTAACCGAGCCTGTCCACGACCGAAATCACGGCGGCTGTGTGCTTTCTGCTTCAATACAAGTGCTGGCCGGTTGAGCCGCCCCTTGAGAAGCTTGCACGTCGTGCCTGCGGGTGCTCACATTCTGCGAAAGCTACGCTCATCGACCATCCCATCAGGATCGACGGTGGCACTGCGTCGCCTACCTTCTCGCTTATCATTCCTTGCGCAGGCGTAATGAAATGATGTGGCTGACGATGGATTCGTTCTAGGGGTTTGATGCTGAGCATCCCGACATCGATCTACTTCGCCTTCGTAATTACACCATCGGAAGAAAGCTGTCCGACGAAGAGGTCTTGGGCGATGCAGGAATGAAGAGAATCGCGGAGCTCCTGGCTTCTCTGAAACCTTTCGTAAGTCGTGTTCGGTCCACAAGCTGATGCGTCTTGCTCGGCTATCCTGCGTCGCGGGTCGGTCTCAAGTGATCCGTGGTACTCTTCAAAGCCAATCTTGCCTTGAACATCTACAACGGGAAGGCCCAGCTTTTCTCACTGAAACACACTGCTGCACACTGCTTATGCACGCGGCAATGGTGAAGAGGCATTCTTTCTTACGCGCTCCACTATTTGACACGCGCCTACCAAGCTCGTAAACCGCCCTCAATTGCTGACTGTTATGAATCGCAGATCACCTACCTCAATTCTGTGGTCATGCCTGACGAAGCAGGCGACGACGATGAGAGTGAGGACTCCGAAGAAGGAGGGGACGTGACTGGTGAAGAGGAGGATTCTGATGAAGCATAGGGCACAGCATAAGGCCAAGGCCGTGCATGCTGCACCAAACTTCTTCCAGAACGCAAGGACACGCGAGATTGACATGATCATCTCAAGAATATGTTGTGTTCGCGAGACAACGCACACATGACCAAAAATTTCATCGTGCACACCAAAATTCTCATCGGCCTGGTGCTATGCCGTCTCGACAGGAATATGACCGACAGCTCCAGCTCTTCGCACATCGGAGGTATCTCGACGGACTATGCTGCTCTCATTATGATGTGTGACTAGCTAGAGCCCCTGTTTTCGACAGGATACTCGGGAACGAAATTTCCTTCCGACGTGCAAAGAGGCTGGAATTGTGGCAGTATACCATTAGTGCATATGCACATGATCGAACGCTGTACCTGTCTTTGATCGCTTCGAATGGCCATAGCTAGAGTCGCCTGTAGTATATGGACTTGCTGGCACACCTTGCGCATCACTGGAGCCACGTCTCGAAAGCACTGCATTCGCACCAGCGCTGTCATATGCGTTGGCTACATGTACTGCTTTGGTCGGTGTAAGCAGTGCCACTGCTCTGCCCAATCAGAAACAGGCCGTAACAGAGTTTCTCGCGATCATCCGTGCCCGACCAACGAGCGCAAAGTCAAGCAGGGGCACAAGACGGCAAGCTGCAGGAGCTTTCAGTCACATGACGAGTCTAGTGTCGACGACGGCGAATGGCATCGTCGATACGTGCCTTTCGCCGAGACGGGCAGGGCCACTGCTGAGCGCTCCGTGTCCGCGCCGCTCCGGGGCGACAAGGTTGTGGCATCAAGGGTTTCCTGCGAGAAGAAAGTCACGTCGAGCCACCCGAGCGGCCAGCTCAAGCTCTCATGTCGAATGGGTTGGCGTGGTGCAACCTGCATGACCAGATCTTCTGTCGGTGGCAGAATTGCTCTATGTTGATGATTATTCTGTTGGAGACAGAATTTCAGAAAGTGAGATGGACGTCTGACGATGAGTCTCGGGTTGAGCAGAAGCCAGTTTGGAGGCCCGGCTAGCAGTGAGTCTACACGGCGCGCTACGAACAGCTAACCAGCACCCTGGAACACTTAAGCGAAAGGCTACCTTAGTAGGCTGCAAGGAGCTCACCGACCGGCCCGAACCTACCGTCCGGTCACGCATGCTGTGCAACGTTGCAGGAGGGTCGACCGCGTTTTCGTCAACATGAGTGACATCTTTCATTCTGTGCATGCAACATCCCCGCTGCATGTTGCTGCCGCCAGAACCTCTTTGGGCAAGCTTCTCGTGTGCCCGCATGCCAATGCCCAACAATCATGTCGTTGGTGCGAGGTCGCTTGCGAGAGAAACACCCATGGGCCCACCTGTAAGATCGAGACATAGTAGTCTGCTCGACGCTTTCGCTTCCATGCCGCAGTGTGCCTTGCTTCGCGGAGCGGCAATGTCGGTCGGAATGGGAGTCGACGAGCGCGAAACTCACTCGTTTGAAGTGCGTACCAAGAAGATGCGGTGAGATTGCAATTGTGCAATGGGAGGAAGACCAGAAGTGCCAGGAGGTTGACTCGATGGTTGCACAGCGCGTCAGGCGCCTAATGAATACCGTCGCGTGCCGTCCCGTTCCAGAGTAGACGCTGCATACAGCCGGCATATGGGATCTTGAGCATCACGCAGACCCGTCGTCAACCAGGTTGGAAGGTTCATCGAGATGAATGTGGAGGGGGGCAGGTTGCCGATGGAGGAGGTGATGGCAGGGTGCGATACAGCAGGAGGATTCTAAAGGGCCTGCTCTTGATCGTGGTTGAAGTGGAGGTTGTCGACGATGAAGTGCCTTGGAACATGCCATGCCCGCTAACCCACTGATCCTGTGCGAAGCGAAAGGCAGGAGTCTCTGTATAAAGAGCAGTTGCTGCTCAGATGCAGGTGCTTGTTGTCCAGTCTCATCACGCCTCCAGTGTTCGTCCTCCTCAACCTTGTTGCTAATCGCTGAGCGGTCTGCCTCATTGGCACAATAAACGGGCTGCCAAAGCTACGTGCTTGTATCATGTGAGTGAACATACCTTACCTAGGCTGGTGCCATCCTACAATACACTGCCTGAATCGCGCATCGGTCATCCGCCGCGGCAGCTAAGAGGGTTGCTCAGCTCGGGTGCTGTACATGATCCATCCATCTCACTGATCATCAACGCAATCAGCTGGGAGATAACTTATTAGTGTTCTTGTGGGTGGTGACTAACACAACACCACAGCGCCGAAATCGACTGTTTCACTCTAAGAAAGCCTACCACGGTGCATTGCCGTACTTCTTCGACGCTAGCCAGGATCTGCCTCCTACTATTGACCACTGAGAGCGGTCAGAACGCTGCTTGCAGTGCGTCGTACCCGAAACGGGGAGTACCGCCGCGACGCTTCCTTCGTCTCGCTCGGCTGGGGCGGTCCATTGCGCTCCGCCATTACAGATTGCAAGCTCTCCGCGTGCAGCGGACCAGACGCACGCACGCATCGAGGCTGCACCCGCGCGACGTCGGCGGCCGCTGATCCTGACGACGGGAACGACCACCACACGCTGCGACAGCAGCAGAAGCAGTAGCAACAGGCTGGGAATCTTGTCGAGCATCGGCCTTGTCCTGCCACGAAACGGTTTTGCGCACGAGCATTTCAATTGACGTCAGACCAGACGCTCGCTAAGCAGCACCACCAAACGATTTTCGCGCAGCGATTTATTCTGATTGGCTGGCGGCACACATTTTCTGGCAGCGATTCCCTGCAACGGAAGCAGATCACAGCTGACCGGCGACGCGACCGGCAGCAGCGCCGACCGCCTCCTCCCTCAGAGCTGCGGTCGTCTACAGTCGGCGTTGCGATTGCGCTCTGTCGATTGGACTCTCTCGGACGCTGGGCGACGGGCCATCGGCACGCTGCGTTCGCGGGCGAAACAGTCGGTCGGAGGCCTCAGTGGAGGGCTCTGGAGAAAGTATCCTTGCTTGCCACGCGAGAGAGGCGGAAGGCCCGAACGCGGGCTGATCACACACCGAATCGATTGGCGTGTGGGCTGGGTCTCGCTTTTCTTTCTAGCCACTCGTCATCACTGCTTGCACCGGCAGACGCCACTCGCGGCGAATTGGGCGAATCAGCGTCGCGGTGCGCATAACTCGGCCACCGCCAGTGTGGACACGCGGCTGATGATCGTGCCCTCGGCAGAGCGCTGGCCACACTACTGCAGCTAGACGAGGAGCTTCTCGCCGGGCTGGGCTGGGAGCGCACACGGCGGACGGGTCCTGCCTGGGCGCCGCGAGTCGCACGCCGATTGCGAGCGGCAGCAGTACCGAGCGAGCGCGGCAGCTTGCGAGGTGTGAAGTGTGAGGTGTCTGTCTCGCGTGAGCAGCCCACGGACGCACGTTAACGTTAGTTCACGCGGGTACGGTACGGTACCTCGTCACAATCCTACCGGGGGCACGTCTAACTCGCAACCCGCAGAAAGACGACGGGACTGCAGTGTGGACTGTGGACTGCAGCGCGACGGCTGCAGAGGGCCGCAACAACGCTAAAATAGAGTGCAGCTAGCGTCGCGGGTTAGCAAACGCGAAGGAACGAGCAGGCCACATTATTGCCACGGCCAGCAGACGACCAGCGAGAGGCACTGGTCGACGGGCAGTCACTCTGGCACGCCTTCTTCTGCGCCGCCGTGCCCTGCTCAACCGCGTGCTGCTGCTGCGCTCGGAGCTCCAGTCTTCTTAGTCCTCTCCTGCTGCTGCTGCTGCTGCTCCCGTCCAGTCCACCTGCACCGGCGAACTAGCTGGTACTTGATTCACCCAGCCCGCCGCCAGTCGTCACTGCCGTCCTTGAACTCCTGCACTCTGCCCTGCCGTCCCCGTCCACCTCCCTCGCGCCTTCCGTCGCCGCTCAGCCCTCTTTTAACCCCGCGATCCCGCCCGTCCGCCAGCCTTAACCACACACCTGGGACCTTCTCGCGCTTCCAGGTTGTTCTGCCTCTCTGCCACTGCATTGTTCTCACGCCCTCCCGCACAGCACTGCACTGCACTGCCGCCGACGCGATTTCCTCTCGCACGACCATCCCCTGCTCGCGCGCGCGCCTGCTGCCGCCCGTCCTGCCGTGTCACCACTCTCCTCCGCCCATCGTCACTGCCAGCAGCATCAATAGCAGCAGCAGCAGCAGCAGCAGCGACCGACGACGCTCGCCTTCGCCCGCCGTGCATCTCAAGCGACGACACACGGCATCGCGGCCCGCCCCTTTGGCTTCGTGCGACTTCACGTTCACGCACGATCACAAGCGCGCGTTCTGCAGCAGCGTCATCGCGGCATAGAATTATCGCTACCGCGCGCTCTTCGCACCTCGAATTCGCAGCATTTCACCGTCGCGCTCGCGCACCTCCATCACCATGAATAACAACAACAACAATCCAGGCGATCCCTACCAGAACACCAACTGGTCGCCGCAGCCTCCGCCAAATGGCCAATATCAGCAGCAAAGGCCCAACCAGGTAAGTTACACCTTGCGCGTTGCTTCATTGATGCGTGCATGGAAAGCCGGGGCACGCTGTGTGCTTGCCTGCGCTGCTGGAGCCGAGCGTGCCAAGACCCGGCCGTGACCAGCTCTACTGCTACGCCATTCTTCGCTTCTGTTCGGCCTGCATTTCTCAACCCTGCATCTCCGTCCTTCTCACCAGCACATCGCACCCGCGCCGCAATCCACTCTCTACCTACACCTTCATCATCAACACACACGCGCACACACGATCATCATGGGCGGCACCGCAATCGATCCCGCCTTGTCCAATGTGGAAAACGATGCTGACCAAGACGGTGAAAAGCAGCTCACGCCAATCGCGCAGCCGGGAGTCCAGCAGCCGCCACCGCAGCAGCAGGGCGCTCCCACGATGCCTACGCTCCAGCCAAACCACCCCGACAACTACAGAGCGCTGCCTCCGCCTGGCGCGATCTACCCACCTCCGTACCAGGGCGCTCCGCAGATGGCCTATCCGCCGACTCAGCCCGCACCGCGTCAACGTACTGCGATCGCGTGCCGCTATTGCCGGCGCCGCAAGATCCGCTGTTCAGGTTTCGACCAGTCCGAGGATGGTCGCTGCACCAATTGCCAGCGCTTCTCGCAGGAGTGTGTCTTCACGCCCGTGAGCGCCCAAACTCAGGTATGTGGCAGCAGCCAACGCGTCTGGCCATGTCCATAGATTGACTCTTTTTTCAGGCGTTCGTACCCGCGCATACGGTCTATCGCGGCCAGAACCCTCCGCCTAACGCGCAGCTGTACGGCGCATATGGCCAACCTCTTCCACAGCACGGCCAGAACCGCGATTCCTACCCGCCCCAGCAACAACAGCAGCAGCAGCCTGGTCAATACCCACCACCGCCACAAGGCTACCAGCAGCAGTCGATGTATGGCCAGCAGCCTGTCGGTCAGCAAATGCCAGCACAAGGTACGAAACGCGCGAACGATGAGCCGCACACCCCGACTCTCCCACCACCCAACCCCGGCGCACAGGCTCAGATGCAAGGCTATTCTGATCCCTCTGGTGCGTCGTTTGCTTCTCCCACTCATTTTTATTCTTCCTTTCCACCATATTCTCATCCCTCTCCGAACTACGCGACTGTCCATGGGGGCCGGGCTCCGGCGAGCGCGAGCGCTGTGCGTCAAAAAGTCAAGATCAACGAGCTCGTACAAACGCCGCCGGAGCGCACCTCCACGGATACTAGCATGGTTCAAGCCCTCAATCGCGCCTAGTCGAGACGGAAGCTGACCACGTTCAGCAGCGAACGGAATGCCGGATCAGAAGGAGTCGGGTCCACGCAACGGCATGAAGGACGTTGGCGTTCAGGTGGAGTTGCTCAGAGATCCCGCCAAAGAGCCGGTCTCGTAGCGGCGGATGAGCTGAGTGTAATGGATACTTTGTGGAGTGCGATGCTGCGCACGCAGGAAATATACGGCGCGATACCCACAGCGTCGCGGTCTGGGTTGTGACGATACACACTTCGCTGCTGCATGGCGTTCGATTGCTTTTTCTTGGGAGGCTCGCGTGTTTTACGGTTCCGCAATGGTCGCGCAAGGAGCGCCCGTCTCTACTGCAGCATTGGGAGGTCTTCTGTGATTCTTTCAGCAAAGCGAAAAACGTTTCATGAGGATTCTCCCGCTCTGGTTGGTGTGGCACTGTGTCTGCACAAGAGCGGTCTGGCAACGGATGAGATGTGGAGTGTTAGCTTAGTAGTAACATGTTGAAATGGCAGTGTATGAGTTCATGCTTTCACGAGGCCCCCTCGGTGATGAAATAGGTTCGCTTTGATGGACATCGCGGTGTTGCTGCCACGAGTGAGTCGACGAAAGAATGGAATGAAGTCGCGAGAAAGCCTTCAATTTGCGGACCGTACCCGTACCTCTCCGCCCGCGTTCGATGGCTCACATCTTTCATGGCTGCGGCAAGAGGCGTCTCCCGCTGTGCAGACTTCACGCGGTTGTAGTGGCGGTCATCTCCTGCTCATCGCTGCTGCGACTGGTGCGTTCATCACCTCTACAACACTTTCCAGCCTGGCTGCGGGCGCGATTTGCCGAAGCTCTCACATCGAACAGCTCCATACCACACGCACAAATCAGCAGTAAGGCTTCACTCCCCAGCGCCGACATTGGTAGGTCCAAGAGGCAGTGCTGAGGTTACAAAAATACCTGTGTGGATATCTGGATATTGCGTCGAACCAGCGCGTTTGACGGCCGTCAGACCCGGATTTCACTATGACAGCCGCGCTCGAGCAATGGGCCTTGCCTCGTCTGCAACAGCTTTTGCCACTCGATGATGAGTCGTTGAAACAAGTGCTCGAATACGCAGGCTTGCTTCCGAAAGATGCAGCGGCAGAGCATCTCAAAAACTTGCTTGGAGACGATCCCAAAAGCCTCGAATTCATCTCGAGCTTCAACATGCGACGACAGAATGCACCTGCATCCTCTGCTTCCACTTCTCAGACGACCTCCCATAATGCATCATCAGAAGCCCCTCGCGCTCCCCAAACAAAGCCAAAGAAGAAAAAGGCCAACATTGGTGCTTTGCCAGCGCGGCAGGTTGAGGGCCATGGCAACGTTGCTGGGGGATATCAGAAGCGAAACGAAGAAGATTATATGCCAGCTGGCCAGAGACACCGAGATCAGGTCGCGAATAACCTGGCCTTGAGACAAAAGCCTGATGCCACACAAATGCCACTCATAACAGATGATGCAGCGCCCACCAATCAGCCCATCACTTCTAAGGTTCCTCCATCTGCTTCAGGCCCGCTGATATCCGACACTTTGTCTCCGAAGAAAAGCAATTCGGCGCGCGTGTCGGCGCAGTCATCCAGGAATGCCTCGCCAGCTCCGAAGACTAAAGTCAATATCTCTGGAGGAACTGCTATGCACGGTGCTTCCACAGCTCTGTCTGATCTGGACGCGGCCATCCGAAGTCTCGAAATGCAGACCAATCCTTCACTCGCGGGGAGCACTGCATCTGATAGAGAAAAGCGCAAGTGCAACTGCATGGCTACAAGACACCCGTTGCTCGACATGGCCCCCAACTGCTTAGACTGCGGCAAGATCATCTGCGTCAAGGAGGGTCTCGGGCCTTGCACTTTTTGTGGCGCGCAGCTCATGAGCTCCGATGATGTTCACAAAGTTCTGAGGGTGCTCAAAGATGAACGTGGAGAAGAGCGAATGAAGGCTAACAATGCTACTCACAAGAGAGCGGAGGTTTCGCAGGGTAAGGCGAAAGCGTATACTGGGCGTGACTTCCTTGCAAACGCTTCATCCTCGCGTTCAACGCCCTTGTCTTCGCAGCCAGCAACACCCGCAGACTCGGACGACGAAGCAAGTGAGAAGGCCAAGGCGCATCGAGACAGGTTACTTGGCTTTCAGGCCAACAATGCTCGAAGAACACAGATACACGACGAAGCTGCCGACTACGACTTGCCTTCTGCGGGAACAAACATGTGGGCGAGTCCACAAGAAAGAGCACAGCAGCTCAAGAAGCAACAGAAAATCATGCGCGAAATGCAGTGGAACGCGAAGCCCGAATATGAAAAGCGGCAAGTCGTGGCCAGTATCGATTTGAAAGGCGGACGAGTCGTACGACGCATGGCAGATGTAGAAAAGCCGGACTTCGATGAGCCAGACCCAGATGTTGAAGAAGACTTCCAGATGCCTATCTCGACTGAAGGCGGAGGGGCATTCAGTAACAACCCACTTGCTTCTGGCCTTATCAGACCAACGGCGAGAGAAGCGAAAGGCAAGGAGGCGGTCAGGGAGAAGAAGAGTACCTGGAGACGGGTTCAAATGGATGCCGACGACAATGAGCAGTGGATTCTGGATGGCGGTCTGTATGGAGAAGGTGCCAGTCAGCCTCAGGGCAACGAAGAGCCCGAATGCGGCTGAAATTTACGGACTGGCAAATGAAATTCAAGATTACATATCCCGAGAGATCTTGAGAGCAGCCACTTACCGTCCTGCCTACGGAATTTGCATTGCAGTGTCGTTAGCCCAGATGAATCGACCTTCTCAGATTCTTGCTACAATTCTTGGATTGAGCGATACCTAGGTTGACGAAGCGCTGCAAATGGCAGTCGCATATCGTCATGTCTACGTTCTCAGAGGGCAGAACAAATATCGACATCCATGATCTCGATGCCGCTTCCGCGTTGTTCACATGCCGGCTGCCGGGCCGACTAAGCGATCAAGATGGAGCCGCCTCATCAGTATGCAGAGAGACTTGAAATCCACTTTACAAACTCTTCATCCATGACTGGAGCATTCTGGCATCTTTACTAAAAAATACAAATTGAACGCTGACTGCCATTTTTGAGTCAATGTCACTATACAGTATCTTCAAAGTCCCCATTTCGGACTTCTTCACGTCCGAATCAATTAGTACACGCCAGGCAAGATCCTCCACTTGACCTTATCGCAGTACTCCTCCCAATCGTCACCATACTTGCGTCTGCACTTCTCCTCATCGCGCATCTCGCGGTGGATAAGCAGAATAGCAAAGTACAGCATGTAGAAGTAAGTGACCGGGATGGCGGCGCCCTTCATGCCCTCAGTTGACACCAGCCTAGTACCCTCGAATAGCACCGTTGGCGTCAGCTTGTAGCCAGCAGCAAGAGTAGGCAAGCAGTAGGCCCACGACATGACCCAATCGCCGAGATAGTTGATGTGGCGCGCTGTTCCCCACCAGCCCGTGGTGAGCAGTCGAGAACCAGTCGCAGTCTCGATGTACTGGAGATGGGCGACTTGTGGGTCATTAGGGTTGGTGCGGAAGCGGTTCTTCTCGTTGTTGCTGGCACGGAAGATGTAGTAGCCTGCGCCGTAGACGCCGAGGATGGCGACGACGTAGAGCGGGCCGAGTATGACTGGGTGGACGCTCAGGTAGCGAGCCTGGATGGAGTAGATGAAGGGAAGCCAGGCGAGGTCGCCAAATGCAAGCATGAAGCCGAAGCCATCAGTTGTGATATCCATGGTTGTGAGAATTGCGGGCTCCATCCAGAGAGCATCGAGCACGTAGACTGCCTGTGTGATCACAACAATCACTGTAGAAGGTCAGTAACACCATCTGAGCGCCGTTATCTGTGGAACTTACGAATAGAGTCTGTAATGTAGCCGTAGCTCTTGTACTGCTTTGCAACGAAGGCCAAGTTGAGCATGATCCAGCCAAGCATGCCGGGTCGCAGTTCCATGAAGCTCTTGATGTCGATCTCACCCAGGTAAGGCAGATGAACACGCGGGTTGAGCTCTCGGCCAATGAACCAGTCGTAGATGATATTGCCTGTCACTCCTCCAGCTGCAAGCTCACGCTTCTCCTTGTTGTTCGCCTTCACTTCGAATGACTTGACGTAAACGTAGACCGCGAGTACATAGGAAATGATGATGTTGCAAGTCAGGAGCTGGATGTAGTTGCGGTTGATGAACGTCCAGACAGCGAAGTCGGGGCCTTGCACCCAAGTACCAGCGGCGCAAGTGACGAGGATCGTGGCAGCAGAAAGAAATGCTGAGAAGAGTCAGCATGTACTTTCCTCCCGTCTCGCTTCAAACAAAAGGCATACCATTGAACCTGTATGTCAATCTGCCGCCGCTCCTCAACTCGGTTCCCTCAATCTCTTGCGCTGGGAGTAGGACGTAGAGCAGCAAGCTCAGTCCGTACCAGCCCAATGTTCCCAGGATAGCCTCGAGACTGATCAAGCCAGACCATCCCGGCCATCCAACCTCTTCTGCCAGCGTACCGAGCGCGTGCTGCCATGGCGATTGGTTCGAGAGGGCCGGGGGTGTAAAGAGCTTGGAGGGACTGAGGAGAGAGGGCGGTGGGCAGCCAGACACGTCGTTACAGAGGAAAGCGAAGGCGTAGCATCCGATCGGAAGGCCAAAGGAGATGAGGAAAGCTCCAATGCTGTTGAAAACGCGTTGTCAGTTGCGCTGCGTCGCGACTTGAAGGACGAGCTTGGAAGCTTCACTTACGGTCCGCCAAATTCGTATCCATGCGATTCGTCGTCGTGCGCAGCTGCTTTCTTGGTGGATTTTTTGGGCCCCATGTTCGCGGGTGCTATGCGACTGGTATGGTGACCAGAAGATGGAATGCGCGAGCGAAAGGGCAGTGTTGAGGGGAGTGAAAGTCACGGCCAAAACACAAACATCGTACGACCAACCGACGCGATTCTGATGACGCCCGCCATCTTCATCAGTGCCATGCGCCGTCACATCACACGCGTCCGTGCTCCAGTGCAGATCCCACATGCGGCTCCACAGGCTCCTTGATGCTCATGCTTGCATCTTCACTTCACCTGCTCAATTATTTACATACACTTTGCTGATGGACGTGCACATGTCATACGCAGACTCGCTCAATACGCCGCATGTGATTCCGTGCTATTGAAATATCTCACTACCTGGCCACTTCAATCGTTGAAGCAGAGAAAGCTGCTCCACCTCCCAAATAGCAATCCTCAAGCATGCACTCTCTCCCATCCCGAACAAACGCCTTCTCTGAACTTGCTTCAATCGCCGGCTCATACTGACTCCAGTCCAATTGTGCCATCTTTCCTCTTAGACCAGCTATAAAGTAGGCCTTCCACCCTTTCACCTTGCCCTTGCTGTTCAACAGCGGCGCCATAATTGCCGCCAGCGTATAGTCAACTCCGCCATTCTCTATGCTTGACCAGAAGTGACAGATTCGCTTCCTGAAGTCGTCTCGTCGTTCTACCATCCACTCCTTTTCTTTGTGGGAACTATTGGCGGAAACAACCCTGTCCTTGAGCAGCGACACCAACTCCTCCTCGTGGGCTCTGGCATGACTGAAAATTGGCTGCGTCCGAATAAAGGTGCGCACGCTCGAATCTCGAAGATTTGGTGCTCGAAGGGCGAAGGTGATGTCGAATTGTCGAAGGTTGGTTCTCTGGACCAGGGTGTTGAAGCGATGGAGCTCATGCTGGCAACCGAAATACCAAACCGCATCCCTTGCGATATCCGGCAACAGCAAAGACTCTGCCTCTCGATGCACTATCCTGCAGGAGAGGATCAGGTTGAGATATGCTTTGAAATCATGACGATGCCACGTGCGGTCTTGCTACGTTACGCAGCGACTCGGCTCCAGGAGCATGTCCAGCAACTCTGTGTAGACTTGATTTCGCAGCTCTCCGGGGAGATCCAAGAAGCGGAAAGGGGTTGGAAGTTCGACCTGGCGGAAGGTGGACATTGTGCTCGAAAACGTGAACTGTCGCAACGCCGTGATGGTATCGTCGAGTAGGGGAGTGAATGAGGAACCGGATGCCTGATCGGAGGCCGTGCGCATGTCTTTTTGCTGGATAGAAAGGAGTTTGATGGATGATGGATGTGCTTGAGCGACCGAATTATGGTAGTGAATGCGCAAAGACCTGTTGGTTGGGGAGAGGGATGGTAGGCTAATGTTGGAATGGTGAAGGCTGGAAGGTCGCATGAGAACGAAGACCAGTAGATCCATGAGCGTGGAGCGGCAGGTGGAACCGAACATACATCCAAGGTATCTCCTTCTGCAAATCGGAAAACACAAGGTACCGAGGGAAATCGGTTCACTGTTAAGGAGCTGACGCGAGTATCAAAGCAGCACGAGCGCAAGAAGACTGTGGCAATAGGGAAGGCAGTAGTCAGAGGTGTAATAAAGGGTACGTTACGGCAACTGTCGAGCCTTAAAACTCCTCGGTGATCACAGCACCGTAGATGCTCGCCGCATCTTCATCCCTGGAGTATCTCAAAGCCCCAACGCGTCCCTCGTCTCAGCCATCATGCAATGCACCGTTCGTTCCTTAGCGGGAGGTGGCCTTTGGCTTAGGGGCAGAGCCCTTGGCGACCTGCTTGCCGACGACACTAGACTGGCGTAAGTGACTGTACTAGAATGACAATTGTGGCAGCAGAACTTACCGGCCGGTGGTCTGGCCCTTTGCCTGGCTGGCAGCAGTCTTGGCCTTCTCAGCCTTCTTCGCGCTCTGGGCGGCGGCGCGCTTCTCCTTGCCCTCCTTGATGGCCTGGCTGCGGGCAGCAGAGCGGGCCTCGGGGCGCTGAGTGCGGCGCTCCTTGATCACATCGAGCGAGGCACCGACGATGGCACGCTGCGACTTGACCTGGCGACGGCGGCGCTTGGCGGCTTGCTCCTGTACAATGAATCAGCATCACCGTTCCCGTGAGAGAAGAGAGGCGTGTGATAGAGGGGGCTTTCATACCTCAGTGATACCCTTTCTGCGCTGTCTACGGCAGAGAACGGTCCACGCGATACGGCGGGGGTTCTTGCGCTGGAGGAACAGCGACTCAGACTTGCCGTTCTGGAAGCGGAAGATCTTGCTGTCGCCACGGACGAACAGCTTGCCCTGTACATTCCCCAAAGTCAGCTTGGCATCCTCCTACGATCAAAGTCGTCTCAAGCTGTATGTGTCCAACGGGCGCCCATGGTGCCACTCTCTCGCGATCGCTCGCAATCTTCCGTCTCTTATGCCGACATATCTGTCCACGAAATTTCATGGGATTGTCGCGGCCGTTTCTCCCATTGCCCTCCTCTTGCGACACATCGCGTTGACGGTGGTGGTTCGTCGTACCTTTCCAGGGTAGATCTTCTGGCCGGAGAATGTGTCGTCGTAGGTTCTCATTTTGGCGACGGCGGAGGGTGTGTGGTTGGTGTCGTGTCCGGCGTCCTTGCCTGTGTTCGTCGCAAATGAACGCAGCTGCGAAGCCGAAGAGAATGTGGTGCGGCTTGTTTCTTGGCAGTCACCCCTCGCTAGCCAATAGACGTCAGGTATTTTCGGGAAGCCCCGCTACGAACACTTCACCTTCCTTAACAATGCGATCTGGAATTCACCTGCACAATGGATGCGGCGTCGCCCTTTGAGATTTACAAATTGTCACTCATACCTAATTCGTGGCAGACTTCCAATGTTACCGCACGCGCCGTTGATATTCCGAGAGCTCTAGGTCGCAGTGGCCATCAAAACATGCACTAAATGTTCCGCAGCTTGCGAGGCATACGAGTAACAGTCCTGCAGACCAACACACAAGTTCCGGCTGCTCGATCATTCTTCCGCACTGGACAGCTGACCACAATACCAATTCCTGGCACGCCGCAAGATTATCTCAATGGACTGAGCCGCTCTTGTTGCGATGTGTGAGTGGCTGTGGCCCTTGTCCTTGGTAGCATACTTGGAATCGAGATAACCTTCTGACGCGTAAACACGCTGTGTCAATCTGTCATTCCACACAAGAAGTTCGAGGGACTTTCATTCACTCTCTTGCAGATGCTTGAGAGTAGATAGAGCTCCATGGGTATTCCGCGATCTGTTCAGACGTGCGGGGAAGGTGGTCTTCATGCTCCGGGATGGCGAGGTAAGAGCGACCTGCTAACTGATACCCCTCGCGTGATGCAAGGTAAGACCTTGCCTCGACGCTCGTCACCGTCCAGATCCAATGTGCACTTGACGTGAAATACGGCCGGTCATGCTCGCGTGGTTCGAGGTTCATCTCAAAGAGCTCTACTGCATTCTGACTCTCTCAGGTTTTCGTGGCGGACCGAAAGACACCTGACAATGGACGAAACGACAACGGAAGCGCGTGGCATCAAACGAATCCGGCAGGCATGTCAAAACTGCAGACGGAAGAAGACCCGATGCTCTGGTGAAAGGCCAATATGCTCGTTCTGTGCCAGACTGGGCCAGGAGTGCACCTACGATACAAATGATGACCATCGTTGCAATGGTACCTCGCATGCAGACACAGTAAGGGTGCGTGGTAAATAAGTTGGCAATTTTTGCTAACTCTTGTGAGGATGAGCTGGCCGCTCGAATTGCGATGCTGGAATCTCGCCTCATGGAAATGAACAATTTCGGGTCACAAGATGCGACTAGCTGCGCTTCTCTCGACCAAAATGGTGGCTTCGACACTCATGGATTCATTCAAGATCAGCGTAGAGAAAGGCGAGCCTCCTCTGATGCGCCTTCAACTACACATCGCAAAGCTGCGAGCATCTTAGGTCCGGAAATGGCTCGCATAATCGAAGGCTTCGCACCAGCACGAAAGTTCAAGGCACAGGACGCCGCGAGGTGAATGCTCGCGACCAGCGAATAGGAGTCGTAGAGTTCTAACATTGTGGGTATAGTGCTCCTCTGCATTCTCTGAGCCTTCCTTCGCCCGCACCGCTGTCTATTCAGCTGAGCGCCGCCGATACGTATTTCGAGAGATGTCACAACCAGCCGTATTGCTATTTTGCCGAAAGGCCATTCCGAAGACAGCTCGCCAATGGGCAGGTGCCATCGCATCTGGTATTCGCTTTTCTGGCGACAGCTGCTCGATTCTCGGAAGATCCGGCGTTGAAGAGCCTTGACGAAGAGACCATTGATCGTTATGCTAAGAAAGCATGGTCCGAGATATTACAGCATTCTCTGGCAAGTGACGAGCCTCCTGCAGCCGTACATCTCGTACAGACGACCAATATACTGGCTGTGATAGACTTTACAGCTGGAAGGTTAACACAAGGATGGATAAAGATCGGACTGGCCATTCGCTTTGCTCAAGAGCTGCATATGACCGCTGAACCCGATTGTCGACTGTCGCCAACGGAACGAGAGGAACGTAGGCGGGTGTTCTGGTCTGTGTATCTTCTGGACAAGCTAGTCTCTTGTGGTCGCAATCGTCCAATCGTATTTCGAGACGAAGACTGCCGGATATGCCTGCCAAACAGTGAAATGGCCTTCCGCAGTGGCGAAACACAGAGCTGTTGGACCCTGCAAAGAGTACTCGAGGGAAGTCAGATTCCAGATCCTAAGCCGGATCACTTTGCGGTCACTGTGTTAGCCGCCTCATGCTTGGGGAGAGCTGCGAGGTACATGCTCCAGCAGCGGGGAGACGAGCAGTATCCGCCCTGGAGTAACAAGAGTGACTTTGCTGCCATCACAAGCGCCTTGTGGACCATAGAGACGTGCATGGATAGCAATGGCCAATCCATCTCGGAATACGTCCAAAACAAGCTGACGACAAATGGAGCGATCGATCAGCAACGCTGCGGACACTTGCTCTACAGTCATATGCTGTTTCATCTCAGCCACGTTCTTTTGAATCATCCATTTCTCATGAAGGAACGACTCAAAGGGTTGAACCGTCCAACGCCGGAGAGCTTTCTGCGGGAGTCCCTCCAAAGATGCCAAGCGCATGCCGAAGAATTAACTTCCAAGCTGGAGCAAGCAATCAAAGCAGGCTGCTACGCAGAATGCAGCTTTTACGGCTTCTGTGCGGTCGTTGCTGGAAGTATCCATTGCTTGAACGTGTATCATGAATCCAGTACGATAAGACAGCGGTCTGCTTCGTCACTCCGCTCATCGTTTGCATTCCTCAAGAGCCTGCGGCAGACTTGGAGGCACTATCCCCGCTTGGTAAGAGACTCCTCGCTCTACTTTTCAATACGCTCGCTAATTTTTGAACAAGTTCGAGGCGCTGGTGAATGTCTACGCCTCGGCAGAGGCCATGGCGCGGCAGACTACCCCTACTGTAAGCCCCAACTGGCTACACTTGGCTGCATTTGACAGTGCGATTTGGTGGCATGCCGTGGATTACAGCTCTCTTTGCGACGCCAAATCTTCAAGTGCAAGCTCGCCTGCTAGCTCAGGTCCCATGACATCTCGGTCGGAAACAATGACATGTACTAGGCCGGACGACGCACGGAATGGCAACGCTATAGTTGGTTCAGAAGACTGGATTGGCTCATACTCTCATCCCGGTGCTCCCATTTTGCCTGAGACATCCGCGCAAGCCGTTCAGACACCCAACAAGATAACCGAGTTTGATCTACTTTTCAGTGGCGACTACGCAGATCCGGCTTCAGCATCAGATATGCTGTGGAACTACGTGATGAATGAGACCAGCGACATACCAGGGGTAGCAATGCCCTTTGATAGCCCGTATTGGAAGGATCTATCCTGTCATGGGCTCTAAGCGACGCAGCCGTGAAGGGTCTGGATGGTCTGCTCATGGCTCGTGCGAATCCATTGTTCGCGTAAGGCCCATCACGATCTGTCTTCTCGTGTTGGTGACCCGAAGCGGGCTTGTATACACAGCGGGGATTCCCTGGCAATAAGGCCAAGGGCTGTATCCATCTGTCCGGCCAGGTTCAGTCACGTCCCTCAGTGAGACACAGTGATGGATATATTGGACTTTCAACCAACACCAAAATCTCGCAGTGGCGGGTTGCGAATGCGTGGACTCAAAAAAGCCATACCATGACTTTCATCAATCCGGATAAGACATCGAACAGCAAGGCTCGAGTCTTAAGGAGGTGGACGCTTGAGAGTCCATTGAGCGAGCCTGTCGTAGCCTGTCGCTCGAACCCGGATCTCAAGCTGATTCTCAATCGCCCAAGAACTGGCAATCGACTCACTCAAGAGGCCATCATCGCTCTGGCTTCGAGGTTCGAAAGTATAGGGAAGACAAAAAAATCCAGCGCGTTCTCATCATGTCAGCAGGGCCTTTCTTCTGTACTGGATTGGACGCTCGAACGCAAGCAGATTGCGAGACCTACAACCAAAGCCTGGAGGAACTCTGGCGAACAATAGCAACTTGAGAACGAACGACCATTGCTTGTATCAGTGGCAAAGTCACCGGCGCGGGGGTTGGGTTGGCGTTTGCATGTGATGTGCGCGTGGCGCATACAGCAAGTACCTTCCAGCTGCCTCAGGATATGGATAAGACACGGCCGCAATGGTCTCGCGATATCTGATACATGAGTGGGGACTTCCAATGGCTCGTGGGACGTTTATTACAGCAACACCGGTCTCTGCACAGAGACTTTATGATATTGGGGCGGTAGCAGAAGTCGCATCTGGTGAAACCTGCCTGACAGATCGCCTCAGCAAATACCTTGACACACTGGCGGGCAGAACCCACATAGTGTCTCAGTGGAAGGAACTGGTCAAGATGTAGATAGCTTGACGACTGAAGTTGGCGCTGATTGTCAGTGGATATTCCTGTAAACCAACACCATCTTCAAATCTGGTATTCGGTGAGGGCATTATCTCAAGCTGAGAGTTTGGAAGCTGTGCTGCTAAAGCAGCAAGGTCTTCGAGATTGGTTTATTGGAGATGCTTCGTGCGAAAGCCGATCTGTGCTTCCATCGATCATTGATTCCAGAGGTTCGAAGCGCAGATTGGTTTTGACATGAAGAAGTGCTTGACCTTGACAGAAACATCACACTTGATTTCTGCGGATTGAGTCGATGGGATGGTGTTGTAGGCACAAGCAGGGCCGCAGTCACGTTCTAATTCATGAGACTTTTGATCTTGTCCATTACCGCTGGTGGGCTCTTCTTATCGGCGCTCTCTGATCTGGTAGCCACGGCGACGAGGATGAGGGCGCTGGTGTTGGGCGCACACTCTCTTCTTAAGACCTCTCGAGCCGAGCCAAACAGCAGCGATTGTGCGCTGAACGATTGTCAAGAGCGGCTTCGGAGATGGGAGGCAAAGCGGGCGCCAGAGGCGGAGACGACGAGATTTGCAGAGGGGTGCTTCTTCTCCAGAGATTCGCAGGGCGAACAGGCTGATGAAAAAGAGTGGTTGCGTCAGCTGGAGACAGTGCAATACCAGCGACACGGTGTCGCCAGACATAGGCAAGCCTAGCGGCCTGGCGACGAGTGCCAAAAATAAGAATAATCTTGAATTGGTCCGTAGACCAGTTTCAGAGATTAAACTGAAAAGAACAGATACTACACTTGATCTAAGCCAACTAAGGGGTTGTTAGCATTGGTCTCGAAAGGGTTGAATGGTAGGGGTCGATGACTTACAAGGCAAAGAGAGCGAAGAAGAAAAGAAGAGAAGATCAAGCGCAGCGAAGTTGGAAATTTATCCTCGCGTTTGTGGCACGTGCGCTTAGCGTGACTGAAACTGTGTAAATTGGTATGAGAAATGCTCAGCGGCTGAAGGTTTACCCTGAAGCGTACTTCAAGATATCACAAACGGCTTCACTCCTTGTCTTCACATACGGTCATGGCAGTCTCTTTCCCACACACTCGCTATGCATGTCCTTGCAGCGAGACGGCGACACCGGCATCGATCCTCGGAAAGCGATCCTCCCAACAGACCGACGATTCCGAGGACGAAGAGACGTTCAACTCGCATGATCCACGCGCCAACTTCTCCCTATACCCACTCGAGAACTTGCTGTTCTGCGACGAATGCAACGCGATTCGCTGCCCAAAATGCTGGCTGGAAGAGATGATGTTCTGGTACTGTCCGAACTGTTTGTTCGAAGTTCCCAGCAGTGGGGTCAAGAGCGACGGCAATAGGTAAGGTGAGACGGTGGTCAACTTGATATTCAAAGCGAGGAGCGAACGCTGATTGCCGGCAGATGCGTGAGACATTGCTACAACTGCCCAGAATGTGCTGCCAACCTCTCCATAACGTCAATACCGTCATCAGCAAGCAACGGAGCCCACCTTAAGCCGGAGAGTGCTTCGAGATCCGAAAGCTATGTCCTGAGTTGCAGCTTCTGCGAGTGGAGCTCTCTCAATGTCGGGATCAAATTTGAGAGATCAACGAAGATCACAGAGCAATTGAACAAAGCATTGAGTGAGCGAAGGAGCAAGAGCCAGAAATCCGACGGTCGGGCATTGGAGGTGGATAGAGATGACAAGACCGCGAAAGATCCGCAGGAAAATGCGGCGCTTGATCATGATGAATCGTTCAAGAACCTTCAGAAGTTCTACAAGGAGCAGCTGAGCGAAGCTACGGACTCGCCGAATCCATACTCCAACAGCCCTTACAACTCGCCTGCTAATTTGGCCCGCATCATGAGCCTCTACGGAGGGCTCTCGTACAATGCATTGAAGAAGACGAGGGAAAAGCCACAGCCGATGAGGGAGGCAGAAGGACTCGCGGAAGGTCTGGCTAGCTTCACGGTCGACGACGGTCACGCTCGGGATGATGAACTCCTCAGCAGGATGAAGAAGTTCGGTCTGGACGGAACAACCACGCAAGCACAGCGTCTTGCGGCACCCTCGAACTATGAAGCTCGAGCTACGGATCAGCTTGTACCAACTGCGACACAACTGGTTGTCCGCCGAGGCAAGCGATGCAGAACTTGTCGGATCTACCTTGCACGACCGGATCAGAAAGGCGGGTTTCGATACAAGATCCGTCTACTCTCTGCGAATTTCATACCTCGGCTGACAATGCGACCTTTGAACGCCCAGCCGCCCACGCAGACGATGTCATTCCAATTACGCCCCGAGCCAATTGAAGAGACGAAATTGATGCCTCACCAAACGCAGCAGTACGTCCTCACGGTGCGCAATCCGATTTTTGAAACTGTCAAGGTCACGCTCGCGACGCGCGCTACTACACCGGGGAAGATAGCGTCACGCGTAACGATCCTTTGCCCATCTTTCACGGTAGGACCCGCGAGCGACAGGTTTGAAGATGCACTTGCGGACTCCACCATCGGCGGCGACGGCAGCCGTAGAGGTGCTTTGGCATCACTGACTGGCTCAGCCGACTCCGATCGACAGCCTGAAGCAGGCAAGATCTGGGAACGTACCAGAAACTCTACGTCAGTGATTCTGGAGGTGGTGCCTGGTGCGTTGAAGCGGCGAGCAAGCATTGTTTCGACATCTGAATCGGAGTCGGTTGACGAGGAGCTGGCAGAGGATGATGACATTCTTGAGATACCCGTCTACGTACGCGTCGAGTGGGAAGCTTTGCCGCACGCGGTTGAGGCTGCGCACAGGTCTCGCGATGAACGAGTGCCTCATGAGCTTGGCTATTGGTGTGTGCTCGGAGTAGGGCGCATATCGGAGGGATGAAATGGGACCAGTGATCAGCTTTTCGATCGATAGACACACACCAGCCCGCGCTTCGTGAGATTGGCCATGTGTGGACTGCATTGCAAACGGCAAGCAATCAATGTCATGTGGTTGATTGTGTGCGTCTATAGGCCGTTCACAGACTGCTTCCGATGTCTTAATGTCAAGTTTCGGACATAGAGACAGAGCGGCGTCAAAAGAGCTCCCACGAGAGAGGGGAGGTTTGACGGGAGACGGACTGCAAATCGCAGAACCAGCGGCCGGCAGCTTTTTGAAAGCTCAACAGTGAGCGTTCATGTCTCCTTCACTTGCCGCAGAGAAACTTGGTAGCCAGTGACCCATACCTAAGCGTCGAAATAGATTAAGCTCTGACATCACGTGAAGTCGTGCATGTGAATGTTTCAGACCCGCCGAGCTCACTGGTTGTGATTGGCTACAGCTCGCGCTTCCTCCTTTCAGTAATTGGTGTCTTGTCCATTCACCGGCATGTGTTTGGTGCACTTATCGAATAAGAAGACACAGATCAGACGACAGTGTCTTCTTTGCATCTCCTACACCACCTTCGCACCTGCTGCCAAAGACCAAGACCGGCCAAAGAGCACTTCAATTTCCGATCCCTGTCAGTCGCGTCCGTGCCCGCTTCTACGCGTCTCGCGCTAGAGAGCAGCAACGTCAGACTTGCAGAGCACTTTTCGTCCAACACCAGCCACTGCAGCTGCAACTTGGAACAGCCCACTTTCAGCTCAGGCTTCACATCGCCGTATCCTCTTGTCTGCGCTTTTCATTGCTCTGCTGTATCTTGCATTCGAGCGAACTTGAGAAAGAATACATATCGAGCAGACCGCGGCGAACACCCCGGTCATGCCGCCAAAGAAGACGAGGGCTCAAGCGAGCTCCAGCCAGCCCGTAGGCTCACAGCCACGACAGACTCGTTCGACATCGCGAGAACCCGTTACGGAGCCTCGACAGACCCGCGGTGGACGCAAGCGTCGTCACAGCGATGCCTCAAACACAAGCACCCAGAGCGCGGCAACCCCCGCCACAACTCCTTCCAAGCGCCGCAAGCGAGTAAAGACGCCAGCCGAACTCGACCATGAGATGCTCGAGGAGGTTCCCGAAGAGATCGAGGAAGACGACGAGCTAGCCGGTGATCCTGCAACTCAAGCCGGCGCGGAGATGGATGCACCAGACACGATCACAGTTGCGCAGAGACAAGTGCACTTCAACGGAGAGCCCGAGGAGGAGGAAGAGGAGGCTGAAGAAATGCATGAAGGGGACGTGAGCATCAATGTCAATTTCGAGGAGAAGTCTACGGCCACGCACATGACACCACACCCCACGAAACTGAAGCGTCGAGTCACGGCATCCCCGTACATCAGCAGCTCGCGGCTGGGATCCGGCAAGCGAGCTACATATGTCTCGACTCGACACTCGTTGCCCACAGCCCTCTCTCAGGATCAGAGCGAATCCTACATCTCTGTCGAGCACGAGTTCGCCCCGTTGAGCGAGGTCCTGAAAGAGCGAGTAAGTCGTCGGAAGCGTATCTACGAACTGCAAGACGCTGTTTCCGCCCAGAAGGAAAAGGGCAATCTGAAGAAGGCGAAACAGCTTGAGCAAGAGCTTGCAGGCCTTCTCGAAGAACATCGTCTTTCCGGGGCGAGTGGAGCCCCTGAAGACATCGATCTGATGCTGGACGCGAACATGCCTGTCCTAGCCAGTCAGCGTGAAGTCGCATACCCGGAGCTGCCAGACGAGTCTATCGAATTGGACGATATTGAGTCGCCAGGCGAGAAGCTGGCTGTCAGCGGACGTCTGTCACTCAGCCAAAGCCATTACCGATCAAAAGAAGCTGAGTGGGCTGAGGAACGCCGAAAATTTGAAGAAGCCATTTCCGCCCTCAGCAGTGAAGCTCATCAAGCGACGACCAAATTGCACGTACTGGAGATTGAGCTGACCGGACTTGGTTTTGGCCAGCCTGGCATGGACGCCAAGGCTGTCCTTGGCAGCATTCGTCAATCTTTCAACACGGTTCGCGAGAATATGCAAGCCGTGCTCCCGGATTCGCTTCCTGACGATGCCTCCAACGAAGACATTCTAGAAGTAGCCGCCGCCAACGTGGCTGAGTTCGCGAACCGCCTTAGGGTTGCGGATCGTGAACTACAGGAGAAGGTCGACTTTGCTGCGGATCTGAGCAACCAGGTGAGAGGTCTTCTGGAACATCTCGCAGAAGCCGATATTCGCCTGAAGAGGCTCCAGAAGAATTTTGAAGAGCTGGACAGGGCGAATGAAGACAAGGAGCGCGAGAATGAGGAGCTGCTCGAGAGCCTGCAGCAGGCGGAGGAAGAGCGGGACACTGTTCGCGCTGAGTTGGAAGCGAAGAAGATGGAGTTTGACAGTCTCAAGACCGAGAACCTTGACTTTGCTACAAGCATCGACCGACTCACTGCTTCCCTTCAGGACTATCGCAACGAAGAGGCACGCCTCCAGGCGCTCGTGGATAAGATGGAGAAGGAGCACAAGAGCACGGTGGCCAACATGAACAAGGAGCGTGAGGCAACTGTGCAGGAACTTGAGAGCCACATCGACGCCCAATCGCAGGCTCGCGCTCAAGCTGAGGAGGATGCCCGCGAACGCTCCCGCGTGATTGAGGGCTTCGAGACTCGCGTTGAGGGTCTTGAGTCCGAACGAGATCAGCTAAGACAACAGCTCGTCGAGATGACGGATGACCGTGACGAGCAGCGTGACGCGCGTGAGGCTGCCGAGACGGACATCGAGCAGAAGGAGAGCCACATCGAGGACCTCGAGACCCGCCTCACCCGTCTCGAGACGGAGCTCACGGAGCTCAATGACCAGATCGCGGAGCTGAGAGGTTTCAACGAGACGGAGCGCTCGCAGCGTGAAGCGTTGGAGACTGAGCTTGACGACCGCGACGCTGAGATCAACGAAATCAACCAGAAACTGCAAGACAAGGGCAAGGAAGCGAACGAGTTGCGTCAAAAGTTGTTTGAAGTCCAGCAGCAGAAGGAACAGCAGATCCAAGAGCTACAGCAAACGGCCTCCGAGCGTGACGAGCAGTACCAACAAGACATCACGGCAGAAGTGGAACGACGCGAGGATGCCGAAGAACTCGTCCAGCAGCACGAACGCACCATCGACGAACTTCAGACACGTATCGAGGAGCTTGAGGAGGAGATGCGTGTTTCTATTGCGGAGCGTGATGATCGAATCGTTCAACTTGAAGACAAGCTCTCCGAGAAGGATGGCGAGATCGAAGAACTCCGCTCGAACATTGAGACTGCGGAGAAGGAACACCAAGAGTTCGCCGCGCAAAACGAGCAACAGGCCCAGGAGATGGAGGCCCGCATCGACCAGCTGAATCTCACCATTGCAGAACTTGAGCAGAAGATTGCGGGCATGGAGAGCGAAGCAGCCAACACTATCTCACTACACAACTCGGAGATGGAGGATCGAGACGCTCGGGTCGCCGAACTCAATCACGACGTTGCACGCCTCCAAGATCAAGTTGCTCAGCTCGAGAAGCAGAAGGCAAATCTCGAGCATCGGGTGAACGATGAAGCTGAACAATTCCTGCAATTTCAGAACGAGAAATTTGAGGAGATCCAGTCTCTCCAAGCACAACTCGAGGAGAAGCAGGCAAACATCGAGATTGTCGTCGAGAAGAACAACGAAGCCGAGCGTGCGTGGCAAGAGACGCTTGATGCTCGCGATGAAACCATTCAGTCATTGGAGCAAGAAGTCGGCGAGAACAGCACCACCATCTCTACATTGAGATCTAATATGGCTTCGATGCGCCGTCTCATGGAAGCGTTCGTCGAGAAGTCAAATGCCAAAATGGCCGCTCTTCGCGAAGATCGTCGCGTTGAGCTGGATAAGATGGACGAGCAAGCATCTGCGCTTCGGACGGAGGGAGACGAGACACTGCGCCAGCTTGACGAGCTGGCCGAGTGGCAAGAAGAGTACTACGAGGAGCATGCTACTGTGAACACCCTTCAGAAGCTCCAATCCGCGCCAACGAAGTCCCCGCGTAAGACGCGAGGCCGCAAGAAGCGTGTGATGGACAGTGGAGTTGGCATGGATGAGAGCATTTTGGACGAGTAGCACAGGAACACGAACGGGGACACCGGGATCAGATTGTATTCACGAGCGAATTCTTGCATCATCGAAGCGACAAGCGAGCGTCTCTTTTGTCTTTCAGAGGATGTGGATAAGGACAGCATAGCGTTAATGAGCATCGAAATATCACGACCATCAATCCGCAGTCCTCCCAAGCCAAGTATTTTATTTCAATTCATTGTGTACAAGACGTTGGGAATGCCCTGCAGTCCTCTCAACTGCTCTCCTTGCGGCCCTTTCCCTTCATCAGAATCCCAGAACTGAATTTCCGTGATCTGTCTCGCTTGTCCGAATGTCTCCTTATGCTGAACCAGCAGCCACGCAACGCCTCTGCCACTGGAAACTCCGACGCAGGCCCTTGCAGCCTCTGATCTGGGGACGTCGTGAATGCTGTCCCCCGGGAAAGGTTTGCGGTAGTCCCTGAGCTCCATCTTGCCCGTGATGCGTGAGAGGATGGATATAGTGTCTTGTGCAACTACGTTGACTTGAAGAATGTACTTCAAGGGTGGTCTTGACCTAGAGCCCCTACCGCGAGGCTGGTTCTCCCAGATGCGCATATATGTCAGAAAAGTAATATCTGACCACCGGAAAAGCAAATCAGGAGAGGAGTTGAAAGCAAGATCAGCCTTCAATGCTATGATTGTTCCATGACTTGGATTGTAGAGTGCTCGATGGTAGGCTTTCGTTGGCTAGAAATTGTGCTCACATGAGACTTGGCGCTATTGAACAGTATGGAGTTGTTGAGCTTACTGGGTAATACTGCTTCCTCTCTCCAACCTTGATAGTGACTGCCTTCTTGTGAATCCAGTGGACCAGCTTCCATGATTTGTCTGTCAAAGGCAGTAATCCCAGAGCCTCAATCACTGGCTGTGCATGAGCGATCTCGTCTTCGTTGATCTTCTTGTCCTGCCTCTTGGACGACTTTTTCCAACCGCAAGCTTTCAATTGTTCGTATGACGTCCATTTTGTTTTGTATTCCGGAGGCACATGATCCTCCGATCTGGACATAAGATCAACAAGAAATCGTCCTCGAGTGACACTCCTTGACCAATAACCGTCGACTCGAGCGAAAAGTCGCAAGTAAATGCGTCTTGGAGATGCCTGTTGACAAATCCATTGAGATGGTATGTGAGTGTGAAACCGAGTTGCACTCAGAAGTGCTCCGTTGACGGCCTTTATGTATCGTGCATGAGATGGCGCTTGCTTCTTGAACTTCACTCCTGATGACGACGGCTACAATAGTGCTTACGAGCAGCAATGCTTGCACAATGCGCAGGATGAGCCGTGCTTGGCGCTTGTTTCTGATCGTGCTCGGCGGCTTAGATGCGGTGTGTCCAAAGGTCGGCTGCGCTCCCGATTGCTAATTCTCAATCTTCTCAGGGGTAGTATGCGTGGGATCTCGTAGCATTCGTATTCGAATCGACCTTAGGACCGCTGCTGCTGCTGGATTATAAGCCTAAAGTGAAGCTGCGCTTCGAATTCGGGTCAGTTACGGCGATTCTGCTGATGGACGGCGTTGGATGATTGTCGGTATGCGTGCCCCCGTTGCCGGCAGACAACATGTGTTTCGCTCATCTATGGCAATGATTTCAGCGTTGCTCTCGAATACAATATCCTCAATGACCTGTATGCGGCGCCGAGCGCCAGTAGCCCCAACGCCAGATTCAACGTGCTCATCCACCTCATCCACGCATAAACATCTTGTATGTCTCGTTTTCAGTCTCCTCCGTGTGACCATACCCAATGTCCTTCAAGAACTTCTCCAGACCGGCTTCTTCGCCAGGAGGGCACTGAATGCCTGCCAGAATCTTTCCAATATCTCCTCCATAGTTCCTATAATGGAAAAGAGAGATATTGAACCCAGGCTGCAGAGTGGTGAGGAACTTGTGCAGTGCGCCCTGGCGTTCAGGGAATTCGAATGCGAACAGTCTCTCGTTCTCAGCATTGCTGCGTCCTCCAACAAGATAGCGGATGTGTGTCTTGGCCAGCTCATCGCCTGAAATGTCGCGTGCTGTCATGCCTTCCTGCTCCAAGCGTTGCATGAGTTCCGTGACGTCGCGGCTCCGTGTCGCGGCCGTCACTTGGATACCAATGATGATGTTGGCGGCAGTTGATGTAGCGTATCGATAGCAGAATTCGGTGACGACAAGGGGGTTAACAGCTGCTATCAGCTTCGCAAATGCACCTGGCTGCTCTGGAATAGTCACAGATAGAAGAGCTTCCTTCTTCTCGCCAATGGCTGCACGGTCGGCAACGAACCGTAGACGATCGAAGTTCATATTTGCGCCACTGGCAATAGCGACCAATTGCCGTCGAGTATCCTGTGACGGGTTCGCAGCGACGTATTTCTTCAGACCTGCAAGCGAAAGGGCTCCAGCAGGCTCCAGAATGGACCTTGTGTCTTCGAAAACATCCTTGATGGCGGCGCAAATGTCATCTGTGTCGACTTGAATAACTTCGTCTACGACCTCTGAGCAGATACGGAAGGTCTCCTCGCCCACAGTCTTGACAGCTGCACCATCCGCGAAGAGACCAACTTCAGGCAGAGTGACTCGCTTGCCGAGCTTCAGCGACTGTACCAAGGCATTCGCATCGTATGTCTCAACGCCGATGATCTTCACATGCGGCGCAAAGCGCTTCAAGTACACCCCGGTTCCGGCGATGAGACCACCTCCGCCAACGCAACAAAAGATGGCTTCGAGCTTACTCAAATCTGCTTGTCGAAGAATCTCAGCGCCGATAGTCCCCTGGCCCGCAATCACGTATGGGTCGTCGAAGGGAGGAATAATGGTGAGTCCGTTGGCTTCCGATCTTCGGTTGCACTCTGCTTTGGCCTCGTCGAAGTCCGCTCCGTGAAGAACGACATTGCCACCAAGTCTGGAGACGTTCTGATGCTTGATCGCTGGTGTTCCAGTTGGCATGCAAATAGTTGCTGGCATCCTCAACTTCCTGGCGGAGAAGGCAACACCTTGAGCATGGTTACCTGCGGAACATGCGATGACACCTTTCCATCTCTCTTCGGGACTGAGATGTGCCATTTTGTTGTAGGCACCACGGAGCTTAAATGAAAATACGGGTAGCAGATCTTCCCGCTTCAGGAATACACTGCTTTCGAGTCGGTTGCTGATATTAACGGCTTGTGTGAGAGGAGTCTGCTCCACGACATCGTAGACTTTTGCTGTTGTAATGAGGCGAATGTACTAGGTACAAGTCAGCATATGGAGTCGCATAATTATCGAATCAAAGGGAAACGTAGATAAGGGTTTGCCTTCTCACACCGCATGGCGCCTGCGTGCAAAAATCTGGTCGTGGAATCTTCACGCCATTGTCGTACTTACATCTGGATGTCCATTGGGCAAAAGCAGGTGTTCTGGAATGGTTGGATGTTGCGGTCTTTCCGCTGGAGTCTGAGTCGGCGGTGATGGGTTCGCGGAATACTCGGTCAATGCAAGGCTCGTGTGCTTTGGTTTTGGTGTCGTGGGTGTCTGTGGATGCGTGCCGTTCGGAACGCCATTTTCTTTCTCTGTGTCTGCCATGTTGCCAATTTGAAGACACACTGGCGTGCGTGATTGTATTTTCTTTTGACTCAGAGCGTAGAAGCTGCGGATATTGGATGTTGTCGTTCGGAAGGGATAACTTTTCTCCTCGACTCAATCGCGTGGGCTGGTCGGGCCGCTCTAAAGTCGCATTAGCGCCGGGTAGGATCGAAGCCAAACTTCAATGCATGTGACGTTGACGACACGATTTTGCTTGATGGAGTGGAGTGGAATGCTTTCATCTGATATCACATCGGCGGCTTCTTGCGCCCTCACATCGAAAGAGCCTGTGAACATCAATCCGGAGCACTGGAAATTCAGAAGGACCTCTGTTACCGAAATACTGAGAACTTGCTCACACCCACGACACCCTGCTGTACCGACACGTTCATATACCTGTAGCCGCTGCTTCCACTGAAGGCACGCGACAACAAACATCCACAATGTCCGTGCCAGGCAACATCAACACGGCACCGCCGCCCTCCTCTTTCGACGACGAGAACGAGTTCTACGAGGAATCGCGATGGGCCAAGCTCAAGAGAAGAATCACTGAGGAGCCGTTAATCCCGCTCGGGTGCGCCTTGACAGTTTGGGCACTTTATGAAGCGTAAGAATCACATATTAAACATAGCATTCACACCACACGCTGACTTACGGGTTGCAGTACTCGCTCTATGCGATCTGGCGACAAATACCGCACAAACCGCATGTTCCGTCGCCGTATCTACGCTCAAGGCTTCACGATTCTGGCCATGATTGCAGGATCCGCATACTGGGAGGGCGATCGCGCAAAGCGCAAGCAATTCAACGACTTGACGGAGGAGAAGCGCAAGAAGGAGAAGCACGAGGCATGGCTGAGGGAGCTTGAGATTCGAGAGGAGGAAGAGCAGGAATTGAGGGCAATGCGGGATCGATTAGTGAAGGGCAGAACAGCGGAGAAGCAAGATTTCTCGCAGAAGGAGAAGAAGGCGATCGAGGACAAGGAGAAGAAGGATGCTGGGCAGCCAAAGGGTGGGGTTGGCGAGATCAGAAGTGTGTTGGAGGAGAGCGAGAGGAGGAAACCGGGGAGAATATTTGAGGCCGCAAGAGAGCTTTGGCAAGGCAGGAGGTAGAGCATGGGGAACTGCATCATTCTCATCACATTATTCTAGTACTGAAACGGCCAGAAATTTGTATAGATAAACATGGCGTTACGGACTTCCAACACACTCACGCAATCTTCTTCTGCTGCGCCTGCCTCAATTTCCACAGCTTGAACATTCTTGTCATCGCCCAGTCCAACACACTCTTCGGCAAGAACGTGCTCACAAACCACACCAACCACGCCTTACCGCCCTCCCAAATGCGATTCTTAGGTCTCCTCACCAGAACCTGCTTCACCACCCTCTTCGCGTAGTCCTCGTTCCGCACACCCATAGCCTGACTATGCACCAACCGCTCCTCATACTCCTCCTTCAACGGTAAGTAAATCGAGTCCCCTTTCAGCTCGCGCTTCGTTCGCGCGATGTTGCTCTTTACACCGCCCGTCACGACCGTCATAACGCGAACATCAAAAGGCGCCAATTCCACGCGCAACGTATCACTATAGCTATGCAGCGCGCCCTTGGAAGCGTTGTACACCGATCCAAACACGTACGGCATGATGCCCGCCAGCGATCCAATCTGCACAATCGTTCCCTTGGCCTCGATAAGCATCGGCGCAAACGCCTGGCACATGCGCATGACGCCGAACAGGTTGGTCTCAAACGTCAATCGGATCTCGTCGATTTCGACATCCAGCGCAGGCACGGTGTAATTACGCCCAGCATTATTCACGAGGATTGATAGTTTGCCTCCTGTGCGCTTGAGTATTTCGGCCTTGAGCGCGAGGATGCTGGCGCCGTTTGTGACTTCGAGCGAGAGTGTTTCGATCCCCAATTCTGCCAGGTCTTTGATAGATTCGGTCTTGCGCGCGGTGGCAAAGACGCGCAGGCCTTTGGAGTGGAATTCTCGTGCGAGCGAATGGCCTATGCCTCCGGGTGTGCAGCCGGTAATGAGAACTGATTTCTTGTCGCTGGCCATTGCTTTTGTGCTGATATGCTTATTATTGCGACTCTTCCGGTCCAGCGAACGCCTGTTGTCTTTGATGATCCAGTCGATTCCAGTGCGATGATTCTGGTTGCTGCGGCGCGTAAGAGCGAATTTCGCTGATGAGAATATCAAGGGTCGGGCGAAGTACACATGTGAAAGCAAAGTAGGGACGCTCATCAGCCTCGGCCCAGTGCCCTAATTCGCTAGACACTGAACAACGCAGCGGCCTCCCGCTGGCGCCCGTTCACTCAAGGCGAATGAGTATCGCAGATGGCAATACGCTATTTCATTTCCTACAACTCGCTATGGCCATTAATTCTCCATTTATCCAAAATGTAGCCTCCAGAAAGAGCGACCAAAGCGCCTCAAGCTATTCAATCCATTCAATTTCTGCCCTTTCGCTTCAGTCGTAATTGAAAGCAGCACTAGCCTTGCCCCCGCAAGCTCTTTCGAGCGTCAGAAAGGCGAAGTGGCTGCCAACCACAGGCCTGGCAAAGAAGTTCGGCCCAGGAAACCCACCATCTCCCTCGGTCTTATACAAGTCTGTAAACGGACGGTCCGAGACCGTCTCGTTCAACCACAGCGCAACTCTGTCGAGGATCTGTGCTCTTGTCCCCTTTCCTGCCACTGAAGCTGCTTGGAACTCCCAGTCGCTCTTGGTGTAAAAGTGGCGGCTGTCAAGTGGCAGACCGTACTTCTGCATAGCCACACTGTACCAACTTGATTGCGTGGTGTAGACGTGGTCTGGGATGAAGTTGCCGTCCTGCTTGCCGCTTGCGCCTGGCACAAGAGGCTCTTGGGGCTTGGATCGGTGATGGTCCAAGGCATTTGAACTGGAGTTCATCGTCGGGTGGAAACACAGCAGAGCGTCAGCGTACAGGGAGTAAAGCGTCGTCCAGCTGCCTTGCCAGTTGTAGGCCAGCTTGGCACGACCGCCATCCCGCGCCATGCCCTCTTGTTCCCAAACCTTGATGTACGAGTCGCTGATGTTGCGATAGTACTTCGCATCCTCCTTCTCGCCCATGACATCAGCGAGCTCACTCATTGCCTTGATTCCAATAATGCCTTTCAAGGCGAGGTTGGTCATTAGTGGAAGCCAGCCAGCGAAGTCGTCCGTGCAGAGCTGGTTCTCTGGGTGCAAAGAGAATTCGACGAGATACCCCGTCCATTGCTTCCAGAGACGATAGCTGCGCGAGAGCCACTTTTCAGCTTGACGCTGAGCTGTGATTCCACCCCACTGGCCGTCCAAGCCGTAGATGCCCTCCCGAGTCTCCAGGGTCGGCGGCAGAGAGAATGGACTGACACTGTCTGGCGCTTCCAAACTCGAGACGTCCTTTGACTGGCCGAGCGCACTCCACGGGGATCCTGCTTCGGATTTACCGTCATACTGGAGGCTGTTTACAAGCGCGAGACCCATGATCAAGATGTCTCCACATTCCTCTACGGGCATGTACTCATCTCTTCCATCTGGATGTCCAGTCATATTTGGGAAATGCGTCCCGAGGTCGTGCATCGCGTAGTCATTGGGATACTGGCCGCTCAGCATGTGCTCGATGAGTGGCTCAAGCAGGTACGCAAGCCACTTTGGATTGGTGTAAAGGAAGAAGGGGAAAGCAGGGAAGATAACATCGATGGTCTGGCAGTTGCCGTTGCTGCTGATCTCCTTGAGGAACAGGATAGGGTTATCCGGAGTACCGCTGAAGCTTGTGGCACCCATCACCTGCCTGGCACTGAGCTCTACAATATCTTTGTAGTTGTCACTGCCACTCTGATACGCATCTCTGGCGACTTGCGCGGAGTAGTCCGCTGCCAAAGCATTTGCATGCTTGAAGTCGTGGTAGTGAAACGAGATCAGGGCCTCGTCTGAGAAGAAGTACGACATCCAGAGAGGCCTCATCATGGTCAGGCCTCTAGAAGAAGCAAACTGCGTGACCGGATCCTGGATGTGTGTGATAGTGAACATGACGCTGTCCTCAGCAGCCTCCCCTCCATATCCGCCTTTGCCGAGCTTGAAAGACTTGCTGAAAGCGAACACGGGCTCCTCATCCATGATGCCTCGGAATGAATCGTCAATCTCATTCTTCAGGGTGCCGGTCTTGGAAAAGGTGTTTCGCAGAATGCCCGAAGTCCCGCTTTCATGATTGACATGGGATGGCGCAGTGAAGTGTAGTGTCCCCCATTCAGCTCGATCTTCCCACTCGGTGAACAGCTCTTCATTGGTCCTGCGGACTCTCCAAGTCTTGAGCTTTCCAGCGTTCTTCTGTTGGCTCTCGTGCAAATCCCATCTTATGTGCGAACCACGGTTGCCGCTGACCCATTGACCATTCACGTCGACGTAGAGATCGATGTTGAAGTTGCCCTTTACATAGACAGTCAAGTAGCTCGCTGGAATCGACTGCCGCAGAGTCGATGTGGGCGTGATAGGTGATAGGAAGGATAGAACAATCTCGACGCTCCCGTTGGAGGACTTGGCCGAGGGGATTGCATATGTAAGGTTCGTGGTCGAGGCATCGTATTGAGCTCCCAAGTATTTCGGGAATGCAATACTGTAGTGTTCGCTGTCTCGGTCTAGGGAATCGTGGGGTTTACCGAGCAGCGGATATACAGTCGAGGAATCCGGAACAGATGCGAGCACACCAAAGCCGATCTAGTAGAAACGGAAGTTTAGCCCTGCGCTGGAAGCCGCCCGCAAACTGACGCAGGCGCAATGGGTAGGTGAAGTACATACAGATCCCCCCGTCCAGAACATGGGCCTGCACACAGAGAGCGAAAGGTAAGCGACCGTCTGAAGCATCCAGAATGTGCCACTCGGCATTGGACAAGCTCACCACTCGCTCCATGGTTCGTCTCTCGCCTTGGCCAGCCAGGTAGAGAGGTACGGGTTGCGCACGATGAGCGGCAGCACCGGAGGTGTCAGCGTCGAAGCCACGCTCAAGCTCACGCTGGCCAGCAGAGTCGCCGCAACGGCCGTCAAGGCGGCGGCAGAGCGCATAGTGGACAAGCAAACGGCGGATCAAGTATGGTGATGGAAAGGCAGCGAGCAGGCTGAGCTCGCCAACAAAGGAGAAGACGTTTGTTTGGGCGGACGTGTGAGAAGAGAGAGAGAGCGAAGCAGGCAGGCGCTCCCCGCGTGGCCGTGAACTCTGAGGTGATTGACACTCACCACTCCGACTCCATGTTAGGACCTCAGCACTCACCTGCCATGACGACGGGCCCTACCACCGCGCCCACGCCAACCTTGCTTCGCTTGAAATGCATCGGGTCGTCTGACACGCTAGCCTCGATACCCTCGACACCCTCGACACCCTCCAGCGCTGTATCGACGCTCGGCGAGCGAGTGAGAGGGTGTGCTTGCGTGAGCAGGAAGCGATTGCAGTCGAGTGTGTGGTCACGAGCCTTTGCCCTGGAGCTTGTCCTTGGAGCACGCGGTCGTCGGCAGGATCGTCCTGCGGTGGAGACCACTTGATGCAGCTCCGATCTACGTCAGCGGCCGTCTGCACCGTGCCTGGCGTCCACAGCTCGCTTACCCGCAGCTTCTCTGCACAGCTGCACCTCCGACGATGCAGTGAAACAGAAACAGCCTGGAAAGCTAGAGAGATAGACGGCAGATGCAAACCCACGTCGCAGATGAACGAAACCTCATCTGGACCCCGGGAGCGACGTCGAGCAGTCAATCTCACTCTCCTGACGAAGAGTCGAGAGCGCTTGCATGTCATGCGTTGCACACATGCCGTTTTCCAGAAGGCATCTGACGGGGTTCTCATCGACATATCTTCAAAAGGCTCAGTTCAAAATTTAGCAATGCTTAAATCAGATATCGAAACACTCAGTGAGATTCTGAATGGAGAGCGACAGACATTCTTCCAAATATGCATCGTTGGTGAAGCGGCTCCGTGTAGCTATCTATGACTCGAGAGCCGCTAATGTACGGAAGGAGTATGAACAAGGCGGTGAGGCAGCCTCGGTCTGTGAAGGGCGAAGCAGTCTCTCGAGCGCACTCTGTAGTGTTCTAATCATTTCCTTGTGCAACGCAATTTTCGTGGAGATAACGAGACTAGCCGTTGAGACGTGGCGAGCATCTCAACGCGGCTTTACTCACCTATCAAGCAGGCTATCGCAAAGATGTAAGTCCTGCAGGCCGCGGCTGCTAACGATGCGTTTGAAATGCTCTCTGCAAGGATGTCAGCATCTAACAAGCTCCGATATCTCAGATGCGATCGAAGCAATGAGCTTTATGCTTCTAAACCCAGTATGGTCGTAGTCTTGTTCAGTGAGATCTCAAGCCTATCGCATGCTTTCCAGATCTCCGTGGTCTTCGGGTTCGGGCGTAGAGCAATCCTAGACATGCTTAACACAATGACGGAGTGTCCTCGAGCAACGACGCGCCTGTCCCTATGGATGCTGTGTTAGAGACTGACGAGACCGTGTCTCACTACCTACTGCTTGGTCTTAAGCAGGGTACTGCTTTCAAGCAGGAGTTGTCTGTTATGATGGTGTTGTGTGCAAGTTACGAAGTTGAGGCATCTAATATCCAAATTTGGGAGCCGAATGCTTTGTTTGTTTGCTTGCTCGCTCAGCTGTCCTGCGGTGGGACCACTTCCATTGAGCTGAGGCACATCTCGGCGTATCGAGGCATCTAAAGATTCGTTCGTCGGAGGGTCTGTTTGCTTGGGTTTCGTCTGTGTTTCCCTCTTCTTGCAGCAGAGGAACGAGACCAGGCCGTGGGCTCGTGAACGGCGCAGATCTTGCGTGTGATCGTGGACTACTACTATCCGTGATACGTTAAAAGAATTTTTGGCGAGATGGGCCGAACGCATAGGGAATCGACCGAGTGCAAACGCAACAGGCTGAGCTGCCGGTGGTGCAGCGACGGAGTCAGGGTTTTGAACAAATTGCCAATCTTCGTGGCAGCGCTTGCGTGTTCTCGCGAAGAAACAATTACTCGCCCAATGCGCGAGTGAGGTTACGGTGGAAGAGATCGAGATGGTTGATGTCGTCTCCGCGCAGGATGACAGCATAGGTAGGATGTGGCTAGCCTCATAGGGCATGGCGGGTCCGTGCTAGGCTGAGCGGGGCCAGTTCCGAGGGAAGCTGTGGGGGGCGCGCCTTCCCCCTCGTCGACGACCATCCCCCATAGCACCTTCCTCGTCCGCAGGTGGGAGCAGAGCGGGATCACGGACCGTCGACTTGTGCTTTCCAGATGCGGTGAGCGGGCAGGGAAGTACCCTCGGCGTATGGTGATCAGTTGTAGGAGTAGCAGTAGCAGCGAACACCAGCAGCAACAGGAGCAGTACGAGGCGTAGAGAGATGACATCGCCGGCGCCATCGCTTGCTATGCGGCTCTTCTCTGCACTGCATCAATTCCACCGATTTGCTGCAGCGGCGCGGTGGCCTCCCGCCATTGACACTGACAGCCAACAAACCGCTCCGAGGACCCAAGGCGCACGTGCGGGCGCAGGTGTCATGGAGCGATATCCCCATTCGTCTTTCGTCATGGCCCCTCCGCCGCTCCCCCAATGGCATCACGGCACGATAACGTTACTGTCGTTTGCGATTGCGTTGTGCCATTCAGAATAATCCACGGTCCGTAGTGATTGTTGTATCCTGCAACGCTTGTACACGCTGCTGCTGGCCTGCTTTCCGCAACGGGCAATCCTGCTGTGTGGCGTGTGGAAGACGCTCGTCCCCGACAGAGCTTATCTTATCGAGCCGCAGAGCCTCGCGCAGTGGAGGTAGCAAAGGTACTGCTGCACCTGCGCCGTGCCCAACTTTGGCTTCGTTGGATCGGACGCCAGCTGGGGAGGAGCTTGACTGGATCTGCACCCAGATTCGCCTGAGGCCCGCCGACCCTGTTCCGTCGCCCTGTATGACATTATGCCATGCTGCTGGCTTCTCGTCGCCGCCGCCATGTCGTCCATCTAATATTACTATGACTTCTAGCTTCGTCCGTCCCGCACTTCAAGGCTTTCTTCTCCGACCGCATTGACACGCCCGTGCAGCGTTCGCCTCGGCTTAGACCGGTCTGGCTGCTCCCAACATTTCGGGCCCGTGCATCGCTTTTAGGCCTCTGCTGCTCGGAGCCCTTGGTGGATCGTGTTCGACAATTCAAGAAGATACGCCCATCAATCGGTGTCAGACGACGAGCTTCGCACCACGCGGCTTATCAGGAGCCGCTCGTATGTCTGCTGCATATGACTCCGCCGCGAGAATCTACGTCTTCTGGTGACGCCGATGGCTCCAACACCGGTTCCCAGGGACGAAATCCGCCACTCGTCATAGTCTCAGAGCGAGGCCGACACAGCGAAGCATCACGGCGCATTGTCCGCGCTCAGGCAGCGCGCGCAAGTGCTGCGCAGAGCAGAGAGACCCGAGCACGAAATCGGGAGGACCGGCACCAGAGAGACGGTACGGCTCCATCTCCTGCGGAGCCACAGCCCCCTCCACCAGTCCATATCCACCTCCCTTCTGATCGAAATCCGAACACCAGTGCTTCGAATCAGTCCAGGCAAACTTGGGGCCAAGATGGCAGTCTCCAGCCGAACATTGACCAGGGCCGGAGTGAGGATCAGAACGAGGATAGCTCAAGTGCGGTTGGTCCCCTTAAACCATTGATGAACTGGATCACCAATGTGTTGAAGCTTTCGGCAAGCTCGTTTGCCGCAAGCGCTGCGATCCTGGCTGGTACAGGGCGACCACAACTCGGCAATGCCAGTGATGTTCTGTCCACCGCCGGCGGTTTCCTTTCAGATCGAGGGTCCATCATGGAGTCTGTACAGATCTCTGGTGGACTGTTCGACCGACGCCTGCCGATTGCACTTCCTCGTGGCTTTGCACTCTTACAGCAGAGGATCCAGATTTCAGACTCATTCTTAGTCCTCATCAGTCGAACAGCCTGCTTTGACTACGCGAGCCCCGGAGCCGAGAACAGGTTCAATGAGCTCCTGTTTGACATTGTCATGACCTCTGCCACCACTACCATGACGAATACGGATCAGCCAGGCCATCCCATTCAGTCGCATTTGAGGCTAGCGTGCGCCTGTCTGACAATCTTCCAAGGCCAGCGAGCTGACGGCATGGCGTTTGCAAAGGACCACAAATACATGTCGGGTCTGGAGGCTGTATGGTCGGAAGCCACGGTGCTCGACCAAAACGCTTTGAAGGAGCCCAAGTCAGCTGAAGTAGCGCTCTGGGCTCTGTTCATGATCAGCGTTACATGCAGGTCGACTGTGCATCTGCTACACTTCCAGCAGCTGCTCTGGGGATTGCTACAGGACCTGCAGCTGCGGTACTGGAACCAGGTGCGGAATGTGTTGCTCGACTTCATATATCCTGGCAGCTTCCTAGACCAGCCGTGTAAGGAATTTTACGACCAATTGCAACTTGGCCAGGTTCCCCAAGCACCCCTGGTACCTGTTTGACTTTTCTTAGAGGAGCAGGATGTTGCTGCTGCTGCTGCTGCTGCTGAGCTTCCAAGGTCCATTGGGCCGGTGACGTCTTCCTTTCTATCGCCGGTTTGGTTCCCGCTGCTGTCGGTCATACACGGAAGAGGCCTGAGCCCATTGTTGAAGCCAGAAGCCACGCCCAGCACAATTTGTGGCTACCAAAACAAGGCGACAGGCGTCGCAAGTGGAAATCCAATTCACACATCGTACATGAGGGAAAGGTTACTGAAGCAAAGAACGATAGCAGGCGGACGGCCGAAGCTTAGGTTTTATTTGCCCAGCGTCCAAACCTGTTTGCAAGCCCGGGCTAGCATGGTCAGCGGCGGAGAGCGCATGCTGTTCGACGGCGTTAGATTAGCTGCAGGTTGGCCGACAAAGGCCAGTGGAGGATTGGTGGGATGCGCAGATGCTCGAGGCGCCGCGGCTGTCGTTCCAGGCATTGCATCGCGACCGGCAAATAGAGCATATAGACCCGATTATTTTCATGCACAGTATGTCCAGACTTGATCTGTCTGGACCTGTGGTTGGTTGGTTTCTACTGCAAGATTGACTTCCATACGTGATCGACAATCGTGTCCTGAAAACTGTTTAGCGAGTGGGCACAAAGTAAACTCAATCGCGTTTGCCCTTTCTGGAACCTTACGATCTTCTCAAAGGGGTTTTGAGAGTTATTCGCAGCGTCTCGCGTCTGAATTGGTCGCGTGGTGGCACTGTGCGCTGTGCTGGGCGGTGATGGTGCAATCATCTCCTTCTGAGAACTTTGGATGGAGTGCTTGAGTAGCTGACTGGGACCCAAGCTTGGCGATGTGGCAGCATCCACAAACTGTTACCATGATCTACGGGTAGACTGTCCATCATGGCTGAGCAATGAGCAGGCATGCATTCAGAAGTCGTTCTTAGCAGTGCCTCCCCGCTTATGCTTCCAAGGAAGGTCCAACGTCTTGCTTGGAAGCTAACGTCTTGAATGAGCCTGATGAAGCACTCATCTCTCATCCTAAGCGACGCACTCCCGCTTCGGTCTTCGCTAGCTGCTCAAGCACACCTCAGAACGTTGCGTCGGTATGTCCCAAGATCCACACTACAAGCGTCGGAAATGCCTTCCACATATCGTCTGAGAATTCAGCGAAGACATTTGTCTTTCGTCGCCAAGCTGGCGGCCGCTTAGAGCGGAAAAACGGGACACTCGTGTGCTTTCAGAGGCTGGTACCGGTGCAAGGCTTGGAGACCTGCTCATACCGCCACGAAAACACAGTGCGATTCGCGTGAGGCCTAAGCTTCGATCCGGCCATCTGGAATTGAAGGACCTCAAGACGCACTGTGGCTGATTGGTGTCGTGTGCTAGCTTATCTTGTGATCGACTCTGGAAAGTTGCGTGCGCAATTGTTCTTTTGTGTTTTCCTACCCAGCTTTACACTTCAACATTCCTCGGTTTCAGAAAACGAGGTGGGTATGCTGTCTTCTGAGATGCTGATGAGGTTTGATATATCGGTTTGAAGAATCTTGTGAATGGTGCCGGAGTTGTCAGGCGTCAGATGCAAGCGGTGGAACAGAGGGGAAAGCTGTTAAGCTTTCTTCCCCTGACTTCAAACAGTGAAGCATTCCGTCGATCATGAGCAGCATTAGCGGTTGACGGGGGACTGCTTTGCATTTTTGTGCCAGGCGACCATCTCTGTCGTTACCTGCTATCCTGCAACACAGCCAAGTTTCGACAAGAGTAAAGTCGGGTGAAGAAGTGTCCAGGCCGTCAAAGAGGCAGTAGAGCACGTCCGTCAAATCCGAGGGGTCGAATCCTCAGAAAGAGGCCTCGCTTGTCATGCCAAATATCTTTGTCCTCAAGCATACAGCCATTACTGTTCAATCAGCTTATATTGTATCATCATGTATCAAGCATTCATGCCCGCTGTTGCAACCTGAGAGCTCGCTCATGCGGTTGACGCGTCCTGCGGTGGCGCGTCTGATGGACACTCCTGCCGATATCCTGATGACAAGCCTGGTGAAGTTGAGCCAGTCGCACCAAGCAAGCAGAGGCCTCCTCGTATCTGGGTGAATAGACATGCCCCTTGGCCACCAATCTTAGACTCTTGCTGTAATCGAACAGGAGGGTCGAAGCCCTTCCAGATGTTGAGATCGATTGCGCACAGCCTTCCCTCTCGTAGAATGGTATTGCTGCCAATGATCAACTCACGCGCGAGCTGTTTTCTGGAATGCTGTTTCCTTAGTCTTTCCGGTCTCATGGAGCTCTGTCATATGCACACTCTGCGTGTCGATCTCACGAAGAATCCAGACACGTGCTGAGCTGTGCGAAAGAGAGCAATCTCAAGAAAGGAGGTTGTGATTGTGAAACTTGTGATGAGGTTGTGTGGTTGCACCAAAAAAACGCGGTCGAAACGCGTCCGAAAGTTGTCAGGGGTCCACAGGGTCCAATCAATCTTGAACGCCGTTTCATTGGCCTCGATCTACGTCAGATGAGAGCTCCTTCCCCGAGCTGCAGTACTTGAGCCTCGTCGTCTTTCGCAGCAATCTTCTCGTCAGAACGTCGGTCAGGCGAGCGCTTTCACTTTTCTTCCTTCGACCCTCATTCCAGCTTCCTATACCTCCAGCACAAGTCGCCAGCTCGACGTTCTGGCAGCCGGACCACTGCACTGAGGAATTCTTTGGCTTATCTTGGAAAGTCTCGTGGAGCCAAAATGCTGCGCTGGTATGTTCTTCTCCATGTAACAATGAGTCTCCATTGAGCAGGATGCTGACACGCAATCTCTTTCTAGGTATCAGGCCAAGTTGGCCGCCCGGCCTCTCCTCACCCAATCGATCACGACTGCCGTCCTATTCGCAACTGGCGACACAATGGCCCAGCAACTGGTAGAAAAGCGCGGTGTACAGAATCAAGATTGGGCGCGCGCAGGTCGCATGGCTCTCTACGGTGGATGTGTCTTTGGTCCTGCGGCCACCACGTGGTTCGGGTTCCTGCAGCGCAAGGTCGTCATTCCCGGCAAGCCAAACCTCGAGATCGTGGCCCGGGTCCTCACAGATCAGACTGTCTTCGCTAGTACGAACCTGTTCTGCTTCTTGAGCTCGATGGCGATTATGGAGGGTACAGACCCTTCGGACAAGCTCAAGCAGAGCTACACAACGGCTTTGCAGAAGAACTGGATGGTGTGGCCGGCGGTGCAATTCACCAACTTCAAGTTCGTGCCGCTGCAGCACCGAGTGTTGGTCGTCAACGTGGTCTCGCTGGGTAAGTGCACAAATTAGGGCAGTATACGATATCATACTAATGTATCTGCAGGCTGGAACTGCTATCTGAGCTACCTCAACAGTGCTCCTAGTGGAGAGCACGTTGCGGAGCCAGACCTCCCTCCCTCATAAAGCTTTGCAAGGCTTCCCCCGTCGACTGCAGCTTTGCTTCCCTCCACAAGATTCGACCCCAATAGCGACCCTGCGGCAGGCGCTCCCAGTTTGTGTACGATAGACTGCATATCAGCGACTCTAGATCATCCCGAGGGGTGACTTGCTTAGACTTAAAAGACCCGGCTAGTGAAAAGTGGGATCCAGACAGCCAAAATCGGCTGGAAGAGGACAGTTGGATCATTGCGCCGTCCAGATCAAGAAGCCTCAGTCTCTCGGGCCTTTGCCTTCTCCTCCTCCTCGACCGTTCGAGTTTTCAATTGAAGTGCATGTATGCCACCTTCGGCAGCTAGCTCATCCTTGAGTAGAGTGTAGACCATTCGGTGACGAGCAGGTTGCATCTTGGACTTGAAAGCGTCGGAGACAACGTTTACCCTGCAGAGGTGGGTTAGGAAAGATAGAACAGCAAAGAAGAAGAGCGCTACCTGAAATGCGTTTCTTTTGAGGTGCTTCCTTGCATGGCCTTGTGATGAGCATGCTTGTGCGAGTCGTTGAAGATCTCTAGCGATGTCGGCGCAAATGCGTCTGTGATCTACCAAGTCATCAGCCTGCGGATCGAGGTTGAACGAGATGCTCCGCCTGCTGGTAGAACACATTGTACGGTCGAACCTTTTGCCGGACGGCGTCTTCCATGGGAGTCTGAGAGGTGGCCATGGCTCTTGTCAAGGGCCGTCGAATGGCTGGCAGCAGAGCGCGATGGAACATTCGTCGATATTGTTTACTAAGTTCCGTAATAGTAAGAATGTCGATGGACGTCGACAACATTCATCGATGTGAATTGCGGGTACCCGCATGTCTCGCCACACCTTCCCCGCAGGACTAGCTCCGTCACCTTCACATGAAACCATATTCTGCTCACCATCTTTCTTTACCATTTCAGCAGCATGGCTCCCATAAGACGATATCTTCGCATCACCAAATACTCCGTCCTCGAGGTTCGAATCTACTTGCACAAACCCTCCGACGCATCTTGGCTGCTCTCCTCCCGCGACAACGTTCTCGAACGCATCATCCAAGAAGTCCGCCCGAAAGTGCTCCCCAAACTACGAGAAGAGAACGAAAACGCGAAGAAGAAGAGTGGCCGCAAGAAGCGAATTACTAAAGATGTGGCTGCGCAGGAAGACTTTGAAGTTGCGATCTTCTTGAAGGAGAACAGCACGCGACATAGCTTGTTGACGAAGCACAAGAAGTTCGCGGACAAGCCGCGGATTCGCAGTACGGGGAGCAAATTGACTGGATGGCTGGAGAAGAATGACGTGGAGCATCCAATTCGAATTGAGGAGGATGAGGAGATTCCTGAAGTGCTAAGAGAGGAAGGCAACGACGACGTGGTCGAGTTGAAGGACATTCCTGAAGTACACAAGGGCAACAGCGGGAAGAAACGCAGAGCTGAAGATGGAGGTGGGGAAGAGGAGGACGACGCACTGTTTGTGAGCTCTAGTGACGAGGAGTATTTCGCAACACAGCGTGCCAAATCGACGCAGCCTTCGAAGAAGCGGAGGCGAGACAAGAATGTTGAAGAACCTACTGCAGAGCATTTGGAAGAGCAAGAGCAAGACGATAAGAAGAAGCTCAACATGGACACTTCATACGACGGCTTCAGCATCTACGGACGTATTCTGTGTCTCATTGTGACGAGAAAGGGAAAGAAAGATGCTGCTGCTCTCACCGGTGGGAGTGAGATGATGGAAAACTGGGTCAGCACTCAGGCGGCCCAGGAAGCTGGTATTCTCGATGACGATGGTTGAGATACATTTCATGAGCCATGTTGCGAAAGAATGCTCCGAATGACGTGCGATACGATGATGGTCGTGTGCAATCGCAAATATCGTTCGCGGAACCCTCGTGTGGTATGATTATCTCACCGCAGTCTTCGATGGAACACGATATCACGAAGCAGAAGACGCCATCGCGAAGCCAACTAGAAAATACGAGATATTGCATCGACGCTATCCGCTAGATACGGAAGCCGCTACGATGGACGCTATGACTGCAGACTCGGAACTCTGTTGCTCAGCCATGACTTGTCTTGAACTTTGGGAGAATTTGGATGGTCTATGCAGCCTTTGCAGCATGTCGGCTAGACTGCCGACAGTCGATACGACATTCGGCATGCCAAATATCAATTCTGCATCTGCAGCGCGCTGCTTGTTAGCGTCCCCGCGCGCGGGTCTTCTCAGTCCTCAAATCCAGCGTCAGCATCAACTGTCAGCACATGATCTCTCTAATCAAGAGGAGCCCCTTTCGCGGCAGAAAGGCGCAAAGACTTGGGGCGTGGCCGTGCATCAAGTCTTGCACGCTGGTTGAACATGACCCAAATGGCAGGTCATCGCTCACGGAAGACTGACTGGGGATTATTGAACAAGCGTCGGCTTAGTGCAGCGCTTTCGTTGCATGTGAAAGTCCGGGCGTGGGGCAGCTCCAAACGTCGCGTCCACCTTCCCGCTTACGCAAATGATTGTTGGATCGAACGATAGTGTGTAGAAATATTCATGCTTCATCGAGTTCGTTGGGGACGAACTGCGAACTGTCAAGCAGCGGTAGCAAGCAACTCGCCTCACCGCAACGGCAACGCAGCTTCCGAGCCGCTATCTTACTAACATTTCGGCGTATTCAGCTTCCTTTCCGGGAACGGAGCTGCTGTAGAAGCCGGACCAGTACTTCTCTGATCACTCCAGTACCTGTTACAATGCGCATCAACAAGGGCTTTCACAGAAGACAAGTGCATTGGGCGTGGGCTGCGTGGCAAGTCTTCCACTGAAGGGATGTTTGTCGGCGACTCGGCGCCCGACCTGGAAATACAATTGAATACCAACCAGATGGGTTTCTGCGGCCCTCGGAAGCCTAAACAACTTCCAGACCAGACGCAGCCTGCAGGCATGCACCCCGCGTTCAACGGCATATGTCGACCAGGAACTGCCTGCTGTCGCCAAAATGAAGGTGGATGTTCAAAGTTTGTCAAGCACAGCTCCCTCACAGCAAACCAGGTTGTAGCTTGACTGAAGTCAGTCGCGGACGAATCATGTAGCATCATGGCCTTGCGATGTGGTGGACAGCGGCTCGGCGAGCAGTGCGTGTGATGTGCGCTGCATGGTCTGAATGGGCTGGAATTTATCGATTGCCACTCTTCAAGGACTCTCGTCGTGAGTCTAGAGCTGAAGAAGAGGTCAACTGACACTCAGACAATCGAACTACGTAGCAAGAAGGTCTTTCTACATCGCCAGTCAGACGTCATCATAGTCAGAGGTATCTATGTGCATGTCCAGCTCATCGACCTCAATTGCAGTGCTGAACATTCAAGGCCACGGATTCTGTACCAGCTTACGTTTGCCTAATCTCCAGCTGCTTATCTACCTTCACCGCTTTCAATGGTCGTCCGCAGCAGCCGCGCGCAGTCCATTTGACCGTGAAGGAGTGAGCACGGGGACATTGAGACTAGGATGACGACACTGAATGGAATTTGCAAGTTGGTCTTCGAAGCGCTCGGAGATTCTTGGATGGCTGTGAATGGTGGGCTGATTTCCAAGCTCCCGTGTGATAATCCAGGATTTCACGACGCGCGAATGCGAGGTCGGGCGTTCGTCTGAAAAGAAGCTCTGTGAAGCTGAAGCCGAAGCTGACAGCATGTTCCCTGTATGGCTGGTGGCGGATCCAGCTGGCTGGTAACGATTTCGGCAAGATCTTGCGCGGGCAACGGCTGGGGTCGAGCCGAGCATCCGGAATCCGCCGTTGAAATTGACGCTGCAGCAATCAATCAATAGTTGTGAAAGATTGCAGGTAATGCGTGCATGACCGAACAAGTCCGTGAGTATTGAGCATGCTCCTTTGGGAAGATGTATAGATTGGCGAGAGGAGCAACATGGTATCGATATTGGTGGATCATCCGTCAATCAACATTTGATGATGGAAGCGCAGAGAGGAGTGAAGAAAGCATGGTTGATCACAACGCCGAACGATGCACCCCTGGCGATCATTCAGGTACGCGCGATGGGGGTGGCGACATGCTCGTCCGAGTCTTGTCCACGCACCGGCGGAGTTTGCCATTCGTAGATTCTGTCTAGCAATGCGACTGTGAGGAGAGGGAGAAAGATGTGCAATAATAATCAATCCTAATGTGCGACGCATCAAGCAGGAGCAGATTTCGCGGCGCGGCTCTGCTGCAGCTCTGCTTCCGTTTCGACGCTACGGGGGTACCGCTCGACTGAAACGGCAGCGGCCCAAGCGCCCACGTGGCTCTCTGGTATTTTTACCGCAGCCACTCACACCGAAATCAACACTTCAGACTCCAAACAGACGGTTCTCAGCGGTGCTCGGGCGGGCACCAGCAGGAGTTCCAAGCGATCATGCGGTGCGCGTCGTACGGCTTCATTGACCCGCGAGTTGCGACGGCAGCGACGATAGGGCCAGACGACTGCGACGCGCATCCTGCCGCGGAAGCAACACACAGCTCTTCTGCGCCAGAGACTTGCACTTCGTACAATCAAATACGGTCAACAGCTCGTCATCCTCGATCCCTTTGCCTTTTCGTTAGCTAGAAGTGTTCATGCAACACCCCTACTAGATGCCGGCGCACGGACAGTATAGAGCACAGTGCACAGCCCCTACTAGTGTTAGTAAATGGTGCTCTATTACTAAGCTACGAAATCGCAGAGATTTTGAGTTTAGAACTAACTCTTAAGCTCCTATCAAACTAGCTATTTTTAGTATTAATTAGTAGTAATATCGGGAATAATAGAGAAGTTAGTAGAGATTCGACTTTAGTAGTCTCTTTAGTAGTTCTTTACGTAGGAAGAAGCTCTCGAAGAAGCCTATTAGAGTATCTAGAGTAGTACTAATTTAGCTATAGATATAGGCTAATTTAGTACTAGTTTAGATGCTCTTAGGTGTTTAGAAGGGGCGCAAATCTAGCTAATTCCTAATAATCTAGATACTAATATTAAGGAGGAATGTAAGGCTAATTTAGTACGTAGTAACGCTCTATCTAGTTATCCGGACGAACTATATAAATTAGATAATAGTACCGAAGAGGTGTAGCTAGCTACTACTAATATTAGTATATCCTTCGAGCTATTAAAGCCACCTATTACTAGGGACGACTAGCAACGACAAATAGTCTATTTACTACTAAATTTTGTCGAAGGCGTAGATATCTTTTAGGTACTCTTACTCTTCTTTAGGTAGATATAGATAGACAAGGTGTTCGAGCTTATAGCTAATAAGACTAACGTCTATATCGCGTAGTAAACTAACTAGATTTATCGTAGTAATAGTAAACTATAGTTATATAGCTATCTCTTAAAATCTACCTACTCTACTAAGATAGAGGTATTTATTAGCTTACTTAAGTATTAATCGGCTATCTAGATACGTAATAAGAGTAACTATTAGCAAATAGATAGATAGTAGCCTATCTATAAGGCGATAACTTATATAGCGCTATAGCGATTTAGATAGCTTAAGGCAGCTCTTTAAGTAAATAATCTAATAGCTAGAGGCTCTAGTAAGCTACCTTAGAGGTGGACGTTACTACTAGCTAACCTAATTCGAGCTCGTTCGAAGGCAGTAGTAACACCTAGAACTAATATTAGCGTAGACGAATCTTTAATGCGATTTACTAGTAAAATAGGCTATAGTAGTACTATAATAATAAGAGCAAAACCGACTCTAGAAGGCTACTATATCCTCTACCTAGTAGAGGTAGGTTATCTATAGTCATTCCTTTATTATATGCTAAAGAAGGGGTAGGAAAAGAACTCTCTAGTAGGCGATCTAATAGAGCATAAACGGCCCTTTAAACTAATAGAATTCGATAAGGCGGTGCTCTCTAAGGTTTCTAAGAGTTCTAATAATACTACTAGTAGTAGTAGAGGCCGAAAGAAGCGCGTAAAAAGGGGTGGTAGTAGTAGTAGTAGTATTATAAGAGGTAGAAACGTTACTCTTATAGAAGAAGCTAAAGTACTAGTAGTAGCGCTAGTAGCCTTACCCGTAAGTTATTATCGTTTAGAGTTGTTTTAATAGAGCCCTAATTGCTATTAACAGCTATCTATTAGTTAGATTACTATACTAAGCAAACATGTAAATCTTACTAGTAAACTTAAAACTAACGCTCGAGCTATAGCTATTTATAACCTCCTTCGAGAACTACTCTTTAAGAAACACTACTTCTACTACTATCTCGACAACCTATTTAATTTAGTGCCTCTATTCTTATTACTACGATAATATAGTATCGCTATAACTAGTATAGCGAGATCTACTACTAAATATTAGCTATTTAGAGGTATTAAGGTTATTAATACGAGAGGCGAGCTAGTCCCCTTTAATTAGAAAGAAACCTTCCTTCTATATAATATACTACTAATTCGCGCCCTATATAGTATAGTAGCTTAAATCTAGTAAGATCGTAACACCGTATAGATACTTATAACTAGCTATAACTCTCGAGCTCGCCTTATATACTATAGACGACATCTAAATAAGACTAACGCCTTTATTCGAGACTACGTACAGCCTCTATAGCCTAAGGTAGAACGCCTATAAGAGATACTAGTAACTACGGCTCTTTATAACGACTATATAGGTAGTGTCGATATCTACGACTAATTAAGAGCCTATTACGCTACTTAATATAAGTTACTAAAGCCATAGTACCTCCTATTCTACTTCCTTTTAGACGTAGCTACTATTAATACCTACCTACTTTGCTATAACTAGCATTTAAAGAGTAAGGACGAATATCTTACATACTAGCGACTATAGCGCCTACGGCTTAGTTAGTTACTAATTTTAAGTAGTGTAGTAAAACTAAGCTACTAAGAACTAGAGCTAGAGTAATAGCTATTACTCTTACGGCTACGGAACAGCCTTAGCTAGTATACTCCTTTACTAATCTATTAGCTACACGATTACTAGCGATTAAGCTACCGCGGCTAGTATATTAAGAAGGACACTCTATTACTCGATCTACCTCGTTTAAATAGTAATACCCTTTATCTATAAATCTACCTACCTTTATAGCAACGTTACTATCTTTACCGTTAGACATAGCAATCGCTATAGCTTAAGAACTAGCCTTAATATTATATAAAGATAGGCTACTATAACTACTAACGGCTACTACTTTATAAGTAGTACTACCTTAATTAGCATGCTATCGAAGACCTAAGGAGCTACTAGCTTACGCAATTAGCTTAACAAAACGACTAATTTAAGCTCTTATCTAATCTATATTAAGGCGTAATTGCCTTACCTCGTAGCTAAGGCGATTTATAAAGTTATACTAGTTCTCGTAAGCTAACTAGCTATTATATTAGTCCTCTTTAAACGCCTTAGAATCTATTAATTTAGCGTTATTTTAGCTCTCTCGGCTTAGCTCTACTATAGCCTATTAACACACTATTAGCTCTAACCGAATTAATACTATTAAGGCCTAAATCTACTAGATATTATAGTAGTTTTACTACTCTACTTATATAGCGACTATAGCTAGTATCGAGAGTACTAGTAGCATTAAGGGAGGTAGTAGAGTTAACCGAAACTCGCTTACTATTATAGAACGATTACTTAGAGGTAGTATCTTAATAATATTAGAGCTAATATAAGGATTTAGCTAGTTCTACTAATTCTACTAATCGAACTAGCCTATCTATAGCTACTAATTGCCCTAGTAAGGTAGCTTAATCTCCTTAATAGGGCTGCTACTTAACTGCACCTACTAACGTTAAAATTACGGCTTCTATAACGCTTAGATTTATTTACTTACCTCTCGTTTAATAGCCTAAGGCGCCATTTTAATACTGCTTTTAATACTGCCTACTAATACATAAAGCTTTTCCTACCGAAAGGTTGTGTAAAATGGCCTCCGAGAACGGCTACAAATTCGTCCTATCGGAGTGGCCGGAATTGGTGGAGCCACTCACCAAAATGGCAACGCTAACTGGGGCCTACCCCTACCTGTTCTCTTCGCAAAACCCTCGGAAACCAGCAAAGGGATGCTCGAGCTGGAGCGACCTGAGTATGCGCGTGACCATCGAACGATCTTCGCCGTGATGGTGACGATACCGACGCGGCAGGGCGCGGCAGTGGTGAGTAGCTTCGGAGTAGCTCCTCGCGGAGACAGCCATTGAAAGGTAGCGCACCAAGAATCCGATAGCGACTTGGCCAACTGAAGCCGTCTCGCACACGAGCTTGGCTGGCGGAGCTGTGTGTAGTACCTCTAGTGGAGCGGTGCTTGGACAGTGTGCGATAGTGTGGGTGAAGACGTCCAATCCTTCTCCCGCTTCTTCCATCCGCCTTCTCAAACCCCTGCAAGCGAAATGAGCGCGGTCACAGCACGCAAACCGCTGCTCGACCGGCCAGGCAAGCGCTCAATTTGCCACCAAGTGGTCGTTTGGAATTTTGCTTCACAGAAAGAAAATTCTGCCGGCAGACGTGAAACAGCGTGGCAGCAGACTCGCGCAGAGCGTTGACGTTTGTTTCGCCTTGTCGCCGATGCCGAAGCTTGACAGCCCCGTGCCCCTGCACGCTGTCCACGACGCGAAAGCTCCGCGACAAAGCTGCGGTGATGCGGTGCGATGGAAGCTTTGCTCGCGATTCCAGAGCCATCCGCGGCCTCAGGCGGAAGACGGTTTGTGATTGATGCGACGTGCCTACCCGCGTGTCCGCCCAGGCGGCTCGGACGTCTCGCCTGACTCCGTTGTGGCGCGTTGCTGCCGGCACAGGAGGCCATGCCTAGCCACCACCACCACGCGCACATGTCCGAATGGTACCTGACGCTACCTGGTATTATTGGCAAACGGGCGGGCACGAGGCGTCTCCCAAGGCCACGGACACCGCTGGAGGCAGACGAATGCAGCTGCCGCAACGAGAATGAATGCGCGCCAATTACTTCGCGCGAACTATTGATTGCCTGGCTGCGTGCCTGCATCTGGGCGGAATTATTGATAATGATGTTGATGTGTGTGTGAGAGCTGCTGCAGCCGCGGATGTCGTAAAAGGGATCGCCGACGGGGGCTCGGACAGGGAGGATACGAGGAGCAAGATGAAACCAGGCAAATGACAACAGGAGGGACCCTGGGCAGGCAGGCGACGAGGGCGAGTGGTCGTTGGCAGTTGCAGCGACGAGCGTTGTCGGTGCCCGAAGACAGCAAAGGCGAACGGAGGGCTAACGGAGGGCTAGCGGAAGGCTAACGGGACAGGGCTGATCAGAGAGAGAGTTTGCCGGGGGTGGGCATTGGTTTGGGCGGTGCACACAATGGCACATGACGGCGCTGCTGCAGTCATGCCAGGCTGCTTCCTGTTGCTCATCAGCTGCTGCAGCAGCAAACGGATGCGAGATGCTGCAGCAAAATTAGCTCAGGCTTGGCGCAGGAAGGCGTTAGGTTGCCTGGTGCTGCGTAGCGTCTGCATCCGCGTCTGCGTCTGCGTCTGCGTCTGCGATATGCGGCAGCTCGCTCGTGGGCGTGGGCGTGCTCCTTTCCCTGGCAGCCAGGCAACGCACGTACACTCACCGCCCTCCAAGGATCCGCCGAGGGGCCTGCGGATTGGGCGGTCTATGCGTTGCCTAGTTTTGCATCATGGGAAATGACTGTCGACATGGCTCTCGTCATCCTGCTACATATATCAGGCACTGCGCCTCCCTCGCACTAGTCTTTCCTCACTCCACGACTACTACCGACTACTTCTACTGCTGCTTCATCGACAACGACAGCTCCTCCGAGGACTCACGTCTATACACGACTGCTACGACGATACAACGATACAGCCCCGACGCTGCCACCAACCACAACTACTACTACTACAACGCTCTCATTGCTGTCTACCTCGACCTACTTCCACAACACCACCGACCAACCAACACAATGCCTGGCGCTCAGTTCCCACCATGCCCTGGCCCTCCACCGACCCGCCCTCTGCCTCCGCTCCCCACCAAGTGAGCGAGCACTCAAATCAAACCAGCCGGTCCCGTTTGATCGACGACATCGCTCCACTCTCGTCTTACGAGGGTCCGATACATACCGCACCCGACTCGACTTGTAACTGCCAGGAGACACGCAAGCGATTGCCTACGAGGCATCGAGTCCGACCGCATACCAGCTGATGTTTCCACCACCTCGACTGGATACGCATCGTCGACCGCAGGAGCGAAGCTGGACTTCTCGTTCTCCACGGAACACTCTCGACTGCTACCTTCTTCGACAACCATGCCCATGAGCTGGCATGCTTTCTCCACTACGTCTTATTTATATCTCGATCTCTCGGAAACCGCATCTACGAATCCTCCAACACCCCGCTCATACTCTAATAATCGATCACGCATCACACCATCGTCGCTAACTTCTATCTCTTGGGGCTGCTGGACGGCATGTACTACTATAACGGACTCTTCGCGATCATCACCAGGGCTGTGATTCACGGGAATGGGCTTCGGTTAGCAATGGTTTAATGTACTTGTAGCTGATTTACACACATGCATGCATGGGGCGTTGGCTGTTTTGGATATCGAGGGCCATGTGTTGGCTACGGAGGATGACGATGATATACCCCAGCGGCAGCTGCAGCGATTGCGCGCCTAGTGTTATTTCTTGATAGTGGTTCGACCTAATGAACGGTCAGAGTCAACCGGCTCCATTACAACCTCCACATGGCCTATCTGTTCTCGTTCTTCCTTTCACGCGTGCCTCGCTTCTCGATAAGCGAGGTAGATATGCGGCATGAAGGACGGTCATGAGATAGCTCCGCATTGCTTTATTGGGAATTAGCTGCATGCTACATACGTGTATGCACGTCAGTCATTCGTGCTGTGACTGCTCTCTGCGTGATCAAACTCGTTTACAGCCCTGAGTGCCCTCTCTTCTACTCCCGGACATTTGCACATTTACTTGGCAGTTCGTACAAAAACCAGCGCGGCACCAGAAACACCGACGCTGCGACTTGCCGTCCGTGGAGAAGATTGACAGCGCAATATATTTGCATGCTGTGAAACGTATTAATTGCTTGCTTGCCGCATGAGCCGCGGACACCAGCTCCGGAGCTTCGCGCCTCGTACTTCCTGGATCCTCCTTTCCCACACCCTACGACATCGGTACCGATATATTGTTTGTCAGATTCCACGCCGTACTGCAATAGCAGAAGCGCCAATGCGTTGGCTTATTGGGAGCTGTTCATTCACCGCCCAACGCCACCACCAGGAGGAAGGTGAAGTCGTTCGCTGGTAGCCCGGTACGGTACCTGGGACCTGCAGCTTGCCGTTAGCGATGCGGTGCGCTGGCACGCTCGATCACGTCTGTTTCCTGGTTGCTGGCTACAGACTTGCGACCACGCACACCGCATGCACGCCTCGTGCCTAGCTCGAGCAATTGGTTGGTCACTAGCCATTTCTGTTTCTGAACATAGAAACGTACTCGACTTTGGGGCACCGCTCGAGACAGCTCACCTCTCGGCACATCGCAAAGTCCTAGGAGCGCAGGGCAATGTCGTGCTCAGAACGGTCTCATGTCTACCCAATTCCTGGAGGAAAGAACAACTGGCCAGGCCCAACATCGTTCGCTGGCGCCCGGCACTGGCAAGGGATCGTCAAGGCACTTCACTTTAAGCTCACCTCAGCCGTTTCGCAACAGATGACAGACGACGCAGGGTCTTTCCTTGCACCGCACTCCTTTTCGTGAGGGCTTCTCGAAATAATTCTGCGAGGCTGTCATCTGGCCTAGGAGATGAGTGATCAACACCTGGCATCTGCGCAGGAGACGCTTATTGCCAATCTCATTCTTCTTGACACGTACTATGGCGGGTGTTTTCGGCGCTGAGCTGCGCTTTCTGGCGAACCGGTAAGGTAGGTCTGCTAATACCTCCTACCTTGAAACAGCTGAACGCCGCGCAGTGGCAGGACTTGAGACGACAGTCCGTCACCAAGGAAGGCTTCTCAAACGCCGCAGGATGTCATGGTTTTGTCAATCTCACGGAGCTGTCTGATCTACCAACCACCGGACAATTGATACCTTGTCCCGGATGCGGCTCCATGTGCTCGACATGCATGCCTATCACCGTCCTGCAGCGAGGACTGGCGCTCAGCAGGACACATGTCACCGCAATTTCATAGACGGTCGACGACGACTCAGCTTGGTTGCAACAACTTCTACCTCTCATAAAGTAGCAGAAGCCGGTGTCTGGAATCTCAAGTGAAGAGAAATGCGATTTTGAGCACTGTCATTTCTGAGGAAGCCTTAAATCATCTTTGAAAACGCCCAAGAATTGTGTCGGCCAAAGAGAAATCGGACTGTGCTTCCTTCACCAGAGTTCTTCTGTTCGCTGATGAGAGCGGCTTTCCAGCTTCAGCAAAGCCTTGGAACGCCTTTGAAACGTCCTCCGAGTACGAATGCACAAAGCAAATGCGCACGACACGCTGTGCGAGCGACGAGACGTCCCAAAATAGCCCTTGGTGTGTATCACTTCAGGATAAGTTCACCGGACACCCGGGCATGTTGTCGGAGATCCACGCCATGACCCCTGGGTGACAGGTCACTGCTACAGGCTCGTCGAAGCTGCTGAGATGAAGCAGGACCTCTTCCAGAAGTATGCCAAACATGGAAATTTGTCATCTTGAGTCGACATGAACGTCAAATTGACTCGAGAGGTCGCCAAGCTTCATAACCAGCTGTCTCTGGTACAGTTATTGCATGCTGGATACTCCGCGTTTCACAACGTTCTACGCGACTCAAAAGGCATCTCGCATTGCCAGAATCCGGCAGGCGCTGCGCCCCTGGCTCGAGACATCCGGTTACCAACTGCATGGCTCGTCCCTGGACTCCCTGCATTGAAGAGCCGCGCGCGCACCGCCGTGGACGCCCGGTCAGGCTGCAACGTTGATCGCTGTCCTGTATCTGCATTCTTTGGACACCTTCCTCATTACTGCCATTGTTGCTAAGGCTCCTCAGTCCAGCACTCGACTTGGCTCATGAGGCCTCACTAGCTTCCCGACTCTTCCGTGATACATCTGGTGAGCGGACATTACTGTTGAGCCGTCCTTCTTGGCCCCACTTCAACGCCAGCACACGGCCATGAGTTTCACGACAGATCAGTACAGGTGTCAATCAGACGGTCTTCCTCGCATCAAAAGCTTAAGTATGCTTAATCGTCGATCGACCGTGGCCGTCAGAGTCCAGAACAAGTCTCAGAAAATAGCATTGGGTATTACGGACGCTTCGCTCCGTTGTTGTGGCCAAGATTGAATGCCGTGGAAACGACTGCAGGGACGGAATGGCGCTGACAGCGCCAACGGCTTCTGCCGGCTCTCCCTCAAACATGGCGGCTGCCCTTATTGCAGGAGCTGTGGTGAACTCTTTCTGATTCTTTGACAGGTTGTGACAGCTTGTTGTTGGTCTTTCTGTTCCAGGAACACTGTTTGTAACAGCTGCAGCATGCGGCATGTTAGCCTGGATTTGCGAGGAGGTATATCTTCTTGCGCCTCTCGCTTCTGTAAGTCTTTCTATCTCATCAATTCGCTTCTGCTCTTCTTTTGGTGGCTCAAATTCATACCTTTCTCTTCTCTCTACTGCAGCTCCTCCTCTTCGTTGCTCTTGCAGTACTTGGATGACTTCTCAGTCGACGACCAACATCATCAATCAAATATGCTAGTACAGGTCAATCTCCTCTGGTGTCTTCGTCCTTTACTCGAACGAGTAGAACGAAGGAGAATCATTCGGGCGCTCTGCCGTCGGCGACATTCCATCACGTCCCGAGGGTAGAAAAAGTCCCTCCAGCCAAGTCGGAGTTACATTTGCCATTTCCACCACAGCGCAGGACGCTTTCATCACCCATCAGAAAACAAGCAGTACAATGGCTACTGCAGCAACCACCACGCCCGCAGTCCCTCCTGCGAAGACCAAGATGAAGACCGCCCCAACGGTTAAGAAGCTCAAGACTCCCTCCAAGGCTCCTGCTGTCCAGATTGCAGAGGAGGTTTCTATCTCGCCGGAGACTCACATTGCTTGGACGGCCCGGAGTAAGCTGTCTCATGAGGCTCAGCAGCGCGATCACAAGTTGAGACAGCTTGTCGGACATGCGAATTTGTTGGATAAGCTTGTTGTTGAGCTTGCGGAGGAGAGGAGAAAGGAGTGTGGGAGGCGAGGCTAGGAAGGGTGGGTTGTGTCGTGCGGATGCAGGACCTTTTGAACGGGCTTCTCGATGGAGGTCCCGTGCAGGCGTACGGCCAAGGCGAAGGAAATGCTTTATGCCAGGAGTATCTGCAAACGGGGCCAACATTGCACTGGATCTTTTCCAGCACTTCGCCACTGGAGATACTGAATAGAATGCTCCAAATGACACGGGAAGTCTCCGTCGCTCACAACATGGCTCCCACGCTGGATACACGAGGAATCATTCTCGGCCGCTTGACCTATCTACGAAGCCAGTAATCAGCTCGATCTTGGCTCCTACAAGCTGCAAGATATGGGGAAGTCTTAGTGCTGGAACACATCGACATACTTCAGCGATCTTGAAGATAGCAAGCTAGAGCATGCCCAGCAAAGGCTGCAGTGATAGATTCAGTAGTCATACATAAAGACATCCCAGGAGTGTCAACGCTACTGCTCAAAGCCAACTTTCCCCAAGTCTCTCTGCGTCCGTTCATATACAAATTAGTATGACAACACAACTATGTAGGCAGAGCTGCGAGAAAGAGGAGAGTAGTGTAAAGGTCCTACTAGTTTTGATGCCCGCGAGGACCCTTTGTCGCAAAAATAAACTCAGTATATATTGTATATTTTTTCGTCTTCCTTCAATCCGGCGCTTTGGCGGAGTGGTTATCGCGACAGCCTAGAAAGCTGTTTCCTTCGGGAGCGCAAGTTCGAATCTTGCAGGCGTCGTTGCAGCAAAATCGAATTTTTGATTTTTGGTTATATTGTGGTGAATGAGCGTTGGCCAGAGATTTTTGGCGAGATTCGCGTGCAGCCGGGCGTGCCAAGACGTTGTTTCCCAAGGACCATACGCTTTCCTGGCTTCTTGCGTTGGTTTCATACCAGTTTGGCTACATGGAGCGTTGAAAATGTGTCGGCGGTGCACAGGGTGTAGTAAGATTTTTGGGGTGCCCGTGTCTTCTTTTGTACGTTGGATAGCCGTGCGAGTCTCCCCGTGACCTATCACACGCGATGTTTGGAACTGCACGCTTGCAGCAGAATAACGTCGTGCTTTCTCCTCCAGGTCGTTCTGTCAACATCTTGTTGACTTCATTCTCATCGGGACGCTGTCTGCCGGTGCTCAATGGCCCCGGAATTTCTATTCTCCGCGTGGAGGGCCGTTGCTAAAGGCCCGTGCGCGGGCGGCTTCACGTATTCCTCGAGCATTGGCTGATGTATGTATTCGACGCACCCGCGTGTCGTGTGAAACAACCTGTTTCGATGCCTCATCGCTTCTGGAATCCGCTCTTGAAATAGTTATCTGCATTGAAATCGGCAAGCCATTGATGATCTCCTCGACGCCAGACAGCAAAAGCATCGCAGAACCTCGCCAAACCGCATGATGGCGCTGTCAGGCACAGCAGCAACGCAACCGCTTACTTGCGCGCGATGCCTCTCAAGAAAACTGCAGCGGCGATCCTGCATGCCTACGGCAAGGATGTACTATTCCACAGAGTCCAGGATGCCACGAGTCGCGAATCCATCCTTTTGGGCTTCAATGATCCCGCGTTTTCTACGACGACCGACCGAAGCAGAAAGAGCTGCTGCGCTTGCGAAAAGGACAACTGCTGGCGCTGAAGAGCGTCGCGTCGGTCTGACCTTCCTGTTCCTGGGTATCCTCGTCGGGTCCAACGCGATCAACATTCTTTCACTACGCCGAGAAATGCTCAACTTCTCGCGGCTCACAGAAGCAAAGCTTGAAAAGCTGCGCGAGGTCGTGCAGCGTTTGAAGAATGGAGAGAACGTCGATGTCAGAAAGGAGCTGGGCACTGGAAATCGAGAAGCTGAGCAAGAGTGGGAAGAGGTCGTAAAAGAGCTGGGAAACACCGACATGCTGGCCGAACAATGGAACAAGCGGGCAGCCCAGCGAGCCGAGAAGCAAGAGCTTCGAGAGCAGGACAAAGATCGAAAGCATGATGAGAGGCAACGAGGACAAGCTGCACCCACGCCTACGGAGGCACGCACTGAGGAGTCTTCTGAAGCTGGCAAGGCATCTAGGCCAAAGTTCCTCATGTGAATGAAGGCTGTGGCTAAGAAACATCGTAAGGGACCTTTGAAGATGGACCAGGTGCATTATGGGGCGATGGTACACATCAGGAAGATTGTAACAGCCCTAAAACGCCGTGCACCTCAAGCAAACGCCTTCTCGGGGCTCGTATCAATCACCTCTAGTGTACAGGTCAAACTCATGGTCACATCAACGCCGGAAGTCTGGAGACAATCATCTCACAAAAAGACCTCTCCCCACCTGCCGACCTGATTTAGTGTCTGCAAAATGTCATTAAGAAGGGAGCACTCACCCAAAGTCCTTATTGCCCTGATTACCACCTTGCCAATACACCCTTGAGTCTTCAAACTCGCCGTCGATCGTATGCTCGACATACTTCTGGGTCACCGCCATTGCGCGGGCCTGATCGCGGACACGCAGTTGAAACTTGAATGGCATTGGCTTGGCGATCAGAAGCCTGGAAAAGTCCATTGTCGGATCTGAGTCATATGGCATTCTCGACCTCCGATCTGCGGTACTCTGCCCATTTTCCTCGGTCCAGAACTTCCAGGCACCTGGAATGTCCAAAACAAAGTCCTCGACTCTGGATCCAGTGGTTTTGGCACATTGACTGTCATGCTGCGCTTCTCTGGTATTTGTGCTTGAGAAGACTGAGCAGACACCACTCTCTCCAGTCCCATGGCTTGTAGGTCTCTCCGAATCGCCAGACAAGCTAATTGCTGAATCATTGGCGTGCATTGCAAAGCCACTGGGCGCTCCTTCAAGCAGCTTTGTCGGAGCGAGGCAGTCCATGCCCTCAATGACCGGACGATGTGCAGTATCCAAGAATGCGTTGTCCATTGAGATGCTGATAGCTGAGTCGTTCGCATGGTGGGCGATGAATGGAGGACGAACATCGCGATGCTCTGCTGAAGACCACCTGCTCGAGGCCACCGACTCATGGCTATCTCGTCTGGACGTCATACTGAAGCTCGGAGCGTTTGCGGGGCTCTCTTCAGCCGGCTTGCTTTCGCCTTCAGGATGAATAGAGAACAACCATGCACATGCGCCGACTCCAACAAACAGGTCCGCTTCGGTCACTGCCATTCCTTGGCAGGTACGACGCCCGTAGCCGAACTGAGAGTACTGCGAGATGGTCGGAAACTTCGACAGCGGCTCTTTGTATGTTGGAAAATCTGGTGTGAGCCATCTTAGAGGATTCCAAGAGTCGGGATCCGGGAACACATTGGGGTCGCGAGAGATTGACCATTCAAGTGGATGGATGACGCTTCCTTTGGGGATGTGATATCCTTCGTAGACGTCGTCCTCGGTCACTTCATGAGGAATGCCTGCAGATTTGTCAGCTGAGACTGCCATGGTTACGGATTTTACTTACCAGTTGGGACTGGTGGACGCCATCGCAAAGTCTCGCGAATGAAGGCACGCAAGACAGGCATATCCGGCATGTCTTGAAAGGTAGGCATTCGATCTCCAAGTACTCGATCGATCTCTTCGTGAAGAACTGGTTGGTACTTGGGGTTGTGTCGAAGGGCAAGGCAGAAACTCTGCATCGGCGCGGCAATCGTCAATGCTCCAGCAATTCCATGCATTCCAACAGCATAAGCACCCTCAGTATCCGAAGCGAATCCCCAAGATTTTTGATTCTCCAGAAACATGCTCGTCCACGATGGCTGCTTCTTTTCACCCAACGACGGCAGCAATGGCGGCACAGCACCGCCTTCAGTGCTTGGCCTTGAAGCCAAAGATTCTCGTACCTCCTCTTGCATTGTTTCGAAGAACTTCTTTTCAGTGCGACCGCGCCGCAGCTCCCAGGCCTTGGATTTGCTGAGCTTCTCTGGCAAGGACATGACAAAAGGCAGCTTGTTTCCGAAGGCGCCGGTCGGCGAAACGCCTATCAATAGTTCCCGAGCACGTTGCTTGAGCTCCTCTGCTGGCGCTGGTGTGCCCCAGGCGAGACGACTCGTGATGCGGGCGACATACGACTCCATGGCATGGTTGTACTGTGAAGGGTCTGCCATGAGCTCCATGAGCAGACGAATGGATTCTAGCTCGGGATACGAAAAGAATGATTCTCGTTCACTCTTGTCCATGATCTGCTTAGCGAACCTGCGTTGGCGAGACCATAACACTATCAAACGACTGTCATTACGTGCAGAGAACGGCTGGCCCAACATTTGATGGGCCCACTTACAGTTCTTGCTCATCAGAGGGAGATACTGGCCGCTTGTACGGTTGTCGTTCTCCAACGCCGGAATGAAAGGTCGATCAGAGTAGATTGCGGATCTCTTCGAAAGTAAGTCATGGGCGATTCTGTCTCGTGCGATCCAGACGTGGTTTGTGCCAGCCAGGTTTACTTGGTAAATTGGACCATATTCGAGCGACCATTCATGGAACTTCATCCAGGAGCATTTCGCGGGCAGTTCGAGCACACTGCCTATCAGTGGCAAGCCTGAAGACTGTCAGCATCTTTTCGACGTGCTGCATGCGAGCGTCACTTGCCTTTGGGGCCCGGGAGTCTTTCACCGAGCCGGACTGCTCTTGCTTGCCTGTGTTCTAGGATCTTTGAGACGACCAGGACGATGGTCACCGTCGCAACCAGTATTAGAGAAAGGACAGCCATCGCATCAGCTCGAAACAGGCACAGATGCTTCCCCTGGCCAAATTGGAAAAAATGATGGCAAAGAGTGAGACGAAAGACTGGAAAACTACACAAAGATAAATTGAGGAACAGCTCTGGAGGAATTGGGAAAGATGGTAACAAAAGGGAACAGCCAATGGCTCTGCGTTGCAAGCACTGCAGGCCAATGTCGAAAAGAATGAGCAAGCGATGATGGCGATTCCGTAGCCATGTCTGGGCGATGAGCACTATTTGGAGGTCCTACAGTGTCTCCCTGACAGAGGCAAGGAGCCATTGTGCATCACACGGACCCAGATGGAGCGCTTGGATACAGAGGAGGCCCACCCTTGATGCTGCCCGTGCGCTGCAGACAACCCAAGAGGATGCGAAGACGTGATCATCTTCGAGCAATCTATGTGTGCATACAGTATCGCCGTACGTGTGCGCCGCGGACGTTGGGCTTCTACGAGAAACTACTGTCGTAACCTACACTCTATTATATCAATCCTCAAAGCGAAAGCCAGATCCTTCGAAGCTTTGTGTGGTAGCATGAACACATCATGCCCGTGCACTGGCATTTTGCTTCAGGGAGGAGAAGCGTATCGCGTACAATTGCTGTCCACACACAGAATCAGTCCCCTCGCCCGAAGACAGCAAATCGCCCGTTGTCTGGTGGTCGCCTTCCAATGCGGCGGTGTTCTCTAAACATAGGGACGAGAACAACCAGCGTCTCGGGTATCTTTGGACGTTCCGACAGCCCAATCACGGAGCTAGAAGGGTTTGGAGAACCACGCTTCTTGTTGGAGAGCCGTAACTTTTGATTGCGCCCAGTATCAGAAGATCTGGGCTCCACGATTCAACAAGCGTGGCATAGCTGTGTAACCCGAGGATGGCGCCGGCGTCGTGCCGTCGGAGAAGGGTCGACACGAAGTCGACTTGTTGCATTAAGCAAATCATCAGTCCATGCGGCTGCAACGCAAAAGCGAATCTCAAAATGGGGTGAGGTTGAATGCAAAGTGGTGGAATTATCAGCGAATAACTCAGATTCGAATGCCGCAAAGTTTGATGTACTTTGAAGCTAATCAGACATGTTCTTCGTTAGTTACAGCCTGACTGACTCAAACATGACGCGCTGTTGCGCATGAACGTGTGATAGTATTGGCTGCCATGGGACCGCTTCTGTGTAGCCGTACGCAGGTGTAGATCGTGCAGGTGGAGCAGACGTGCTTCTCTCGCGTGGTTTCATGCCTTCCGCGAAGTCCACGGGAGCATACCGAATCGGAACCAACGTGTTACGCTAGCAGTCGACTTCTGCAACCGAACAAGCCGTGGCCTGGAGTCTGGTTGAGCGCAACTCTGGGCCAAGTACTTCTCCCCGTGCGCGTGTGCTCGTCAATCGAGTGGAATAAGAGGAGGACTTGCGAGAGGTTCGAGCAGAATTGGTGCTCATCGAACTCGTCTTTGCGATCCCGCTGGTGCTGAAGTTTCGCCGGACGCTGAAGTTCTTGATCGCAAAAGTGCATCATCGCCTCTGTTGCATCTAATCAAGAGCAGAGAGCAGACTACTTCCTTCTCCTTCTGGGTGCAAATTGATCACACCATCGAGCCTTCTATTATTATTGTGTTGTGCAGGCCAGACCATCGAAGCGCTTGTGGGTGTGTGTGCAACCTGTACATTAGCTTGAAGACATGATGCTGGTGTCGATCATCGCTAGCACCTTCTTCATGCATGTGATAATCCCGAAAGAAAATGACTTACTGACCGACGTCGCCTGCCATACATGCATGATCCCAGCAGGCAGGCGGCAACAGTCCAACAGCGCTCATCAAGAAGACAACAGGAACAAGAGGAGAATCGGAACTTTACATCAAACGCGCGAGCACTGCACGCTGCTCCATCGCGCGTGCGTGGTTGACTGGCTGACAGGCCTGATGCCGGACAAGGCCCACACGACGTTGATGCCTCGTGCTCTTCCGATGCGTAGTGTTCGCATTGGCAAGCCAGAATTGAGTGCTTGGCCGTCGGAACAAGATGTTCATGTTCCCGAACGATGGGTTGCTCCATCTTGAGCAAGTCTCAAAAGTGCTTCACGTTGAAGTGGAAGGAATCGGGCATCTGAAGTTGACGCTTCGACAGGGACTCTGTACCTCTATTTCTATAAGATCCCTGTTCACGACTTTGCCGAGCGCTTAGAGACCTTATCGCGACACCATCCATGGGCACGGATATAGGGCCAGATTCTTAAGTCACCGGTGCAAGGAGAGATCAAAGCGTCAACTCGAATCAATAGTGTCGGCAGAACCTCTCGAAACTGGATCCAATGAACTGCCTCGAAGACCGGGCGGATTTGTTCGGGCTGGGACTCAGGGCACGGATGTTCGGCGAGCAGAGTATTCGTGGCGGACCCCATAATAGGTTTGACTGGAGCATATGTACAAATGCCGTCCTGCATTAACTTCATCTGTTGTCGATGGAGGTGAAGAAGGACCCATTCGCGAAATTTTTGAGATGTGTTGGGCTGGATTATGTCAGCAACGAGCAGGGCAGCTTCCTTCTCCGCAGACGGTGTCGTCTTCCTCGGCAACGACATGATCGCCCGAGCGTCGGGAACGTAGCGTCGTCGAAAGCGATGCATGCCGTTTTACATATCCAAAGCTGTTGTATCTAAGACACTTTTAACATATTGACATTTTCAAGATGCCTGAATCAATCATCAACGAGACGGATCTAGCGCTGGATCGCTACGACCACGGCATCTTCGTCCTGACCATGAGAAAGGCGCCAGAGAACCGAATCAACTCAGCGTACGCACAAAAGCTCATTGCAGCGTATAACACAGTACACAAAATCCTGGGTGATGATGCAGAAGGAGCAGTCATCACCAAAGGCAACGATGCCAAGTTCTGGTGCACAGTATGGTCCACCAACAATTGCTTCCCGACTGGGCCAAAGTATTGACAATTGAAATCTGAACAGGGCCTTGAACTGGATGAAGCGGACAACAATCCATACGCAAACTCCGAAGGCTTCTACCCTCTGCTAGCAACCCTCGTGGATTTTCCATTCCCAACCATCGCGCTCATCACAGGCCATACATTTGGCGGCGCAGGACCCTTCGCCCTAAGCCATGACTACCGCATCATGAACAGCAAGCGCGGCTTCATATCAATGCCACCTGTGAACCTCGGATTGCACTTCCCCGGCATAGGCGCTCTACCGCGACTGAAGTTGCAGCCGCAGGTCGCCAGGAAGATGCTTCTTGAGGCACACCGCTGGACCGGGAAGCAGGCTCTCGAGGACGGCATCGTCGATGAGATTGCAGAGCCAGAGAAGATGCTCGATGCTGCGATGGAGCTGGCGAAGAAAGTTGCGCCGAAAGCGAAAATGGGCGTCTTCTCGCTTCTACGAAATGAATTGTATGGCGAGGCGGCAAGGCATTTTCGAGAAATCAGCTACATCCACGGCAGGCGTGTGGGCGCACCGGCGAAAGCTAAGATATGAATCGATGCAATAGTGTGCAATGACACGATTGATTCGTCTCATCTACATCCCTACTTCTAAAGCTTCGCTAAAATGTTCTGAAGACTGCCTTGCTGTCCCTTGATGACCTCCTCATTCTTGTAGTAAGGATCGAACGTGATTTCGTTCAACGGGTTGAGCCTATGGGCTCTGTTAAAGAGGTCCTCGTACACCTTTCCGTCCGATCGGCCCAGAGCACTGTCGAGCAAGAAATCAGGTACACACCAAGCGTCGACAAGGCGTACAGCGTGAGGCCTGATACGAGCCATGAGCTCCTGAATCTTCGCAGGTAGAGCGTCCAGCTCTTCGTCTGAGACTGCGCCTGCCTTGACAAAGTCTCTAGCTTCATTCTCCATTGTGAACATCGCAAAGAGCCGGAATTGCAATTGCAGGTGCTCCTTGAGTGTCGGAGACAGAGTCGATTGCGACATGGCCTCGTAGAAGTTCGTGACCAAGATGGACTGCGATTCTGCAATGCTGATCTTTCGAAGTTGCAGGAGCATGTCGTTCCAGCTGCGCTTCTTCTCAATACGATCGACGTAGGCACGATACGTCAGATCGCGAGAACGTCGAATGAAGGCCTTGACCAAGTTCTCATCATTCGCGAAGATTGGGAAAGGCGATGGACGTCCTGAAGACCTCTGTTGCAGCCATTCTCTGCACGAGTGTTCCATCTCGTCCTGTGCCTGGCCCTTCGCAGCGACAGCAGCTTCCATACGCTTAAGAAGATAGCTCGCAGTCTGCTGCGTAATCATCCAATTATCTCCCTCGACTGTCGGCTTCGAAAGGTAGTCATTGTTGAGCTGGATGAAACCACTCGAGGTCATGAACCCATGTCCGCCCATAGCCCTCCGGCATGTCTCGATGCTATTGGCAGCCAATTCAGTGCACAGACTCTTCAGTCCAGAAGATTGAGCATGTAGGATCGCCAGCTTGCTGAAATCTCCTTGGTCGATCTTCGCTCGTGTGCTTGAGTACAAGTTATGCATTGCCTCACCGGTATAGTGAAGAGCGTATGCAGTCGCAAGCAATGGCAAGATGCGGACCTGCACCGTAGGATAGTCCAGAACGGACATCTCGGGGGCTTGCATGTCCTTGCTATCTCTGTCTGAAAATTGTCTCCTAATAGAGGTATATCGTACTGCAATCGTCACAGCGCGGGCTATGATCAAGCGAGCGTGCATGATGATGCTGGCCCGCACTGCAGTGAGACTACCGTACACGACGGCGCTGGTAGATGAGTGTCAGCCGACAGATTCTTGCATGAGCAATTCAGGCCGGCTCATGAGGACTTACGGATTTGCAGGCTTGGTATAGGCACAAGTCTCTGGGTCGACCTTGGAGTATCGCGACAGCATTGCGCTGTGAGGCACGCGGTAATTATCGAAAAGGAGGTATCCATTGTCCATTGGCGCATAGCCATACTTCGGTCCAATGTCGCCTACGACAATACCTGGGAAAGGTTTGTGTGTCTTGAAGTCTCGAATCTGGACAATAAAAGGGTGAGGTCCATGGTTGACCAGTTCAGTTGACTGTGGCGACTTCGGCACATGAAGCTGTGCAACTACGATTGCATGATTTGCTGTCCGTCCCATTGATCCATTCCACCACTTGCTTGCAGTCAGAGTCGGACTGTGGATGATGAAGTTCTTCTGCTTGGGGTCCCAAGTGGCACGACATTCCAGTCCACGGACGTTGCTCCCATGCCCAAGTTCCGTTTGTGCATAGCATCCAATTACTTCCCAAGCTTCAATCTTTGGCAGCCAGTAGTTTCGTTGCTCGTCGTCTCCTTGCTCTCTCACGGTCGTGGGAAACATTGATTCGTGTACCATGAAGGGACTGACATCGTCGCAAAGATAGATCGCCATGCGGTGATCTTCGTCGTCCCAGCCATATTGGTCCTTGTATCGCCTCAGCTTCTTGGCTCTCGCCAGTCCGAGGTGATATCGCTCTGGCCTGGACAAATTGAACTGTTTTGTTTTACTGAACAGTCGATCCTTCTCGAGGATAGGAAGGATGCGCTGCTGTCGACTTAGGAAGTCTTCTCGCGAGAGTAAGTGCTTGGCCAGCTCATCTCGAGGCACATTCGATCCATCACGCTCCTTGGCCAGCAGGTCCGGACCTGTCGGAGAAGCCGGCTTGAGATTGTCTGAGAAGTCTCGCATGATGCCCAATTTGGAGATTCCCGGTGGGAAGTAGACGTTGTTTCCTAGATTCGCCTCCCTGTCCTGCTTTTCAGAGAAGTAACGATGCACACTAGATCTGTCCGAGAACTCAGAGGCTCCCAGTTCTCGATGCCGTCAAGTAATACTAACAGTACTGCGTAATGTCCGATATTATCAAAGAAGTAGTCTTCATGTCATCCAGTCCGTGTCAACGATCATCAGCTGCATACCCTCGGCATGCCAAACCGAAACCGGCAGCACGGCCAAACTCAGTGCCATGATCCCCACGATCTCCACGAATGCGGGGCAACCGGCTGTTGTGTGACATTCACTCGCCAGACTTCAAGTCGAATCCGTGACAGCCGCTTCCTTGTGCTCAATTTGCAAGCATTGAAGCGACTTCGGCTTGACAACACACAACAACAATGAGCACCAAATAATCCATCCTTGCAGCCAGAATTACATCGATGCCAACACCCAAGTTTCCGAGCATTGCAGCGCTGTTCCGTCAAGTAGAAAGAAAAGCAGTCAATTCAAGCAACACATCCGAGCGAGATCCCAACACGGTGTACAAGGAGGATGTCTTACCTCTGCAAACGCTGCTGAAAGAACAGTGGAAAATGGGCGACTTCAACGACCGGACTCTGCACGTTCCGGAGCATAAAGGCCGCAATATCTTACCATGCCATCCTCTCTTCAATCGATTAGTGCGATTTGCACATGCTGTCCCGCCGAGATTGTGTGTCAGAGACATCAATGCCGGGGTCGAGGCAACTCATCTGCAGCTTTTGACAGATGCCATAGCCTTTCGTGAGCGAGTCTGGGAAGGCCTTGGGGATGGAGTCAAACAGGCCTTGGACCGAAGAGAGGATGTCTATATCGCCATTCTTGCTCCAGGTGGATATGAATTCACAGTCGCCATCCTGGCCGCGCTAGCTCTAGGTGCCGCAGTAGTACCGATGACGGTAGCACTACCACCAGAGGAGGCATTGTATTTTGCTACGAAATCCCGTGCCGCCGCAGTGCTGGTATCAGATGGTGCTCTGCGTCTGGGACTGGCGCTCGAGAAGTTGGTCAAGGACGCAAGCCCGCAAAGTCCTTTCGTATGCATACCGGTGGCGCCTTCCACAAACTGTCCGCTTCTCCGTCCGGCACAGCTCATCGTATCATCAGACCTCTTTTTGGACGACAATGCGCCTGGAGTTGTAATCTTCACCAGCGGTACAACCGGCCCACCGAAAGGAGCCGTGATGCGACGAGCATTCGTTCACGATGAAGCACTGAGCGTCGTGGACCATTACAACGTGACACAAGACGACGTTCTCATGCATCTCTTGCCGGTACACCACGCGACAGGGATTGGCATGATGTTCTTTCCGTTCCTGATCGGCGGAGCGCTTCTAGAATTCCGGAGCGGCAGCTTCAGCCCAGAATGGACCTGGGAACGATGGCGTCGAGGGGACAATCTTTTCTTCTCTGGCGTTCCAACCATCTACATGAGAATGATGCGGTACTTCCAGCAGAACCTGTCGTCACGTCCAGAAGCCCAGGAATACATCGACGGAGCGCGAAGAGTCAGAGCCTGTATATGCGGCACCTCTGCACTGCCAAAACCCATCGCAGATTGGTGGGCGAATCTTCGAGGCCAGAACATCCTGCTTCGATATGGCATGACCGAGACCGGAGCGGTCTTCAAGGTGAGATTGGGGGACCAGAACGTGCCTGACGGGTCTGTCGGAAACATACAACCCGGCTGCGATGTGCGGCTGTCAGAAGGCGATCAAGGCGAGATTCTGGCGAAGTCGCCTGGCATGTTCTCCCATTTTCTCTTCGACAAGGACGCAACGGCTGCATCTCACACGGAAGACGGCTTCTATAAGACTGGGGACATTGCTCGTAAAGAGGGTGATTATTACTTCATCATGGGCCGAGCGTCAGTAGATATCATCAAGAGCGGAGGATACAAGATCAGCGCCCTTGACATTGAACGGGAGATCCTTGCATTGCCATACGCCGCCGAAGCCATGGTAGTCGGCGTTCCGGACGAGGAATTCGGAGAGCGTGTCGGCGCAGCTGTTTGTCTGAAGAACGACAACAGCAATCCCACGGACGGCTTAACCATCCAGAAGTTGCGCGATGATCTTCGATCAAGGTTGGCGGGATATAAACTGCCGACTGTGTTGCGAATCATCGCGGATGAGCTGCCCAAATCTGGCACAGGCAAAGTTGTGAAGAAGACTTTAGGTCCTCAATTCTTTCCTCCAGAGAAGTATAGAGGGCTCCAAGAAGTGCAGATATGGAATCGCAGCGAAGAGAGGGCCAGATCCAAATTGTAGATGGTTGCTACAGGAATGCAAACGGTAACGCCTCGACGAAGTGACAGATTCGCTGTCATGGCGTCTTCGCACGTCGGAAGGTCATCTTGATGGACGAGACTGCACTCATTATGATATGTGGCTGGCTGGAGCCTCTCTTTTGCTGGCACACTCGGAACGATATAACCTTGCGACGTGCAGAGAAGCTGTAGAGACCGCCAATTTAGACACAGTATGAGCATATAGCAAGACCATGAGGTGTTAGCAGAGGGACTTGCAAAGAAGATCCTTCAATAAGTCGGGAGGAGCGTCTTTGGATGTGTCCGTCGGGTTGACTTTCCGCTGCGGAAACGCCCATCCGTGAATTATACACTTCTTCTGAATTTTCCACGGTTGAGCTGGTGAAAAGGAAGCGGTACCAAAGCCAAACTGGCTCGTCCGGATCGCGGCTGCAAGAGGTAAGAGACGCCTGCGGCGCAATATCATTTGAAGTAAGCTCCTAGTCCAGCTGGATGAAAGACGTCCTCTGACTCGCGCCGTTTCTGTGTCAGTCTTCGCTCGGTAATAATGATTTCTGATCCGTTCATGCTGCTGCAAACTTCGCCTTGCGACGGTCAGCCGCGTCTTTGTCAGCCTGTGTCATCCAGCTTGGGTAGCCGCCATTGCTGGCCTCTTTCTCAGGCTTCTTGTCGCCGCCTCCACCTTGTTTCTTTCCTGGACCGCGACTCCTCTTTCTGTCCTTGTCGTTGTCTGCTCCCTCACGTCCACGCTTCTTCCCTGGCTTCTCATTTGAAAGCGCCGAATTCAGACCTCCGAGAATTTCTGCATTTCCGAACTTCTGTGCGCGCTCGAGCTTCTTCCACTGCTCGTCATCTTCAGGAACACCAAACTTTCGCAGGCGTGCTTTGCGCTTCTCAATCTCCTCATCAAGAGTACGATCAGCCAGTCCCGTACTGAAGTCTTTCTCTTCTTTCTTCTCTTCAGTCGCGCCTGCCTCTGGTGCGGGAGGAGCAACGTCAAGCTCATCGGTTTTGGCTGGGTCAATGGCGGCTTCTTGGTTGGGCACAGCCTGCGGATTCGGTACCTCGCCTTGACCTCCGGCAGCTATGGCGTTGGCGGACGCTTCGGTAGTCGCAGCTTTCGCAGTCTCGGTTGCTGGCTCCTCGTCCCAATCGATCTCGTCCTCGTTTGTTGCTGGCTTCGGCGCTGCAGCGCCCGCCGCGCTTTTCGCGTCGTGTTCTTCCAAGCGCTTGACCAAATCTGCTTTCTTGCCTGTATGAGCGAGACCGCGGTCTTTACACAATTGTGCAAGCTCGTCGTTCTTCTTCTTCGCGTAGTCGGTCATGGTGTCGTTCGCGTGAGGGGTTCGCGAGAGGCGGCGCGTTGCAATTGAATATCAGATGGGTTTGAGTGAGAAAGACAGTCTCGAATATGGGCAGCTGAGTGAGAAGAAAGAGTGCAGAACGATAAAGACCAAGAGAAGGAGAAAGAGAGAGCAGTGATGGAAACGCTTGTTGCGTCGCGCGCTGGAATGCAGGTCCAGCTAGCTCGATGCATGTATGCCTGAGGCACGAAAGCACGTGCCATCGCGACCTCACTCCTGCGTTCTTGCTATGAACTTCTACGTACATAGTAGCCGAAGACCGTTCAATCCCTTGGTTCGCACATATTCTTTGTCCGGTCTCGCAGTCTTGAGGAACAGCCACCGAATCGAAGTCGTAGGGCGAGTCGGCCGCCCCAAACGACCGTTTCCTGCCTTGCGCACGCTTCCGTCTCTTGCAGTGCAACTACTCAGAGAGGAGGATACCTGGCCTGAAGGTCTGGCGTGAGCTGCCCTCCGAGAGCCTCGAGCAACGAGAAGCGCTTCTTGTTATAGTACTTGTTTGCACGCTCTAAGCCTCCATCGCCCCTCGCTTTCCACTCGGTATATCGAATGTTCGACTGGGGTCGCCCCTGGTTAAAATAGTCCAGCGCCTGGGCTCTGAGCTCTTTTGCCTTCGCCATGGCGTTGAGAAGGCCCCGGTCGACTCCTTCGCCGGTTGATGCAGCCTCGTCGCTTCCATCCAATTCACCGGCGTCGTCAATCTCCTTCTGAGCCTTCTTCTTGGCTTTCACCTCCGTAATAGTGAAAGGGCGATTCTTGGGAGCGGTAAGCTCTATAGCTGCGAAGAGAGGATACATGGAGGCGTCCTCATCATTCAAGATACCGTTGCCCATCAAGGCCATCAATTCGCCGCGCTTCTCCGTGTATCGGGCCGTGGCTTCTCGTAGCTCCTGGACGCGTTCTTGTGTATGTCCGCCGTTCACTTGAGTGCGAGCATACTCTCTGTCACACCATGCTTCCTTGAGCGCTTCACGTGCAGCGTGCTTTGCCTCTCTCTGGAGCTTTTTCGTGGAGAGTGGCTGTTTGTCTTTGTCGGTAGCTGGAGTAATTGTTGAGTTGCTTGCTGTTCCTTCCACATCTTTCTCTCCACTCAACTTGCCGTTTAGGACATTTGCTGCGGCATGAGCCTCTGCTTGTGGCGCTTGCTCATCTTCAATTGCGGACAGAGCGTCAGAAGTTTCCTCGGAATTGGACGAAGCGACTTCAAAATCAGTGTGCTTTGGCTTGTGCTTTTTGGTGGGATGACCGCCAAAAAATCGCAGCGCCTCAGCCCGTGATTTGAATCCCGGAAAGCCTTGACTTTGGAATGGGCGAGCCATCTCCAGCGGCGTGAACTGGTCGAAGTCCGCTTCTTTGTACACCGGGACCGGATTGGGGCCGGTGGCATCGTCCGCGGAGGGTCCGCCGGCGAGAATGTTTCTGGCGTCTCCAATGCGAGTATGGACGGATTTGCATGGAGCACAGAGCCCGAGCTCCTCTTTGCCATCCTGACATGGTGTCCAGCGTTGACATTGCCAGCACTGGTAGGCCTCAGCATTTGGGTCTAGCGTCTCATGTGTCTGAGAAGTGTTCATGGATTTCAACGCGTCGGCCGTGAAGATGCGCGTTGATGCACTGTTCGGCAAAGTGGGAGAGCCTGCCGCAAGTGGCGTGTCATCGACAGTGGATGGATTGGACTCAGGACTGTCGTTCTCAGCCAAATCATCCGGCGTGACAGGCGGCGTGGATTGCGTGGCTTCACTGGTATGCGTCTCCTTGGCTCGTGGGCTGGGCGCGATGAATTCTGGCGCCTCAAACACAACGATATTTCCCATAGCCGCGCCTGGGACATCTGAGGACAGTGGCGTCTTGGTCGTGATCGTTCCGTCCTTGCTCTTGTCGGTCTGATCCTTCTCATTCTGAATTGACTGCAGCTTAGCCAAGTGAGGCGGGACAGCTGACGCAAAAGCGCTGCTTGATGGAATTGCGAAACCTGAATCCTTGCGAGAAGGGCTAGCACTGGTAAGCGGGCCTTTACTCTTGGTCTTAGAACCTCCCATGTTGGCTTGTCTTGACATCCGCGCTTGCTGAGGTGTCCTACTTGCACCTCTCATGAAGTTCTTGGCGGCTTCAAGCTGATCTGCACTGTATTGCGGTGCCGTGGCGGCACGATGAGCAAATCCATGCGAAGCATTCTTGCCTGTATGCTGCTGGCCGACTGTTAGTTCCGAGAGTGCCTTTCTTGGGGCCTCGTCATCAGAAGAATCGGATCTCATACGTGACAACCAAGCTGCCTGATCCTCTTCCATCTTCTCTTGCCTCGTCTTCTTCAGCGGCTTTTGAGCAGTCTCTGGCTGCCTTAGCTGTTGCTGTGGCTCAGGGGACGCAACATTTGGCTGCTTGAGCTCTGGTTGCCGAGTTCCAGATACATTGACGATTGACGGGAACTCGTAGCTTGAGAATCGGACTCTCTTGGCCTGTCCGTATGACACTGCACACTCTTCATTAGGTTTCTCAGCATCAGCTTCCTCAGCATTGGCTCCGACGTTCTCGCGCTCAGAAAATGTCTTCTCTTCAGGAGTTCGTGGGTGTTCATTCTGCTGGTACGCCCAGCCGCTAGCTCTCGTGGTGCCTGCAGCAGCAGCAGCGTCCAGTGTCTGTGCCTGATGAACTGCGGGCTGCTTGGAGTGCTGCAGATCGACACTGCTCTCGCCATTGGTTATTTCTGGGTCCGAAATGCCATCTGCTTCGCGCTTATTCTTCTGGTCGGGTACGTGACGAGGACGAGGGGTGGTATCGTCCTTGCGTGGCGCGTTTGAAATCTTGTTCTTGCAGGTGTCGATGGGCTCGCGCATGAAAGATCTCAGGACGTAAGAGGTAGCCAAGAACAAACGGGCCTGGAACCAGAAGAGGCAGAGCCAAGAGAGAGCGAAGCAGTAGATGACCACGCACAAGCACAATGCGAAGGCGCCGAGTGCGAGCTTGAGAACGTAGTACACGGCAACCGAGAGGGCCTTGATCTATGCCGCGTCAGCGCCATCGAATGTCCAGTGGAAAAGCAGGCTTACCGGAAGCTCGAGGTCGTTCTCGATTTGATTGAACGTCTCCCCGAGGGAGCATTCTTCGACATTGCTCTCAGGCGGGTCGTCGAAGGCGGAGGCGTCCATTGCGCCCCCGTCTTGCGCTCGTGGCGCCGGTCGTCGCTTCTCTATCAGATGGTCAGCCTCCTACCGTCACATGCACATGGTGTTGCCCTCCGGCTCTGCTGTTTCAGCCCCGGGAAGTGTTGTCCAGCGCCGCGCGTACGAACCTGTTATATTCATTAGCTCACTTCTCCTCATAAAATAGGAGAATGGACTTACCACCCTTCTCAGGCCTTGCCGATGTTGCGCGCCGCTCCTTCCACGGCGGCACTGCTCACAGTGTGGTGCTCTTGCTGTTTGATGTCCGGCGCCTCATACCGTCTTCAACCACTTCTTGCCGCTGCGACCGCTGCTGCTCGTCGAAACAATTGAAAGCAAAAGGCGAAGTGGCTTACCCTGCTCGTTCTCGATGCGCTAGTGAGTGGTGTGATGCAAACTGTAGTGTTGGGCAGCTCTTGCTTGCATGTGATGGTGCTGCTTCAGAAATCCGAACAAAAGTGAACTCAGCTTTTGGCAGCGACGCGTCGGGCTTCCACGCGCTTCCACCAACCAAAAAGGAAGGCACGGCCAAGCTCGAGCGTGAACAGTGTCATGAGGAAGGAGCAAACCTCAGTCAACACGCCGATCTTGGATTTTGCATCAAATTGTTCAGGGCAGTTAGATCATGTTTGTTAACTTTACATGTACATTACCGTTGCATATCTGATCCTCATGACTTGGACTGCCTCTTTCTCATACCAACCTGCAAGCCCAGTGGCTTTCGCAAGAATCCCTCCCGAGTCTCCAGCTTATCTTGGTACAGCTCAAACTCATAGCGGCGGAAGACAGTAGACACAATGAGGGCAAGCTCCATCTCGGCCTGACATGAAATCAGCTTCTATCACATGCAATATTGTATGCCAAGGGTGTCAAAGACTTACCACATTCCGACCAACGCAGGCTCGAGGACCATAAGAGAAGGGAATGAACGACTGCTTCTGCTTCTCCGTGACCTTCTCCCATCTCTCCGGTCTGAAGTCTTCCGCATCAGGGCCCCAGATCTCTGTGCTGTGATGGATGGTGTATGCAGGCACGCTCAGAACGATGCCCTGAGGCCAGTAGCGGCCACAAACCTCAGCACCTCCCACCGGCACCATGCGAGGAAGCCCAATGCTGGAAGTGCTGTGGATACGAAGCGTCTCCTTGATCACACAGTCGAGGTAAGGCAGATCCCTGATTTGGTCAAAGGTTGGGACATCATCGCTTGGAAGGGCCTGGTCCAGCTCGGCTTGGAGCTTCTTGATAACATTTGGCTTCGTCAGGCAGTGGTAGAGGAGGGCGCAGGAAGTGTTCGACGTCGTGTCCGAGCCGGCGATCAGCTGCGTAAGTGCCTCTGCCGTGAGCTCGCTGCGACCCAACTTGTTGCCATTCTCGTCTTTGCCTTCCATCAATCTTGCCAAGAGGTCAACACGCTGAATCTCGCCCCGCTCGGCAGCCTCAAGTCTCTGGTTTACGCGAGCTACAGCAATACCGGAAAGCTTCTGAATGGCTTCCATGCCCTTGCTGAAGAATGGATCCGGAAAGTACTTGGCGTAGGGCTTGATCTCCGGCAGACATCCCACAGCATTGCTGACCTCTCCTCTGCGGTTGAGTACCTCGATGGCAGGAGCGTAGGTTGGCGGAGAGTCAGGCGTGGATCGGACTTCAGCAATATCAGCTCCCTTCTCCAGCATGCCAAATGGAGCGCCGAAAGCCAGGTCGCCAATGATATCAAAGGCCACATAGTTGAACCAGTGCAAAGCATCAAAGGTAGTGTACTTTCCAGCACCAGTATTTTTGCTGATCTCGTCCCATCGTTGCGTCAGCAGCTCCAGGTTGTGGTGGATGTACTGCTCAAACTGCCCAACACTCTTGGCCGAGAAAGTGTGCGAGACCGTCTTTCGCTTGCGGGTGTGCTCAGCTCGATCACGAGTATTGAAGAGGCCACGCTGCATGGCCACAAAGGCATCGTAATACTCAGACTTGAGGAATCCAGTCCCATGGCCGTAGATGATGGGAATCGCATCCGGGTCGGCAATGGAAACGTGATGTGGCTGGACTCTCACGAATTTGCCATGCTTCTTATGAAGAGCTTGAACGGTGAGATACCTCCTGCATTTGCGACATTCGTACATGTACCAGAGGTTCGTGAACTTGGCCAAGAGCGGACCAGGAATATCTTGAATCGACCAGTTCCGGATGTAGGGCAGCAGGTAGAACAGAAGCGGAATCGCCAGCAGCGCCCACGGCGTGAACAGGAAGGAGAGAAACATCTTCGGCGGCAGACGTGCTCAAGTGGGCCAGCAAGAGCAGATGAGACCGCTCCAAAGACGTAAGGTGCTGAAAAGCAATTCTTATAGCAACCCGCCCAGGACAGCCATCACTATTGCCATGGGCTGGACCCGTCTCCCGTCTCTGCTGTCCGAGCGCATTGAGTTCGCTGTCCCACTTCGCCGGCGGTACTTTCGCACTGGGGAGCTTCCCCCAGCTGCGCAGTGCCTTCTCTTTCCACCCGGCTGCGACCCTATCACCGACGGCTCATTACACCTCCCCGCATCTCGTGACCGCCGAGCCTGCGGAGGCCCACGAATTTTCGGACTTGCGTCGGCGATCGCGCGCGGAAGACAGAGACGGGAGAGTATTAAGAGGTTCAGCCACCCGCTTTCACGCACCGGGTGCACCGTAAGACTATGCATGGCTCTGTGGGACGTGTTTGATCGGTGGGCCAGCGCGACTCCGAAGCAGCGAAGGCGCGAGGACTCCAATTTGTGCACAGCTAGATTGACTATACACAGTTTGCATATCATTAACTACATTTCACCCCAAGATAGTTTCTTTCGGGCCCAAAGCTTCAGGCAGGCAAGATGATCCTGCGTCGGGCTCTCCAACCAACTCACAGGCCAAGTTCGCCGACCGGCCGTGCGAACTGGCATAGGGCAACCTACACAATTTTGCATCCCGTTTCCAGCGAAGACATGGAACAGCTAGATACTAATCATACAGATCCTCGTCCGTCATGCTAGTGTCAGCATGACTGTTAATATGCGCCGTCTGGACCGCTCCATCAGGCATTTCACGACCTTTGCCTTTCCCTTTGCCCTTGCTCGAGAGTGGTCGTCCAGTGCCATCAGCTAGCGACATGCGATCTGTTCGAATGACATAGTCGTCATCATCCGTGTCAGGAGCAGCCGGCGTTGTCGTTGGCCTCTGAACGAGATGAGAAGTGTCGGAACCGTTCGTGGTAGGCATTTTGCTTTTGTTGGCACGTCTCATTGCCTCCGTCGCTCTGTTGCGGGGATTGCTTGGGCCGTTTGGCATGGCACCTCCAACATGTTGAGCTTCGTCAGTATTGTTTGGGCCGTCAGGGTTGTTGGAGCTCTTGGCTGCCCCTTCGAAGGTGTTGCGGACTCGCTCGTAGTGACGGAGCTCGTCAACGCTAACACTGGGTACAAGCTCAGATTTTGCACGAGTGAAGTCTTCTTCAGTCACAAGGACTGAGGTGTCCGCCCCCGTGCCGTAGTGATCGAAATAGTAGGCCACGGATATCTTGCTTTGTCCACGAGCAGCTCGTTCAGAGTTGATCGCTGCAACGCGTTCATCCACTGTGCGCGCAGATCGTGTGACGGCTTTCAACATCGCATCTGAGCATAATGCATAAAGGTCGGCACCAGTGAAGGTAAACGGCAGCGTCTCAGAAACACGAGCAAGCGACACTGTCGGATCGAGGGTAAATCTGAAAGTCAAGTCAGTAAATTGCAGAAGAATGATAACGCGAATGCAGGAGGTACGTACTTCCGTGTCAGCGCTTGAAGAATGGTCGCTTGCTTCTCGTGAGTATCGCTGATGCCGAGATAGAGCATCTTGTCAAATCTTCCGGGTCTCAACAGTGCTTGGTCGAGTAGGTCGGGGCGGTTAGTGGCTCCGATAACGAAGACGCCGCCGCCGCTCTCTTCTCCATCGCTCATACCGTCTAGCTCGGCTAGCAGCTGTGAAACGATTCTGTCCATCACACCACCGCTGTCGCCCTGATTTCCGCGTTTCGGCGCTACTGAATCGAGTTCGTCGAAGAAGACCACGCAAGGCCGAGCATCTCGAGCTCGCTGGAACACTCGTCGGACGTTGGCTTCAGACTCTCCAATGTACATGTTGAGAAGCTCTGGTCCCTTGACGGAGAAGAAGTTGAGGCTAAACTCGGTTGCAATGGCCTTGGCCAAGAGCGTTTTACCAGTACCCGGAGGACCATAGAACAAGATACCGCTTCGTTTCTTCAGTCCCTTAGCAAAGAGCTCGGGACGGGACAGAGGCAATTGAATGGTTTCAATGACGGCATCTTTCACGTTTGTCAAGCCTCCAACATCTGACCATTGCACGTTAGGGATCTTTGGTGCTCCAATGGCATCGGCGAAGTTCTTGCGAGCAAGATCGACCGCCGCATCGAAGTCAAGCGGAAGGACCGAAGTGGCAGCCGCTCCTCCAGACAACTGGATGTCCTTGATGGTGATAGCATTGTTGGCAGCCTCAGACTTGGCTCGAGCCAGCGTCTCCAATCGGTCAGCCTTGGCGACGATGGCCCGGTCGACGACATCGACCAGATCTCCTGCAACCAGTGCGGCCGTCTTGACGGCAATGGAGCTCAAGTCCACATCGACGGCGAGCGGGACTCCTGACTCGGTGACCACATCGCGAAGTATGCCTTCTCTCTCTCCTTCGTCAGGCGCTGTCATTTCAAGCTCATGAGTGAAGAGCCCTCGGATTGTGTCAGGCACTTTATCAATGTCTGTAGTCGTTGCAACGAGTACTCTTGCCGTTTCCAGAACATCTTTCAGAGATGAAGCAGCCCGGTCCTCTCCCAAGGTCTCCATGTGTGTGATACAGATGGCAGTGTTTGCTGGGCCGCACTCAAGAGCTCGTTCACAACGCGATTCCAGGAGGCCCTGAGCTTGCACGTCGACGCCCGCTCCGCTTTCGGAGGAAATGTCATGGGCGTCAATTGGAAAGAAGTGTACACCTAGGTCGGCGCAGGCACGCTGAATCGTCCGCGCCTTTCCGATGTTGCGTTGGGTGGAGTGAATCAGCACTGTTAGAGGAGGCATGCCCAGATGTATCGCTCTAGGGCTGATCGACACAGATATCAGCTCGCGCAATCGTCGCTGAAGCGGAGATACGTAAGGCTGGACCAGCTCTGGCATCCCAGAAGCGCCGGCGTTGGAACCGAGCTTTGATTGCATCTTGGAGACACCAAGATAGTACTGCCAGGTATTGCTCGATGCAGGCGGCAGCTTGCGTCTTTCATCTCCAGATTGTCGCATTTGTATTCTGCTCGGATCGATGCACGCGACATCGCCCCAGGTCTCCGCCTCTGCTGGGTCCTGATCCTCAGGTGAAGACACGTTGATATCCTCAATGTAGAACCAGGCCACATTCTTGGCCGCATTTCCATCAGCACGCTCCTCCTCGCCGAACGTGTGACAAAGCAATGCTGAAGCGCTGCTGCCATCTTGCTCGACTTCACCTTCATATACTGAGCGGCCAAGAGACTCGTCCACTTGAACAGCGATGAGATCGCCAGGCTTGAGAATGCGCTGCTTCTCCTCGAAGTATTGCTTCAACTTGGCAAAAAGAGTATTGTTCAATGACCTCTCTGTGGAGATTGGCGTGACAACCTTCCTCAGCGTGACCTCGGAAGCTGTTGGTGGCAGGCGCGCGGAGGTCGGTCGGGGAGTCATGGGACGCTTTAAGCTTGGCCGCTTCTGCGACGGCATGCGAGACATGCTGATGTTCGTAGGCTCCCCCAAATTGGCAAGCAAAATAGGGGAAAGGTAGATGGTCGCTGCGGCAGTCGGGTTGGTGACGAGGGAAGATATGCTATCGCGACGGCCATGACGATTGTTGACCTGATAGCGCTGAGGACGCTTGGACATGCTCTCTGGGAGTGTGTAGACTTTGACTGGCCTCCATTGTTGGGCCAAAGAGCCGTCCAAAGCACTGAAAGCGCTGAGCTGAGGTAGGAAATGGCTCTCTGCAGCTTCGATCCTGACCCAATCTCCCGAGAAACAACCCAGGCGCGCCAGAGCTTGCGAGTCGACGTAGACTCTGGCTTCCTCATCTTCATCCGCGGCAGGCTTTGGATGTAGTAGCTCAGATGATATGCGTTCGATCAAGCCTTGCGCTCGGAAAACTTTGCTTCGTGTGGCTTGACCTCCACGAATTGTAGTGGATGTGACGTTGGAGAAGACTGAACCAGGAGTGCTCACGCCGTGGGTTCGGCTTCCAAATGGGCGTGGAGTTGCGGAAGTCAGAGCAGAGCTCAGTCCCGAAGGTGCATCAGTAAGGCCTGGCTTCGCAAGGGAGATCATATCGTCTGAATCGTCTGATAGATTGCTTTCTTCGGCACTCGAGTCGAACATGTCATCCGAGTTGGACATGTCTGTGGCTGATTTGGATACCACGACTGGCTTGGCTGGAGAGTTCTCTTCAGTGGCAGAGTAGAAGACCTCATTCGCCGTGTCCTCTTCTCCAGATTCTTCGTCGAGGCGCGGAGACAGTAGGGCCTTGTGTCCATGAGAGTGTGATCGCCTCTCTGATGCGGGCACAATCACAATGTTTGTAGACTCCACGATGAGTCCTTGAGAAACCGGTTCACAGGCCAATATTCGAGCAGGAGGTGCTGGCGTGTGCGTTACAGGATGAGCTATTGGTAGCGGCAAGAAGTCCTCAGCGTGCACAATCTGCATGTTATTGAATGCCTGATTCACGAGAGACTTGTTCTTGCTCTCGAGATCATTCGAGCCTGACCCATCGTCCTGAGCATCCGTGACCGCCCTCTTCCCGCTTCTCCTCGCCATCTGAGCTGAACCACCCCCGAATCCACCGCCATATCTCTTGTGCACATTATCCAACTTTTGCAGAGCGTCTGTATCTACTGAGACAAAGACGGTATCCAATGGCAAGGGGAACACGTCGCTAATCCTGATTTCGATGGTAGTGTTCTGGCGAAGCGTTTTCGTGGGCGCCAGAGCCTGAACGATGCGGACAAAGCTCTGTGTGCCCAACGCAGAGGCAGGAAATCGAATGGTGGACGCAGGAAGCGGCTTCTCGTTTGGGAGGGCTCCGCGGAAAGGAAGTATCGACCAGCTTGACTCAGAGGCAGAAGGACGGGGTGTCCAGGGCATCACGGCTGCGTGCAGTGTCTTCCGCTCGCCATCGGCGGTGAGCAAGTCTTCGCCCGGGAACAGGTCGCTGACCAAGTCGCTCGAGAGAACGCCCAATTCGCCCTTCAGGTTGCTGTCGAGGAAGAGACGCGCTGAAATGGCCGGCTTGTCCTCCCTCCTTCTTCTCTTGCGCTTGAGAGAGCCCCTCGGGGGCACATCGTAAGCCATTGCTGCCGTCGGTGGCAGGTGAGCGAGGTCCAGCTGCTGTTATCTCATCGCCCGACGACAGAGCACGGCGACGTGCAGTCAAGAGTCCTGACGTGGGCTGGTCGGAAGCGAATACTGGTAAGTACCTTTAGTGATGCTAGCTTGTGAGCACGCTTATTAGTTGGGCGTGAGGTCCACCGCGAGCCAGTTGCCGAGGTCCGAAGCAATACAAGAATGCAGCCGCCGTGCGGTGGACGAGATGTCGAGGAGGGAGATATTAACAAGAGATGTCTAATTCATTCTGGACGAGAGCATCGCCTCACCTCACCCGACTGGGCGCGTGGCCTCACAGCAATTTGGCGTCTCGCACCTGGCATCCCACATCCCGTCCGCTGCAAAGTTCGAAAGCTTCGGGTACGTAGAGGAGAGAGCCGGGCGAGCTCCCTGCAGAGAGGCACGAGCCGATGGAAAGCTTCGAGATGCTCGCACCGCACCGGACCACGGCGCCGAAGCGGAGCACAATCACATGCAAACAAAACTATCCATAGACGGAGCATCAAGTCATGTCTTCCAAAGATACCATACAACAAAGACGCCTCAGGCAGCTCATCCTGGCACGGAAAGTGCTCTCGAGTCCCTGAGACGGGACGCTTTCACGGCGACGGCAGCCGCACGTGCATGGATCGCCGGCATCTGCAGTGTCAACCCGGACGGGTTCAATTGGTGCGCGTCATAAGGTTGAGAGCGTGAAGTGTCTCTGCCAACATCCAAATTGCTTCCTGCGCCAACGCTGTCTTTTTACTACACAAAGCCGCAAGTCCTATCGCTATTCTTACTGCAATGCTAAAGCAACCCTCTCTTCTTCCTCACACTTTCTTCATAGAGATTTCCACTGCGCGACTGCGTGCATGTACCGCTAGCACCTGCCCACGCGCTCTCCCGAGATCTGCAGCTGTGAAACTGCTACATGTAATGCCGACAACCAGTTCGACATGACACAAGATGGACCGCTTCCGAGCACTACCGATCCCGTGGACCGCGAGCATCCGCACGAGAAGCAGGACCACGCCATCGAATACGCCCACCAAGCCCAGAAGCTAGCCCAGCTCACGCCAGACCAAGAAGATGAGACGACAGGCTCGACTCAAGCCGCAGAGGCCAAATTCGTAACGCCTTTGGATCCGGTCATCGAGACAGTGGATGGACAGCGATTGCCTGCCATACCAATCGGCGAAGCGACAAAATTGAACAAGTTGAAGGACGAGATCGAAGATCGCGAGCCACAAGACCCTCCGCAAAGCGCTGTAAGAGAAGGAAAAGATGGCACTGCTCATGGCGCCTTTACATCAGGACCAAAGGCCTCGACCAGGCAACAAGAGGAACCAGATGCACCTTTGGGAGAGGCCATACCTCCGTCACGCACGAATCCTCTGTTCCCGCCTTTGCCGATGTACGGACCGCCTTCCTCGTTGAGGACACTGCAGTGCTGGTTCTTTCGATTCTCAGCATCTATCTTGTCGTTCGGCTTCCTGATGGCCATTGTAGTTGGTGCGATTGTAGAATCAGTTCCGCGTGTCTTGAAGAGCATGAAGACAATAATGATGCTACAAAATCCGAGAAAACAGCGGCCATTCTATGACGAGGAGGTCAAGAGGAAACAGGAGAGGAAGTCAGCGAACAAGCAATGGGAAAGAAAGCAACGGAGTGGCACACAGACTCCGTCTGGAGAGAAGGGAATAAACGGAGAACAGTCTGTTCCCCAAGACGGCCAATTTGTTCCTACTGAAGGCGGAGACGATCCGCTATGCATTGATGTGGGCTACTACGCACGCCGTGTAGGGTTGGATGCCGAGACTTTTGAAGTGATGACCGAAGATGGCTTCATCATAGAGCTCTGGCATCTGTTCAATCCTCGCGAATACGTGCGTCCTTCCGAAGACTCCTATAAGGCCATATCTCCAGACCTCTTCCGTGCAAAACCCTCCGATCCTGGATACGCAGAAACCCAGAAAGCCTTTCCTGAAGGCAGGAAGAAGTATCCGGTGCTCATGATGCACGGCTTACTCCAGTCCGCAGGAGCGTTCTGTTGCAATGACGACGATTCTCTCGCCTTTTACCTAGCAAAATCAGGGTACGACGTCTGGCTTGGTAACAACCGCTGCGGCTTCGAACCCAAACATACATCTCTCGACTATGGAGATCCGCGGATGTGGGCTTGGAATATCCGCCAGATGGGAGTCATGGATCTCGCTGCACTCATCAGCCGTGTGTTGGCAGAAACGGGCTTTCCGAAGCTTGCACTCATCGCCCACAGTCAAGGTACGACTCAAACCTTTGTTGCCCTTGCGAAAGAGCAAAGGCCTGAGATTGGAGAGAAGATCTCTGTCTTTTGTGCCCTCGCACCAGCAGCCTACGCTGGCCCACTCATTGGCAAGATTTACTTCAAATTGATGCAGTTGGTCACTCCGGCAATCTTTCGCCTGATCTTTGGCATCCATGCATTCATTCCGCTTATGATGTTCGCCCACAAGGTCCTTCCGGCGAAGCCTTACTCCTGGATGGGATATCACGTCTTCTCCTTCCTCTTCAGTTGGTCAGACAGCAGATGGGAACGTGATCTTCGAGATCGCATGTTCCAGTGGGCTCCGGTCTATGTCAGCGCTGAGTCGATGCGATGGTGGCTGGGCAGAGAATGCTTCGCGAAGCACAAGTGCATCCTTGCGACCAAAGAAGAGGGTCAGCTGGAAGATATGGAAGACGAGGAGGACGACGAAGTCATTCGACGATTCTACGTCGACCGCGAACCTCACGTTACGCCGCGGAGGAAGCTGCAGCGTAACCTGAGCAGCTTTCACTGTCAGACGCTAACCCATCAACATCACGATAGAAGCCGAGGGAAGTTTGCCTGGTACGACGACAAGTTTCCGCCTCTCGCCCTCTGGGTCTGCGGAGCGGATGACTTGGTAGACGGAAGACGCCTTCTCCGCCGCTTCGACCGCGGCAGAGAGCCTCACGTACGAGTCGTTCACAAGAAAATCATCGAAGGCTACGAGCACCTAGACGTCATCTGGTCCATGGACGCGATCGAGAAAGTCGGCAAGGAAGTCCGCGAAGTGATCTGGAGAACCGCCGAGCCGCAATCCCAAGCACGCTGTCGTGTCCCTGTCGGTTGCACCACAAGTGGCCCGGATGTCGAAGACAAGGAGACTAAAGACGTGCCAATGATGCACAGCGGTGGTCGCGTGCGAATGGCTTCCATCAGCGAAGGGCTGCCTCGCATCTCATCGTCCTCAACCTCATCATCGTCCAAGAACGAGAACACGCCTCCCGGACGCACACATGTGGACTTCTCCAAAGACCCAATTGCAGACCAGAGAAAATACGAAGAAAGCCGAGCGGAGGTCGCGGATATGCCGCAATCAGGGCCTTACTGGGAAAATGAAGAGAAGTACGAGGAAGATAAGGAAGCGATTGATGGCGCGGTCTTCAGTAGAGGGCTGTCAGATGTTCATTTTGACGATTTGCAAGAGAAGCCGAATCCCTTGGATCGTCGGCCTTTAGGCGTTGTGCAGGAATGATTTTGTTAGAATATAGATTAGTTGATGATACCACGGAGCGATATATGCATATATGAGATGTAATGTTTACAAGATTCGCAGAGGGTTTTATCAAGGCAGAATTTTGGAAGTTAAGTGGATGTTCGTCGTCGTACCTAGTGAAGATGCACTGGTATTACAGCCGAGTGAGAGTAAATCACTAGTGCTAGCCATGATTGATGCTCCGAGCCATGCAGCTATGCATGAGGTACAAAGGAGAGTGCGACCACGCAGTCGCTATGGCTTCTTCCCCTCATTTCTTCCTTCGCAACGCCAACGCCATCGTCTCCGTTCATCAAATATGCAAAATGAGCTTGGTATCGCCCTATAACTCCCGCCGCTTCAACTCCCCAACCAAGCTCTTTCTCACACAAAGTTCTTGTCTCTTGCCAGTCCGAAGCTCTGAATGCTAATCAGCTCTCGCCGCCGGATTGATGATATTCCCGAGAGCCGGAGGTTGAAGACTCTGCCGAGTAGCAGGTGTGAGCAGCCCAAAACCATCTGTGTTGTGGTTCAGATGCTTCTTATTGCTGACGCGCTTTGCGTGCTTGAGTAGCCAATGCCATTTGCTACGTCGATGCGCCGTCCGCTCTTGTTCCAGATCGACGTTGTTTCCTCTTCAGGGTATCACGTAAATCACGTACTAATTCGTCAAATCTCATCACTTTCGTCCATGCCATTTCAAATCGTAATGCCGTTGCCATGCCTGCAGCCATGTCTAAATTCACGCCTGGATCGCGCTTCTTGCCAATGATCGCTTCAAGCCTATGCTGGAACGGCTCGCCTCCCGAGCACAGGTGCGAAGCTGATCATCTGTGGCCAAAGAGCCTGCTTCAATTCTTCCGGCCTCCTTGCCCATGCTGTATCCAGCGCTGAAACTCAGCGCACTCAGGAACACCACGACACCGGCTGACACCACCCAAGTCAGAAGAGTAGGAGTGACGTAGAGATCCTCATTAGACGCCGAGCGTCGGGCTTTCTTAAGCGCTCGACGTTCGCGACTGGAGTTGCGTCCAGCTGTGGTGAGCGCCTTCCGCTTGTGCTCATTATGGCGCTCCGAAGTGGTTGATGTCGAATTCGTCGACGTTCGACGGATTGTAGGCTTGAATGTCGGTTCCTGGTACTGAGGTGGCGAAGTTGTAGGAAGCGCCGACTCTGGCACAATGCGGAAGGACATAGGATCCACACGACCGCTTCTTGGAGGTGCAGTCGTTGCATTCAGCCGCTTTGCATCTGCTTTTGGGAGACCTCGAGCAGCCGCGGCGACTGACAACAGCCCAGACAGACTTGCACGGAGTGCCTCTTCATGCTCCGCCGCTGCGTTGAAAGAAGGCGATAGTATATTTTGCGGCAAATGACTCTGACGTCTCTCTGCTGCCATTGGGACTGAGTGCCGCGTTGAAGGACGATGGGTGGGGCCTGGTCTGGAAGAAGGAAAATAGGAGCCAGGCACGGGCTGGCTACCGTGTCGCACGCGGTTTCCTGGTGGATGTGTGAAGGCATTTGGCTGCGGCGTAAAGCATTCCTCATGCTTGATGGGATAATTGATCGCAGTCTTGTTCTCGTCGTCGTCATCATCGGACATGGGTTGTGAATTGATCGGTTGAGGCTGATTCGCAGCCAGAAGGTTGTTTGATCGGGGCATCGGTGCAGCCAACATGGGACCTTCACTCGAAGATGTCATTATCCTGTCCGATTCGCTTTCACTTTCTTCATATTCTTCTTGGCTGCTTGTTCCGCCTGCACTTTGCGTCCTCGCGATACTCAAATGCGTTGGTGCATGCCCTGTTGTCCTCCGCCTTCTCATCCTCGGTTCGTCTTGTACTCGCAAGCCAGTAGTCACAACTTCATCTGCGACGGAAGACAAGGACGAGGATGACGGTTGGGATGATACCTCGACCCAGGAATCGACTAGATTATAGAAGTTAGCACTTTCTGTGCAGAAGTGATAGTACAGCGCCATATCGCCTCGGTGGATGTATATAAGGATGAAGAAGCATCGTAAATGGCTCGGCATTACTTTTGTTCTTTGCGTGATGCCTCTCGCTCGGCGGCTCCGTCGACTCACCATCTGCGCGTGTGCGTCTCTCAAACGATGCGGAGCGTGATACCACGGGCGACGCATGACCCAGGCGCCGAATATGCTCGTTCGAATGCGCGGGCGGACGTTGGTTTTCCATGGTCGTCGCGATGTGTCTGGAGCGAGGATCGCGAAGGTCAAGTGTTCCCTTTCTGTAGGGTTGGGATGGCAGCACAGTTATCTGAGATCGTACGTCGAGCTTGACCGCCTTGTGTCGCAACGCAAGCAAACGTGCTCAGGTGGTGTCAGGCGTGCAGTCTGCCGATCTCGGATGGGTGGTGAAGGCAGCTGTCGCAAAGCCACGGTATTGGATGCGTTGTTGGCAGCTGTCGTGGAGCCCGGCGAGACGGTGATGCAGCGGGCGGGTTGGTGGACAAAGAAGACGAATATCACCCGAGAACGACAGGCTTCGTGAGGTGGGAGTGAAGTGCAGACAACAACCAGCAGCCAGCAGGAGACGAAGACGAATGCGCGTGTCAGGTGGTCTGGCCTGCTCGGCTCGTGCAGATCAGCGTGAGGTGGGATGCGGGCGATGGGCGATGCGGCGGGGTCCAGTGCATCCATCTTATCGTCGTCGTCACTCGTCGCTACCACCCTAGCCCGACTGCAGCAAGGAACGCATCACACATGATTTCTTCCCACAACTGCCCAAGAGGGGCAACGCCGTGAAACCGCTGAAGAGGTGGCTTCGAGCCCGTTGACGCTGAGAGGCCCATTAATGCCAGGCACGCCGCGCTAACACCGCCGCAGAATCAGGGTAGACACTGCACGAGGGCATATCGGATGCTATCGTGTCTCGACATGTGCATGTGAGCACCTGATAAGCTCTGCTCGACTCTGCTCTGACACGATACTAGTATCGCAAAACGAGCACCATCAGGTAGTTGACTGAGAAATCGACTGATTCTTGCCAGATGTTTCTCCAGGTATCGAGGGCATGCTCTGCTGTTTGGCAGGATGCAAGGTACGCTCTTCATCGGAGAATTTCCTCCACTCACAGGCGTCAATACTCACGCCTTGGTTTGCATTCATACTAAAGAAACAAGCCTCTGCGAACAGTCAGTACTCATCGTGAGTCTTTTGCGAGGCCGAGACGTCAACGAGATGTAATTGCTGCGTGCCATTCAGAGAACGCCTAGAGCCATACAGTACCATTTGTGCACAACGCCTATTAGTACACCCTCTCCAGAACACACTTTTGATATCCACATCGAAACAGAGGTCCATGCAACTCCGCCCTTCACTCGACGAGCCCTTCACAGGAGCGGCCTCAGAATGTGACCTTTCCGCCAATTGAATTGACGGCCTCCCGGCGCGGACCCTTTGCTTTCTTCAGGCCAGAGGCATCCTTCAACTTCTAGTCAAAGCTGACCTTCCTGCCAGAGAAGTCGCCGAACCCACCACGGTTGGTAGATCCACCACGACCACCTCCACGGCCACGTCCACCGCCACGACCACCTCTGTCAAATCCTCCGCGTCCGCCACCGCGTCCGCCGCGGTCACCAAAGCCTCCACGTCCACCGCGGAAACCACCACCGCCGCGACCACCGCCGCCGCCGTTGTTGTCGCGTGGCTTGGAGTAGTCGAGTCGGACCGGGCGTCCAGCAATCTCAGCGCCGTTCAGTGCTTCGTAGGCAGCCTTAGCCTCGTCGATAGAGCTCATCTCGACGTAGCCAAAGCCCTTGGGCTGGCCAGTAGCTTGGTCGGTGGGGAGACGGACGCCTTGGATGTTGCCAAACTCCTGGAACGCATCACGGACCGCGTTCTCATCAGCGTCGAAGCTAATGTTGCCGACGAACAGGGTTGCGGATGGCTCGCTGGGCACATCGCCGAATTGAGCACGACGCTGCTGTGGCGTCTGGCGGCCTCCCTCGTTGTTGCTGGGGCGTGGAGTGCTGAAGTCGAGGCGAATCTCACGGCCGTCAAGAAGAGCACCGTTCTTGGCCTCCAAAGCCTTGGCAGCGTCCTCAGGGTTGGTGAATGTGACATAGCCGAAGCCCTTGCTTCTGCCGCTGTCGCGGTCGCTGATGATGCGAACACCGGAGAGCTCACCAAACTCCTCGAACTCACGCGAGAGCCACTCCTCGTCAACGTTCCAGCTGATGTTGCCAACGAAGAGGTTTCCGGTCGCGTTAGGGTCCTCAACCTTCGTCTTCTTGGGGGTGTTGGAGGGCTCGCTCTCGGCCTTGCGCTTCTTGCTCTCCTGAACCTTTGGCTTCTCCTCCTCTTCTTCCTCGTCGCTCTCGCTGTCGTCGGAGTCGTCGGAATCGGAGTCATCACCCTGCCCATCATTAGCGCACATACATCGTGTTGCACACCTTGATATGACTTACGTCTGCAGCCTTGCCATTGGCAGTGGGCTTCTCCTCCGCCTCGTCATCCTCATCGTCCGAGCTGTCAGAAGACTCGTCCTTTTGCTTCTTAGAAGCCGCGGCAACCTCCTTCTTACCAGCCTTAGCGGCCGGCTCAGAGTCGCTCTCGTCGGAGTCGGAGTCGGAGTCGGAGTCAGATTCCTCGTCCTCCTCCTCATCGGAAGAATCGCTCTCCTGCTTCTTGGCGGCGGTGCCGTTGGCCTTCTTGGACTCCTGCTTCTTTGGTTGAGCCTTGGCAGGAGCAGCGTCTGAATCGCTCTCATCATCGCTCGAGGACTCGTCAGAGTCATCGCTATCCTCGGCCTTCGCACCAGCTTTGGCAGATCCGTTCACCTTTGCGGCTGGCTTCGCCTCTTCCTCCTCGTCAGAGCTGTCGGAGCTCTGGCTGGTGGCATCCTCCTCTTCACTCTCGCTGTCGCTGGACGATGGTGTCGGCTCCTTCTTCTTCTTGGACTTCTTGTCCACGGCCTTTGCCGTCTTGGTAGCGGCCTCCTTGGAAGCCTTCTTTGCAGACTCGGCTGGCTTGCTCACGCGGCCGGCCTTGACCTTCTCGGTCTTGAGTGGGGCAGCTGCGACGGCCTTGCTCGACTTCTTGTCCTTAGCCATGGCTGAGGGTCTGTGACAATTTGTTCTGTAAGTAACAGTCAGTCTTGTTATCTCAAATACGGAAGCACAATCGACAATTGTCGAATCGGCGCCGCAAGTAGAGGTGTATCGTCTCAGAAACCCAGCAGTGGGACACAAGTAACCCGCAAATGCCCTCGAGCGACTGGAGTCGCTTTCATAAAGCCCTCAGAAAAGCCCGCCAGCAACCACACGAAGTGGAAGCCAAATGAAGCCCTCAGATCGAGTCTCACACGTAGTGAGTTTGCAAAGCCCTCTGGCGAAGTAGATCGCCGTTTTCAATTCTGCCCTCAAGTCGCGCAGTCCAGGCGGTGTGTTCCCACAAGAGCCAGGACGCTTCTGCGACCGTTGATGTCCGACAGCCCACTGGAGCCCGCCGCCGAAGCAGTCGAGGCTTGATCTGGTTTTGATTGCCACGCCCACAAAGCACCTTGGTGCGAAACTCGATCACGGCGCCGATGCGGCGAAGTGAAGGAGAATTAGGAAGCCAACGAACCAAGTAATTGCAACTCGAGATAGACTCTCGATACCAGCGCGACGATGCTGGTGTAATCTGATGCAGGTAGCAACAACACTCTTGTCGTAATTTTTTGTCGAGGATGGACGAAGAGAAGTTGCTCGAGGAGTGGCTGGCAGAATATATGCGCTTGAATTTTCCTCGGGCGCTAAGAAGAGCTCTCGTCCGTGCGGCCCGAAGGCGGTGAAAAGCAGGGTCTGGCTTGACTAGCCGGATCGGCGCTAGCCCAAACTATCTGCGGACCTTGATGAAGACCTCCGTCTTCAAGGCAATACCAAAATCGCAACCGGTCTTCGTTGTTGCCGAACTCACATCGGACGAAATTATTTGACGAGCCTACTCTGGGCAAATTCGGACCGCTGCTTTGACTCCGTTTTCAGGCGTCCCCAATAACGCCATCGACAGGACGCGATTGGCGAAGCCAGCTGTTCAAGATCATGCTACGATAGTCTTCGACAACTCTATCAACCATGGCCCCTTCGACTCCCAATTCGTATCGACCTAGGAAGAAACGAAAGGCGGACTTGCTGTCGTCTAGCAGCTCCAATGGACCTGTTGATGTTGACACGGACTCCAAACGAGAGAAGCCAGCTTTTCCCCTGGTCGCCTTCTTTTGGCCAGCGAAAGGAACCACTTCCCAATGGATAACTTTGCCATGTATCCTCATGGTCGTCGGGTTGTTCAGATGGTGCACTGCAATGTGGCCTTACTCTGGTTTCAAGAAGCCTCCAATGCATGGCGATTTCGAGGCTCAGCGACACTGGATGGAGTTGACCATTCACCTTCCTGTCACTCACTGGTACTTTCATAACTTACAATGGTGGGGCTTGGACTACCCTCCATTGACGGCGTACCATTCTTGGATCCTTGGGAAGCTCGGGTCGTTCATCAATCCGAATTGGTTTGCGCTCTACCTCTCGCACGGGTTGGACGCAGCAGACTTGAAGGTGTTCATGCGAGCGACTGTCTACATCTCGGAGCATCTCGTCTATGTTCCGGCCATCATTGTGTGCACTCGCCATTTGGCCAGACATCACAACATCAATTCGTGGGAAGCAGCGATCGCAGTGACTGCCATACTGATGCAGCCTGCGACTATTCTCATTGATCACGGACACTTCCAGTACAACACTGTTATGCTCGGTCTAGTCGTGGCCACCATATCGAGTATGTTTGCTGGAAGAAACTTCTGGAGTTGCGTTTTCTTCGTCGGCGCACTGGGCTTTAAGCAGATGGCCTTGTTCTACGCCCCTGCGGTAGCTGCTTACCTCGCCGGTGCCTGTCTCTTCCCTCGTATCAACATCGCCCGCTTAGTTGGTGTAGCGACAGCGACCATAGGATCTTTCGCCCTGCTCTTTCTTCCGCTCTTACTCGGAACATTCTACGACACCTATCGCAAAGTACCACTTCCGTCGGACGTCACCCTACCACCACTGCTCTCTTTAGTTCCTCAGAAGAACTTCGAGCAAGCTTGGCTTTACCCATACATCGTGCAGATGGCGCAGGCTGTGCATCGGATTTTCCCTTTCGCGAGGGGCCTCTTTGAAGACAAGGTTGCCAATGTCTGGTGTGCGATCCATGCCAGCGGTGTACACAAGCTGCATCAGTATGATTCGGCTCTACTCAGCCGTGCAGCTCTGGGCCTCACCCTTCTGTCCATACTTCCACCATGCGCCATCATCTTTTTCAAGCCAAAGAAGGAATTGGTACCGTTGGCTTTCGCCACTACAGCTTGGGGCTTCTTTCTCTGCTCATACCAAGTACATGAGAAAAATGTTCTGCTTCCGCTCTTGCCGATGACACTTCTGCTAGCCACAGAAGGAGGTATGAAACCTGCCATACGAGCCTGGGTCGGATACGCGAACCTCGTCGCCAACTGGACTCTCTTTCCATTGCTTGCCAAGGATGAGTTGAAGATTCCATACGCGGTGTTGACCTCCCTCTGGGCCTACCTGATGGGCCTTCCGCCTTTCGACCTCAAGGCATATACTACTTCCTCGGACGAGGGCGGCGTGAACATCCTCACCAAACTCATTCATCTCGGAACGTTCGCCGCTGCTCTCGCTTGGCACGGCCTTGAACTGTTCGTTGTTCCACCTTCCAATAAACCGGATCTTTGGGTGGTTGCAAACGTCTGTCTTGGCGCTGCTGGGTTTGCATTTTGTTACCTCTGGTGTCTCTGGAACCTGGCACTTGATAGCGGTGTCTTAGAGATCATAGGCGTGCGAAGACAGACTGTGGCGCAAGAGAAGAAGGTTCAATGAGCATTGCATGGTCCATATCGGCTTTCAAGAACGGACAGCGCACTCGAACAGACGACTTGCTCACATCGAGACCAGCACTGGCCTTGACAAGCGCCTGCATACAGCGTCACGCAAGGTCATTCCATCACCAAGTTTCCTAGCAAAGGCAAGGCCGACGGCCAGTCGCACATGGCAACAAAGGGCGGCTCAGTCTGCCGGGACACCTTCCGACGAGTGAAAATATCACAGTCCCGATATTAGAGGAGATTAAAAAGGCTGAGACTTGTGTCTTACTTATGTACAGATAGTGTACAGTACTATACATGTTTCGTTTCTCAGCGCACCGGCTGACGTACTGGTATCCTTTATGATCCATCTGCATTCATCCGAACGCCTCTTCAATGCTAATTCCACGGCGCGCTATTTCATCCCCATAACTCGGTATGGAAGTCGAAGGCTCTGGGTAGCCGGACAGTGTGACGAGAGTGACCATGTTCACGGAGGCTCTTTTCTTCCTTCCCCGACACCTAAGCAGCTCATCGCTCTATCCACCTCTTGCTCATGCGATCTTGAAGCCATAACTTGCCATACAACTCCGGTATTTGCCGACGAGGTCCTTGCAGGCTTCCTGTGGATCGCTGGCGGTCGAGAAAAGCATGCATTCATCGCGAGCGGATTTCTCGTCCTTGCAGACACAGCAAGGCTGGAGAACAACGATCAGTGCATGTTTGCAGAAAGGTGCGCGCGTATGAGCAGGTTTGATGTACCTTGACTTTGGCTGAGGCTTCGCCTTGCGGCTTTAGATCCGCTGCAGTGTTGTTCGGTTGCATTGGTGGAGTGGCTGAGGGCGTCAGCTGATTTCGCTGTGGCGAGCCTCGAAGTGATACTTACACGTACTGGACGACATGATGTGCTTCGATTGTGGTGAACTCGACAAAAAAATGTAGGAAAGAAAGCGAATAGAATAGTCGCGCGACCAGAAGCAGCAACGAGTACCGGCTAGAATTCGTCATTCACTCGCCATTAGAGTTTGTCAGCAGGCATGGAGTCCCTGCATCTGCCCGGCCCGCAGAGCCGCACGGCAGTCGACCAGGTTGCAAATCGTGCCCCTCATCCACAACAGAACCAAAAACATTCCCTCATCCTTGCTGCAACAAAACTCAACCCTCACCTCTCACACTTGTCTCACTTGAACCAGCTATGGCGAAAGTCTTCAGCTTGCGAGGTCAGGCTTTGAAGCTCGACTCCGCAGCAGATCTCGAAAAACACGTCAAGCCGCTCGAAGAAAGTGCAGATGTTGAAGAGGTCCACCTGGAAGGGAACACGATCGGCGTCGAGGCCTCTGAAGCACTGGCCAAGATTCTGGAGACGAAGAAGTCTCTCAAGCTCGCTAACCTCGCCGATATCTTCACCGGTCGGTTACTCTCCGAAATTCCTCAAGCACTCGATGCCTTGCTCAAAGCACTCTTGAAGTGCCCGAACCTTCGCACGATCAACCTCAACGACAACGCATTCGGCCTCAATACCGTCGAACCTCTAAGACCGTTCCTCAGCCAGCATACTCCATTACAGCACCTGTACCTCAACAACAACGGCCTCGGTCCAGCAGCTGGCACCCTCGTCGCGGAGGCCCTTGCGCAACTCGCCGAAAACAAAGCTGCAGCTCGAAAAGACGGCAAGGATGTTCCAGACTTGGAGACTGTGGTGTGTGGGCGCAACAGGTTGGAGACGGGCAGCATGGCCGCATGGGTAAAGGCCTACACGGCGAACAACAAGGTGAAGACGGTCAAGATGGTGCAAAATGGCATTCGACAGGAGGGCATCGCAACTCTGCTGCAACACGGCCTATCGAATTGCACGATTCTCGACACGCTAGATCTGCAGGACAACACGTTCACAGCCCTCGCTGCGAAGACCCTCTCCACTGTCATTCCCACCTGGACTGAGCTGCGCGACCTCGGCGTGGGCGACTGCTTGCTCTCTGCACGTGGTGGACGCATGTTGGGTGATGCCCTTGCCAAGGCAGGAAACAAGAAGCTTGAAGTGCTCCGACTACAATACAACGACATCGATACCAAGGGCCTGAAGGCTCTCTCCGACGCCGCTTCATCCGCCACTGCACTGCCACGTCTTCGACGAGTAGAGCTTAACGGCAACAAGTTTGCTGAAGAGGACCCAAGCATCGAATCTCTCAAGAAGCTATTGGAAAAGCGAAAGGACGAGAAGGCAGCGGAATACTCAGGTGTTGACGAGGACGATGAGGACGCGTGGGGAGTGGATGAGCTGGACGAGCTTGAAGATGACGATGAAGAAGATGAGGATGAGGACGAAGTGGAGGATGAGGAAGAGAAGGTTGTCAAGGATGCGGACGCAGCAGAGGGAGAGCCCGTTGCTCAGAGCAAGGACAAAGATGTTGATGATCTGGCGAATGCTCTTGGTAAGGCCGAGATCAAGTGAGTTGCATCAGTATGTTTGGAAGAAGGATTGTGTGGAAGGCAAAAAAGTTGTCATCCATTCTTGTGATACCAGCCGGTTGCGGTCAAGGAAGCGAAGCATGAGCGTCACGATATAATTAGAGAAGTCAAAAGACACTTCGAAAGTTAAACGCCTAGGCATGATCTCTTGCTGTCACTAATAGCTTTGGATATCTACCTCCCCAACCTGAACTCTGCCTTGGCGAATTTGTAGAGCGCGCGTAGGAAAATCTGATATCCTACTCCACCAACATTGTCCTGCGCGTAGAAGATCTCCGTCAAGCGGACTTGCCACGGTGGGTATCCTTCTAGCACGATCCTCTCACCAAAGACAATCAGTAGATCGGGCTCTCCCATGACGCTTTCGCTGATTTCCGCGTCGATCAATTCCGTGGAAATGTCACTCGGTGCTAGCTTGCCTTGCTGGGACATTTCGACAAGAGTCTTGGTCAGGTCCACTAGAGTTTGACGGCCGTCTGTTGCGTCAAGCAGGAGAATCGTCAAGTGGTGAGGACCGTCGTTTTCGGAGTGAATGCCGTTGGCCATGGATGGCTCGGGCGAATGTGGAGGGCTGTAGGATGGAAGATTGGGCGATCGAAGGGAGATGGTCGGTTTCGATGGTGATGTCGCGCCGTAGTAAGAGGTTAAGGTCTTCGTGATTCGGCGATGCAGGTGTGGCAGAGACGACTTCAGAATGCCTGAAGAAAGAGTCAGTAAGATGCATGTACACATGCAAGTTCTCTTGGTTGTCCTTACCTGTCCGCTCGTAGATCGAGAGCATCGGGACACCTGCGCTCGCGCTCCATGCTGCAAGTTCGCAAGCATCGTTCAGCAATGTCTCCAGCCCATCTTTCTTTCCGCCCTCTGGCGGAAAATCCAGTATCACGCTCAAGTGCTTCGGCACTCTGCTCAATCCCTTCACATCCCTCTTGATCAATTCCGGGGTTCGGTGGTGGTAGTAAAGCACTGCAAGAGCTCGGTCGACCAGCGCATGGTAGATTTGCCGTAAGCGAATGTAGGCAGAGAAGATGATATGGATGATGCTAAAGATCAAGACGTGGAGGATATGGCGCATAGCCGGTCGGACTCGTTGTCGGTGATGGAAACGTGGGCCATTGTTGCTTGCTGTCGAGCTCGAAGACTTCCTCGCTGGGTTCGCTTCGCGTGGTAGGTACGGCTTTAGCATTCTTTCTCGTTCGGAGGCGGAGAGAGGTTGACCGCGACGGTCGGTGTCGGTATGGAAGGCTTGCGCCTGTCGTAGGCCTGGCATTTTGCTGCTTTTTGCTTGTGCTCGTGCTGGCTCTTGCTTCTGTGGATCCGAGTTGTTTCAGGCTGACGGGAAGAAACGAGGAAGGTATCAGCAATTGGTCAGAGCGATGCGTCACGGCAGGGGCGTAAGGAGCGACATGGTGGGTATATGAACGGACTTCCAAGAATTGAGGCGACGCAAGACACGAAAGCTCTCACACCTCAGCCTCTCAAAGCCACCGTGCCATGTCAGAAAGTGACGTCCCTGCAGATCCGGCTTTTGCCGAGCCTCATTGGCTGGCGTACGAGCCACAACACCCAGTCAGCTGACATCGATAGAAGCTGTTCGCTGGTATCATAAGATCGATTGCAAGAGCTTCAGAGACAACAGTGGAAGTCAAGACGTGTGAAATTGGACCGAGTGCGGTTCATTGCTCGTGCGGAGCCGTTATCGTCTCAAGTCATGCTTAAAGTACTTTCTGACTTCTAAAGATGTCAGAGCCACTTCGTCTTACTTCCTGTCGATGTTATAACTTACTCCCATCCCCAACTCCATTGCTTGCCCCACTTTGACCACCATTTCAATCCCTGTTTTTGTATCTGGTATTCCAGCACCCAGAGCTTGACGAACTCGACTTCTTCGCACTGGACATCTTTAATTCTCGGCGGCGGGAGAGCATCTGTTGTCTCGTTTGGGAAGAGGCCGTTCTCGTCCCAGTGGTGCACAGCCTCCGGGATCAATGTGAATGGCTCGTCGATAGTGCTCTTCCGATCTTTCGCTCCATACCTGCTTGCAAGTCAGCCTGTGTCAAGAAGCGCCAAAACAATCTTGCTGCCTGTTCTGGAGCCCAATACGTCTCCGGGATTGGCGCGGCAATGGGGCTATGAAAAGTCCAACAGCATAACGAAAACGTCCACCCTCTTCGAGGGGGATCGTGACTTTTTCAGTTCGCTGAGAAAGACTTACCCAAAACCATGTGGCGTCGCTGGCCTCCAAGGATCCCACTCTCCATCGATGATAGCTAGTCGTGGGTATGAGATATCGTAACCTCCGTACTTGTTGGCTAGTTCCACGTCTGGCGGCTCATAAATCCCGAAAGCGTCCCGACAAATGATCGTGCCGTACTCGAGGTCGTAAGTCCGAGAGACCAGGGGCAGCTGGTCCTTCGGGGTGTTTCCTGTTTGAATGAAGCCCCATTCAGTGCAATACTGGTACGGCCACGCTCTCCAAGATCCGTCCTCGATGCTGTCCTGGTCATAGTACGTTTGATTATGCTGTCCAAAGCATTGGTCTTGGGTACCAGAGCATTGCGAGACCTGAGTGAGGTTGAAGTAGCCAATCATGTTCAGCATCTGGTTAACAAGAGATGACTTGTTCTCATAGCCTCCCTCAGTAATGATCTTCGTAGCGTTTTGACGCTTGGCCTCTGTACCAGGGTACAGAACGTCGGTCGACGTGATGTTGTCGCAGTATTCATAGACATCTGGGGACGACACAGCAGGATCCCAATTCAAGGACTGCCAGCCGCCAATGCCATTTACGAGCACAGCAACGAAGTCGCTGTCCCAAGTCAGATTCGCGAATCCGAAAGTGCTTTTGATCTCGGCTGGCAAGTCTGTATCGTTTTTCTCCAGATAGATGTTGTCCAAGACGTTGATTAGAGTCTGCTGTGCAGTCACGCAGTCTTTAGGCGCGCTATCCGTAATGGCTGCGAAGTACTGCCAATACTCATAGATGGCTTTGGTCACCCCGGAACTAGAAATGGACCCCCAGTAGACATCAGGATACTGCACTCTCAGAAATGCGGAGAAAGCCCCAGCATAAGATCCGCCATACGAGATGTATGGCGCCGCGTTGCTTGTGAGATCACCGTGCTTTTCCAGGCCTGGGAATTTGACGTTCTTCGCGAAGTATGCTGCGTCTGCTACCGCTTGCTGGGTAGTGAGAAATCTCAGATTCTTTGTCGATAAGTCTGGTGTCGGGAAGCTGGTACCATAGTACCTATGCTCAAGCACAACTCCGATGCCATTGGTGGCCTGAGCAAGCTGTGCGAGCAGACCTTTCTGCAAATACGGCAATCGTGAAGTTGCGTCGGTTTCTCCAGACTGTAGCACGATCACAGGCCCACCGGGCTCGTAGTGGGATGCATCAAACCAGTAACGCAAATCGAAAGTGCCGTTGCTGTGCGGTTCATACTTGCTCTCGTTGTGAAAGTGATCGACAGGCACTGATAAGTTGTGCGCGGTATAGAGCAAAGAGGGATCGGTATCTCGCTTGACAAGCGAAGTCTTCTTGTGCTCGAGCTGCAGCAGATTAGTTGAGGCCCAAACATCAATGTGATAGCTGATGGAATTCACAAATATTCAGCATTCCTCTCTCCACGAGCATACATACCTCTTGTCTGGCCTGCCAGGGTGTACGGGTCTGTCCAATCCGAATTTCGAAGGCGTTGGACAGCGACGAGAGGGCGACCAAGGCGGAAATGCCTGATGATAGCAATCTCATGGCGGAAGAGATGGATGTCCGTCGAGTGATCTACAACCTGGCTGTGGGAGGGCCAGGACTGAATAATATATGAGCACTGCGATGGACATTGCGTATCAGGAAGGTGCAAAGCACCATGTAACCTTACCGCACCAGACCGGTTATCTGCTCTGCCGTCGGATGCGAGTAGTGCATATCGTCATGCGCCTCTCCGCTTTTGGGCCCGTACTGAAGGAATTAGTGACGAGGTTGCTGAACACAAGGTTGACACTACGCGGTCCTCAGGAAGAGCCCTCAGTCCAGCTGCGGCGATTGACGGATTCGAGTTCAATACCACCTTCCGAGTGAATTGGTGCTGCTGGTTCACAGCGTCGTTCGATGCTGCCGCGTTGCCCGAGCGGCGGTGGAAGGACGCAGGAACAAGAAGATTCAAGTTCGGGTGTCGATCTTGTGCATGGGGAGGTCGGGCTAGCGTAGATCCCGCTCTGTGCTTGAGTGCCTGAGGTAGCAACTTCGCCCTCCCACCTCTCCTCTAGCTAGCTAAACGATCTCATGGTTGATGCCACTTCGACTCTTCGGGATACGGCGATGATAACTCACTATTGAGTAGTGGAGCTGAAGGCTGCGAACCTACAATGGCGCGCGTGGGCAGCCCGGATGCCAACTCCTTGCTCTCAGGCCCTTCCTCCAGGCCGGCAACTCTCCAGTCAGTCCGCACTACGCAGGGCTTCAGCCTCGACACTTTCAGCAGCAAGGACTTCATCGTGAAGGACTTTGTAGAGTCGCTCTCAGATCACGCGGTCCCAGCTGCCAGACGATCGGCGCCTACCTCCGGAAGCCAGTCGAACGCGCAGGCCAGCCAGGCATTTGATCCCAAGCCTCTCATTCGGACTTTCGAACATGCACTGAACCGATTAAAGACGCTGAGCGAAGATCTACAAGAGAAGGAAGATGAGTTGAGTGCAGGCGTGCGGCGGGCCGAGGGCCAGCACAACAACAACATCAAGTCAAGAGAACAGGAGCTCGAGCGCGCGATCGCAAACTTCAATCGATTAGAGCGCACACTCGACGGTGATGGGGATGGAGACGACGGAGGCAGTGCAGCCATGCGAATAGGAGAGCGATTGGAAGAGCTGGATAGACAACGGCAGAGAGCTCAAGACGCGAAATTCATCCTACAATGCTGGCTTGAGGTTAGCGAACGCGGAGACCTTTCGAGCTTGGATGATGTTCGCAAAATGGGCGGAGGCGAGGGCAAAGTACGTTGTGCCCACATAGCACGACAACTACTGAAAATATCTCAACGCCTGGATAACACCTCCGACTCTCCAAAGACCAATGGGGTCAATGGGCATGCTCATGAGAACGACACTCCTAATGGTAGCATGCGGAGGAATAAAGGTGGAAAACAGCCGAGAGAGATCATTGAAAAGTTTCTGGAGATGCTCGAGAAAGATTTGCTGAAATCATTCGACGACTTCTATCGCCGGCAGAACTTCGACGGGATGCGAGAGTGCGCGATAGCTCTGCAAGACTTCGGCGACGGCAATTCCGTCATCTCATTATTCGTCAATCAGCATCAATTCTTCATCGACCGCTCTCAGCTCGTGACGGATGAGCTGGTGATTGACAACGAGACATGGGACCGTCTAGCCGATCCTGATACCGAGCCACCCGGAGTGGAATCTAGCTTGCAAAGTCTCATAGACGAAGTCAAGGTTGTGGTTCAAGAGGAAAGCTTTATCATCAAGCGCGCCTTCCCTTATCATGAAGAAGTACTAGCTCGTTTCCTGCAGCGAGTCTTTCAACAATCAATTCAGCAACGCCTCGAAATGGTACTGAACAAGGCCGACAGCATCTCATCTTTGGCGTTTCTCCGGTCTCTGCAGGCTTCGAGGTCCTACATTGCAGCTTTAGTGGAAGATTTGAAGACCCATGGCCTCACCGAGCATCCTGAGCCAGTTACCTCTGTTACAGCTGCTGTGCTGGATCAGCAGCTTGATGAGCTTTTCGTGCCCTACTTCACTGGAACAAGTTACATCGAGCGAGAAAAACGTAACCTCGGAGAGCTTTTCGAAGGACTGCTGTTCAAATTCACTTTATACCATTCTCGCAAGCGCAAGGTTCACGTGCAGTCCAATTCCTACCTGGGCGCGATCTCGGCGAGGAGCAAAGAGTTCATCAGCGGTGCGCGTGACGCCTACATGGAGCGTCTAGACAGCGCCGATTTACAGGCGGGCCAAAAGGCTATGCTCCTCCGAATCGCAGGTTTGAGCCATAACAAGGAGATATCTGGCACTGCAGATGTCGACGTGACGGACGAAGATGGACAGCTGAGCTTGCCTTTCACGAAGCGTATGCTCAAGTGGCTCGCGGAGGGCGTTGGGAGAGGACTTGAACTAGCAGGAGGGGGCAACGAGACACCCAAAGAGATCCGGGAATTGCTACATCTGCTCATCTCAAACATGGGAGAGGTTTACCTCGAGACGGCTTTGGATGCTGCAATCGACTCTGCCGCTGCCGCTGAATCGAATCCGAAAGTTGAGCCAGATCTCAGCTACATCACAGATTTGCGCACGGCAGTGAGCGTACTTCATCTGATGCTTACGACCATCCAAGTGCTACTACTGCCGCTGGCTGCAACCAATCTCACTATCCGGAGAGACCTTGAAAAAGGCACCAACACTTTCACAGACCGCATGGAATCCAAGATTGATGCTGTGCTCCAGAGGACCATTGACGCAGCGTTGGCCTGGACGAGTCGCCTCCTTTCCGGTCAAAAGAAAGCAGACTTCAAGCCAAAAGACGACGCGAACCTCCAACTAGATCAACTGCAGACTTCGACTTGCCAGGCTATCTACACCTTCCTTGGCCGTCTCCACTCCCGAGCAAAAACAGCGCTTTCTGGTCGTGTTCTGGAATCATTCTCAGTGGAACTTGCCGTCGGCTTGCGGACCTTGCTCCTCCAGCACTTCAAGTCATACCAGGTGTCTCTCACTGGTGCTTTGGTAGTCTCGAAGGACATCACAAAGTACATTGAACTCCTTCGCGCGTGGGAATTGCCTGCGTCTTTCGACCCCAGTCTTGAGGTATTGACCGAGATCGCAAACCTCTTCGTTATTGGACCAGAAGCACTCCGGGATCGATTGAGGAATTTTGGAAATGGTGCGGGCGGGCTTCAGGGCGTTGAGAAAGCGGATCTGAGGCCATATGTTCTCAGGAGAGAAGATGCACACAGCGTTGGAGTGCAAGCTGTTCTCAACGCCCTATAGACGTGAAGAGACGGGCGTTCTAATGCCCTTCAACTGTCACAGCCTTGTCAGCGTTTGCAATTGGTGGTGTGTCTGCAACAGGCGCCCGAGAATCTCATGCAACTGATTCAATGGCCCTTCACATGCTGCAAAGCACGCCAAGCAGAGGCGGCGCGCATAGCTCTTGCTGCAGTGAAGTTGATCCCGACTGGTGGCTCGCTCATCGTTCTGCACGCGTTGACAAAGCTCATCTTCGCGTTTGTCTGCATAGGGAAGGATTCATTCTTCGACTTCGCGAAGATCGATCTGACAGTTCTATGTGCCCTCAAACAGGCCATGGTGGAAAGAAACCTTTCAAGGCCTACTCAGATGCCACAGAGCCCAGTGGCAGACTTCGCTGGCCGGATTTTGGCACGGCTTCGAGCCATTCATCCCGCTTCAGCCAAGTACATCATCACGCATTCACTTGATCTCATGATATCGCTGGGGTTTGAAGGGCGCAGAGCGTATTTGCGTCCCAGAGAGGATTTGGATAGACTTTGAGCGATCCAGTGAAGGAAAGAACGCATCGCCACATTGGCTTCCTACGTGGTGTTAGAGCGTTCAGTTTTAGAGAATGTATCAACGTGATGGTTAATGAAAGTGAGAAGAGTACATGTATACTGCGGTGACTTCTATACACGCGCGACTGGCGGGGATCGCAAAAGGGTCCGAGCTTCTCACCACTCCAGCTTGGGCAGTTGCAACGTCGACGACATCAGCCTGTGCTCTTGATCGACGACGCTGTTCACCTGCAACGACATTTACTTCATCAGAAACTATGCTAATACTGTCTCAGATTTTATTGCGCCGACGGTAGGGCCACAGAAGGGTTTGAACCTTCCTCTCTTTCCGTTCCACATCACCAAACTCGAGACACGACCATAACGCATCACACACAAGCCAAAGCGGCAGTCGGCTGCAGACATGTCGCTCAGCGGTGGTGACGATTCTGCCGCCGCTACTTCGCCGTTCCGGCGCATTAAGCTGGAATACAAGCGCCATTTGGACGACATTGGCAATGGTAATTGCAAACCTCTTTCATATTAGTTCGTGGCGCTGACTCTCACGCAGCCTACAACATACTCGAGGAGCGTGTCCATAAGATTGAGGATTTCGTGCCTGCCCAAATTGGCGATCTCCAACGACAGATCAACTCCTACGAAAAACATAAGAAGGCGGCCCAAGATGCTCTTAAGAAGCTCCAACGGCACAGCCAAAGCACCGCAGCTGAGCGTTCCTCCGAGACATTGAGTAGCGAGCAAATCAAATGCAAGCTCATCGAACTTGAACTCAAGGACAGCGAGAGGAACAAGTCCTGCGGTGACCTTGAGAAGAAAGTCGACACATTGACCAATTCGCTCGACCGGGAAGTTGACAATCTCTCCAAAAAGATCAAGTACCTTGACGGCCAGTCTCGGAAAACAGAAGTCTTGCAATCTGACCATGCTGAGACCACTGCTCTCGTCCAGCTGCTGCTGAAGAGAGTTCAAGTCCTTGAAAGCAGAGCCGGCGACAAGCCTCCGAACTCACTACGATCCATGTCTACGCAAGAACTTATTGATACTCTGCTTGATCGCGTAAATGGCGGCGAGACTCTTGACGAGGCTACATCCGCTCGTCTGCGACGCCTCACTTCTGTTTCAGGGTCCATGAACAGCACGGAAGCGAATGCTCATTCCGCTCGTGTACTTTACACGCCGTCAACAGATTCGGAACGCGTCCTTCCATCGAGCGACAGGGCTCAGGACTCGCTCAAGGACCTCCTGTCACGGAGTGTCGAGCCGCGAGACCGACGTCTCCCTACGAAGCCAAATGACAGTCCAGCTCAGCGGACCCGCAACAGGACACAGGCCGATGACCCAGGAGAGGAAGACGCAGAGTCTACTGTGCCAAGCAAGCTGGATGGAAACAGGAGAGCGCATTCCGCAGCCCAAAACCCATCCGAGGATGCTTCTGCTTCACCAAAGAACACTACTCGCAAGCGCAAGCGCGGTGCCGAAGGACCCGTCCAATCCCAGCAAGCAGAATCACATCACTACCCGGCGCCGGCAGGCACAACGCTCACGGATCCTCCACGCAAGCGTGGGAGGCCGCGGAAATATCCGCAGATCTCTCCTGAAAAGGTGGCTGCACTGGCTGCAGCTCAAAATGAGCATGATAACGCAAATGAAGACGAGGACGCAGACGAGGACGAGGAGGATGACGAGCCACCACAGCTCCGCCGAACGTCTCGAGCTTTCAAGCCGACGCCGAGAGGAGAGCAGTTCATGTCACGCCTAGAGGTTAGGAATCAGAACCGGAACAAGGCCTAGGCGGAAGGCGTCACAACACGTTGAAGAGCATGCTGCTCACAGGTATTCTTCCAGCATTGAGCTGATGGGATGCACGTCCCGGTCATCCACGAAACGCGGGGATGCGGACTAGGAGTCGTGTATCGGAGATGTGTATTCGATAACCAGGTATGTATGTGATTACATGGACGGATGTCATGAGTCGTCTACTTGCAGTTTCTAATCTGCTGCGGCATTCAGTTTCAGGTAACATACTCGTATTCAAGCTGCTCGATACAACCCAGCAAGGGCCTGAGTCGAGACTGTGCGGATGTTACACCATTGGAACAGTCAACGGGTTCATGACACTCGAGCCACCATCCACGACCATATTCATACCCGTGACATAGCTTGAGAAACCACTTGCAAGGAATCCAGCCGCCCTCCCAATCTCATTCGGCATGCCGGCCCGTTCCAGTCCAATTTGTTGCTTCTGCACCTCCTTCGACTGCAAGCTCGACGGCGGCAGCTGGTAGCTCTGCTTATCCAACTGCTGCAGATCGACACCCATATCGATCTGGCCCGCAGAAATGCAATTGATCCGCACGCCTGTGCCCTTGAGTGTTGCAACTCCAGCTCTTACTACTCCCAACGCTGCGTGGCTCGACATGGTGAAAGCTGGTCCCCAGCATCCTCCCACCTGGCTCGCGATGCTGGAAATGACGATAATGCTGCCGTATGGTTGGTCTTTGGGTGCTGCGTTGGCGTAGTTGCCTTTGGGAGTTGTCTTGCTCATCGCTGGAGGAGCGTATTTGAGGGCGAAGAAGGGAGCGAGTGAGTTGGCTTCGAAGGTCTTGTAGAGATCGGTCGGTGTGGTTTCGGCGATCGAAGGTGGGCCCAGGAGGCCGGAGCTGGTAACCCAGACGTCGAGTCTGTTGCTGTTAGATCCGCTATAATCAAGACCACATCCTCGCAGAACATGATCGAAGGGCCATCCTCTCTACGGAGCCTCTCATCATGGCTATGTGTGGGACCCTCTATCCGCCTTGATAGACAACCGGAAATAGACTGAAAAGACGCTGTCGTATGCAGCAGCAGTAAACCACATACCTTCCCCACGCATTTAAGACATCGTCAATCAAGCCTAGCGTGTCCTCCTCATTGGCAAGCTTGAACGGATAGCCGATGATTTTCGTGCTCGATTCGGGATACTGCTGCTTCACTTCTTTCTCTAGGCCGGCGAAGTCATCGTTCGGTGTGGTAGAGCAGGCATAGACACAAGCAGCTCCGTGGACGACCAATTCTGCAACGATGGCACGTCCAATGGGTTGTGTGGCTCCTGTAACGATGCACACGAATCCAAGAAGCTTGCCATCTGTTCTGTACGGCGAGAACGAGTCCGGTTGCTGTCCGTTCACGGCGGCCATGGTGTCAACTGTTGAGTATTGTCGAAGTCCAGAGCTTCAACAACATTCCTTCGATCTACCACATGGCTTCCGCAGCCACTGCATGATGAATGCGGCTCTGGAAAGCTTCGAGATTGCTTTTATGCGTAATGTGCTTATCGTTGGAGCTCTCCACGGAGAAGCTGCAGTCGCTGATAAGGCTGGCTTGTCCTGTTAGTAAGGATGTATCACTGCTCGCTGACAGGTCTGCATGCCAATGCGTCTCATGCGGCAGTGCGGCATCGAATCTTTAGCGCATAGCGAGGCATCCTGATGTATTTTTTCTTGGTGGTGAGATGTTGTTACATCGCGTGACCAACTTCCGTCTTGGGCACTGTGTGCTGGCAAGGCCCTCGTTTATATAGCTCGCCACTACCAGGCCCAGACAAAATTTGACAGATCAGCGTGATGGGATCCTTGGAGAAGCAATGCGACGCGTCGCCACTACTTGGACATGGGAAGGATGTTGGTTGTTGTCTTGGTGGAGTCTCGACCGTGGCTTTGTCACCTTCCTCATTAGTCTCTGTGAAAGCCGTGCTGAGAAGTACGCGTGCAGACCCAAGCTAGCTCGCCAATCTTCGAGCCAGTGAAACCTTCTCTCTTTCCCTCCCTTCATCATGTCCACGAAAGGTCACGCTCGCCATGATACCGCCCTGATCCACGGCCTCTCGTCATCAGAGGTTCAAACTCTAGCAGATTCCTCAGCCGAAGCAAAGGCGAAAGCCTACTGTAAGCACCATAACCAAACTTCTTATCAAGTTCTTTACCAACATTCACAAGGTCCTTACTCAAACTTCCGAGTAGGATGCTCACTTCTTCTCACGAATGGCAATGTGGTGACTGGAGCCAACGTTGAAAATGCCGCTTATCCTGTCGGGACCTGTGCTGAACGGGTGACAATCGCCACCGCTGTTTGCCAGGTGAGTTTTTGTCCTTAGCCCAGGCCATAGACTACGTCAATAACAATGATCTAGGGAGCAAAGAAAGGCGACATTCGAGCTATCGCGGTTGCCACCGATATCAGCCCGCCAGCTAGTCCATGTGGCATGTGCAGACAATTCATCAGAGAATTCTGCGAGGTCAGTGAAGCTTTGCCCTCGGGGAATCATATTCATAGCAAACGCTGATACTCGAAAAGCTCAACATGCCCATTCTCATGTACGATAAGGGTGGCAAATCGGTCACTATGACTTTGGAGCAGTTGCTTCCCATGTCGTTCGGTCCGGAGAAGCTGTTGACGACAGAGGATGCGGCGAATGGGGCGGTAGCCTAGAGTGTGGCCGTGAAAGGAACGTCTGTCACTAGGATTGGAGGACGACATCCTGGAAGACTAGAGTGAGGTTGCTTTAGTATCCGGACCATCAAAGTCGTCGTTTCCCCCGAGCGTTGTGAAACAGCGTCACGTGTCAATAATGATGTCAATGTGGCCCTAGCTTTCGCCGAAAGTGAATCTCGAGTCCTGAGATGGCGAAAAGTCGCCGTCGTCTACTCCTTACCTACAATCCACCCACAGTATCCAACATGCGGACATCTTCAGTACGAACATTCGCGCGAGCGACAGGCCTCCTAGCCCATGATCCACCAGCCCTCCGAGCGCCACGAACACCCTACATCTGCTCGAGCTGCCAGGCATCGCAAAACATTCAATCCACACCCTCTCGCCAGCACCGACGAGCATTCGCACACACCCCTCTCCGCCACGACCAAAACCAACCGCAAACCCACTACGACTTCTTCCCACAAACCTTCCCCTCGGGCCCTCCACCCCAAACCCCCTTCACCCCCGACCTGAAATCTCTCCGAAAAGAATTCCTCCAACTCCAAGCAAAAGCGCACCCCGACCTCGTTCCTTCAGACCAAAAACGGCAAGCGGAAGCCCTCTCCGCACGAATAAATGAAGCCTACAAAACGCTCCAAGACCCGCTGAAGCGAGCGCAATACTTGCTAGCGCAATTTCACGGGATAGACGTGGAAGATGAGTCGGCGAAACTTTCGGAGAATTCGTTGCTGATGGAGGTGATGGAGGCGCGGGAAGCGGTAGAGGAGGTAGAGGAGGAGGAAGAATTGGTTGGACTGAGGGAGGAGAATAATGGGCGCATAGAAGCGAGTGTGAAGACGTTGGATGAGGCGTTTGGGAAGGGGGATTTGGAGAGGGCGGCGCAGGAGGCGATCAGGTTGAGGTATTGGATGAATATTGAGGAGTCGATACAGGGTTGGGAGAAGGGGAAGGGTGGTGGAATACTGCATCACTGAGGATCAGATTGGAAGAGATACATGTATCCTGTGCACACAGGCGAAGCCTGTGAAGCCTAATCGATTTCCATTCCACGTGATAAAGTGCCAGCTAGATATAGAGAGACATGCGTGATGAGGTCTTGAATGAATTGTGTTCAGCGAAATGTACAAGAATTGCCATCTATCGATTTGGAAGCGAGTCTGAGCATTCCTCGTCAGGTCATGACTACTAATAACAATCTATGTTCCGTGGACCCATCCACAATGCACGCTAAACGACATCAACAGCAGCAGTACTCTATTTCTCGGAAATCTTTTCCTTCTCTTCTTCAATCGAGTCATGACCAGAGTTGCCATTCGTGTTGGACTTGAAAGGAGAAGCGGTGCCTGCCTTCTGACCGCGAGTGCGCTCAAAGAAGGTGCTGACCTCGTCACTCCAGTCATCATCGTCGGCAGCCTCATCAACACCCTTCTCAGCCTCAGCGCGGCGAGCCATTGCTTGCTCCCAGTCAGCGCGCATCTCTTCGACACGCTGGCGGTAGTCTTCCTCAGCGTCGTAGTACTTGCTGACGCCGCGTAGTCTCTCCCACAAAGACAAGTGCTGTGGGTGAATGGCAATACCATGGTACTCCTTCTCACGTCCAGCGCGGATGAAGGCCCATCGTCGCTCCTGTTCCTTGAGATCAAGCCCAGTGGTGTCCGGGAGGAAGAGCCATGTGAGCAGAGCGCCCGCAAGACCGAACCATGGGACGACGTAGAACCGGGCCTGCACATCGATGTAGTTGTACAGGACAGCAGCGGTCAGTGCTCCAAGCTTACCCCAAGCTGCGGAAAATCCATGTGCAGAGGCACGCACAGGAGTCGGGAACACCTCTGCTGCGACCAAGAAAGTGACGGAGTTGGGCCCAAACTGGTTGAAGAAGGACGAGATGAAGTACATCGCCATGAACTTGTGGACCCCAGGGCCGTGAGCGTAGTACTCGTAGGAGAAGGCTGGAATGACGAAGCAGATGAAGTCTCCGAGGAAGCCAATGATCTGCATCCACTTGCGCCCGTAAAGCTTGTGATCGATCAAGAAGGAGGCGAGGTAGTATCCGACCAATTCAACTCCCACGTTCAGCAGGTTCCAAAGCCAATTGACCATGACGGAATCGGAGTTGGTGATGGTTGCGATGAACTCGGCTTGGAAGAGCTTGTTGCCGTAGAAGAAGATGTCGTTGGCGTACCAGGCTCCAGCGGTTGCCAGGACACGACCACCAAAGTGGGAGAAGGTCATCTTCAACGATTGTACGTCGTATCCAGTCACCTTTTGCTTTTGCTTGGCCTTCTGGAGCTGCTTCGAAGCAGAGCGCATCTTGTAGGTACGGTAGTAGCAGAGCCAAAGAGTTCCAGCGGCCGGGATGGCGAATGAGACGCGATATGTCCACTGAACCAGCGTCCTGTTGTATGGCGGAGAACTAGTGCCGCCGTGGAAGATGAGGAGCAGCAGGATCAGAATGACCTGGTTGAACCACTGGCCCCAGCCCTGCATCAAGAAAGCAGAGGTAACCTTTCGGCCACGGTGCAGACGATCCTCACGAGTCGAGATCTTTCCGGCTCCAACAGCATTCTCCATACCAGAAGTAGCAGTCATAGGATACTCTCCACCCACGCCGATACCGTAGAAGAAGAGTGACCATACGTAGCAGATAACCCAGCCGTCTGCAGGAGAAGTCAGCGCTTCGAGTCGCGCCCTCAGAAAATGATCGATACTCACTCAAAGTCACACCCCAAGAAGCCGTAAGCATGACAAGACCAATGAACATGATGACTGCATCTTGAATCAAACCCCAACGGCGGCCGAGCCAGTCACCGAGCAGACCAACCAGAATTTGACCAACAATAATACCAACGATTTCGAGATAGTCGACAGCTTGAATCCAGGTGTTGTTGCAAACTTGGTGGCTCTTCCAGCAGCCGGGGAATGCCGACTGAAACAGAGGCTTCACGTTGCCAATGGAGAAAAGGACGTAACTGTGCACTTGTCAGGATCGCGTTTGGAAGGTCAATGCGCAATCGTCTTACCCTTCGAGAAGCAGACCCATACCAGGGATGACCATGTTGCGGAAGTAGAAGCTGACAGGGCTCAATGGATCGGCCTTGATCATGCGGCCAATGGACTTGAGCTCCTTCTTGGCCTCGGCGTCGTCGACCTTACGGATGAAGTTGATGCGCTTCAGAATGGGCATGTCGGCCCAGTAGGTTCCGTGGTCGTCGTACATGTCGTCGGGCTGCAAGAGCGACTTGAAGACGGACTCTTCGTTCTGGCTCATGTTGTGGATGTCTGCAGTGGCGACGTGACCGCCGGCGGGATTGGGGCCATGAGGGGCGGCCAGGCCATAGTCTCGCATCGAGTTGTCGCCCATGGTGACGCTCGAGAGGTGAGGTCGATAACGACGTGGCCGGGATGATCGGTTAGGATGAGCTTGTCGAGTAGAAGAAATCGCTAGAGATGCGAGACGAGCTTGATTGTTATAGCAGATGAGGTCGACTGGCGTAATTAGAGAGGCACAGGGTCCAAGAAGCAAGCGATTCCCGCTAGGGGAGTGAGGCCGAAGAGGAGTGGGAGTGGGAGAGCAAGTGTCGGGCAGCGGCAGGCACGTTTTGTAGCGTGGGACGGTGAATGGCTCGTAGGGTGTAGGAGGGAGGGCGATGGATTGCAGCGTCCGACGGCCGTGCGCGAATCGACGCAGAAGGATCGCGCGGAAGATGCCTGTTGCGTCGCGGGAGTTCCGAATGACAGGCACAAGCACGCAGGACGCAGGGCTGCGCAGGTGGAGGGTGAGGAAGAAGAAGAGGCGTCGGAGCACCGGACGACACGTCGAGATTGCGCGCGGGTGTCGTCTCGTCGGTAAGAAGAATCTGCGGGCGCGAGAGTTCGCTGGAGAAAAGTTGAAGTCAGACGCTCCCACCGGATTAAAAGTTATCGGATCTCATTGGAGTAGTGCGGAAAGCGCAGCGCAGGGCAGCGTTGCAATTGATGGGGCTACAAGGGCGTTGAAGGGCGACAAGGGCGACAAGGGCAAGGGCAGGCGCGCCCAAGAACAAGAGCTCGGAGCTAATGGTTCTTAGTAGAAGTTAAGCAGCGAGCGCTGTATGGGACGGTGGCCGGGGACTGAGGGGCAACTCGCGGGACAGATCCATCAATTCCATCAATTCGCATCCCGTTGTCTCTAAAACTTGCGCTTGGCAATGATGAAGCGGCTTCGCTTGCTGTTGAGAGCTGCCAGCTACGCCGTCGCGGAGCCCAGAATTCAAAAAAAAAAAGATGTGCAGCGCAGGGCCTGTCCTGGTCTGCATCGCCATCGCCTTCGCCTTCGCCAATCCACGAGCATCCTCGAACTCTGCCGTGCAGCCTCTTCCTGGCATGATGAAAGACCGCAGCGCCTCCCGCGTGCCGAGTGCCGCGGGGACCACGCTGTGCCACATGGAATGCTTGCACGCGAGCGGTCGCGATGAAGAAAGTGTCTGACAGTTGAGAGTGCCAAAGGAGGCCATAACAACGAATCCCATAACGTGAAAGGAGCACGTTGCTGAGACTGGGCAATTTGATTGGCCAAAAGATCATGTGCAGCTGCAGCGGGTCCTGCCGCCGTGCATGCGTAGCACGATGCATCCACCTCACCTCCCGATCAACACCTGCACTGGACGCAACTGCTCCATCACTCCAACTCCTTCAATCGCCGGCCGTGGCCTGCGATGATTTTATTCATCCCGTGAATAACACTCGCCGTCGCCCTGCTCTCGGCTACGAATCCCGTCTTGCCATATCGTGGCGAATATCTCACACGTGGCCGTCACTCTCACCGATGCTACCTTAGCCTGCCTAAGCATCGTATTTTCGATATCGAATCTCTTCAATGTCGCACATGATGTGTGAGGCTGACCCGGCGGCGCTCTCAAGCTTTTCGCCTATGCCCTTGGCTGAACATGGGCGAAGCTTAGAGCACTTAGCAAGAGCTACACCGAACACACAATTCACTCTATTTCGACGTCTCCATACACAACAGCACGCGACACTATCATCACATGTTGCACACGAGCTCGTCCGAGGTCGTGAGATCTTTCCGGAAACGCGTCCAAGCCCTGTCACTCCATCGCTGAAGGACGGCTCCCAGGCAACGTATTCACCAGTATCTTGCCCTGAACGGTCAACGTGTCTCACGGAGAAGGGAGTTTCGGCAGATGCGTTCAGCCAACTTCGGCTGTCTCGGCGCTGAAAAGCATGAGAGACAAGACTATCAAACAGCACGAGCTCGAGACATGCTTCTTGTTCAGGCGCGAGCACCCCACGCCAACTCGGTTCACATGCACGAGACTGCTAAGGGCATTCGCCGGATCTGATTTTCATGAGAATCCAACCAGCAGCCTCTACGTCCACGTGGCAACATACGAGGCAATACGCGCAGACGACGACGGGAGCCACCTCGACCGGAGATCTTAGGTGATGGCAATGTAGGGCTGCAGTCCGTCAGTCCAGACTGGGAGCCATAACCCCATCTCGCGTACATGTGGGCTGCTGGTGGAGCTACATGGCTTGCTCGAACTCCTGTTGAAGTTCAGCTGCAGGGTGCTCGATCCGTGGTTCCATGCACCATCTTCGGGCTACGATGCCGTTAGCGACGAACGAAGAGTTTTCTCTGCAGGATCGCTTCGACCGCTCTATGCGAAGCATAGAAGCCGCAATCACCCAATCCTTGCGTCTTTACTGCTAGCTTGCCGAGTATTGCACCTAGCTGCCCGGCAGCGTGGGTGCGCTCTGTGGTGCTTCTCGCTTCTGGCCTAAGATCGTCTATGCGCACGACGCTCGGCTTAGGATTCCAGTCGATGGGTCTTCATGCTTGAGGAGTGCAGAGTCTGCTCCATTCGTTTGGAAAAAAACATGTCTCCACGCGCTTGCTCAGTTGTATCGCAAACTCGTCGCCGAAGGACTGCTGAGTGCATCATCTTCCGACAGAAATTACCTGACTCGTGATGATGTTTTGTACAGCGTCTTCGCACGTCGGAAGGTTATTTCGTTCCCCAAAATCCTGGCAAAAACAGGGCCTCTAGCCAGTCACACATCACAGTGAGAGCGGCCTGGTCCGCCGAGATAACCCTTCGATGTGCGAAGACGCTGTATCTGATCGACGAAGACATGGAAGAGTCTGCACCATCTCGCCCGCTATGTCGATTTTACATGCGAGATTCGACCAGGCAGCCTGATCTCTGCAAGAAAAGAATGCCAAAGAGGAGTTGAAGGATCTTCTTGCCTGGAAGGACATCCAGATCACCCGTGCCAACGGCGCTTTCGTGGCCCGAGTCACATTCAAGCGGCTCAAGGGCAAGGCCGACGACCCTGTGTGGGAGTCACGTAGGCCTCACACCCTGTACTTCCGAAGCGTGTCTACCATCGAGAGGTTCACGCTGTCTATACCGGAACGTCTCTTGGTCGAGCTCCTCGACCGAGACTTCTTGAAACACTATCCTCGCAACGACCCTTCTTCGTTGCGTCGAATACTGTTCGAAGGCAATGAGCACTCGATTGCCATGAAGGAAGAAGCCCTTGAGCAGTTTGTGTTCTACGACCCTACATCGTCCAGCGCTACGACTCGAAATGGACTCCCAGTTGGCGATCTGAACACGTACATACATCAACGTTTTCAGCTCTTCGGATTTCAGTCAACGCACAGTTTCTACGACCTCCGTGGACAAGCCGGAACGATGATTGAACGTGAGATGGGCGTCGAGACGGCACGAAAGGTGCTTTCTCCAACCTACAGGAAGCACTATGATAAGGGTTTGGATCACGTCGACATGGTAGGAGCGATTGTGGATGGTACAGATGCAATCTTCGATGACGAAATCGCCGAGCCGCCAGAAGTCCTTCCTCGAGGCAACCACCACCAACTACCTGCCATAGAAACGATGACGGACTTGGTCATAGCCCGTGCCAAGCAGGACAAGATCCCATTCCCAGTCAGTAAACGCGCCCGACCCAGAACCGTGTGTAAAATTTACACCGACATTGTTGATGAACAGCTACAAGCGCAGACAGCAAACTCGAGTATCGACGAGATCGACATCCGCAAGCAGGCAATGGGGAAATCACGTCTCATCACTCAGATGCAAGACGGCATGGGTGCGCTCGGTGGTGCTTCTCGCTTCTCGCCTAATATCGTCCATACGCACGCTCGGCCTCTTTTCGCTAGCCAGCGATTCTACCGAAGACTCTCACATATTTCTCGTACGTCGACTTGGCGTCCTATGCAGGTACTCAGCAAAAGCTACTGCAGCGAACGATTTGTCTGGGGCATCCCGAAAAAAAGGGCGTCTTCTTCAGTAATACCCATACACCTTCAATCGCGCTCGATCATGGAATCACACCCGATCAAGTGAGAAGCAACTGAAGATAGAGGAATGAGCATAGAGGATTGAAGGAAGAGGTCAAAAATCGGCTGCTTGTGAAGTACAGCATCTTGCACTTTGGCAGGCTTCTTCATCTCCGAATCTTAAAGCAAAAGCCAGGGCTACAGCTAGTTACACATCGCAACGAGAGCGGTCTATTCCGTCGAGATGACCTTCGCTCTGTACGCGCGAAGACTTTGACACGCATTCGAATGCATTCTGAAGAATCAAAATACATTGACATGTCGACAACAGATGCTAGTTGAATCCCTTCCAGCGGCGTTGATCGAGAGATGGGGTGTCAGAGGAACGAGGTGATAATATCATCATGGTACGTTTTATTCATCATGTCTATAGACCCAAAGCAGGACACTGTCGTCCGGTATCGTTTACGAAAGCATATGCATTACCGCCGTTTAGGCCAGTATTCCCATCCCAATTTTCGCCATCCAACCCCATGTACTGTAATCGACAAGACCGACATCGCTAAGCGAGCAGGGAAGCAAGCTCAACGAAGAGCAGTCAAAAGCAGACATTACTGCTTAGATGAGGAGAGCGAAGAGGCCAGCGAGCATGGCACCGGCGACGCCAGTCGAGGCGCTGACAGCACCGGCGGCGTTGGTCTGCTGAGCGGCTCCGGCAGAGGCAGATCCGCTGGCGGCACCAGCAGCAGAGCTACTGGCAGCAGCCGAGGAGGATGGCACGCTCTGGGAGGTGGTCAAGGTGGTGGCGTTGCCGGCAGCGGCGGTGGTTGGGTATGGAGCAGTGGTGTTGACGCCGACGATTGGTCCAACGGAAACTGGAGCGCTTGGGGTGGCGATCGAGCTGGCGACTGGGGCGGCCGAGCTGCTGGCGACTGGAGCGGCGGGAGCGGCGGACGAGCTGGCGACTGGAGCAACCGAGGCCACTGAGGCAACTGAGGCAACAGGAGCAGCAGAGCTGGCTGGTGCACTGGATGCTGGTGCGGCTGGAGCAGAAGACGAGGCGACCGGGGCAGCAGAGCTGGCTGGCGCGCTGTAGGCTGGCGCAGCTGGAGCAGAGGAAGAGGCAACTGGTGCGGCGGAGCTGGCTGGTGCGCTGTAGGCTGGTGCAGCTGGAGCAGAAGACGAGGCAACTGGTGCGGCAGAGGTCTCAGGGGCGTATGTGCTGGCGGAAACTGGTGCCCTAGATGACAGTTAGCACCTTGACTTCGATCATGCCACATAGCGATGGTTGTGGTAATCGAGTACGCACTGAATCTGTCCGTCCTGTTCAACCGAGTTAGCGCTGAAAACCTCGTATTATCACATGCCAGTCACCCTTCAACGTGAAAGGATGCCGTGTGAAATGGCAGGCTGCACATACCGAGATCTGGCTGACGACGTAGCCCTGAGGCTCAGCGGCAGCGAAGGCAGTGCCAGCGGCGGCGAGAGCGAAGAAGGTGGAGCGCATGTTTGCGGTTGTGTTGTTGTTGGAGGTGATTAAAGCTCTGTTTAGCTTGAAGCTGTTGGTGCGGCTGCTGTTGGGATGTAGCGAGAGTAGAAAATTGATGGAAGTTGCAAGTAGCGACTGTGAAGAGGAGGAGCAGGTTTGTGAACGAAAGATGGTGTGCGAGGAGGAATGCAAGGTCTTGAAGAACTGACGAGAAGCAGAAAAAGAGGTCGGTGCGGTTTTGAATGTTCGGCTGCAGCTCACAAGCCCAACTTGGCTTTCCTCCTGCAGCACTGTGCACTGTACCTGGCGGGAGGACCCACATCGGCAGCGCTAAAAATCTTGAAACACCACATTCACCAGGATCAGGGCAGGTCCGGAATCAACCTTCGCCCAATCCGCGCGACCACATCTCAAGCAATGTTCAACTCGTCTGCCTCGTCAACGCTGCTTTTCGTTCTGTTCAGAGCGCAAATTTCGCAATCGAAAGGGCCGCCTCATCAGCGTGACCATCGCGTGACGCTGGGCCACGCAACGCAGCCAGGAATGCGACAGGTCCACGCCGTTTCGCCGCGACCCGTCCGCCCAACGGTCCTTGTGGGCGGTGATCTTTGGGCGCTAGCCACTGCACCCGGCAGGGAGGCCTATAATTTTCCCTGGTTGATGATTCGAGAACGCCTCCTCCACGCAATCCGCTCCATGTTTCCTCCTCACCAACGCATTCACCCTGCCGGTTCCACGACCTCCAGCCCAGCCGTCTCCTGTGCGCCCGCAGCTCACTCTTTTCGTCGTAAGCGACTGAGAGCCTTCATACAAACAGCAAATGCGCCTGGGTTGCAAGTACATCGTAACTGGAGCAACGGACGTCTGGTGTAAATCAGTAAGGACGATGCAAGGGCGGCGCCGTTAGCTGAACAGACGCGCCTGGTCGCGAACGATCGATTCGATGGCTTGCCTCGCCTCGCCTCTCTCAACTTTTCTCCGAGGATGCGATTTTGTGGTCTTGACTCCTGCCTCTCATCATGTCGCCGCCAGCCTCGGAGCCAGAGCCTCAAACCCGCGCCACAATAAACATCTTTCGGCACCCCCGGCCTCGTTCCCCGGTACCAGATGTTCTCGTCGTGGTGCAACGCTCTGGACTTCCTTCCGGAGCACTCAAACGAATCGTCAGAATTCTGTCCCTGAAATGCTCAGACTTGTTCTCATGTGGATGAGAGCGCAAATGCCATTTTCCTCGCTTGCGCAGCTGCTTGAACACTAATGTCACTCAGAGTCAGCGCACCGCTTGAGATTGCGAAGTCGATGTCCAGTTGGAGGCCCCCTGTCCTAGTCGACACGCTATCGATCCGCACTTGACAAGGTACTGAACCTGCTTGGATCCAGGTCTGGAATGCGTGACCTCATCCTTCCTGTTGGCTTGTCGCTTGAATGAACGTTTGTAACTGACGGTGCCATACTACAGCGTCTTCGCACGTTGGAAGGATATCTCGACGGACAAGGCCGCTCTCGTTAGGATGTGTGACTGGCTAGTGCCCTAGGTTTTCGCTGGGATACTCGGGAACAAAATAACCTTCCGACGTGCAAAGACGCTGTATGAGCAGGTGCTCTCAATATTAACATGGGAGAAAGCATGTCTCGCAACACAGGAGACTGACGAGGACAGTATGGGTGCTGAGTGCTGACACATGCCACACATACTCTAGTAACACCTGACTTTGACTGTCTTCGCGACGCAGCAAGACCGAGAGAGCGACAGCAACCGTAGGCCCTTCGAAATACACGATTGGCGCGCTTCGGAAAGTATCTCAATGGGCGAGTCCGCTTTCGTTGCTCTTTCCGACGGGCTGCAGCCTTGCCTTTGCTAGGATACCGGGGAACGAATATTCTTCCGACGTGCGAAGATGCCGTAGGATCTGTCTGCTGCTTGCGCGTGCGCAGGAAGAGAAGAGAACCAGTCACCACCCACATGTTATACCAAAGACGCTACGGTATCATGATGGATGCCGCCTGAGCAAGGCCGTTGATACTTCCCGACCACGTGGAGACGACAAAAGCCGCATGAAGGCGTGTTATGCACATTGGCCTCCAAACGATTAGATACCTAAGAGGCAAGCTTCTGCGATGGACCCGAGATGTCGAGAGCGGGCGTGACAGCGAACAAACATACATCCTGCGACTGACGGAATCAGGCAGCGAGATTGACAACTTCACCGACCGGTATAGACTTCGGTACTTGCGACTGCTTGCGATGCTTGAACTTCAATGTCACTTGGTGTAGACTTGTCTTGGCCATTTCTTGGAATTGGAGTTGGCGGCTTATCATTGCCCCGAATATGCCGAGACTAACACTTCGAAGGATCAAGAGTCCTGGTGATCTTGCACCTGTTCCTGAGCTTGCGATGCCTCTCCACCTCGTACTCTGGGGTCCCCGCATCCTTCTCTCTGAAAGACTGCATGACGCGGGATGCCGTCGTCCTGGCTCTCGGCAATTTGGAGAGGGTCGGAAATGCTACATGAGCATTAAAAGTGTAAGCATGGCCGCCACGTTGCTGAGCAGACCGTCCTTGTCTGCCATTGCCTGCCATGGCTCCCTCAATCCTGGTGAGATCAGCGCTTCTAGCTCTCCTTGCTCGCGGTGCTTTGGGCTGGAATACAGATGACCAAGTCGAACCCGACATCGACTATGGCACGTTCCAAGACCCATCAGCTTATGTGCGACCGCGATTCAGGTACTGGATTCCTGATGCCTCCGTCGACCTTGACGTCGTTGCCGATGACTTTGCCAAAGCGAAAAATATTGGTATGGGAGGTCTGGAGCTCCTGGGATACTACCTCTACGGCAACTATCCTGCAGTCGTATCAGAAGGAGGTCCTGTGCCGGTCGACTGGACAAAGTATGGCTGGGGAACTGAAGCGTGGAAGAACTTGACAGATGTTGCGCTTCGAGCAACAAAGAGCTTGGGCATGATCATGGACTTTGCCTTGGGCCCGAATCAAGGAGCTGGAGTACCTGCCAAGCCGGATGACGAGGGTATCATGTGGGATTTGTGGCCATGGAACGTTTCGGTGCCGATCGGTGGATCGTTTGATGATGTGCTGCCTGGATGGGGCTCAGGCGAATTTGTATGAGATGAACACTCCTTCTAAGTAATGGCACGCGCTAACAACCCTAGGTTTCCGCCTCTACTGCTCTTGTCTTGAGCAGTGAACCAGCAAACTACTCAGCTTCCCCGGCATGGAAAGGTCCTGTGTACTACAACGGCTCCCGATCGACCCTGTCCGCTTCGTCTCTTGAAGACGTCACTGATAGAGTCGGCTCAGATGGCCATCTGACGTTGTACTTCCCTCAGGCAGAGGGGCTGGAGTATCAAGTCTTTGCATTCTACCAGAATCACTCCTCTTATTTGGAACAGGCATCTCCTCTGGATCTAAATACCACTGTACCTCAATCGCCAGTGGAGAGCTTTGTCCAGAATGGCTCTCGGGTGGTAGACCATTTTTCAGCAGCTGGAGCTAAGGTGATTACAAACTTCTGGGACCAATATTTGCTCGACGAAGACACAAAGCAATTGCTGATCGATGTTGGAAATTTCGCTTGGGAAGACTCTATGGAGATCGGCGCTGGTACTCTGCTCTGGTGGACCCCTAACCTGCTCGACGCATTCAAAGCTGGCCGTGGATATGAGCTGAGAAAATACCTGCCTCTGATCTACAGCTACAACACCGAGGCCAATGGACCTCTTGCTTCGCCGGATCATTACTACACTGATGAGGCAGACCTTGGTCAAGCTCACGTCAACGACTACTGGCAGACACTCACAGAGCTGAACAGAATCTACCTTGAAACTCTACGAGATTGGTCTCAGGATACATTGCAATCTCAGTTCTCCGCTCAAGTGTCTTACAATCTACCCATGGACATGCTTGCGAACGTGCCCGCAGTCAATGCTCCAGAGTGCGAGAGTCTCGGATTTAACCATGTTATTGATGCGTACAGACAATTCTCGGGCCCAGCAAATCGTAAGTGTGAGCAATACCGAGAAGCAAACATATTTGCTGACCCTCACATGTAGTGGCTGGGAAGAGAATCATCTCCAGTGAGCTTGGCGCTCAGCGAGAGGAAGTCTATGAACAGACAATGCCCGAACTGATCTGGGATGTGAAGCGCAGCATTGCAGGCTCAGTCAACAACTTCATTTACCATGGCTACCCATATACCGGAAGCTACCCCAACACAACTTGGCCTGGCTACACGACGTTCACATACAGATTCTCTAACATGCACGGACCACGACAGCCGACCTGGGAATACTACGATGACTACATGAACTGGACTGCGCGCACTCAGTACGTGGCACAGTCTGGCATTCCAAAGATTGATCTTGCTTTCTGGCTGAAGAAGGACGACTACTTCGAAGTGCCTTCCGTCTATCTCCCGAATGACCTGCAGGATGCGGGCTACAGCTACGAGTATCTGAGCCCGGACAACTTCAACCTCCCAGAAGCCAATGTCAAGGACTCTTTCTTCGCTCCAAATCGCCAAGCTTTCAAGACTCTCATTCTTCGCGCAAACGATACGCTCACTGTTCCTGGAGTTCAGTATCTGGTCGACTACGCACAAGCAGGTCTGCCGGTTGTGTTTTCGGGCGGTATGCCACAGAATCTCACTGGGTTCAATGTCTCCTCAGGCACAGACTACGTTCGTTCGCAGCTGGCCAGCATTGCAGATCTCGACAACGTTCACGTCGTTCCATATGACAACTTGGCCAGCTCTCTCCAGACTTTGGGAATCACGCCTCGCACGGCAACATCGTCAGACCGGACATTCTACACTTACTGGCGCGAGGTCGACGACGTTACATACGTGTTTGTGTACAACGACGCGTGGGACAGCGAGCTAGGCGAGGGATCCGGCTCTGGATCTGTTACCTTCGAGACTACTGGAGCGCCATACGAGTATGATGCGTGGACAGGCGAGGTCAAGTCAATTCTTGCATACCAGCAGAGCTCCTCGTCGACTACCATTCCACTCTCTCTGGCGGGCAACCAGAGCGTCATCATTGGTTTCAACCACTCCGAAAAGCCCTCGGCTCATGCTATCTCTTTCCCTGAGGAAGTTTATAGTGCTTCGCTCGCTAGCTCACACGAAATGAGCATCAAGGCAGGCAACGCGACTCAATCTGTCCTCCTTTCAAATGGCAGCACAGTCACTCTCCCCGAACCCGCGGCCTCAACGCAATTGAACAAATGGACCCTGATCATTGAATCCTGGTCTCCACCTTCAGACTTGGAAGCCGACCAGACGAAGCCAAGCCTGTCGAACTCCACCTACAACATCAGCAGCCTCCGGCCGTGGAACGCCATCTCCGAATCTCTCCGGAACGTTTCCGGCCGAGGCTTCTACAGCACGACTTTCTCCTGGCCTCCAGCTAACGGAACGGCGGACGGAGCTTTCATTGAGCTCGGTGCGCTCGTGAACACCGCTCGAGCGTGGGTCAATGGTCATCAGCTGCCACCTCTAGACCCTACAGATGCGAAAGCAGATATCGGTGATTATCTGGTCGATGGAGATAACAAGTTGGAAGTTGTCGTCGCGACTACGCTTTCGAATGTTCTGAGGACGATTTGGACTGAAGTGAAGAGCAGTGGAACGCTGTGGCTTGGACCAGAGCCGGTCGAGCAGGAGTATGGACTTGTGCAGAATGTTACTGTTGTGCCGTACCAGACGACCGTCGTCAGCTTGTAAAGCAGACTAGAGATACATTACATTCAAGAGCTCGTTTGCATTGATTGAAGGTACTTTTGCTCCGCTCAACTTGTCCTTTCATCAGTCTTCGGCCGTAAATAAGTCTTGCATGTGAAAAGTCAGCCTGAGGCACCAACCCTATTTCCCGAATCCGAGCCTGAGCTCACAACTTCATCACCAAGCCGCTCATTTCACCATCACTTTCTCGACGTGCCAAGATGCCTTCCTCTGACTACAGCAACGCAGTTGGCGGTGGTTTGAAGCTGAAAGGCTCGTCCGGCGGGATCGACAAGAAAAAGAAGAAGAAAAAGAGCAAGCCGGCGGAAGAAAGCGAGAAGAAGGTCGAGGTTCAACAACCAGAACAGCCAGCAGAGGAGGACAGCATCGAGCAGACCGCGCTCCAAAAAGCTCTAGCGGACGAAGAAGGCGACAGAAGAGATGGAAAAGCCTCGGAAGCAGATGTGAAAGAGTATGGGAAAACGGAGGCGCAGCGAAGGTTTGAGGAGAGGAGGAAGAAGAGGGTGAGTGCCCATATATTCACATACATTGAAGGGGATGTATGGCGAAAACTGACGTTGTGGTGGTTGCAGTTAGATGAGCGATTGAAGCGAGAAGGCGTGCAGACCCATAAAGAGCGCGTGCAGCAGCTGAACAAGTACCTCTCGACGCTGAGCGAACACAACGATATGCCGCGTATTGGACCTGGCTAAGAGATGGGGAGAGATACGGATAGATTCTATTCCTATGCAGCTTGAGAAGCAGCAGGATGTCACGACATTTCGAGACCCACGAGTGTGCGATTGTGCGAAGAGCTTGATTGCGAATGGATGGCAAGATCGAGAGCGCACGGAGGCGGCACTGTCAATCGCTTGACAGCAGAGTCCGAAAAAAATGAAGCATCGGCGCATAATTAAATTCAGCACAGGCGGAGGAAGCAGGGTCAGAGAAGATGCAAAGCTGGCAAATGAAGGTGCAGTCAGACCGATGAAGTATTGGATGCCAGTTTATCTATCGACTCCGTGTGTCTTGCAACGACATCCCATCAAGCCACGAACTCAGCGGAGCAATCGACGTATATGTGATCAATATATCATATGCTTCCGGCGAAAACAGTAAAAGAATCATTATAGGCCCTTGCCTCACTGCTGGGAAACGCTGCGAACGCTGGTGCAAAGCAAAAAACAGTAATGACTGGACGATCCTCGTCGTGTTGATGTGCCGAGTATCAGCGGGTTCATCTTCCGTCAAGCACACCTCAAAGGCTCCTCAGCTCCGAGATTGAGACCCGGTCAGGATTGGCATCCTCTTCCGCATGCTGCACTCTCGAGACAGAACTCTCCTAGTCGGTTCTAACGTTGTAGGTGCGGTTGATCTGGATGTTCTGTCCTCCCACCTTGGCCATTTCGAGATCAATGCTATCTCGCTCGACCGTGGCAGAGTGGCCGTACTTCTTCGGGCTGGCACCAGAGAAGCTCTCAGTCCTGCCATCTGCTCCGTATGTGTCGGCGGATTGCACTGTGGCGGTCAGCAGTTGCTTGTCGCAGCTTCTGCCATACTGCGCACTTGATCCCGCAGAAGGACGATGTTGCCATTGCTGTGGCGCCGCAATGTTGATGTTGCCGTTGGTGCTGGTGGAGGCCCAGATTGCCGAGAGAGGAAGAAAGACAGCGACCACGGCCGGCATGATGCTGTAAAGCTGGGCCTTTTGAAGGATCCAGTAAGAGATAACCCCGAAGACGACTGGATACTCGTTAGCTTCATGCGTTCAACTGCAGTGAGATGGAGACTTACCCGGAATGAATAAGGTCTGGCATCCCATCACAAATATTATTTGCATGGGACCGAACTGCTGCATGCCCATCTTGCGGCGCTGGTATATGGCGTGGCCAAGCTTGGCACAGAAGATCGAGCTGTAGAAGACGATGCTGATCATTGTGCAGATGTTGAAGGCGGATGAGAGACGGTCGATGGTGGTCTGCCGGTAGCTGTTGCTACTGTTGATGTTGAGGATGCCCCAGTTGATGTTGACCACCATACAGGCGAAGCGGACGGCGATGGTAGCGAGTGCGACTGCAACGCAAAGGACGTTGATGATGTGGCGCCAGAAGGCTTTGACGGTGCAGCAGACAATCTGGACCTGGAACAGCATGGACAGTTCGGTTGTGGCGATGGTCAAGAAGCTGAACACCTCTGCGGCCGCGTTCTCCCGGAGAGCTGGAATCACTTCCGGTGGGTAGTAGAAGTTGACCCAATTGAAGAAGTTCATAAGCGGGCCTGTCATAGTATGACAGACGATGATTCCGCGAATGAGCAAGCAGATGAGAGCGGCAACATTCATAATGAAGACCACGCTCCGCCGCTTGTCTGCCTTCGTCATGAGGGACAGGACCAGTAGAAGCAGCGCGCACACCCCTATCTGAGTGGCATAGATGATTGCTGTCTGGACTGCAAGCTTCTGCAAGAAAGCGACATCGGATAGAGAGACTGCAGCTTTCGAGACTCCGTCTTCCAAGGTGATGACGAAGGACTGGCTGTACGGGTCGAAGGGAGTAGCAGATGCAGCCGCTGGGCCGGTTGCCTGCGCGTCTGCCATGTCGTCGGCTGCTTTGTTGGTCTGAATGCTTGTCGGTTTGCTGGCGGATGGTGGTGGAAGTGCTGCAGTTTGCTGATGGTGGTGCTGTGGGGGACGGAGCAGATAAAGGAGTCGTTGAAGGGTGTCCTTTACAGCTCAGACCAGGCGTTCGCGTAGATCAAAGAGAGGAGAAACAGGAGCCGAAGTGCTGGAACCGTCGATGCTCTTGTAGAAGCCCGGAGACAATCGAACTGAGAAACAATACTGGCGCCTTCGAGTATTGTCCGGGCTGGGATTGTCCTCGAGGTGCTGTATTGGGACGGAGGCGCATGAGCCTCACGCCAACAATACCAGCACAGCAGACGGCGTGTGATGGTGGGAGATGGGGTGAAGATGGCAAAGCGATGGAGTTGAGATGAGAGTGAAAGCTCCATTCGGAGTGAGCAATACCTGCTCACAAAGCCGGCCGCTCTTTCCCAACGCGGAAGGCACGACCTGGACCATCACGACATTCACTGGTGCAGAACACGAAACCGCTCATTTTGCACGCGAGAGGCATCACAAATCGTTCGTGATGTTTTGGATACTATGGTATCGTTGCGGATATCAGGAAGCGCTATACAGCCCATCGCTGCAGCATGTCTTGGCTTAGTATTGTTCTTCTGCGTCCGGAGCACGGGCCATCTCGACACATCTTGAACCTGCATCCGAGTTGGGCATGGGAAAGCACTGGGCGCGCCGCAGCTCTCTGTCAATACTGCATCGCACCGAGACCTGCGAGCAATTGTGGAAGTTGAGATGGCTTCGCAATTCACTGCAAATCCCGGCTGCCTGGGCCCGAGCGTTCGGCTGCATGTGAAGTCGCGCCTTCCATCAAGTGAATTCGGCAGCTTCCGAATTTCCGAGCCCGCTCCTTCCTCTTGGGCGAACAAGACGCGATGCTCCCGCTCACGCGTTTCCTGCCGCCTAATATTGAAGAGCAATCTGCGGAGAATATTCCGACTTCAGTGTTAACTTCTGATATGGCGCCTCTCCATGTCAGACACTCAAATCGTTCTGAAAGTATCCTACGGCTCTCGGTCAGAGCACGTCGAACATCATCTGCCACACAATACCGTCATCCAGCTCTTCCTCGATCGAGCCCAAGGTCTGTTGAAGTTGCGTCAGCAGACCAAAGACAACGGCCTTGCATCCGACGTGGTCGGGACAGTTGGTATGTCTCCACCAGGTGCAAACATGCACAAATATTAACAAGCTCTACAGAGGCTCGAGGCGCTCTGCTCATATTCGAGACGTTTCTGTCCGGCGTCTTCCTAGAGGTGGAAGCTGTCAGCGGACTTTCTCGTGTCGAGATTGATCACTCCTTAAACCACAAACGATCCAAAGCGTATCTTGCAGCTGGTTACACTATTTGCATCGATCACTACGGGACCTCCGTTACCATCACAAGACCGTCACAGCACTCTACAAACGTTCTCACACCACCTGCAACAGACGCCGACACCATGCCACCCCCGTTGCCTACTGAGAGTCAGCTTGCGCAGGAGACGGAGTCTCCACAGCGCATCACTGGACCGGACGATGAAACAGAAGACGAAGAGCAAGATCCAGTAATTCCGCCCACTTCAGATGCCGCTCAACTTCCGGAAGTCGCGTCTGAGGCAGCCAGTCGCTCGTTGAGGCGAGAGACCCGAACGAAGCGAAACGCAAGGGATGCTTACGAAGTAGATTTGCAGCAGCCGCCCGTGAAGAAGACGAAGAGTAGCCAAATCTCTTCTCCTTCTCCAGCTCCCCATCACCTACACCCGGAATCGGAAGCTCCGTCTGAGCCAGCAGCAGCTGAAACGGCTCCAGAGCCCACCCGAGCAGTCGAGAACGACGCATCAGCTGTCTCTCCATCTCCGGCACAGCCAAAAGTAGACGGCGGAGCTGAGGAGAGTGCTCCTAGACCCGCGGATGAGGATAAGCGCCATGACGTGAAGAACGCAACGCCAAAGCCCACTCACACCAGTGATACTACTGAAGACGATGCAGTTGATGAGACCGACGATAAAATTGTTGTTGCTCAGCCAACCGCATCCAACAAGAAGAAACGACAGTCGCGGAGCTCCCTGGTCTCCAATAGCACGTTGACTCCGAACTCGACTTCCAGCAGATCACAACCATCACCCTTTCTGAATCGACCGAAGCGGACTGTCCTACTCTCTTGCCTCAGTCCAGACGCCGCAACGAAGAGATGGGCTAAGAAGTACGGAATCACACTGCAGGACGATGTCCCAGGCTCTCGTGCAAACTTCTTGTGTGTGGTGAAGGAGAACAGAAGCCAAGACGCCAGTAGCTTGCCAACCACGGTCAAAGTTCTGAGGACTTTGCTTGCTAAGAAGCTCGTTGTCAGTGAGACTTGGATTACGGATTCGAAAGAAGAAGACGATGTACTGGATCCGAGCGATTATGCTGTCGCTGATGGCAGTGAGCGCAATCGCACCAAATTGTTCTCGGGCATGACCGTCTACTTCACACAAAAGGTATGTGTTGATCAATCGCTACCGAGGTGCTTTGCTAACCACGATAGGCCGGTAAATCCGAAGACATCAAGGCTCTGGCAGTCGAGGCAGGCGCCACGAGGGTCGAGTGTGGAACCCCATCAAAGGGCATGAGCCTGACGCCGAAGAGCAGTGTCATCTTGCTTGCCGACAAGAACGATACAGAGGGCAAAGCGCTTGTCAAAGAGGGTCGCGTGGTGTATGAGCGGTCCTTACTCACGCAGAGCATCCTTCGAGGAGAGCTGGATCTCGAAAGCGACGAGTTCCGACTGTCGTAGGGAGACTGGAATGTCGTGTCACGCATTACATTTGTGGCTGCGCGGAAATGTGCATGTGATAAAGTGTCCGAAAGGTGCAGACCTGGCATTGGCTGCTGGAATTATGAAAGTCGTGCGAAAGAGATGGCGCATCAATATCAACAAGCATGTATGATCTGTACTGGGCGTATCATTTGCTCCACGCGATGCTTGTTGTCTTCTGCAGTGCTTGTTCGCAATCGCTGCGTGGCTGAGGAGTGAATTAGAAGTCAAAGCGCCATGCCGGTGAATACGGCAGCGCCCGTTCCGTCACATGCAAGGCTACCAAATTCCTCGTCCATGTGTCTTTAAAGACCACACCCGCACATTCTTCGGCCCCAATTTGCAATCTGAAAGACCAACAGCAACTACCCAAGATGTGCCGCCCACTCACTGTGAGCTGCAAGCGCAGACTTTCCCCAACTCTCGAAGTCTTCGACCATCTCCTCACCCATCGCGACCTCAAGATTCCCTGCAAAGAGCCAGGGTCGGCAAAATGCAAGCAGGGTGAGGCCGAGCTGGTGGATTTTCAGAACCCTCCAACGACTTGCGCCGGTAAGCCATGAATCACGAGCTAGACTTTACGGTCGAGTTGCTCTGACCTTTCACTTTGTTCGTAGGTTTCGAGGCGGGCTTCAAATCTAGCAGCCCCGAGGCGGAGGCCATCTGCTTGCAGACGCTGGAGAAGTATGCGCAGGCTGTGCATCGGCTGAACACTGATGGGGAGCCAACGAAGAGATCGTGGTTGAGCAAGTGGTTTATGAAGGGATGAGGCTCTTCCTCCAGGGCAAGCAAGGCGATGCAGCCTGACTCCAGAGAGCTAGAAGTTTCGAAGAGTATCGAGGACAGAGCCTGACTGAGCAATGCTGCGGCTAAGATCTTCTGGTCCACAGTAGTGGCCTCGGTGTCTTGATTCGAGCGAAGCTATCGGACAGTCGACGAGGAGAGGCCTAGTAAAACGCGCTTGGATCAAGGTCACATAAAAGTTGTTCTGAATTCGGGTTTATCATCACGTACTCAAGTCGCTCGGCCTTTCCCTTTGCCCTCGTAGGACTGCACCTCTGCCTGGACTGCGGGAGCCACTTCATCTTCTTCATCCGAATCTTCGTCCTCGTCGTCATCGTCCCAGCCGTAAAAGCTACGAGATGCGGGACCCTCGCCCTTCAGGTTGTCGCTCGAGCCAGAGCTTCCCTCTTCATCTTCATCGCCGCTCTCGTCTTCAGCCTCCACAGAGCTCTCACTGCCAGTTCGCTCCTCCACCATCCCGTCTCTCATTGCTTTGAGTACTGCCTCTCTTGTCTTCTCTTCCGCCAACTCTTTGCTTTCCACATACTCGGCGTTCAGCCTACCCTTGTTCGCTCCACCTTCGCCGCTCTTGATCTCCGCCTCGCGCTTCTCAGCAGCCTCTACAACGGCTTCCCATCGCTTCTTTCTCTCCTCTTTCTCCCGCTGTTCCATCTCCGGCTTGATCGCGAGGTACTCTGCTAGCCGCTTGGCTTCATCGACGGTTCGTAATCTTCGACCATCCAAATTGCGGTTCGACCCGTTCACATTTTGATTTTGACGGCTTTTGCGACTACTCATGCGTCCACCAGCAGCGCGGAGCTGAGATCCGAATCCACCCTTGCCTCCGCATAGTCGTCGACTGAGGCGCAGCGAGAGCAGTCGATCGGTAGGAGAATCGAGTAGGCTGGTGACCGGCTCATGACTGGAAGGTAGAAGCTGCTTATTCGAGACAGTTGTGACGACTAAAGAGTCGTCCAGGAGAGGCAGCCTGTCCAAGACTGAGGTGTAGACCTCTCCAACAGATGAAGTCGCTCTTGTCGGAAGCGAGAGCGTGCGAGGGAGTCCAAGGCCGGCGAAAGTCGCAAGAAGAACGTTGATCGTCGCGTCAGAGCTGGGTATGGAAGCCATGTCGAGCGGTACGTAATAGTCGTGCTGGAAAATGACACTGTGCTTTGTAAAGATGCTGGCGTGACGGTCGAAGACCGTGGGTGAAGTTGGAGCGGCGCGAGTCATGAGAGTGCGGATTAGCTGTCACGCACGCGAAATTACAATCACGACAAACTCTTGGCAGGCGCTAGTCTGCGCACAACCTTAACTTCAATTCCTCTTCGGGCCCACGATTGAAGAAGTCAACCCGCCAACATCACCCAAAGGTCTTCGACAACTCAACGACCAACACCGCCAAGATGTGAGCGCAACGGCAGTCCCCATGTCTCCCGAACATGCGCTAATCAATTTCCCACCAGGTTGATTCCAAAGGAGGACCGCAAGAAGATCCACGAGTACCTCTTCCGTGAGGGTGTTCTCGTCGCGAAGAAGGACTTCAACCAGCCCAAGCACGGCGAGATTGACACAAAGAACCTTTACGTACGTATCGAAACATGCGAATATCATTGAGAGATACCTCTGACAATTTGCAACAGGTCATCAAGGCCTGCCAGTCCCTCACCTCCCGCGGCTACCTCAAGACCCAGTTCTCCTGGCAATGGTACTACTACACCCTCACCCCTGAGGGACTCGACTACCTCCGCGAGTGGCTCCACCTCCCAGCCGAGATCGTTCCCCAGACCCACGTCAAGCAGCAGCGCTCGCACGCCCCTCCACGCGGCATGTTGGGTGGTGACGACCGTGAGCGCCGTGGTGGTGGCCGTGGCGGTCCCCGTGGCGACCGTGGTGATCGCGAGGGAGGATACCGCCGTCGCGAGTTCGGCGAGAACAAGGAGGGTGGTGCCCCAGGCAGCTTCAACCCTGAGTTCCGTGGTGGATTCGGACGTGGCCGCGGCGGCGCTCCACCAGCTTCCTCTTAGGCAGGGGATTCTGAGTGGGCCGGCGAGGCGGCTGCAGGCACGGAAGGAGCTACGGGCGGTTGGCAGGACGAGGCGCCCACCGAGGAGGCGTTGCAGACCAGCTTCGGTGGAGGATGGTAGACATTCGCAACTGTCCGGATACTCTCGACTTGCTCGAGTACGCTTACGCAGCCATGAAAGCATGTGAGGTTACAAAGGATCAAGCAGACCTGGCTCCTATCGGATAAGCTTAGATAATCCATGGATCCTGCTGGCGTTCAAAGGGTCAATTTCTTCAACTTCAACTGTGTTCGGTGACATGACGTTCCTATTCTCAGTCCTTCCAGGCATGTGATATTTCATGATCATGAAAGGTGGCACCTTGAGATTGATGAGAGCCCGAGTTGGGTGTGTGGATTTCTGCAAGAGGGTTTTTAAGTTGCTAACTAATGACCTCTGTCGGCACGCATCTTGTCATATCTCAAAACGGCACCCAGCAGAACATTCGCTCCATCAGCACAAGCCTCTGGACTCGAGTACTCAGCCGGATTATGACTGACGCCATCTCTACATGGCACGAAGATCATCGAGGTCGGACAATGTTTGCTCGTGTAGACGCTGTCGTGGCCAGCACCGCTCGTAATCAGCTTTCCAAAGTTGCCGATATTGAGCCCGTCAACTTCCCCGTGCCCGCAAAGGTCAATACAAGCGTCTTGCACACATTGTATACAATCCTTGTGGAAGTGAGTCGCAGGTGAGACGAAGTCGGTTCGCCATTCAAGCGAGCATTTCCGCTCGCTTTCTGCGCAGCCGGCATTCACGCCTTCTACGTTTTCGCCATCGATGATCTTGGAGAACGCATCTCTGCATTCTTCCTCGACAGCATTCACCGTCTCATCTTGAGGAGCTCTGATGTCAAGGCTGAATTGGACGTGACCGGGAACTGTGTTGGTCGACCCAGGCCGCAGGTTGAGAATACCGGTGCTTGCAAGTGCCTTGTGTCTGTGCGCGATCTTGTGGCTCGCGAGGATCATCTTCGAAGCCGTGAGAAGAGAGTCAGCGCGGTGACGAAACTGGGTGGCACCTGTATGGCTATCCCTGCCTTTGACAGTAAGTGTGAACCACTTGTAAGACTGCACGCCCTGCACGACACCGATACGACGGTTTTCAGCCTCCAAAATGGGACCCTGCTCGATGTGCAGTTCGAAATGAGCGGCAATTGGCGTGCTCTTGTAACTAGCAGGCACTGATCCGAGGTAGCCAATGCGCTCCAGCTCAGATTTCATGGTGGCAGTGTCATTGGCAGGAATGACCGACTTGGTGTCGTGCGCTTTCTGGAGAGGAATAGATTCTGCCCATACGCCAGATGAGACCATAGACATAGGGAACCTTGCCCCTTCTTCGTTAGTCCAATTCGCGACGCCGATAGCGTAGCTACTCTCAACGCAACGCTCGTCGAGCACTTTCAGCATTTCAACGCCAGCGCATACGCCAAGAATGCCGTCATATCGACCACCAGTGGGTTGAGTGTCGAGATGGGATCCAGCGTAAGTTGGGGCGCCCTCATTGACACCTGGCCTCACAGCGAATTGGTTGCCCATGGCATCGACAGTCACTTTGCATCCAAGTGATTGGGTGATTTCAGCAAACCAGTCTCGCGCCTGCTTGTCGGAATCTGAGAGCGAAAGTCGAGACATGCCGACTTCTGTTGGAGCACTGCAATGGAACTCGTCAGCTTTGCTGTCCAGATCCAATGAATTTTTGCAAGAAAGTAGGTTGATTTGAAGATACTCAATTGGCTGTTCGCTCATCAGGACCCCAACGAAGAGGGTTCGAAGACAAAAAGGTGCATCTTGTGTGTTTTCATCCTTGTATCGGTGGCGTGCAGGAAAGAAATCGAAGAATACTCACTCGCCCCATCTCTCTCCTTTCCCCCACTCGCTCGTCGAGTGGATGTCGTTCATGAGCCGGTCCTGCTTCACACGTAGACGCGCAAAGTCGCGCTCGGTCATCTCAGCGACGGCGATATCGCGGCGGGCTGACCAGGTGAAGGACCGCGAGGCGGTTCCTGGCCATTGTGCTCGACATGGCGACAACCTAGGCGCCGAGCGCAGCGCTCGAGCGAATGTCGATGAAGATGGTGTCGCCTTGATGGCTCTGAGTGTGAAGGGAGAAGAAAGCATTTTCGGAGCGAGGTGAAAGGTGTGGTCGGTGCTTCGCTTGGCGCCGGCGTGGCTGGGAACAAGTCGCAACTTCACCTTACGCGCTCAGTGCCATGCGAATCTCATTGTCGTCCCTTCTCGCGACAACGTTTGGAGATTGGAAGGGGTAGGGATGATTCAAGAGTCAGGAGAGGTCGCGGCAGGAAGATCTTGAACATCCGTTCGCCGGCGAAGTCCACCTCGCAGGGCGTAGAGCGGGCAAGCCATCTCCACCTTCCCTCTTCGGTCAAGATGGCAACGAGGCACTACGGCATACCTGTAACGCATATGTGCGATTGTTGAAGATGAGTCCATTACGCTTGAAAAATCTATTCAATTGGTATATTCGCGATTAATCACTCCCATCTGTGTACTGATTTACAGACTCTGCTTTCCACGAGTCTCAATCGGAAGGAGAATCATCGCGATGAAAGCCGCGAAGAACAGTCCCGCGCTGGCGTAAATGGGTGCTTGAGGGTTCGCAGATCCAGCATTAACCGCGACAATGGGAGCGCAGAGGCCCGCCAAACGGTTAAGGAAGCTGCTAATACCCGTGCCAGTGCCACGGTTTGGCGCCGGGAAAACTTCTGGAGTAAATGCATAGAGGACTCCGTACATGATGTTCTGGAAGAAAGCCTCCAAGCTGTTGCAAGCGTTAGCAGACGGTGATGGAGTTCGATTTTGGGCCTGACTTACCTGCTCATCGCAAGTTGGTAACCTTCGGTCTTGCCGCGAGTGAACAGAATCAGGAAAATCCCACTGAGCAGAGTGGCGAGGGCCATGGTTCCTTTGCGGCCGAAGTACTTGATGTTGACAGTGAAGCAGGCCAGTGCACTTCCGGGAACTCCAACGACGGAGGTGATTGCATAGTCGCGGTATGTAACGCTCTCTGGAACACTCTGTCCACCGACCTGTGACAGGTATTGCGGAAGGAAGGCGTTGAAAAGCGGGTAGCCGAGTCCGATGCAGGTCCAGATAAACCACAGCAACACAGTGGTTGTGCCAAGTCTCCATCCGTTGAAGAGAGGGCCGATACGCTCGCCACTGAACTTGCTGAGCTGGCGCTTCACGATCTCTCCAGTCGTAAGCTTGTCGTCGGTAACATCGTCTGGGTGGCCTCCAATGGCGTTCAGGACGTCTTCCGTCAACCAAGTCTTGGTCTTGTTGAAGTAAGCAATTCCATGCACGACGGCAACCGCCTCGGCCTGTCGTCCGCGCGAGAGCAGGAATTTGGGCGACTCGAAGAGATGGAAGAGGAAGAAGCGGCAGATGAACATCACGAAGGTGATTGCGCCGAGCGTGAGGACGAAGTAGCGCCAGCCCCAGTATGTCGGGTAATTCGGAATGAATCCCCAGGCGATGAGCGAAGAGACGAGCTGTCCCACTGGCCACCAGATCGATAACAGCGTCAGAAGATTTCCACTGCTAAATGGCAAGAACTCAAGGAAGAGAGCACCATCCACTGTCAGAGTATTAGATCGCACTGGACCTTCGAGGCGTTACAGCGGCGCTTAATCACTTACCTGGAAGGTTACCACCAACACCGAGTCCAACACACGCGAAGAGCGCACATGTACCAATCCAGTTTGGTCCTCCACCTGCTGCGAGACCAAATACACCGGCAAGAAAGAGAGTCGTGTTGAACGCCAGTCGACGACCAACGACATCCGATGCGATTCCCCAGAATGATGCTCCGATACAGAGACCCAGGAAGAGACTGAGAGTTGTGTACCTCACTTGCGTGGAGGAAACGCCAAATTCGTCACTCAAAGAAGGCAGAGTCAGAGCAACTCCCTGGAGCCAAAGATTGTCGGCAAACCATCCGAAACCCGCCAAAGCAAACAATTGCCATTGGTATCTGCCCATTCCGATGTCCTGGATAGCCTTATTGATCACTTTAGACTTCCCTGTATCTTGTCAGCTTGGATTGGGTGACATATGTCCGATCGATCAACATACTGTCATAGGCCCTGAGCAACAAATGCAGATTAGCATGATTGCTCGCTATTTGAACAATTGATTTGGGACGGACTCACGAATCATGTCCACCAGCAGCCAGATCGAGTTCTATCTCTGCTCTCAGACTTTCCAGCGTCAATGTCGGTCGACCAGCAGCATCTTCTTGTGGAGGAGGTGAGTAGTCAGCTTTCTCCTTATCCATACTGCCTTCAGCGCTTGACTTCCTGGTGTCGCCATTGGTCGCGGATGCGACTGAATGATGTCTTTGAGCCTGCTCAAGCGGGATCAGGACATCTGGAAACTCGGAGACATCGTGCTTGGCAAAAGGATTGATGAACTTCAGCATGGAAGGCATGGTTGCTGCAATGGGCGAAAAGGCCGTGGTGCTTTGGGATTCCAGTTGAGTCCGTGGACCAGAAGGTGGAGGCGTCACACGTTACAAGAATGAGTAGTCGCTTTGGGTCGAATGCCGGAACTGATCAAGTCGGTTGATAAGTCGCGTGGGATTGAGTGGCTGCTTTGGGATCCAAATCCAGTGCGCTCAGTTGCTCTCGTTCGTCCAGTGTAAGTCGCTTTTGGCAGAGAAGGTGCTTTTGGAATGATGGCGCTGTCGGTGTCGAGACGCGAATGTGGATCGCACAGCGAGGTGATACTGAGTTGAATGAAGTAGTGGAAGATTGCCTGGAACAGCAATGTTAATGTGGTAATCCGAAGTGCCCTCGCAGCGAGTGACGGGGATTTGTCGCTGCACAGGAAGGTGTGTGAGAGTGTGGTCGAAGTTGATCGAGAGAAGTCGCGGCTGAAGGTCAACGGTAGCGGATGGGCAGTGTTTTGTAGGAGATGGTAGTCGATCTTTGGGAAGGCACCACGCGCTCCAGTCGTTCTCTGTGCCACCGTCTTTTTGCGGGCCCTTTCCTTAGTCACAGCAAAAAAAGGTCTGCGGCGAATAATGCGAATGAATTCGATCCTGCATCCGCACCAACCACTCCACAGTCCATCGCCGTCGGTCCTTGTCCTGAGTTTTGCGATGTCATTGCCAAGACCTGCGAATACGCCCTAGCACTTGTACCGCGCTTGCTTCAAACTTTCCAGCTGGACGTCATCCGTGTCCTGTAGAAATGCGATGACAATCTGAAGGGGTCAGCCAGCTTGTACATGCTTCAGGAGGTACCACCGGAATCCTTATCTTCTCTTATTACAAAATGAAGATAGCAATGCGCTTTCGTCTAGCCGGTAGCCATACAACAGGGATGATGTCGAAGTAACCATCTCGCCCGCAGATCTTCTGCAGGCAAGCTTTCAGCGCCACGCTTTCACACGGGCAGCGTGGAGACGACTGCAAATTTTCGATTCGCCATCCACTCAACAACGCTTGTACGGTCTTTGATTCCGACCTTCACGCCGAACTCCGGAATTGCACGTGCGTCTTCAGCCTCTCAACCCATGGTCCCACTCCCAATCGTGAAGAACTGCTTCGTTGGGAAGCCCGACACTACGGATGTAGAGCCCGTGCAATATTGCACTCCTCTATGCCGTGAGAAAGCGATGTCCGGCGTCGCAGCCGGGATGATACGGTCACAGCACCGATTTACAGCACAGTCGTTCATTTCAGTGAGTCGCGAGAAGCAACGTCGTGCCGCTTGGCTGCAGTCTTGTCTCTGGCCGTCGGAGTTTGGTTGTTGTGAAGAGCGCCAGCCTTTCAGCCTTAAACTTCGGACTCCATTGCCGAGACCTGTCTGTGTGCAGTCTAAGACACTGCTGAACGATTTTTCGCTTCTCATTTGCGAAGCGAGCGACTGTAGTGTTCAATGTCGCTTCATTACAATGTAGATGGAGGTAGAGACGAGACACGCTCCTCTCAAGTCGAGGTAGGTTCGCACGGGCCTCCCCGCAACAGCCGCTCTACCGCAGAACTCTCCTCTCGCTATAGAGCATACTGCCACCACCAGCAAGGAACATGTCTGCTCATCAAATCTACTCCCAAGACCCAGTAACCAGACGGAACGGCCGTTGCGAATGGACAATCCCGCCGTGACAGCCCCTGCGGCATCTCGGTTGCGCTCAACAGGCTCCTCTCCATCAGCGACGGCTAGCCCAGGACAACCGCAGCAAACCCATCCCAATAATAAACCAGTCACAATCAGCAGATATCCCAGCAAGAACGATGCAGGCTGGCGCAGAATTGTGCGAAACTTCAGCCCATCATGGTTCTCGGTGACAATGGGCACGGGCATCTGCGCGACGATCCTCTATACCATCCCATGGAAAGCGGATTGGCTATACTACCTCTCCCTCATCTTCTTCGTCCTGAACGTGGCTCTGTTTTTCTCCGCCCTTGGGCTATCTATCCTGCGATATACGATTTGGCCAGAGATATGGCACGTCATGATTGCGGACTCGACAAACTCGCTTTTCCTTGGTACGATACCGATGGGATTTGCGACTATTGTAGAAATGTGGATATTCGTCTGCGTCCCTGCTTGGGGCAGGTGGGCTGTGTATTTCGGATGGGCGCTATGGATCATTGATTCGATCGTTGCTGTGTCGGTCACTGTGTCATTGGGGATTTTGCTGTAAGTCGGACGTCTCGTTGCTCGAGATACGGTTTGCTGATATCGAGATAGAATGAGCGCAAGCTATCAGCGATCCCTCGACAGCATCACAGCAGCCCAGCTCCTCCCAATCGCAGCCACGATCGTTGCCGCAGGCACTGGATCAGAAATGGCGGAAGTCATGCCAAATCCCCAGCTCGCACTCGGCACTCTGATCGCAAGCTACGTGATGTGGGGAATGGGAGTTCCCATGGCCATTTCAGTGCTTGTGATCTACTACCAGAGACTTGCATTGCACAAGATGCCTCCTCGAGAAGTGGTTGTGAGCTGCTTCCTCCCTCTGGGACCCCTGGGTTTCGGCGGATATACGATCTTGTACCTGGGCAAGGTCTCCGCAGTCGTATTTCCGAAGACTGGGACGATTGATCCGATGGCAGGGAGGATCGCGTATATCCTGGGCTTTTTCGTGGCTCTGGTGATGTGGGGTTATGGTCTGATTTGGTTTGCCCTGGCGTTGGCGAGCATCTACCAAGCGAGACCCTTTCCTTTCAATATGGGATGGTCAGTGCCGCTGCATCAATTTTCTTTAGCCACCAGTCTTATGCTCATCTTTGATCTTGCTGCAGGTGGGGATTCACTTTCCCTCTTGGCGTCTATTCGGTCAGCACGATACTCATTGGCGAGGAATTGCCATCGCTCTTCTTCCGAGTGCTCGGCACGATCTTTGGGACGGCAGTGATATTGCTGTGGATATACATCTTCACCAGAACGGCAAAGGGAGCGTGGAGCGGGAAGCTCTTCCACGCTCCTTGCGTGGCAAATCTCAAGCGAGAGCAGCAGGCCTTGGAGCTCGCAGAGGAAGAAAAGAGGCTAGGAAGCATTAGCCAAGATCCTACTTCAAGAGACGAGGAGAAGCCTCGAGACGCAGGTGCATGACACTTTTGCAGCTTGATTAGCTTGCCTGCCTTTTCTATCTGCCATTGTAATGCTCTTGATTTGTCTGCATGCTCCATCCATTCCTCAAAGATCTAGCTTCACAGCAATATCATTCCACCGCCCTTCTCGAAGTGGATCTATCTTCCTCAGCTCATCCAGCCAGCCGCTCATCTCTACCGTCGTGACCTTCTTGTTTCCTGCTTCCACTTCGAGATATCTTCTCGAGTAATCCAACAAAGCCTGGTAGATGTACTTGCAGTCTTCTGCTCCATCCAGCATGTCGCGGATTCCGTCAATCTCCTGATCCAGATAATATAATCGATCGGCATTCGTGCAATCGACGATGATCTCTGGGCGCTTTGGGTTCGTAAGATCAAATGCTGACATGAGGTACTGGTGGTAGTTCCATAGGCTTTGGTCGTAAGGATCCGTGTAGAGCGCCTTCGTAATGAGCTCAAATTCCTCATCCAGCAGCTTCTTCCTCTCATCAGCTCCAGCTTTTCGCTCTGTAAGAAGCCGTGGGATAAGTTGTCCTCGATTGTGCCAAGCGCTAAAGTTGCTGAGATTGCTCTGTATCATCTTGGTCGTGTATTGGAACTCCGACTCCACCATGCTCTTTCCGCTCAGAGTTTCCAAATTCTTAACTACTTCGCGTCGGTATCCCCAGCCATGGAAATTGCGGCTGTCCATTGAAAGCATCTTCGTGACCAACCCCAGCTCACCCTGCCATAGCTCCACCGAAACATGTGAAGGCACGTGTTGCGTCGCGGTGGTGAGGAGCCATCTGCGGTGATTCCATATCCAGTAGCATTTGGGATACTGCTTCAGCAGTGGAATGAGGAATTGGAGGTCTTCTTTGATGAGGAGTGTTATCTCTCGTTGGGCTACTGTCAGGCCATCTTTTTCTGCAGCGGCAGCATCTCCGTCTTCAACCGTTTCTGTACGTTGAGAAGCGAGCTCTTTGGCGAACACATCCTCGAGTATGACGCGTCTGTGGTTCCATATCGTGTAGTATTCGGGGTTTTGCGAGAGGAGTTTCGAGGTGAGCTGGAGGGTGGTGTTGGAGTAGTCGCCGGCTTTGATCTGTATGCCGTCGTCAACATCATGTTTTGCCGCCTTTACGCTTGGAACTTGATCTTGCCTTTTCAGTCACATCTTTTTCGAGCTGCTTGTACTGGTCGATCTGCTTGCGCTCCCTTGCGCGGGCCTGTTCGCTCTTGTCAAGAGTCGCGGCAGACGCGCGGGGAACTCCGTGCTGGGAGAGAGGTCAGCCCGCTTTCTTTTTGACTTCACCTCATCGCTGCTTCCTCTTTTCACATGGGCACACTCACGCTTGCCATCGCCTGCACGCATAAGACGGCACTCCGGGTGCGCGCTGAAGATCAACGAGGTAGGTGTCTGGTGAAGGTCGGTTGTGTCTGACAGCAACAGCTGGAAAGTCGAGGCAACCACCATCCACATGGAGAAGCCCGTGACGCCTTTGGCTGGCACATGTCGAATCGCATTTCTCTCTTTCAGCTGCTTATTGGCTACTATTCTTCCCCCTCTCCTCTCATATTCCAGCACCCTCCATGGAGCATGTCTACGGCTCCAGATAAGCCGCCTTCGACGACACCACCGGCACCGGCGGCGTCGACGAGAACGAAGCCGAAGGTCAAGGCGTTGTCCTCACGGCTGAAGACAGCTTGGAAGCGAGTCAGCGCTTTCAAAAAGCTCAGGCGGACACGCAAAGAACACCTCAAGAGCCATTCTCCTCCCAAGTTACAACCTCACCGGCGAAATTCTCTCGGCGGCCCTGAGCGAACCGACGGCCAACCTTCTCATGACTCCCCCAGAGACCCAAGAGACCTCCATCCGAGGAGGTTCGTCCCTCGAGACCAATGGATCATGGTCGACGGCGGCTCTTCTTGGGCCGGTAGACGACCTACCTGGAAAAGGCGGACCAAAATGGTCGAGGTTCCGTGGACACGACGTTCGACCGTTGCAGATACCGCGCAGGTCGAGCATCCTAAATCATCAAGGATTGGAAGCTCCACAGGACGGCAGAGATCTTCAACGTCCCCTATGTCACCATCACTGCCGAGAGTGTCATCAATGCGAACTATCGAAGGACGCACAGCACAGACGACTCCTCAAGCCAATTTCTCGAATCGGAACAAGCCTTCAGACGAGCATCAAAAGAGACACGCGCACAAGCCGGCCTTACGAGCAGGTCGCAGGCAACGATCAACCTCGAGCACAGCTGGAGCTGCAATCGGAGCCGGAATCCTCTCCATGTGCTGATTCTGGCAGCGAAACAGATTGTGAAGACCACACCTACGATACTCCGCTCACAAGCCCTTGTACCTCGCCCGCCAAATCATGTCTCCAACTGGATGGACCAGCCACACCGTGTTCTGACCATTCATCATCAGAGCCATGCACACCAAGCAGTTCGGTTCCTAGAACGCCAGTACAACGCCATCCAAGTGCTCTGCTCAAGTACTGCGAACGTAATGCCACGCCTCGTCAGCGTCGTCTCATGGCAGGGACATTGCAGAGCCCCGATCGATTCATCCCCGGACGAGCGAGCACACCCACGAAAGAGGCACTGCGTTTACATAAGCCACGGCCGAAGCGGAACGCATTCCAACAGCCCTTGCGAAGGGATGACGAACTACCTGATCCTTTTGGGTCGACCCCAAGCCCAAGTACAAGAGTAGCAGATGGTTTTGCAACGATCAGAAGGACACACCAGCTCTCCAGCGTCGCTTTTCGTAGAACGGGTACTGTAGTCCCGGATGCCGTCACTCCGGCACGGAGAGCAGTCAGTGCCGGCGCTGTGTGGACTGTTGGTGGGACAGCTGTCACAGAAGGCGTTGCGAGCATCACAAACGGTCGAGGAGGGAGAATTACAAGTGGGACGAATGCGCCGCATTACACGTCCGACTTTCTCAGGAGACCGTCGCCAAGCGAAGAAGAGGTGCAACATGCTCGCAGACTTGCCATTGCGATGGATGTGAATCCGACTGCGAAGATGCTACCTCAAAGTTCACCGTCTTCACCTGCTAGTCCTAGCACTCCGAGACGTGGTTCAGACATTGGTCCGAAGCGTACTATCTGGAATGATGGCAAGTGGGAGAAAGAGCCGGTCTCCACACGTGAGTGACTTCTCCCATCCTTTTTTGCCCAACGACTGCTGATACCAAGGACAGCAACGAAGCCGCAAAAGCGCAAACCGAAAGAGATTCCAATGATCCCATTCAGAGGTACCGCTTACTTACCACTTCAGCTCCTCTCATTTGATTTTCAGCTCACTGTTCACAGTTCTGGACGCTCCCGCTTTACGCGACGACTACTACTGCTCGCTACTTGCATACTCACCCACGATGCAGTGCCTTGCAGTTGGTCTGGGTCCGCATGTCTATCTCTGGTCTGAGTCCCGAGGTACCACGCCAACGCACATTCCAGACTCACTGACTGCACCCTTCGGAGCACATGTCACATCAGTGTCATTCAGCTCTCCCGAGGGCGGCAAGGCGATCTTAGCGATCGGCCGTGCTGATGGCCGTATCACGCTCTGGAGTCCTCTGGATCGCGACCCGCGCTTCGACAGCGAGCAGCCGGCTCCTGTGTCGTGCGTCTGCTTTCGGCCCAACACAGTGAAGCGGCCATCCATTCGAGAGCCTTCGATGATCGCGGCTACTGAGGAGTTGCTGGTTGGCGACGAAACCGGCAACGTTTACTACTACTCCGTAGAGTGGCCGTCGCAGGACGATCGAGATCTCTTTGGTTGGCATGGCAGTATGACATTATTGGCGAGGATAAGCTGTCATACCCAGCAGGTCTGTGGGATTGCATGGAGCAAAGAAGGGCAATATTTTGCGACTGGCGGGAACGACAATCAGCTGCACTTATTTGAGGCTCGCAAGCTGTTTGCTCGTGCCAGACACCAGGATGTCGACACTGCAGATGCAGTCACGGTGCGAAGCGGCAATGCATCTGGTAATGGACGAGTCGCGGGTCAGAGCGGAGTCTTGTCCGTCAAGCCCGGTCAGCAGAAGCACACGTTTACTCTCAATGCAGCAGTCAAGGCCATCTCCTTCGCGCCGTGGCAGGAGAGCCTCATCGCCGCCGGAGGAGGCAGCAACGACCGCTGTATCCACTTCTTCCACGCCTTGTCTGGCTCCACACTCGCCACCATCGACTGCCACGCGCAAGTCACATCGCTGGTCTGGAGCGAGCAACGCAGAGAGATCGCAGCGACGTTCGGCTTCGCGCAGCCAGAACATGCGTACCGTGTCGCCGTCTTCTCATGGCCAGCGTGTCGGAGAGTCGTCGGCATTCCATGGTGGAGCGAGGAGCGAGCTTTGTATGCTGTGGCGTATCCCGGAGGGCCGAATGGCGGACCATCGACAACATCATCTCCTGGAGCTCTCAATCGACGACAGAGCAGCAGGATCGATTCGGAAGGCCGACCTTGGTATGGACGTCGGACTAAGGAGGAAGGATGTCTCGTGATTGCAACGAGCGATGCGTCGATCAAGTTTCATGAAGTTTGGCCTGAGAGGACTGAGCAGGGGAGAGGGGCGGCGGGGAGTGGTGGTGTTTTTGGCGGAAGCTTGATTTTGGAGGATGCGGTTAGTGATGAGTTGGAGAGGGAGGTGGCGATTCGATGATGAGGAGAGTGTGGAGAGGAGATGAGAGGAGAGGCGAAATAAAGAGAAGAGGATGCTGCTCTTCTGGAGTCAGTCTGTCCCTACCTGGCCAGGAAAGATGTATTCTTCTTCTCTGCACCAAGCGGCGGAAGAGATGGGAATACATGCGTTTTGATTATATTCCTTTTCTCGAGTCTTTTTACCTGATCTTTTGTTCGCTTGTGTAGATACCCTATAGTAATGCGTCTGGCGGAGAATCCTAGTCATAGAACTCCCTTTCTCAATTGCAATACGTCAAGATAGATCTCGATTTCTTGTTCGTCTCAAAGCAGAGGGAGAGAAATCGGCGGCACTTGCGGCGATTCTGGAGAGTCTTCCTGCAACAATCGGCGTTGCAGATTTTAGATTCCTATTTTCCAAGCAGCCAGGACCGGGAATCGTCGCAGGAGGCGCCGTGTCATTACATCGCTGCTCCTGTCAGCAGGAATTGCATCGCCTTCTGTCAGCAGCAAGTGGCACCACGTGATGTGAACGAGTGACAGCGCGTGTGAAAGTGATGACCAAATAGGGATACGATGATGAAGAAGATGAATAAGAAGATGGTGTTGGTCTCATTACCATTAGTTCTTGGCGCTCATGTCAATCCATCCTCCTCTGTCTGTCTGTCTCTCCATGCATCAGATCCGTAAATACATGACAACCCTCCGTTTCCTTCTCATTTCTTGACCTCATTAGGCTGAAAGGTGTTGAGAGGAAATCAATTGCGAACCGTGGCTCCTTCTTCCTTCTTCTTCCTTCTTCTTCTTCTTCTTCTTCTTCTTCTTCTTCTTCTTCTTCTTCTTCTTCTTCTTCTTCTTCTTCTTCTTCTTCTTCCGTCTCGTCGCATCAGACGTGTCTAATTCGTGCTGCCCATCCCATTCCCTAGTTCCACGCGCAATGCAGTAAAAGCAGATTAATCGAATTCGAAACGCTCGCTCGCTCTCAATCACGAATGATCATGGCATTCTTTATTCTCATGCCTTGGGTTTGGTGACAAAGTTGCTCTTGATCAGGTCGTCGGCACTTGGACGCTTCTCGTGTTCGATCTCGAAAGTTCGTCGCAGGAAGTCCTTGGCGTCGTCGCTCGCTTGGTCAGGCAGATCAGGTCTTGCCTTGTCCGCGTTGTTGCCGGATCCACCGATCTTGAAGATGGCTTGCAGCTGGGTGCAGTTGGGATGTGGGTGCTGACCAGTGAACATCTCCACGACCAGACAGCCCAAACTCCAGATGTCTGCTTTCTTGGTGTAGGCAGTCTGTCTTACGACTTCCGGTGCCATCCAGAACACGGAGCCTTGCAGAGACACGCGAGGACCTCCGCGCTTCAGATGTGGCTGTGGGTTCAACAGAGTAGATGCCTCCACGCGTTTACTGATACCGAAATCGGAGATCTTGACAGTTCCCTTGTTGTCGACCAAGATGTTGGCGCCCTTGATATCACGGTGGATGATGTCCTTGGAGTGTAGGTAGTTCAGACCTTGCAAAATCTGTCGAACGAAGTTGGCAATGAGGCCTTCCGGTAGTGAACCGTAATTGACCAGCATGGTTGCCACAGACCCTCCAGCAACGTACTCCAAGAAAATGTTCAAGTGATTTTCGTCACTGTTAGAGCCGAGGTACTGGACGATGTTCTCGTGCTTGAGATCTCGCAGAAGGCTGATCTCGTGCTTCAGAGCCTCGATCATGCTGTTCTTCTTGGCATCCATGGCGGATCCGCTGTTAGTAGGCATCTCGACTTGTTTGACAGCCATCAACTCTGCCGTGACTGCATGCAGTGCCAGGAACACTGTACCGAACGAGCCCTGTCCGATCATGGCTCCCTTCATGTACTTCAGGTTGTCCCAGCTATCGCTTTCCAGATGCTGCATCAGCTCTTCATCGAGCTCCTCACCATCTTCTGCAATGAAGCGAGAAAGACGCGAATTTAAGCTGTCACTGCCTCCTTCGGTCGCCGGTGGACTGCTTCCGGTATCGTCGAAATACGAGTGCATGACCGTCTGACCTTCGGGATCGGTGACCGCGAGGTTGCTTGTGGTTGTATCAGAGCCACTATCACCGCCGAAGGAGACGTAGCTCTTTCGATTCGGCTCCAGGGGTGACTCTTCATCCAATGGCTCCAGAACACTACTTGTCACCGACTCTCGATGCGAGTCGGTCTTGCCTAGTCGAACCACGCTCAGAGGCCGCAGACCGGCTTTCTGTTGAGCATTCGCTTCTTTCAGCCATGTATCGGCAATGGTTGGCAATGGCGGTGCATCTTTCAGACTGCTCGCAACGCTGAAGTTACTTGCCATACTTAATGTCCTGACCGCACGACTGAGTCTTCTACTTCTTCGTATTGACATGCGCACAGTACGGTCCATGTCTTCTTTGGCAACCTCTGGGAAGTATGACTGCAGGTCCTGTGTGATGAGCTCTGTGGGAGGTCGCGCGCCATAGAAGTCCTTCAACTTGCGGGCGCGTGCTGAAGCCGTGGACGCCGTGCTCACGTTCCGTTGAACACCGCCTGATTGTGTTTGGAAGTAGTCATTCCTCTCGGCCTGGCTCGCTGGGCTCATGGGGTAGCTGACAGCGGCCAATGGCTCACCGGTGAGCTTTTCGATCTTCAACTGACTCTTTGATTTCGCAGGATGCTGTACTTCGATGGCAGGTGGTTCCGGATGCTGCTGTTCTGCTATCCGTGCAGCCGACCTGAGCTGCTCTCCTTCTGGCTCTCCTGCGTGAATCTTCCTCAGAATGAGACGCCCTCGCTCGCTGCGGACACCATCGTGACACAGCTTGCACAGCTCTGCTTCACCCAAGCGTCGGCAAAACGTTGGATTGGGGTCAGTACCATCAAGCACGTAGAAGCAGTATGATCGGAAATGGTTCTCGTTGAGCGCCCCTTTTCGTAGAGTGATACGGATAATGTCCTCGGCGGTTCGGAAACCTTCAATGTTGATGACAGAGTAGCGGCCATTCTCATAAATCACCTTTATCCATGGCTTGTCGCTGGGGAGACCATTGACCGTGGAGTTGATGTTGTCGATTGACGGCTGAGCCTTCACGTGGAAGCGAGCAGTTTGCGGCGTCTCGACCGGAGTCGTTCGGGAGCTACTCGCTAATCGGGCTGTCAAGGGTGGGTTTTGGTTTTGATTATAAAATTGGGTGTTGTTGTCTTTTCGCGAGTTCTCTAATGGACTGGGAGCTCCGTGGCGTTGATTCCTTGTACTCCGATTCTCCTGGTCGACCATGGGTGAGCTCGGCCGTGAAGCTGTCTTGCCGATGTGAGCAGCATATGCAATGTCGGCGCCATTTAATTGCCTTGATATTCGCTTGTCAGCGCGTGATGTGTTTCCTGTGCGTGCAGCGGAATGTAATGGTCGTGGTGAGCCGGAGGAGGGAGGGGTAAGTTGTTGCGAGTTGCCATCCAAGGCAGCTAGCGAGTGCTACGCCAGACGTCAGCTATCAGCTTCATGACCTGCTTTTAGCAATAGACATACCCTGTTGATATGGCGCTTCGAGGTGCGCTTGTAGACATTACTCCGGAAGACTTTGGCTTGTGATCCGATGCGAACACGATCACCAATCTTCTTGACACCCATCTCTTTCAGCGTCGACTGATCAATGTCCATGAGATTCTCGCCATTGATGTTGTTCTTGCGGAATATATCGACGTATTCGCTGCACTTGATGCTCTTGAGCCATTCTGCTACACGGTCCTCATCCCAATCCAACACCGACTCCTTGCCATCTCTGTACGACTCGGAGAACTCAGACTCGGTAGGCGAGGTGAAGACACCATGGCCGTTCACGGCGGCCGCGGAGGCAGGCGGACGGTAATGTGAGGCCATGTTACCGCCGAATCCAGGAGCCGGGTAAGGCGAACGAGAGGCGACGGCCGTCATGGCTTGGTAGGTGAGAGGTAGGAGCGAGCAGGGTGGAGGACAAAGTAATTCGGGGGGTTATGCAGAGGGCGGCCGGGGGGCGAGTGAGAGGTCGCTGCGGAACAAAGAAGGATGGCGCACCAATGACCGTCAGCAGCAAGCCCACATCGTCGCCTCTGTCTCGCGGCTGCGGTGCTGCGCGAGCGGGAGTCGGGGCTCGTGTGGTGTATGTGTGGGAGTGCGACGCAGCCAGCAGGAGGCGCGAGCGAAGCGCCGGAGATGTCGCAGTGGGAGTCGCAGATGCAGTCGCGGTTGAACTCGAGCTATGTTCGACTGTAGGATCGAGCGGGCGGCAAGCAGGTGTATACAGTTCGAGGTGAAGAGGGAGGGCGGTGGTGGTAGCTAGCTGCCAGAGAGTGTTGTGGGCGACAGGAGGCAGTGGAGTAGTTCAGGTGGTGGACAGTGGTGGAGTAGGAGGTCGCCGGTGGGAGAGGGTCACTACTGAGGGTTTGTGGGTTTGGATGTCGATTCGATGCGGCGTCGAGCAACCTGAAACGCCGGCTGCCAGAGCGCGTGCCACAGATGAGCACTCCTGCTGCTGCCGCCGTGAAATTGTCGCCCTCCAACTCCGACGCTTTCACATCTCACACACCCGCGCAGTGATCATACGCAGAACAAACCACCCTCTGCGACACTCCGCAGGCCCCTCGTGGCCCCGTCGCTGCCACAGATTCCTCGGAATGCTCGCGTCGTGAAGCAGTAGGCCTCGTCACGTCAGACGCTCGCAATGCGCATCACTCATTTACATCCATCATCACTGACTCGCAGGCGCAAAGATGGGAAAATGATCAGCTGCCGAACCCCGATGCTGCCGAGAAGCACTGCCAACCGACTCTCGCTGCTTCCTACTCAATACCGTGGTGGAGATAAAAGGCCCCATTTCATTGCGAAATAACGAATGCCCCCAAAACCTGCTGCTTTGCTGTGCTTGGTCGGTCTCGTGGCAGCAGGCAGCGTTTCACATGGCGGTGCACCAATCATCACCGCTGCACCGCAGTGACCGCGTCTCGGCAGGATGAGTGAGCATGGCCATCGCGCGTTTCAGGAAAGATGGGACATAGGACATGCCCTGCTCGCGCTCCACTCACAGTGCACTCGCTGCCACCCACATTCGCCTGAGGCCAACACTTTGCTGCATCTCTCACGCACCAGGTGAGTCAAACGAGGCAGAACGGCGAAGCTCTCAGCATGCCACTGTGCCCAGACCGGCGGCCATGCCAACGCAACACTCCTGCTCCCCGAACACCATCACGAGCTTCGCCCGGCACGCTGATCTGGCTATGTGCCATGATGATGATGCGAGGCCGCGAAGGCCCTTTTCACATCCTTCACATCCTTCACATCCTTCACATCCTTCAAACTCCGCCTATCTATCTATCCCAGACACGGGCACTAGAGCACCACAGTTTGGCTGCTGCGGCGGCGAGTTAGGGCCGGGACATCGCTCGCAGAGCCGCATAGCTCTCAGGTGTCTCGCTCGGCTACCCAAGACGGACATGAAAGTGGTGTGCACCCGACGCAGCAGGGCGTAAGGCAAGGCTCGACCGGTGGCGAGCCTTCCTTCGGCCACCCTTTCTCCAGCAAAAGAAGCGACCCTGAGAGGTGCTGAGACGCGGCATATGAGAGCATGAGCGGGGATATCGAGGCTGGCATGAAGGCACTTCCCTGCACGAATGTCGCCAGAGCGATTACCGTCGAAGTCGTTAGCTGATAACAACGGGCTGCGGTCAGTGCGGCCGTCGTAGGGCCATTGCCGTGTGTGGTGTTTTCGACGTGCATGACATGTTGATTGTTTTCGTCGGAACTTGGGACGCGCCATGCGGCAGCCGTGGCGGTGGTGGAACAGAGGGTGATGGCAGCGATGAGGTATATAAAATGATTCGACGTGTCGCAGGTGCCATCATCTCGCACGTCGTCACGACCATCCCACCCTCTCACATCACGACTGACTACTTCTGCTACGATCGCCACATCGATGCCGTATCCAGCCTGACCACACTCCCGAAGCACAGAGAGTGAAGCCAGTCACAGCGGCGAGCCAATCCACAAGCGCGCGGCAGTCAATCCGTTGCCGAGCGCTGGGGACTCCACGCCCGAGCGACCGGCACGCGAGTGGTGCACCGGTCTGTTTCTGCCGCAACGTCATTGTTTCCTGCGACCCGAGCAGCGCCAGAAGCAACGAGCATCTGGCTGTATCAGCATCACCCTGTTGCTGTGCGAAGTGTAAAGCGAGCAGCGTGAAGCGCTGTGGCTGCGGCGTGTGAGGTGGCCTTCCAAGTTGATTTGATTCGATTTGATTCGATTTGATTTGGTGAGAGCGTGGCGGTGTACTCTCTTGCACTCTTGCTGCTCCTCGATCCAACCACGCTCAGGTTCAGGTTCCTGCCAGTCTGCCCGTCTGCCCGTCTGCCTCACCCTGGAGCGCCTGGATACCGCCTCGACACCCACCTGGTTGCCCTCTGCAGCCGCACAGCACAGCACAGCACAGGGAAGCGAGCCTGCCATACTTGACCCATCCCGTCCGCCGCTGCACTTCCTGCGTCTTGCGTCCTGCGTCCCTTCCTGCGCCGACCACGACGACCTCCTCCACTCACGCCTTCCTCGCGCGCACTCTCGACTCCGCGACCCGCATGGCCACGACAGCGCCTGCCTCGACCTCCCGACAACCTGCACCAGCTTCAGCTCCAGCATCAGCTCCGCCGCTTTGCACCGAGCATAATTATACCAACCAGATCCACCCGACTCCCATCCCGACCTCGACCACGACCAACCTGAGCTCCTCTCCTCTGCGTCCTGTGTCGCCACCCGCCATATTCCTACCCATCTCTGCATTTCGACATCGAATAATGCGCTCAGGCACACTGCGCTAGCATTGGATACCGCCTTCATCGTCTTGCACGGGCGCGACACCTCGATCCAAGCTACAGCATTCGAGCTCGCATTAGCGCAAGCTCAGTACCAAACACCGTCAGCATGGGCTCTGCACCTTCTCCTCCTCTGCCACCCGACGCCGGCAACTCTCAGGCACCTCCTCCTCAGGAGCCGACTGCTACCAGCGGGACATCACAAACTCACTCGCCGCAGATGCCCGCCCAATACTACCAGCAACACACCCAACACCCAAAGATACCAAACACCTCGCGCTCAAGGACTGCTTCGCATCTCAATGGGGCGCATCAGCCTCAGCCAATCAAGGATGCCGTCAACACGGCCTTCGACCAGTCGCCTTCGGTGAATCAGCTGGATCCCGACTTCATGAAGAAGCTCACCGAACAGGTCACTGAGCAAGTCATCCGGAATCTTCAGGCTGCCAACCTGGGAGCCCCAACTCCAAGCTCTTCGGTTCACTCTCAGCAGTCGCAACAAGCTCCTCCGTCTACTTATTCGGGCTCTGACTCGCCGACACCAAGATCTCCTCTGCAGAACTCGACAGACTCTTTTCCTCCTCGCTTCACTCCACCATCGCCACGATTCAGTCGCAATGCACGCGAACCTCATTACTCACCACCGCGCGCCGTGTCAGATGACGGTAGTGAGTGTAGTGGGAGCGAGAGGAGCCGCGGTAGCACGCAAAGCTGCAAGGAAACGACTCCACGGCCTCCTCAGCCGGAGGTGGTAGGGGGTCTACGAAGGAGCAAGACCACCGCAGTCGATGGAACTTTGCCTTTGACGACCGAGGCTACCGCCAGGAGAAGGGAGGCCTCTGGTAGTCCAAAGTCCTCGAGAAAGGACAGCAAGGATGCCCAATCAGGTTATTTCGACTCCACGACTCGCCGCCGCAGCGTTCCCGCTCCCGTATCGGAGGATACAGACGAAGCCACCACCTTGGAAAAGATCTGGCAACCGTTGTTCGATAACGGGAATCCAACGATGCGACTAAGCCAATTCTTGCGAGGTCTCGCGAAGCATATCATTGAGGACTATGAGCCCAAAGGGAATCTCGTCATCCCTCCTCAGAAATTGTTGCGATTCCTGGAGGAAACCAAGGTTGAGCAGGAACACTACCCATGGTCCATAATATTGGGCGGCAAGATGTCCTGGAATTCCATCTCGATGATGTACCGCAAGCTCCTCTGCCAACATCATTTCATTCAGCAACAGGTCCACGACGTACCCGTGATACCTGCTCTGACTCCTATGGGGTTCGAGCAGTTCATGACCTGCTTAATTCAGGCGCATCCGGACACTGAATTCGAGCGCTTGGCACAGGCAGTCAAGGAGATGCCCATCTCCAATGCAGACGACTCCAAGGAGCGGTTCCCCAAGGAACTCTCTCGCAGGCTGTTACCCAACACTCCTAATGTACAAGCGGAGCAGAGATTGATCTCCAGCTTGAACCATGAGCCCGCTCTTATCCAGCTGGAGAGAGGAGCATCGGCAATGCCGCCTCCACCACCCCCGCCAGCGTCTGCTCCTCCTCAACAGAATTCTTTCCAGGAACGTGAGAGAGCTCCATACTCTCAGACATCTCAGAGCTCGAACGCTGTCGATGATGAAGATTTGAGTCCCCCGTCGATGCCAATTGAGAGAGAACGAAAGCCTTACTTCGCCAAAGAAGGATCAGGAAAGCGCTACGAAGGGGAAGGAGATCGTGAACGGGACTTCGAACGCGATAGCGCGCAGAGCTCTCGAGAGCCGAGTCGGCCCGCCGCGAACAAGTACAGACCAGACTACTCAGGCAATGTCCAACCGCGCTCCAACACGCAAATGCCACCGCAAGGCATGTACTCAAGGAGCGGGTCGACGGACCCAGTCAACATTCCGCCTCCTAACAGGAGGAACAGGATGTCAACTGGTCCTCCTCCACTTCAGACCGGCAGCTATGGGAAATCTGGGCGCCGGAATTCTCCACCATCAGCACGCGGCTTCGCTCGGAGCGATCCAATGGACATTGGAAACATTCCGCAATCCCAGTACGCCTCAAATCTACACTCTGGTACGCCAAGGGACAGGTTCTCAAGCGATGCAGACGAGGACGGTATGCGATACAATCAAGCCCGGAGACCACCTGACAGAAATTTGAATTACATGAATGACGATGAGATGATGAACGGCCGGCCCATACCACCTCGCAGTGGTCCACCCGCGCCCGGTTACGACCCGAACGCCCCTCCCAACAACTACGGCCCTCGAGGCAATGCGGGCGCTGGCGCCCAGGGACGAAGCTTCTACTCGGCTGCGCCAAATGCCGGCACAGATAGCTACGGAAGCTATGCGCCGAATAACTACCAACCCGGCCAGTACTAGCAATATGACTTTGTCACTCCTCCGACGCGGCAACAGAGTGGCGATTCCGCCAGCTCTTGCGAACGAGCAATGCATGAGCGACGGGCGCGCTCCCGAGTGCGAGGACAGAGCTGGGCCCAGTGATGGAATTTGATTTGGAGTTTCGAGGCATTGGAAACGATTTGACGGCCTTTTGCGTTCCAAACACCGGCATGTTCGCAGCTTCCAGAAGCGGATTTATGAGCTGCGTTGTTTGATGATGAATTGCCATGATACCCCCAACGAATGCGAGCGTCACCAGAAACAGTCGCCTCTTGACGCGACAGGTGTGGCCTGAATTGTCTATGTAGTATTACACTGGAGAATCCTTTGAGCTAAAGCATCATACATGTGCCCATCTGAGTTGCTCTCACTTTCTCACTCATCACTCTTGCCGCAAAGTCCCCGTTTATCATTAATTCTCCTACACACCTCACTGATGTGGTTTCACCATTCATCACATCATATTTCGTCGCCTTGTCGACAACCATATCATGCCTGTATCGTTCTACAGTTCTCTTGTACTGGCCAACGGGACGTCGCGGAATTGCGAGGCAAGGATAAGAAACATTGGCATGGTAGGCATGTCGCGACTCGCGCAGCCTAACTCCTCTTGACACCTCACGTTGCCGTTTTATCACATGTCTCTCTTTCTTCACTGATCAATCTTTGTTCACTCAAATTGACGTCTCAGCTCTACCAAAGTCGGGTCGCGATGCCACCCCTCAGCGCCATTACGGAGAGCCTCTCAGGCAAACTGTTCCTTCCTAAAGATACGAAGCCTTCCTTTTCAGGACGGACTGTGCTTGTGACGGGCGGCAACGCTGGCTTGGGCCGCGCTGCTGCTTTGAAGTTCGTGCAGCTGGGGGCGGAGAGAGTCGTTCTGGGTGTGAGGGATTTGGGGAAGGGAAAGGAGGCGAAGGGATGGATTGAGGGGGAGGGTGGACGGAATGGGGTGGTGAAGGTTTGGTGAGTTGGTATGAAGGGGAAGGCAAGGGGCTCTGCTGATTGGAGAGGTAGGGAGCTGGACATGATGGATTATGAGAGTATGAAGAAATTTGCAAAACGGGTGGAGGACGAGTTGGAGAAATTGGACGTGGTGTGTTTGAATGCGGGTTTGATGGCGGCGAGATTTGAGGTTAGTGCGTATGGATGGGAGAGGGATATCCAGGTTAGCATCACAACACCTCACTCCTTCACGCTCAAGATACCGTGCTCACGTTCTTCTTATCAGACCAACCTCCTCTCCACGGTCTATCTCAGCCTCCTCCTCCTGCCCAAACTCCTCCAAATCAGCAAAATCGCCTCCACTCCTCCCGTACTCGAACTCGTCAGCTCCGGCACCCACTACCAAATCTCCCTGCCTCCGGAAGCACGAAGCGCGACTTCGCCAATCGAATATTTCAATTCGAGCGCCACCTTCCGCACCTTCGAGCAATACAGCATCACGAAACTCTTCCTACAACACTGCCAAACTCACCTCTGTCACCTCTTCCCCTCCGATCCTCCACCCGTGAGCATCATCACCGTCTGCCCCGGCGCCGTGGAGACTGGCATCTCGCGAGAACTCGACGGCTGGCTCGTCGGCATCGGGAAACGAGTCGTCGGGCCGCTGATCATGAAAGCCCCCGAGCAGGGGGCACGAACTTACATTTCCGGAATCGGATTGGGGGTGGAGGGGCATGGGAAATTCTGGACCGCGGATCGGACTAAAGAGCCCGCGCCCTTGCTGCAAGGGAAAGGGAATGAGAAGTTTGGGAAGAAAGTCTGGGAAGATGTTTTGAGGATTCTGAGGAGGGATGTTGGGGAGGGGGAAGTTGATGGGGTTTTGAAGAGGATTCAGAGGGCTTGTTCAGAGGAGGAGGTGTAGTTGGATGGATGGATGGATGGAACAGTCGTCATGCGGCTAGGCTGGAATCTAGATTTTTGGCCTGAAGCCAAAGAATCCAGGTTCTAAACGAGGCATATACGTACGCACCTACGTCACTCCCGAGTCTCTTCAATCATGCCGTACCGCATTTCCAAGACAGCCAGCAAGGCGTGCGTCTCAAGTACTCTACCAGGTGCATTACTGTTTCCTTTGATCTCTCTATCGTCACTTGTATTCATCTTCACTTGGGTTGTCCTTGGCATCGCCTTGGCAAAAGCTTGGTAAAGACCTTATCTGCCCTTCTCCACACGCTTGAAGATCCCGAGCCTCCAGCCGCAGCTGCGGAGCCAGTGCCGACTACATCATGGGCCGGGACACGATTGAACAGCACTGCGATTCGACGCTGTCGGTCAGTGAAGTGTACGCCAAAGATCCGTCTAGAACGCCGGGAAATATCGCAGAAGAGCTGTACGGGAGTCATGTAAGCACCAGTCCCTCCTGCACCATGTCGGCACTTTGCCGAGACAATGCCGAAGTCTTTCAGATGGTGTCTGATGTTGTTCTCAGCACCTCTCAACCATCGAGACCCGTGAACCCGACTCTCGCGGAACTTCATCCGGAAGCGATCTCACCTGGGCCCGCAACAGAGGAAAATTCGGCAACACGCAGCCCAGCGAGCTCTTCCTCCATGCCTTCCACGATCTCTTGCAATGCGTCGAGCGAGATCCCATGTCGGACTGCGTCTCGCCTCCCTTGATCGGATCCACCGGCTGTGTTCCGATGACCATCATCGCGCCATTGAATGATCAATTGCGACACATGTCCAATCTGATTGCCAGGGCGAAGAAGGAGGTTCTCCTGGCGACCAACTTTTGGAAGTTTTCTGGTGCGAGTACGTTTGTGAACGATGCGTTGATTGAGCTATCCAAGAGGGCTGGAGAGCGAGGTGAGAAGGTGGTTGTGAAGTTGATGTATGACCGTGGGGCGTTGAAGCAGGCGAGTTTGTTCGTCTTTCTGGTAAGAAGACGTTGCTGACGGAAGGCTAGTTTCTTGACAACCATCAGAACGTCACTCCTAAAGAATGGCAGTCTTCCGGCGTAGGGCTTCCAGCACCAGAGAAGATCCCAAACGTCGATCTGGCCGTGGTGAACTTCCATCGCCCACCGTTGGGAACGTTCCATTCCAAGTTCATGATCGTCGACAGACAGATCGCCACTGTCTCGAGTAACAACATCCAGGACAACGACAATCTCGAGATGATGTCTCACCTCGAAGGACCGATCGTAGACAGCCTGTGGGAGACCTTCATAGTCTCCTGGCATAACAAGCTGGAGCCACCGCTCCCCTGTCGCAACACACCGGCGGCCGAAAGTGCGCCTCCAACATACGAGGAAGAATCATACAAAGCCCTATTCGAAGCCGATGGGTCTTTCCGATTGCCAGAAAAGAGTGTCGCGGTCGATCTGCCAGAGCACATGCCAAACGAGCCTCACTACGACGACACCTTGGCTGCCGAGATTCAGCGTATGAGATGTACTCTCAATCCTCACCAGGGGGAGAAGTACAACGACGCAGTTGCTCGCCACCTAAACAAGCCGACTGGCCTATCCGTAAAGGCTACAGCGCCGGAGCGCTCAGAGGATCTGCACTTTTTTCCTTTTATCCCAGTGCCGAACCGCGAGCCTGTACCCATGGCTATGTGCTCCCGCAAACCATATGCGAACATCAACAACGAGTCGGTCTTCGTGCCCCAGAATGAATCATTCTTGTCCTTGATTCGCAATGCAAAGAAGTCGATCTTTATCCAGACTCCGGACCTCAATGCAAAGCGTAAGAAGCCATCGTTCTTTTGTCAATCGTAATCACGCTGACAGTCTTCTTTCTTCGTAGCCCTTCTTCCCGCCCTCATCAGCGCCTGCAAGAGAGACATACAGGTAACTTACTACGTGTGTCTCGGCTACAACGACGGCGGCGAGCTGCTTCCCGGCCAGGGCGGCACGAATGAAATGGCTGCAAACCATCTGTACTCACAACTCGAAGAGGACGAGAAGAAGAATCTCAATGTCTTCTTCTACGTTGCCGCGGACCAGGACCATCCAATCCACAACTCGTTCAAGCAGAGGAGTTGCCACATCAAGCTGATGATTGTTGACGAGGCCGTTGCAATCCAAGGATCAGGTAATCAAGGTATGCTGCGCCGTAAACAGCCCTAATTTCGTACGCGCGTCGCTGATAGATGCAGACACGCAATCTTGGTTTCATTCTCAGGAAGTCAATGTATTGATCGACTCGCCTGTAGTCTGCAAAGCTGTAAGTGAGCCTCTGCTAAAGTGGCCATGGAGCAGAGATGTTTGTAGTGCCTTGCTGATCCATTTCACTCCATTTAGTGGCGCGAAGGTATCGAGCGAAATCAGAACACTGCCGCGTACGGACGCGCAAAAGAGGACGGCTGCTGGTACGACCCTAAGACTGGCAAGTTAGCAGAGGGAAGGTGAGTGGACAGTCCCCATCAAAAGTTGTGTCCGATGAGAATGCTCACGCCTTGCTTCAAGCTATGGAAACGACGCCGGTATTTTCTCCTCGATCAAGGGAATTTCTGGAATTTTGAAGAAAGCTGAAGGGAAATAGGTTTCATGGCGATTCTCCAATGGATCTTACACATTGTAGTGCATCTTCTCTGGTCGCCGAGAAAAGGAAATCAAAGAGGATGGTAAACTCCCTATGCATACCCATGTCACTCTTGTGACCATGGGGGTTTCCAGTACGCCGTTCCGCTCCTATCAAAGTAGGTACATGAAGCAGTGCTGTTGGCGTAGTACTCGTAGAACTCATAGACAAGGCTCCTAGTCCAGGGGCGCGTGCTTGAAGAGGAAAGAGACGCTCTCGCCGTTGTGTGTTCTGCGGCATGCTTCCGCGAGCTAGTACTCGTCAGCAATCAGGCCATGAGTGAAGTCTCAATCGTGTGAATCTTACCGTCGGGCTGATGTCGATTGTTTCTATCCGAGGACATAGCCTCTTCTTCTCCTCATGTGGCACGGTGTTTGTGACGACCAGCTTCTTCAGCCGGCTGGCGTTGAGCTTCTCAATGGCATTGCCGCTGAGGATGCCATGCGTTACTATCGCAATGACCTCGCTCGCGCCATGGTCCATGACCACGTCTGCGGCCTTCACCAGCGTTCCGCATGTGTCTGCCATGTCGTCCACGAGAATGGCAATCCGCCCCTTAACGTCTCCAACGAGAGTCATGCGTGAGACCTCGTTCGGTCGTGCTCGCTCTTTGTGAATGAGCGCAAAGCCGAGGTCGAGCCCGTCCGCAATGCTCGTTGCTCGCTTGGCTCCTCCTGCATCAGGGGATACAATGACGCAGTCCTGTACCACGAGATTCTCTCGGATCCATCTGAGTGTCGAGGGCTCCGCGTAAAGATTGTCGACCGGGACGTTGAAGAAGCCTTGAATCTGACTCGCGTGCAGGTCCATTGTGATGATATGGTTGCAGCCAGCGGTCTGCAGCATGTTGGCCATCAACTTCGCAGTGATAGGAGCCCTACTCTTATCCTTCTTATCCTGTCTGGCATACGGAAAGTTCGGGAGCACGGCTGTGATGCGTCGCGCAGACGCGGTTCGGCAGGCATTTATGAGGATGAGGAGTTCCATGATATGATCGTTGATGTTCCCGGGTTCGGTGGACTGCAGAATGAAGACTGTAGGCGGTAGGATGTTAGGTATGGATGCCCATTGTCGCAAGCTCTTACTCTTTGCGGGTATGCATACCATCCTCGTCTCTGACTGACTCTCCGATCGATATGCTAGACTCATTGTTGGAGTACTGCAGGACCATGATCTTGGCCAGCTCTATGCCCAGCCTGCGACGCCATTAGCTTTCCCTCGCGAGTCCTATGTGAAAGCCCAAGTGAGGTCGCACGTACCGATCGGCGACGAGTTTGGCCAGCTGCCCATGACTGTTACCAGTCAACAGCTTGATGCTGTTGGTAGCCATCTCGCTGTAGCGGCGACTGTGAGTGCTGCGAGAGGTTGAGTGATGGGTGTTGCATGTTGGAAATAAATCGCGACTCACGAAGAGATTGTCGCGAAATCCCAGGTATGACCGGAGCTTCACGCGCGGCCCGCTCCCGGTAATCGATTTGCTGGGTGGTCGCTGCCAAACTGTGGAGGGCAGCGAGGCAAGCGCGGAAGTGAGAGAAAAATGATGCTCGCTTTGCCTTTACTAGACCGATGCATGTGTTGTTTAGATCGAGCTGCGCAAAAACTCGCAAGTAACGCAGAGACATGCGCTGACGGTCTTTGCACGTGAAAAGATCTGAACCTGCTTTTGAAGCCACTTCATTCGAAGCTACTTGACATGAATCCGGACGCCGCCCTCTACCCGCTGTACGCAGTATCTTCTGCAGAATCGCGAGACCGTGACGATGACTTGTCGTCCCATTTCATTGACCGTGCATGAACAACACCCCTCCCGTAGCACCAGATGTGCGTTTAGGCCTTGCGCATGCTGGAAGCACGGCGCTTCCTCATCTCGGCCTGCTTGGCCTTCTCCTCCGTGACGCGCTTCGAAAGGATCTGGGCGTACTCGTTCTGTTGCGTGTGTCAGCGATTTGGCTCCTGTGAAGAAAGATGTAGTGTCACTTACGGCGGCGTCCTTGACCTTCTCGGCCTGGCGGCGCTTGAGTGCGATGCGGTGACGCTTGTGCTGGAGGCGCTGAGGAGTGACGAGGCGCTGGATGCGAGGAGCCTTGGTGTATGGCTTGGCACCCTCCTTCTTGGGCTGGACCTCACGACGGATGACGAACTTGCGGACCTATTGACAGCATGTCAGCATGTGTTGTGGTCTCAGACTCAGCCCGCTCGAATGGCAGGGCTGGCGAAGAGGAGTAGAGCCTCATAGGGAGCATGAGCACTCACATCGTCTTCCTTGCTGAGACCGAAGAAGCGACGAATCTTGGTCGCACGCTTTGGACCCAAGCGCTTAGGGTGCACAGTGTCCGTGAGGCCTGGAATGTCGGCGTCGCCCTGCTTCACGATGGAGAGGGCGAGGACGGACAAGTCCATGGCGACGATGCATCCGCGAACAGACTTTCTCTTGCGCTCACCAGTGCGACGTGGGCGGTAGCAGCTGTGGCCGTCGGCGAGGAGAAGGCGAACACGGGTTGGGTGCATGACACCCTGCTTCATCGGGAAGCCCTGCTTGTCGTTTCCGCCGGTGATTCTGAAAATGTAGCCTTTGAATTCGTCGCCAACGGAGTCTCCAGGAACTTCGTTGCCCATGCGTCGATCCATGAAGACACGAAGCTTGCGCTCATCTTCGATTTCGATGAGCTTTTGGGTGCCGTTGGCTGGGTAGGAGATGTTGAGCTTCATCTTTGCAGCAGCGCTGGGTGTTGTTCAGAACTTCAAAATCCGGAGAAGGGAAGAACGAGATTTGATGGCAGTGCGCTTGGCAAGAGCGACGCGGGAAAGCCTGGCCCGACCCGTCCCCTGCCAACTTTAAATCGTGAGGAAAGAGCGAGGGAGCCTCGAAGCTGAGCGCGCGGCTTGACTCTCAAACATCCCCGCGACGACAGAGCCGTCAGACAATCTGACAGTAGATCAAGAGTGCGAAGAATCTTCGAGATGTCCGTTTCTGACCCTCATCTGAGATTTGGGCGGCAGTGCGCCGAGTATTCGTTCCAAACCCGCGCCTGACATTTCAAGCCCTTCTCGATTGTACCAGCTGAAAACAATGCCCACGGAAATTGCGACAGTATATCGAGAGCGGACAACTTGCTCGAGATGTCAAGGTTAGATGGACTCTTCCGCTGCTTTGAGACCATTCCCAAGTGCACGGGCATCTATAACGCCAACCGACCGTCGGGCAGCATGTCGAGAGTGAGCAGGACCGTTGAGAGATGACCATACGATCAAGACTTGCTCTCCGCCGCCCTGACAGCGGCAGCGCCCACAGACAGCCAGCTGGTACAACGAGAGAGACCAGTGTCGTCGAGATGATCCTCGACTGTTCAAAATTCAAATTGTATTCTTCAATCCACTCTCGAGCTCTAAAGTTGAAGAGAGGGCTCACGGACGACCGAACTGTATAACAAGAACACATTCTTCCATCGAGACCATCAGGTGCTCTTTGTCAATCTTGTAGCCCTTCTGGAGCGACGCGGCAAGTTCAGGGCTCACAGGCGGTCGGACAGTATCGAGAGCGAGTACTTGACCCGAGAGGACCATCCATGCTCAGTAGAGGTCTATGCCAAGCGTTGCTCTCGAACGCTCGTGCAGCAATTCGCGCTCACAGATGACCCGCCAATGCGTCCGAGACCAGCAGCTCAACCGAGATGATCGAGATCCTTCGCTGCGTCAAGATTGCTTCTCAGAAGTCCTGCCAACGGCAAGGCCTACTCGAGAAGGCCAACAACCACAGCGAACATCTCATCCGTGGCTTTCTATCAATACGAGAAAAGCCAATCATATCCGTGGAAATCAACCTCCCTTGTGTTCAGTCCCCACTCTTGAGCGCTCTTGCAACGAAAATGCCCCCTGACAATTGCACAGTCTAGCCAAGCAGGGCAAGCTTCCATCGAGCGAGGGCCCGTGTTGGCGATAGTGGTCTTCTCGTACACACCCTGTTCGACGCCTTTTAGCTCCGCAGCTCGAAACCTCGGACTGTCAGGATAGACAGAACTCGGAAATCTTGAGCCCATCATTGACAGTCTCGTCACCGACAAGGAGCCCCTCTTGTACCATCAACGCCTCGGCGTTCGAACCGCCACATAGGAACCTCTCTTCTGCCATCAAGTTCTCCTGTTCCAATAATACCATCCTCTGTCGATTCAGCATGGTCCGGTGTGAGGTTCGAAGAAAACCTTTCGATAATTCCAGCGTTTTCTTCTATCCGGGCCGCCAGGGCGTTGAAAGCTTCGGCAAATTCTTCATCTGCATCAGCGCTTTGCACCATGCAAGCTTGGTGACCCGGTGATCCCTCAAGTCTTGCATCTGAGTGATGAGACGTGATTTCCCCATGGCCTGCTTGCGGACGTCGATCTCGTTGGTACTCAAATTTGCTGTCTGCGCTTGGAGCTGTTCATCAACAATGTCGGCGTAAATTTTGAACATCTTTTCGATGTCGTTATCCACCAGTCTCCGGCGCATGTGAGTTAAGGGCCATCTTGCCCCTTCTGCTTCACAACGCCTCGTGGCGTCGAGACCCCCACTTCAGGTCTAAATCGGCTGGACAGGCTCCTCCCTATTATCAAATTGGTATAATCCAGGTGTCGTGGCGTGCGTGGATCCTGGAGTAAAATGGTTCAGGAGGCCATCGATGCGCAATGGCAGACGAAAAACATTATAAAGAGCAGATGTCCTTCTCATCAGTCAGTTGGCCGAATGGAGCAGCAAATGGAGCCCAGATGGCAGGTTCATACGAGAAGTCTAATTTCATACTTGGGGTATCTTGGAGTAGCCAAAAGCAAATGCATCCATTCACATAAGAATCATAATCCTGCACCAACATCCGTCATTCATCCCGCCGCGATTGACGAGGTGACTGAGGAGGCTGTTCGTCATCTCCGTCGTCCTTCCGTTTGAAACTCCACCAACTGTTCTTGAGCAGATCCGAGAACAAGGCACTTCCATGGTACGAGCTCTTTCGCCTTTGCCTTCTGTGTGGCTGCGCAGGCATTGTGCTCGCACGGGAGAGACCAGGCTCAAGGCTCACTCCCATGTCTTCAGAATCCCGCTCAAGAGTCTTGCCCGCACTCGAACGCCTTCTTCTACGTTGCTGTTCAGACGACGCCGGTCGAGCTGGATTTGATCTTGAGGACTCCGGCCGATCAAAGGTGCCGTATTGGTCGTCAGAATCGCCTAGAGCCTCCCAAATTTGTCTGACTTCTCTGAGAGTTGCTGCTCTATGGCGACGTTTGCTCGTGTGCACATGGGTGTGTCCAGGAATGTAATTTGGTACCTTGTTGGTGGTTGAGTGGCTTCTCGAGAGCGATTTTCGAATGAGATTGGTATGTTCATCGATCTCTCTTTCCGTCTCGACATCGTCATCCGTGTATATCGACTCTGAGTCTTCTGACCCGGTATCTGGGTCTGCCACAAAGCCCATGCCTGGCGCCAAGACCGTCTGAGGTATCTCAGTCTTCGCTGCGTGATGTTCGTTATCCTCGTCGTCCTGGAATCTCCAGCTGAGCGCTAAGACACCAGCCAAAAGCAACACGGTTCCCAAGGCAATGAGGCCGGCATGCAAAGGTGGCAATTTATGCATTTGCTGAAAGTAAATGAGTCCATCCAGAATTGCCACGATATTATAAATGCAAAAGACAAAAGGGTAAAGGATGCTCGTCGATATGAGCTTTAGGCCTAGGTGTAGGTAGTAGAGTTGCGACAAGGACAGAGCAAGGAATGCCAACACCAGTACCCAAGGCTCCCAAGTCTTGAACTGGTTGTTGCGGCTCGACAAGCTCTTGACAATGAGTTCCACCGCGCTCTTGGCCAGAAGCAATGCGTGCGCGGAGAGTATGCCGGAGACCAATCCGAATATCATTCCATTGACGAGCAGCACTCGCGGACTCTCTCGTTTGTAGGCTGGTATGCATTTGCGCAACGTGAATGTGACCACAATCACAACGATCGCAAAGCACAAAGAAAGGATGAACCACACCAGGAAGCTCGGGTCTCCAAGCAGCACCAGCAGCTCCTGCAGATTATGGCTGGGTTCTGGCATTGCAGAGTAGTAACTGACCAGCACAGCACCTCCGGCAACCAGTACCGTTCCATATCCCGTCCGCCATGTCCACGGCTCTTTCAGCAACAGACTGGCCAAGATGCTGTTGAATACCAGTCCAGATGCTTGGAGGGTGCTCAAAAGCGGCAGTGGCAATGCCACAATCTGGATTGTCGACCCGATGATGTTGGCGACCAAGAACAAGCACATTCCAATCTGCCATCTCCGTCGCTTGTATGGTGGTCGCCGCGAAACATGATCTTCTTTCTCGTCTTCGAGCATATGCGACTTGCGTTGCAACGTAAGGCCGATCGACTGGACGCAGGTCGATAGTAAACCGACGATAACGCCCAGCGCTACCGCGGCTTGCGGATCGAGGTTGGAGTCACTCATGTTGCGGTCGTTGAATTGGGGTGATTGTGGAGCGGTGTCGGTGTGTTCGAGGTGTTGTTATCGATTCGCCATGCCTGCCAGTGGACTTGAGGACCTCCTGTCACAACGTTCCCTCCTTCGTTCTCTTTCTGAGTTGGATGGTTGGAAGCAGCAGGGACCGCGATCATGTGCGAAGTGATGGTGGAATGACGGGAGGGCTGAACTCCGGAGCTTGTCGAGTAGAAGCAGCACGATGACCACGATGATGGATGATCGGTCGAGGCGTCGCGCGGGTGACCGTTCGGAAGCGGACTAGCGTCGAGCTTGGCGATGATGAGGCTCTCCAGCTCCAGTCGCTCTCATTCAGGACAGCTGCGTCGAGCTGCATCTTGCATCTTGCTCCAGCAACCTGTTCCGCCCATTGGAAGCTCGACACCGCAATCACAGACGCATCGAGCCTGATAACTCGCCAAAGCTCGAAAGCAGCTTCACAGACAGGTGTCGTGCTCCTGCACCCGCGATCAATCCGAGCGACCCTCTCCCAACACAACCTACAGGCAGCTGCCCGGGAAGCAGCTCTCGAATACCGCAAACATGTCGCAAATACACGCCATGTCGGACGACCAGGTCAACACGGAGCTGCGGAAGATGACCGCCTTCATCAGACAGGAGGCATTGGAGAAGGCCCGCGAGATTCACCTCAAAGCCGACGAGGAGTTCAGCATTGAGAAGTCCAAGCTTGTACGCTCTGAGACCGCCCGCATCGACGAGGAATACAAGAAGAAATTTACACAGGCCGGCATGAGCCAGCAAATTACCAAGTCTACACTGGCCAACAAGACGAGACTGCGCATCCTCAGCGCCAGACAAGAGCTTCTCGACCAGCTGTTTGAGGATGCCAACAAGAAGCTCGCCGACTCTGCATCGAAGGACAAGGGCAAGTACGAGAAGGTCCTCAAGGACTTGATCTTGGAAGGATTATACGCACTCGTGAACGAGAAGAAGGTGACTGTGCGATGTCGCAAGAAGGACGACGACGTGGTCAAGAAGGCCGCTGAAGGCGCCAAGGAGGAGTACAAAAAGAGCATGAAGCGAGACATTGAGGTAGTAGTCGACGACAAGGAGCGAGTGGCAGAGGGATCGTAAGTCGTACATGCTTAGACCTGCCATATGTTCTGCGCTAACGCATCTTACAGAGCTGGCGGTGTGATCATTCTCAACAGTACCGGCAAGATCGATATCAACAACACATTCGAGGAGCGGCTGCATCTTCTTGAAACGGACGGTCTGCCTGCAGTGCGATCAACGCTGTTTGGAGAGAACAAGAACAGGAAGTTCAAGGACTAATCGGTGGAGCCCCAAAGGCTTCAGCCAAGGCTGAGGCGTTATGCATTTATAGCGTGGAGTTCTGCTCTTGTGCTCAGAAAATGAACGGCGCATTTGGACCTGTACGACCACTTGAACGACATACATAGCATCAAGCGTCGGATGTGAGCCGAACGTGCGCCGCAGACGACGGGACGAACAGCGGCAAGCTCCTGGCCGTCCCGCTTGCCGGCATCCATGTCCATAACACGGTCTCGAATAGAATGGATCTTGCTGACTTCGTGTTCGCTACATGTATCGAATCTACAGCCTCAGGGTCTGCAGGTCGGGTACTTTTTCAGATGTATCTTTGTATTGCATATCGCTCCAGAGACCGAAGCGGCAGCAACTCCGACTCCCAGTGACAGACTGTTGCGTCACACTTGCTGTGCTTGGCTCTCCAAAATGTAAAGCGTCTGCACTATCAGTAAGTACCTCTACCACGGAGACATCGCAGTACATCTCAACGCCCTCGGCCCACGAGCGCAGCTGCCATCGCTACACAGGCACTCGGCAGGGGAGAGCTGGCAATCGCGGGATTTAGACTGCGATCTAGGCCCTTACCAAGCCTCGACCTCCAGCGATCAACAACACATTAGAGCTCTTTTATACATTCAGCAGAATCGGCGCACGCCCGCGGAGGAGTTTGCGCGGTAGGGGTATCAGCATTTTCCCTTTTGAATAAAAGGTCGGTGTACGCCTAGAGTCCTTCGAGGCCGTCGCAATGGAGCTTGCTCCCAAACGCCATGGCTTCTCGATACGCTTCCCTTCCGGTCAAAGCCAACTTTCCGTGTGAACATTTGACAATTGGAGCTGGAGTCGCCATTTTCCATCTCGCTACCGAACGAGTCGTTTTGTGCTACCATACGCGAGACAAGACGTGGTTCTTGCCCAAAGGACGCAGGAATGCCAATGAAGAGACTGGCAAAGCCGCCGAGCGAGAGGGGTTTGAGGAATCGGGGTATCGAAATCGTCTGCTTCCACTTCCTTTACGGCATCGGCAGCCTGATCCGGACTCGGGACCACAGCCGTTTTCTACTGAGCCTGTTTGGACCCAGCTGCTGCAATTGACAGAACGAACGCAGTATATGCTCTTCTGGTACATCGCTGAGACCATTCCTCCGGAGATGGAGCGCCTGTATTCCACTTCGCTGACCGCCAACAATGGCTATCGATCGCCGCCGCCGTTCTCGCTGGATAGCACGGTTTTCAATCGGGTGGAAGAAGACGTCGAAATCAAGGATGGCAAACGTCAAATCTATGAGCCGGTGTGGCATGAGGGAACTGGAGTTGATGCAGAGGAGCGACTGTATCGAGCTTACCTGATGTCAGTCGATGATGCTTGCGACAGGCTAAGGGGCACAGTAATGGAAGATGTTGTGAAGCGTGGGCTGGCTGGCATTCGATTGAGGAAACAAATGGAAGGACAGCGACAACCAAATTGACAGAGTATCTAGCAAAGTCAAGAGTCGGACTCTTTTTGTGAGCAATTATTCGGCCATGTAATATCTGGCACACCCGTATAATGAGTGTATCAGGCTGATAGTCTCTACATGTGCTTGAACATGAATGCCCAGAAGTTCTCATTCTCGTAGTCAGGTGTCGTGTCGAAGAAATGGTCCTTTCCGTGGACACGCTCATATTGGACTTCGATGCCGCATCCTACCATAGCGCCCACGACCTCGTCTGCCTGTTCCACACCTACCGCACTGTCTGCATCCCCGTGCAGGAAATACGCCGGACAGGATCGCAGTCCATATATTTGCCTTGAAAGCCGGAACTTGTTCGCTGCCTTGCCCTCTGGCACATGCAACAGCTTCGCCAAATTCGCGTCGTGCTGCATCCTGATATACATGTTTTGCCGGGCACTGTTGGGTTCGTTCCAAGCAACCTGCTCTGCTTTAGGATCCAGAAATTCTGCAAGCTCCTCGCGGGCAACCAGCGGCCGGCCCAACGCAGGTGGCTGCGGATTGGTGAAGAAACTCCCAAGTGGATCCGTGATAGGGTAAATTGGCAGAATGACGTTTGGCTTTGGCTCTGCAAAAATGCCGGCCATGATGGCAAGGTAGCCACCTGCGCTGCTCCCAGAAACCGCCAGACGGGAGGTATTGAGGATTCCGTCGCCAACTTGAGAGCTCAAATCATTGCGGATGAATTTGATGCAGTCCAGGACGTCCTCAAGAATTTCTTGTACGCTTGCCTGAGGAGCTAGTCGGTAGTCGGCTGATATGACAGCTAGATCGCCTTTCCGTGAAGCCTTTCGCATCCACGGAGCGAGGGAATCGCGGCGGCCTTGGAGTAGCCCGCCGCCATGAAACCAGAGCAGGATTGGAAGGGTTTTGGCATTGTTCGGTAGATATAGATCGAGTGGGATTTCAAGCTTTCCTACTCTCTTGTAGACGATTCCTTCTTTCGCTGGCTTGACGTCTGCCATGGCTTTTGGTGATGTATGATGAGAGAGATGGATGAATGGGTGGCGGTGTCACAGGGGCAAAGAACGATAGTGGAAGCTTTCATGGATAAATTGATGGTATTTGATTGGTAAGCCCGCGACAAGGTTCGGACCAGAAACAAGCCGATCTTTGACTTCACCTCTCTCAGTCTCTCTCTACAGCCACGACACAGACGGCATCGTGTCTCGATCGCAATACTCGCTTCTAAGCTACCACATGGATTCTCCTGCATCTCTCTTCAACCCGCCTCTCAGAACTGAAACCAAACATCGATCTCACTATCGCCTCTTAGGCACGCTGCAGGTTCTCGTGTGATGATTGTCCATCTCTCCACATTCTCGACAGTAATCTTGCACCAAATCTTCATCGTCATCATCGTCGCCTTCATCATTACCCGGGATCCCTGTTTGATTGGACTGGGTTTGCTGGCCCGCTGCTTGCTGAGCATTCGAGAATTGATTGTACATTCTGGTGGCAGTCGCGTGAGGGTCGTATGTGCCTGAACCACCTGAGACAACTCTGTAGCCTCCGCCGCCACTGAAGTCTGGGCCTGTATTGCCTGCTCTCCTGAGTGCTTGGTATCCTGGAGGCGGTGTTGGGGCTTCAGGAGGTTTCGTGAATGACGATGGGGTAGCCGTGGCTGCGGGCTTGCGATAGTACTCGTTTAAGGGATTGCGAAAATTCCTCGCGGCCTCCCAATCATTTTCATCGCCCTCGTCCGTAGGGTTGCGACTACTCGTCACAATTGTGACATTCTCGTCATCGTCCGCGTCCGACTCGCTGCTCTCCTGATCGTCTTGTCTGGCTTTCTTCTGGCGCTCAGCTTCTGGATATTTCTTCTTTCGCTCAGCTTCTGCCTTTGCATCCTCCTCCTTCGCTTTGTTGACGATTTCTCGAGCGGCTGCCTCTTCAGCTTGGTGATTGTGATTTTGAGCGGCTTGAATCTTATCCAGCGCGAACAGCTTGTCCAATGGCTCCGCGTTCCTTTCACGCTTCTCGGCCTCTTTGGACAGCATTGCAACACGCCAAGATTCGTCTTCGTCTTTGTGCTGCTTTCCTTTGCCTTTGTTCTTCGCGGCTTCTCTCGCTTTTCGCTTGTTTATGGCATCGGCTTGAGAATTCGCCACGATTCCATCTCTAACTGCTCGCGTCGACTGCTCTTGTGAATCGCTCGAAAGATTCGGATTGGTCTGTGGTGGCTGAGAGGGCAATCCGGTCACGCCTTGGCCGAATGCGGGCATATTTCTCAAACCGAAGTCAAATGGTCGCACGTTGGTACGAGGTGCTTCAGACTCGTTCATTGCTGTATCTTGATCCTGGTTTGGCTGAGGGTCTGATCCGAACGTGCTCCCACCGAATCTCACCGGCATGTTGCTCGATTGAGGTCCTTCAGATCCATTACTCGGCGTGGTCTGGCTCTGATTTGGCTGAGAGGCAGGTCCAAACATTCCCTCGCCAATCCTCACCTTCGTCGTAGTGGAAAGGTTCGCTCCGGTTGGATTTCCGACACTGGGATCTTTGACGGCGTCCCATAGTTCATCTTCAAGCGTCGGACGATACCGCTGAAACTTGTCGGGTTGATTGTTGTCCTCAGACATGTCGATTTCGTTCGTTGCCGGAGCTGAACTGGCATCGACAGTATTGGAGTTGAAGGGTATCTGGCCAAAAGGAGCTGGTGCATCTGATGGCGCAGAGCCGCTTTGGAAGGCGAAGGGCCCCGTGTTGCTAGAGCCAAATTCCCAAGAAGGCTGGCTTATGGTGCCCGGGCGGCCAGCAGGAGTATTGAAGCTGGGGATCTGAGGGATGGTGGAGGTGTTGATAGAAATGCCACTGAAAGAGGGAGCTCTGGATCGAACGGGCTCGAACTTGAGCTGGCTGTCAGAGACCGGGGACAGGTTGTCTGCCTCTGTACCGTTCGTCATTTCTTGGTCCTCGGTTTGCAATGGACTGAAGGGAGGCATCTCCGGGAGATCTTCCATATCATCATCATGAGGCTCGGATTGACTGGCAGGGGCATCAACGACCGGAGTATCTTGATCCGAAAGGCCTGGTGGAGCTGGTTGGGATTCAGTAGGCTGGAAGTATTCGCCCATTTCGGTGTCAGCAATGTTATGCGTTGGCTGGGCGTTTTTGTCGACCATCTCGTGGGTTTCAGAGGCCTGCTGCATGCCATCTTGGTCTTGGGCAGCCGAATCTGCCTCACTCATCTCCAGGTCCGTAGCTTCGCTCTGTGCTGCTGAGGTAGACGAAGCAGGCATAGGCGGAGCAGGAACAGACGGGACAGGGGAAGACGGCGCTGAATCATGCGCAACAGGACCGGGAGCAGGAGCAGCAGAGACAGTCTCATCAGGGACAGGCTCGACAGGCACAGACGGGGCAGGGACGGGCGCCGGTTGCTGGACCTCACCGGGCGAAGAAGAGAGCCCTACCTCAGGAGAGGCAGAGACACCCTCTCCGGGACCCTCGCCGCCATCATCTCCGTCGGAGTCATCGTCATCTCCGGCACTGTTGTCCGCTTCGTCGTCCGCTTCCTCATCTGCGTCGCTGAGATGGGAGCTCTGCGCGCTCTGGGACGCCGAACCATCCCCGTCGCCAGGCTTCTCGTCCGCGCCACCGGTTGGCTCTTCATGATCATGTCGCGAACTTTCGATCTGGAGAGACGTCGCTTCTTGACGCTCTTGATCTGGCGCGATAGGGGCCTTCTCCGGCTCGGATTTCTTGACTGGCGGCAATGACGCCGCGAAGGTGGATGTTGCTACTGTCTTGATTTTGGAAGTGAAGTCTGGAATGTACCCGGTACGCGGCCGTGGCTGTTGCGTGGTGACATTAGCTCGCGCGAGCGCTTGATTGAGTTCCTCGCGCATCTCGCCCTCACGGCGTTGAAGTTTTTCCTGGTAAACTTTCTCGAGTCGCTTTTCTGCTGCAGCCAACCTCTCCTTGAACTTCTGCTCTAGCTTGGATTGGACCTGTTGGCGTTCCAGCTCTGCGTTGTTACGGTCACTCAGGTTCTTGGCTTGGCGAAGTTGATGTTGTGCGCTGGCTGCGGTCTGCTGGGCGTCGCGAAGCTGGGCTTGGAGTTGGGAGATCTGCTGGCTCTTCGCGTTGCTCTCGGTCTGTAGTCGTTGCTGGTTGCGTCTGAGTTGGCTAATTTCGCGCTGGTATTTCTGTGCTTGGGCGTCTATGGCGCGAAAGTGTTTCCGCTTGTCTACTATGGCCAGATCGCGGTGCTGGTCCTGGAGGCGTGTCTTCTCCTGTATCGCTCTGTCTCTCTCCTGGCGAGCTGATATGAGACTGTCACGGAGAGCCTCAGAATCACGGGGGCTGGAGTGAGCTGACCCCCGTGATGGCTGGGGGGCTCGCCGATACCCCTTCTTAATCTGCGGCTGGTGGAGGAAGTATAACATGGCGGAAACCGCCAGAAGACCAAAAAGACAGCCAGAAATTGCACCAAGGAGAAAGGCGCCCACGGTCGCCGCGGACCAGCCGAACGGCGCCGTGAAGAGGGATCGCCCGAAGGCAAGAAGAGGCAGCAGACCAGCTGCTATCTCGGAAATCCAGGTCGTCGTCATGGTGTCGGCGCGGAAGGCGATGGCTTGGATGCTTGAGAGGGTTTCGGAGAAGACGTGGGAGAAGGAAAAGAGAAATTGAAAAAGAGCAAACCTCACGTCGGGAGAATAGGCGGGATCTGGCCCATTAAATCCATTGTTCGTCAATTAGCGAGGTGAGGTTTCTTTTGTTCCGGATCGTGCTGCGATTGTGATTCACTTCGGCATCGCGACAATAGGAGTTGCCGAGCTTACTATTGTGGAAAGTCATCAACAATGCCTAGAGAGGCTGTGAATACATTACATCGCATCGCCTAGACATTGTCTATCGACACGATGCTATAGTGCATCGGACATGCAGAGTTAGTAGCAACGTGCGGACATTCTGCTCGGAACTGGCAACCGTACCTGGGGGTGTCTTTGTTCTCGTGTCTCGAGCACGGTCCCACGATTCAAAGAGATGCAGGAAATTTGAAATCTCTTCACAGGGTATTTTTGACGAGTTTCATATTATTCGTATGCAAAGTGACCATGTCATTCGCTCGATTCGCCAGGGCCGCTCACGCTCAGCACTGAAAGGTATCGCAAAGGCATCCATTTAAGCACCGGCTTCCTCTCAGCTTCGCGTTAAGCGATGTCTCGTCTCAGGCATCGGCTCGAACTCATATGCGTTTCTTTTACGATGCCCACGTGTCCGCGTTCTTGCTGAAGGCTTCCCAAGTCCCCTTCACAACCTTCGAGTGCGTCCCTGGGCATCTGCTGGCAGTAGCAGTCATGTCGATGGGCATCGAAAGCAAGGGCGTCGAATTGAAAGGCAGATCCACAGTCTGGGGAAATCGCAATCACGATCTTGAGGCGTGAGATCGGGATGAAGCAAATGATGGATTGACAAAGTATGCAGCGACGTGAGAGCTCGCGTGAGGTTAGAGGTGAGACCTAGAGCGGAGACGAGTCCGCTCCTTGGCTCGTCACGGTGCATCCCACGCGATATCGTGAGCTCTCATATTTTGGCGCCGTCCCACTTCAATCTCTCCGGCTCCATTTTAAACACCATCATCACCCGAAAGCTCGTGCCATCAGCGAATTCGACATCCTGAACGCCATTCACTAGAATTGATTCTTTGCTTATGTTACAGCCACAAACTCCGCGCCCTCGGGATAGCGAGGCCATTGTCTCGTGCTCCTTTCAGACCTCTTCAGAGACCTCAATACCACGGGTCCTGCATCTGTCGCGAGTTCGATGGATCTTGAATTCCCGACCGTCTTCATGTGCCATCATGCAAGATGACAATCAGGTCGTTGCTCCGTGCATGGCTAGCCTGGTCTGGTCTGCGGGGCTCCACGGTCACTTGACGCCGATCGGGGGCAGGCGGTGGAGCGGCATGATGAGCGAACAGGTGGAGCTGCACGAGGAGACGATGCGCGTGAAGACCACCTTCTTGCCACCATCTTGCTGTTAATACCACAATACCTCCGTAATGCGCCGGCTACGTCAATCAGCATGTGCTGTGCTGCTCGGCCTCCGCAGCTGCTGAAGCTCATACACGTCCAGGTTCTATATTAGCCAAAGCAGTCCCGTGTCACTCCAGCTCGTATTTCCCCCTTCGACCCCCTCTGCTGTGTGCGTGGGCTTGTGCGATTCCAATTACGTCTCGTGCCTGTGGTGCTGCTCTCGTTGAGAATCGTCCATCCAAAGATCTGGAAGCGCCATGGGCGGATAGAGTGGAGTGGAGCAGGCACCGCGGCTCGGTCCTGATAGAACTATCCTCCGCACGCGGGACACTGGCGCGCGGGACCTTAATTACCACCTTCAACTCACTCTCTTGAGTCTCTTTCATTTTCCACCGCCAATTGCACCTCGTCGGGGAGCTCTGCAGTCAATATGGCCGGCAAGGAGGATGTCTACTGCACCGTGAGTCTGTCCAGCCAGCAGTATTCGAGACTCATACAGCTAACCAAGTCGACCTGCTAGCTGGTGATGAACGATGCCTATCTGCCAGGTACTTTACCCGCCCACCGCCTACACCTCTTTTTCGGCTGAACTTCTGACCAACATTTTCCCTACAGGCGCTGCAGTATTAGCACATTCGTTACGCGACGCCGGATCTAAGAAGAAGCTCGCATGTCTGATTGTACCGGGTGGCCTACAAGATAGCACGATTCAAGAGCTGCGGGTAAGAAGCTACTTCTGCTGCGTGCAGCATTGAGGAGCTACGGCAACATGACACGAGCCGAGAGAGCTGATGAAACCTGTCGCAGACGCTCTACAACCATGTCATCCCTGTCGAGCGCATCGGCAACCCCAACCCTGCGAACCTCTACCTCATGAACCGACCCGACCTGCTCTACACCTTCACCAAGATCAACCTCTGGAGCCAGACCCAATTTCGCAAAATCGTATATCTCGACTCCGACATTGTCGCACTCCGAGCCCCAGAAGAGCTGTTTGATATTGAAGATGGTTTCGCTGCTGCTCCAGACGTGGGCTGGCCCGATGCATTCAACACCGGCGTCATGGTCTTGTCGCCGCACATGGGAGAATACCAAGCGTTGAGAGGTCTGGCTGGCGCGGGCGACAGCTTCGATGGAGCAGATCAAGGCCTGTTGAATCAATATTTCGAGCACCGGCCTTGGAAGCGACTTAGCTTCACCTACAACACCACGCCCAGCGCGAACTATCAATACGAACCTGCATACCGCTACTTCAAGCGGGACATCAGTCTTGTTCACTTCATCGGAGGCGAGAAGCCATGGCAGCGCGGACGAACAGCTCAGGGCACGCCCGGAGCCTTCCAAGAGATGCTCAGCAGATGGTGGGCAGTGTATGATCGGCATTTCCACATATCGGTTAGCACGGCCGCGACATGGACTTCTTGCGAAGGGGCTAACATTGATTCACAGGCGAATGATTACATCCGTGGGCAGCGTGCAGTCTCCCGTTACGTGACAGAGGGGACGAATGAGCCTCATCAACAGGTTCGTGAAAGCTATTCTGCGACTGGGTATCCTATTCAAACGACAGGACCTGCTCCATCACCCTTCGACTCGTCAATTTCAGAAACTGAGAACCAGCAGCAGCAGCACCATGGGGCTCGCTTGCCCGGGACAGCCACCCCACTAATGACAGAACCCGGCGAGCTTGCTGAGAACATCGATCAAGGCTACGTCGAACCCGCGTCAACCCTCGAACAACGAAGATTCCAAGCGCCTCAGATGGAGTGGGACGCCACTCGTGGAGCACCGCCAATCGAGTCCAGACCTGAAGCTGCAAATTTCCCTACACAAACGTACGCATTCAATACTGACCCCAAGCCATTCCGACCGCCGCAATCATATCCGCAGCCGCCAAGGGATTTGTGGTATGGCGTGCCTCAAAAGGCAAAGGAGGCCGACAAGCCTAAGCCTATCTTTCCATGGGAAGAGAGGCAAGATTCAAGACCAACGCGCCGATTCGTCGAAGACGAGCCGCCACCACCACGACTGCCGGCACTGTCAAGGAGTCTTGAGCCCTATGCAGACGAACTGGAGGTATCGTCAGACAGCAAGGCTTCGCCAGTGACGCCGATTATTCAGGTAAACGATCGGGATACTCGAACCGCCTTCGCAGCGAACAAGAATGCCTGGGACGATGATGCTGGCATCGAAAACTACGTCCGTGCTTTGACCTCCTTCCAAAAGAATCGAGGACAAGTCCAGGTCGTGCAGCAAAATGTGCCGACTAGTGGAACGGTCTCGTCAGATGCGCAGCAGCATATTATGTCGCCGACCCATGAAGCTGATCCAGTTGAGCTTGTGGAGCGAGTCCGTCAACGTCGCGAAAGCTTGATCTTGACCGACTTCCCAAGCGCTGTGGAACGGCCTTCTTTGCCGGTGACGCCGGCTCCTAGGAGAAGGCCAACTTTCTGGGGCGAGGAGCGAGATGAAGAAGGGGACCTCCCGGCGGCTGAGGGGGTTCCAAATCAAGTGGATTGGGTGAGTGAATGGACATGCCCAAATTGTGGTTTCGTCGTGCGACCCAAGCCCGCCGTTGCTGCTTCTGCAAACATTGCGTTCTTCGAAGCGTTGCTCGATCAGTTTTGAAGTCAATCCAGGTCTTGACCTAGCGACTACGGACTCTGACGACCCTTTTTGCTCTTGCAACTGATTTACCCACAACCAATATGACAAGCTAATACGATATTTGAAGGACCCCAACGCTCAGCTCGAAGCACTCCGCCGTAACTCTCTCCTGGGCCCTGGCGATCTCAAACTCCCGGAGAAGAAGCTGTCCAAGCGGGAAATGCCATCAAGTGCCGCGACGATACCGGAGCACGCGCTATCGCAGCACCACGTGCCAATTGCTGACCGCGATGGTGCCGGCGATGACCCTGAAGCCAAGCTAAGTGGTATTGCGAGTCCACATGGATCGGATGGCCGAAAGGACACTGCAGTCAACACTGCGATCAATTCGAGCTCTACTTCGGTCAGTGCCGCGGATAAACCAGTATTTTCGCAACCTGGTTTTGGCAGTGCACCCACCGTCCCTGCATCGACAGTTGCTGCGGATGAATTGGACATGAAGCGAGGCGAGCAAGTGCATTCACCGACACAGAAGGCCACAGAAAGCGACAAGACTTCGTAGCTGGGCACATCGGCGATATTTCCAGGGCGCACAGGTTCTTTGCTGTCGTTGGGGTATGTGTGCATACCGGTCACTACCATTAATATTCACCAGGGGAGCAAAGGGGAGGGCTGCGTTGTTGACTTGCATTGTAATGAGGGACGACCTGCGCATGTATTCTTCAGACTCCAAAAACAGGCATTCAGCATATATTTCCAGCGGTAGCGATTGCTTGTATCTATCAAATATTCGTAGTAATCACTTTCACATGCGACGCCTCGCTTGAACAGCCAATCTGGAAGCTCCGAAAGGACTTTGTCAGCGGCTTCAACTTTAAACGCGAGGTCCAACGTCAGGAGTCAATGCGTGTTCTTTCGCGATCGCCATAGTCCTACGGCACAACTCTGTTATGTCAAGACTCACTCGAGAAGCGGCGCGTATTGCAAACGCGATCAGTCCCGGGAATGCAGCAGGTCGATCTCTGAGACGTTTCGCATACAACCCGGACGGAAACGAGCAGCCCGATCATGGCACAACCAACGGCGAGCTTTCTCCATCATCACCACAACACGCCAGCACAAGCAATGGCGGCAGTCTCGGGAAGCGAAAACGTCAGAGCACAAATACGCCGACGAAGAAGTCTGCCGTCAAAATCGAAGCGACCGAGATCCGACGATCACCTCGCAAAGCACCCAACACTGCTACCAACGATGACGAAGAGGAAGAGGAGAATGAAGTAGGAGGGGATGGAACGCCAAAGCGCAAAGCCAGACGTCAGCCTGCGAAGAGAATTAAAGGTACCTCAGGAGAGGTCATAAGAGTCGAACCGCCTGCCCATTGGGAAGAAGTCTACAACACGACAGCCGAGCAACGGAAGCGCGTGCTCGCACCCGTAGATACCATGGGCTGCGAATCCCTCGCAGAGGAGCATCGCTCTCCCAAAGACAAACGACTCCAGACGCTCGTTTCCTTGATGCTCTCCTCCCAAACCAAAGACACCGTCACCGCAGCCGCAATGCGAAACCTCCAGCAAAACCTCCCCGGCGGCTTCTGTCTGGACTCCCTCCTCAAAGTAGCCCCCGCCGACCTCAACCGCCTAATCGAAAAAGTCGGCTTCCACAACAACAAAACCAAGTACATAAAATCCACCGCCACGATTCTCCAGGAATCCTTCGCGGGCGACATCCCCGACACAATCGACGGCCTCGTCTCCCTTCCCGGCGTCGGGCCCAAGATGGCGTACCTCTGCATGTCCGCCGCATGGGGACGCGACGAAGGCATCGGTGTGGATGTGCACGTCCATCGGATCACGAATCTGTGGGGCTGGCATAAGACGAGCACGCCGGAGCAGACGCGGGCGGAGTTGGAGGCGTGGTTGCCGAGGGAGAAGTGGCATGATATTAACCATTTGCTTGTGGGATTTGGGCAGACGGTTTGTTTGCCGGTGGGAAGGAGATGTGGGGAGTGTGATTTGGGGGTGAAGGGGATTTGTCCGAGTGCGGTGGCGGGGAGTCCGAGGAAGAGGAAGGTCAAGCAGGAGGTTGCTGTGAAGGGGAAGGAGGGGGAGGTGGAGGTGAAGCAGGAGGCGGTTGTGGAGACGGATGATAAGGGGGCTACTGTGCATATCAAGTCTGAGGATGTTGGCGATGTGCAGGCACAGGTGCCGGATATCGAAGGCATAGGGGCGGGAAGTATACGTAGATTGAGTCAATCGGCTCAGGCTGGTTGACGAGAGAATGAATCTGAACACTGGTGTTACCAATTAGCTTATATGATTTCGATGCTTTATTTTTCTGTATTCTGTCGATCTTCCCATGTTCTCAACAGGTTCAACGATCTCTCGTATGCCCACATGGTCACAGCGCTTGAAGGCGCAGCTTTGACCAAGCTGACCGTCAGGCCTCGATACAGGCCAATCGCACCTTCTTTGCGTAGAATCATCCTCAGCGTGTTGATCACGCCTCGCTCGTAAACGGGTATCCGAGCTCCTCCAATGTATCTGCTCCGCGTCGGGCCTTGAACTTGCAATCGCTTTCTGACGGTGTCCAATGGGAATACTGCAGTCTTGCTCAAGACGCTTGCGGTTATGCCAGAAACGGCATCTCCAGACCCGAACGGGAGATGCACTGCTGCAAGTTGCGGCTTGAGACCTTCGTAAAGGGCAAAGAAGAGACCCATGTAGGGCACGATCTGTCCAATGCCGGCGTTCAGTCCTCGAAAGAATCCCATGGCACCTTCATGGCGAGTAATCTCGCGGATACTCGCTAGAAGTCCGTCATATACCCGCTCGGTCCCTTGCGCAGCAAATCGCGTTCGCAGCAGATCCAACGGATAGGTAGCAGTCGTGGCCGCGGTTCCAGCCAAAGCACCTGCAACAAAGCTCTTCGCCGTCCCAGGCAGCTTGAACGATCCTTCCTCTGCGATCTTATCCAACGCTTGCGACGTGCTCCGATATGCTAAGAACTGCACCGCTCCATAGCTCAGGTACAGTCCTTCGGCAGGTATATTGCCCTTCCAGAACCCCGTGATACCTTCATGCTGCAGAATGTTGCGAACGACGATCAGGATTCCCGTGGGAGAGTTCGGTCTTCGGAAGGCGGAGAGCGGATCGGTGAGGGAGTGGTAATGGAGCTGGAGACGGATCTTGACGACGTCGAGAGGCGCGATGCAGAACCGCGATATCAGGCCTGAGACGGCGCCGGCGACGACTACTTGTGTGCGCGTGCCCTGTTCTGGTCAGCGGTCTGGATTGATGGAGGTGCGTTGGTTCGAGTATGTGAATGTACCTCATCGCGGGTCTGCACTGTGGCCGAAGACATCCATCAGCCTGCTTCCACCTGAATGTGAGATTGGTGTTTGCTGGTGAAGTAGAGTTTGTTGATACGGTTCGTAGATGCAGGTACGGGTGGCCTGAATTGGCGCCTCAGGCACCAAATGTTGATTTGCCGAAACCGACCTCACGTCCTCCGCTGAACCGCGGTATTTTGAGTTGACCTCCTACAACATCGTTCGAAATGGCTCTGCTGTTTCAAAGGTCAGCGTCCCGGCGCTGCTTTCGCGGTCTCAATGGCTCCTGGTCGCGTTCTTTCTCCGCCTGTCAGAGGCCTCAACAAGCCCAGCCCGTGGATTTCCCAGAACACGAGACTCCAGGAGGTGACGGTCCTGCCATTCGAAAGCATTACCGCCGCTACAAGACAGAAGAAAATGATGGTTCGCTTATTCGAAAGCATAGCCTAGCGAACGACTCCTTTCGCCGCTTCATTGACATTGACATTGACGGGAAATGTCACAGCTGGTCCCCCATCTTCTTGCGAGACCTATGCACCTGTCCACGTTGCGTTGATCAATCAACTCGCCAGAAGCATTTCTGGACAGCCGAAATACCGAGCACAATATCGGCTGAAGTTACGCATCCCTCCACTGACACGATCCGGCTGCATTGGAGAGGCGATATCGCTGGCTTCGAGGGTCATGAGACAGACCTGTCTTTGGATCTGCTCCGATCTCTCAGGACCTCTGGTACAACAAAGATCCGTCCAAGGCTACCGAGGAATCTTTGGAGCGCTGCCGATTACTCTGAGGAAGCTTTTGACGTCGATTACGAAACATACATGAACGATGAGTCTGTTCTCCTCAAAGTCTTGCGACAACTGCACACTCATGGCATGGTTTTCGTCACCAATGTGCCGGAAAGCGAACAGTCTGTCCAAACTCTTGGCGAGCGAATTGGTCCGCTGAAGACGACATTCTATGGTAAGACTTGGGACGTCAGATCTGTACCAGACGCCATCAATGTCGCTTATACGGCGCAAAATCTGGGATTCCACATGGACTTGATGTACATGAAGCAGCCTCCGCATCTGCAGCTCCTTCACTGCATCCGATCATCCGCAGCTGGTGGAGCCAGTCTATTCACCGACAGCTTCAAAGCGGCAGCGTATCTGGCGGCAAAGGACCCCGAAGCTTGGAGACATTTGACCACACTTCCTGTCGACTTCCATTACGACCATCCCGGGTCCCAATACTACCATCAACATCGGACAGTCATCGAGGAGCAGCCGTTCATGATAGGAGAAAGAGTGTATCAAAACTATAGAGAATTCCGTTCTCACCGAGAAAGTCGCTACGGTGCAGAGTCGGCGATGGAAAAGTCGTCCGCCGCCGCCCACTTCATCGACAACATCTCCTGGGCGCCCATGTTCCAAGGTCCATTCTCTCTGCCGCACAGGGATCAATCTACAGCGAGCGAGAAGTATGAAGACAGCAATGTCAAGAGATTGAATATCCAGGTGGAACAATGGCAGCAAGCGGCAAGCAAATTCAACCAACTCATTCACCGCAGCGAGAATATCTACGAGCGCATGATGAACCCAGGGGACTGCGTCATCTTTGACAATCGGAGAGTGCTTCACGCGCGGAGGGCGTTTGATGTCGGTGATATTGGCAAGGAGAGGTGGTTGAGGGGAGCGTACCTCGATAAGGACCCGTACATGAGTCGGTTGACTACTTTGTCCGACCGTGATGCTGCAATCTCCGCGGAATTTGGGGTTGAGCGATACTTTGAAAATGCTGCGAAGGCAGAAGCGGCATGAGCATTTGGAAACAGAAAGCATTACACGCAGAACGTGTGACAGGGACGAATGGACATTCATACGATAAAGATTCAATGGTAAAAAGCATTCAACAACTCTGATGCCCGCACCAGTCCTTGGCCGCTGACCAAACTATTGCAGGCATTGTAGATCCACAGCTTGGAGGGCTATGCGCTGAAATCTTGGACTGCGCTAGCCATGATCTCTCTTCTTCGTCGCTCCCTTCGTCTTCTTCGAAGATCGTTTCCAGTCGTGATATAGGCTGCTCTCGAATGACAAATTTGTCCTTGCTCAGCAGGTATGTAGTCCGCGGTCTGTTCACCCATCTTGTCTGTCTTCGGCGGCGTTGCAGGACATCTCCTCTGCGGATGTCATATGATTGCGTCTTCGCACTCGCGCGAGCTGGTCCGAAGAGGAGTAATAGGAAGAAGAGAATGATGAAGATCATCATGCTCCAGCCAATGATGGACGGAATTCTGGTCATATCGTAAATTGTGACTGTGTAATTCAGTAGGCAGGAGTCAAGCACTGGGATTTTAAACGTAGATAGGCGGTATTTGGGAATAGGAAGTTGCCAATTGCAATGATGATAGACAAGTAATGAAAACAAAGGTGAAGGAAGGAGACGCGAGGCACAGCAAACATTTGATGATACATTGCGTAGGTCCCATCTGTCAAGATTGGGTTTACTACTGCGAGCAGGCTTCAGAAGTGGTAAGGATGTGTGCTACGGTTTTGGTTGAACTGAGCCTCGAGTTCTATTCCGCTGTCATCTCCTTCGAAATACGGCACGTGCGTGTACTTTCGGTCTTCAAAAAAGAATTTCGGCAGGCAGCCAAGCGGGTTCCAGCCCTGTACTGTTGGTCGCTTGCGCTGTGAGCGGTGAAATGCCGATTGCGTGCGAGGAGCGGGATCTTCGAGGAAGGCGTCTGCGTCTACGGCATCGAGTTGATCGCTGCGGCCGATCGTCAGTGCTGGTGGAAGCCTTGAGGGCGAAGGCGCCATGGTCGTGATATACGGCTGATTTCGAGAAGGAGACTGAGACTTGGAATGTGCTGCTTCCTCATTTTCTCTTTGCCATTGTGCTTGGACTTGATGCTTCAAACTGGCTCTCCATTCTGCGATCGGGCGCTGCTTTGCCTTGAGAGACTGTCTGTGATGCTCACTCCAGACGTCTTTGGCGGACCGACGTGCGACGCAGAGTAGCTTGAAGAGCATGCGAATGACAACAAGGATGAGTATGATACCGGAGACGATGGCTATGGGGTCGGAGGTGTCCATGGTAGACGTTGTGGTATTGGTTTGAAGTAGTTGCTCTGGTCAGTAACATCTGGAAGGAGATCCCGGGAAAGATATAGTTTCTTAAACATTGTGATTCTTGCAAGTCAATGAAAGGTCTCGTGAGACACATATTCAGGATCGTACAGTGTCTCGTCCGGTGCGACCTTCAACGGAATGTCTGAGGCAGCCCGTCGTTGCGTCCGCCTTCGCATGTCAGCTGATGCCGCGCCTCAATTGCGACATACTGAGTCGCGACGATCGTAGGCATTTTCCGAGATTTTGTGGTCTTGCATGAAATGGCATGTGAAAGGATGGAGGAGGTGAAGTCAGTCGATGCCAACCCGGGAAGGATGTTTGGATGGTTGCCCCGGACGACATGGCGCACGCGCTTGGACCTCAAACGCGTCCCGGCAGCTTTCGAGAGGTGAGCAGCTGCCACTTCATCCACCGTTGCAGCAGTCTCTCCACCCCGACATCATCCTCCACCGCCCGCATTGCCCGCTGCTCGCCTGACGCATGTAGCGATCTCGTCGCCGCAGCGCTTCTCGCGATAGTCCAGCATACTTAGCGCTACGACATGGCAGAGATCGACCGCATCCAAACCGAGACGAAGACCACGAAGACCACGATCACGACCACTGCGACAGCGATACGCCTGCTGGATTTCACGTACATTCACTGACGACGACCGAAACGAACAGTACACCCACTGGGAAGCATCTTGGAGCTTTTGGAATAGCGCACCATAAAGATACACACAAGAAGAGCGACTGTGTCAAAGGCACAGTCAAACGAATAATGGCCGCCGTGGCCCACCCAACACGCCCGCATATCAGACGAAACTCTCCACTATCAGCTTTCCATTCCTCGCATGGCTTTTCTGCAGACGCTCCGATGATGAAGCGCATCGATGTCGGCGACGACAGCGATTCGGACGACGAGCCGCCGCCAGCAATCAAATTCTCGAAGGTCACCCAGGCGCTTTTAGCAGATGAGGCTGTCACGTCATCCCCACCCAGGCAGGAGAAAGAGAGCGCTCCGCGTTTCAACCGCTCCATCAGCGCTGACAAGGCTGAGCTGGACACTCCTAGCAGGGCATCCGGCATCAGGATTGTACGTCGCGCCTCACCCTCTTCCCAGGACGGCCAGAGTCAACCAGGTAGAGTGAGCACACCACCTCGAGTAGTTCATTTGGGCGGAAGCAAAGGCACTGGCTCTGCAAAGCGATCAATCAGCGTATCCGGACCGTACCCTCAGCGTGGCAGCAAGCGTGGGCCTACCCCAGAGACGCAGGCGAAATCTGAGGTCGTGACGCCTGCGCAAGCGCCACGCCCTATTCGCGTAGTCACTCGATCACGAGCCGGCAGTAATGCATCCCAGGACGACCGCTCACATCTCGTATCTTCCATCAGCAGACCTGCTTCGCGCAATGGTGCAAGAGGTGTTAATGACTCGAATGAAAGGAACGCTCAGCCAGCAGAGCTAAATCGCAGCGCTTCTCAGTATCAGCTACAGGAGAATGGATCAAAGTACGGAAGCTCTACCGCAGCAAGGTCTCGCAATGCCTCTGCTGAAGCTGGCCACCCTCCTGGCTCTCAAAGAATAAAACGTGCTCCCATTGGCACAGGCACTTTTCTAAAAAGCGGTCCTGTTAGGCGAGGGTTTCGACGAAGAGACAGCGAAGAAAATGTCTCTCCGAATGACGAAATACCTAATCCTGTAGGATCATCTCAGCCCAGTGGAGGATCTGGCTACACTCCTCAGGAGCGCAGCTTCTCCCAGCTGGACGGCCGTCGAAGCCGAAGCGGAAGTGTCAACGCCCGCGCTACCTCCGTCGAGCCAGTCGCCGTGCATGACTTTGCTCAGAAGGGCCATGGATCGCAGGACTCTCGACCGGGATCTCGTCAAGGGCAGTCGTATCTATCAAGAAGCCAGGCTAACTACGACTCGAGGCCGTCTTCTAGGCAAGCTAGCCAAGAACCAGCACGAGGCCGTCAGCCCAGCGTTGACAGATACCAAAGCCGCAGACAGAATAGCATACCGCCTGGTGATGTGTCCGGGTCAGAGGCGCCCTATCTCCAGCAGAGACGGCCAAGCAACGAGCCAGGTCAGCGGAAACCAGTCCTTCAACAAAAGCATGTTCAGAAACCGAGCAGCTTTAATCGTGCCGACTACCGTTATGTCGGACCCAAGGTCCATACAGATGCAGCAGAGGATCAAGAGAACATGCCTCCACCAACATTCCGGCGCAACCGAGATCAAGAGTTCAAATACTTAGGGAAGCCATCTGTTATGTCCGATGACGAGAAGGCGGAAGCAAAGCACAGAATGGTCGACGAGACTCCTGTTCCGGTGCCGCAGCAGGAGCAAAGAAAGCCTTTGGGTGCCATTAGTGGAAATACGCCGCATCGTCCGGCCCCAGCACCACCGCCAAAGATGAGCGTCTTGGACGCTGCGACTGCAACTGCCGGAGCCAGCACCACCAAGACACGCAAAAAGCGCACTCACATGGTTGTCAATGGCAAGATCTTCACTCAGATGGGCAGGATTGGCAAAGGAGGCTCCAGCGATGTGTACTGCGTCATGGCAGAGAACTATAAGACATTTGCTTTGAAGCGCGTCAAGCTGGATGACTGCGATGAGACAGCTGTGCGTGGATACAAAGGCGAGATCGATCTCCTCAAGCAGCTGACCGAAGTCGACCGCGTCGTGAGGCTGTTCGATTGGGAGCTCAATGAGGACAAGCAGGAGCTCATCGTGCTGATGGAAAAGGGCGACACCGACTTCAACCGGATATTGACTCTGCGCCTCAATGGTGTTGATGCCAAATTCGACAGCACTTTCACGCGATATCACTGGAAGGAGATGCTTGAGTGCGTTCAAGCCGTCCACGACCACGATATCGTGCACTCGGATCTGAAGCCGGCCAACTTCCTTTTGGTTCAGGGACGATTGAAGCTCATTGACTTTGGCATTGCCAATGCCATCGACACGGACAACACCTGCAACGTACATCGAGATTCCCACGTCGGCACACCGAACTACATGTCACCTGAGAGTATTACAGACACCAACGCTTCTGGAACCGGCAAGGACGAAGCTGGAAGGCCACTCAAAAAGGACATGCGTATTGGAAAGTCTTCCGACGTCTGGAGCTTAGGCTGCATTCTGTACCAGATGGTCTACGGCCGGCCACCTTTTGCCCATATTCAAAATCAAATTTCCCGGATCATGGCTATTACGAATCCCAGGCATGCTATCGAGTTTCCTGAGACTGGCGTGGGAGGCGCGAGGATACCGCCTAATCTCATTGGCACCCTGCGAAGATGCCTCAATCGCAACCCGGAGAAGAGGCCGACCACCAGGCAGTTGCTATCGGATTCTGATCCGTATATGAACCCCGAAGGAACGGGAGACTCCATCTTGATGAGTGAAGACTTGCTTGGCCAGATCATCACCAAAGTTCTCGAACGTTGCAGAGATCCTAAACGCGGTATCCCTGGTCCGGAAGAGGCGCAGGTCTATCCACGCAGCTTCATGGCTAGAATACGAGAGATGCAGGAGGCTAGGATACGGGATGGAGTTTGATGCGCGCTTGGTTTCTGAGGAAAAGCATGGCACTCTTTTGCTTTGGCAGTTGATTTGTGTTTTGTTTTGTGTTTTTGTCGCTGTTTTGCTGTTGTTTGCAGAAGAGAAGGAGAAGCAGGCCTCGTTGATGTTTTGTGGTCTTTCCTTTGGCGATGAGCCCTATACCACTTGTGCGGTTCTGTTCAGTTGGAGTTTTGGATAAGCTTGGATGATTCCAACATGTCTAGCGAAGGAGCTTTTGGTGTTAGAATCCGAATTGAAGTCACATCTTAGTCTGCTAGAGCAGAGGACAAACTCAATTCCACTATTCATTCGAACCTTTCAATCCGTGCTGGCCATGCTGATCTTCTTACGACTCCCATTCGCCTTCGCTGAATGTCTCAATGCTTCCTCGTCTACCCGACTTCCTCTATTCAACCACTCTTCTTCTTCTTATCCTCAATGAGCTCAATATTGTCCTCAGGAATCTGCTCATGGTTATCGAGCAACCAATCCTGCACCTCATCACTCACATCTCCCTGCACGGTAATTTCTTCCCCACCCGCCGCCGTCTTGGTCACCGAACTCCCCGTCGCAAACTTCTTCCCAAACTCCTTGGCCACCTTCTTCAAATCCAGCCCGAACGCTTCCAGTCCTGAAATCTCCGTGACGAATTTCCTCTTGTTGCGCTCCACCCGCTTGATGTACACTTTCGAGGTGGTGCGCTTTTCGCTCTCCCGCGCTTCTTGAGCTTCGGCTTTGGCGGCTTTCTTCTGGGCGTCTTTTTCGGCGCGTTTTTGCGCGTCTACGGAGAGGGTGGAGAGGTTCTGGGCAGCGGCGTCGGCGCTGTAGAGTTTCGTGTGCAGGTCTGGGTGGTTGGCGGCGAGCCAGTCCGCGCATTTCTTGGTTGTGCCGCCGTATTCACAGTACTGTAAAAGAAAAGGGATGGTTAGTGGCCTGATATTGGAAAGGACCTCTTGTGGTTCGATTTGAGGGTTGTTTGGTATGCTGAAGTCAAGGTTGCGTACCTACTTCTGGAGGGAGTGAGCAGACGCCGCAGTATACGACCTTGCGAGCTGGCTTGAGATCGGCCGGCGGCGCCGATGATGCTTCTGTGTCGGCCATCACGGTGGATCTGATCGGTGAAGGTGGTGGATGGGAGATGGATGGAATCTCATGCGTCGAGAAAGTTGGAGAGCGATAGCGGGGCAGAGGGGCACGCGAGAGCAGAGCCGCATTTGGCTTGGCACGGCAGGGGCGTACATGTGTTTGCACATCAGTGCAACAACGTTTATCCATGAAGACACAGAACACAGGCTCAGACTTTACACTTTGGGCCTTGCCTCTCTACCTGAGTATGTTACATGCACATGCTATTCAATGCGCTTGCTGAGCGCTTAGTCTACTCGGAGCACTCTCGCTCCTTTCCTCTTTCCGGCCTTCTTGCGCTTGTTACCCTTCTCAAACGCACCAGCTTCTTGGTGCGTGCGGCCAAGGTTGTCGTAGTCCTTGACCTTGTAAATTCTAATGATCCAGTTCTCACTGGTAAATGCCTCCTCGAGCGAGTTCAGCTCCGGCCCGGCTGCCGGCAGACGAGAACCACGGACACGGTCGGTGGCTTGACCCGCTGGGAAAAGCGAGTTGTAGTTGTAGTAGCTCATTTTGTACATGAGCGAGTTGCGCATGGTAGGAGTAGCCTCATCGTCGACGCGGTACTCGCCGCGGGCAGTGAAGAAGTCGCGCTCCTTGACCTCGTCGGGCCAGATGCCTATTCCGAATGTTAGGATCAAGAATCAACTCTCACAATCTATGACTGTACTCACCCTCAGCAATTCGTACCATCCACAAGAACTTGTTGATATCGTCTCCAGAGTAACCAAGGAGACCACCGAAGACAACAAGAACGTAGTCGACTTCATGCTGTTTCATGATCGGGTACGAGACCTCTTCACGGCTCGACATAGCCTTTCCAACGGTGGCAATGTGGGTGTTGTTCCAGGTGTTGTTGTCGACCAAAGTTGGCCTGTCTGCCATACCACCAATCTGGTAACCGTAGTCCCACCAGCTCATGACCTTGGCAGTGGGCTCTGTGTTCTGCCGCAACCAGTAGTAAGCCTCACGGTAGTCGTCAATAATGTGTTGGCTGCCGTCTGGCAACCGAGATGCCAGCACCACGGATGGCGAAGAGTAGGCGTTGGATGTCACCCAGGTGCAGTGGAGCACAAAGAGCAAAAGGTAGGAAGTGATGGCGCCAGTGACAACGGACTTGGAAAGTCCGCTGTAGATACCAACGAAAGGCTTCTTCGTCGAGCGGAGGGCATCTGGAATAGCCGATGAGATCTTAGCCTGGATGTCGGCAGATCCATTCGCGCTGCCATTGGCCTTGCCGTCCTTGGCGTCCGCGACTGGTGGAGTGGGTGTCTTGGCCAGAAGGAAAGTGTCGAGGATCTGGCTAAGCGCAAGAGCTGCAGCAACGCAGACAATCGGAGTCAGAGTGAGCATCAGACGAACCATGACACCAGAGAAGTAGCTAGCCAGAACGGCGTAGATGACAACGAAGACCTGCTCGTCCTTGAGGTTGCGGAAGCACATGTAGACTCCGGCAGGGAAGAGCCAGATCAGCAGGTTCAAGTCGAAGAAGAACGCAGGCCATGCGGTCGGCTGGTGCTCGGACACGGAGGCAATAATTGGGATATGGACCTTGGCATATCCAGTATCCCAGAGAGAGTAGAAACGACCGCTCCAGGGCGCGATGACTCCAGAGACGGTGAGCAGGACCAGACCACCAAAGGCGACACCAGCAACGATGAAGATCATTGCGCGGATGAGTGTCTGGAACTGTTTAGAAGGCAATTGGTAGCGAACGTATTCGGCGAAGCCAACAAGCTGGATGAGGCCAAACACGCCTAACGACTATCAGTAACCTCCATCGAAAATACTTGCAAGAGATGGCTTACCCAACGCAGACATGTGATCACTGTTTCGGATTGGCAAGAAACCAACGAATGGAATCTGCATGCTAGCCAAAGTACCGAGGGCATACCAAGTCGTGTAGCTGACGTACAGTCGTGGACTGAAGCGACCCATGCACATCAACACGAAAGCATGCAACGGCAGCAAGTTGGTGATGAAAACGTATCCGCCCCAAGCGCTAACCATGTATCCATAGAACAGAGCACAGAGAGCACCCCACATGATGCTCCCCTGCTTGACGGCCTTGATCCAGAGATAGAAGGTGAAGACCAGCAGGAAGATAGCAATAGCTTCGTTGTCGTACGATCCCGCAACACTTCGGCTGATGTATCCCGGTGCAATGCCCATGAACGCAGCAGCCAGCAAGCCCGCGGAGGGACTCTCGCTCATCTCAGAGGTGAGCAGGTAGCTCGCGAAGGCCGTCAGACCGGAGAATCCAGGTGCGAGGAGCACGCAGATGTTTCGAATGTCGACGGGGAGGGTAAGGAAACGCAGGACGTGGTAGATGACGCCGGAGGTGACCATGAGGCCGGGGTAAAGGGTACCTCCTGTGACACGTCCGAGGGGATGCCATGTTCCTGCAATGAGGGATATGTATCAGCATCTCAGCTCTTCAAAGCATTGTCTGTGATCGTGGGGATTCTTACGGTCATCAAACCAGTCCCAGAACTTATAGAAGCCATTGGCAACGAGATACTTCGTCGCGCGGAAGTTGAACCACGGATCGACTGCACTTCACATCAGCATTCCATCTTTCTTCCTCTTCTGCTTCTGCACAGCTCTTTCGGATTGACGACTGACATTCGTGGATGATGGACTCGAATCGGATGACGGAAAAGAGACGGGCTGCCACAGCAGCTGCGGCAATGGTGACCAGGATGATCAGTCGAAGGAGACCGCGCGTGTTGCGGCCGGTCTCGCCTTTGAAGAAGAACTCGGCGCCGGGAGCGGGCTCGGCGGTCGCCATGATGGAAGGGAAGGCGGAGGACGGTGGTGGGAGTTGTGGTGGTTGGCAATGCCTCACGACATTAAGACAGCGAGATGCAGAGCCGGGCTACGCAAGCTGTCTGTCTCCCGCATGTGAGAGCTGTAAGCTGGCCTCTTGGCGTTTCAGGGTTCGGGGAGTTGTGCTGCCTGAGGCTGCAACAGCGTCAAATGGAAGCTAAGGTATCTTCCTTGCCTGAGGTTGCTGCTGCTTGCTGCTTGCTTCCACTGCCGGAAGGTCTCACGTATCACTGATCTCTCCACCTGCCTCCATCCTCGTCCCCTGCTACGGCCGGTAATGCCTGTGACACGACTACTCATCCTATAGAAATAGCTCGGCCACCATACCTTCAGATTCGCTGCTATGTATCCCTCATCCAGATCATCACCACTACCGCCACCAATGCAATGGGATCATCAGCCGCTGATCCTACCATCACCAACACCTTCATCCTGCTAAACTCAGCAAGCCGACGGACAGCAGCAAAGCCCCAAGCTGACCCAAACCCAGAAAGAAGCGGCTTCCTCGACCTCCCCGCCGAACTCCGAATCATCATCTACGAACTAGTAATCGAGGACCTGCTCATCCGCTTCCGCAGTTACCATGCCTCCAAGATCCGCATGGTGAAGTCGCAATGCACTCTGCTACAAGTCAACGCTCAGATCCGCTATGAAGCTTGCCAGCACTTCCGCCACAAGTATCTTGGACTCCCCGGAGACATTGGATGTGGGTAGCTTCGTTGACCAGATCCGTCATTCTCCAGATGGGTGGCATTTCCAAAGGCAGCAGATATTGCTAAGCGCAAGTGATGGGTCTGAATTGGTCGTCAAACACAGCTCGGATGCTGGAACGCGAAGTTCGAAGGCGTAGCCAATGCCCCCGCAAAGCTCCGTTGTCCCAAGCCTGATTCAACAGACCGACATGACTTTGGACGCCCAGATTGCCTTTCAACTCAATCACAACAAGCGCTCCCGGAGCTCACGCTTTGTCCCCTGATCCAGACTGATATGTGCGAGTCAAGCCTCACACAGGGATCCTTTAAAGCCAGCTTCACAATCTCACACCTCCATCATGAAGGAACCGGTCTCTTCAATCAAAATAAAGGTAGAGAGGAATCAGTAAGAAATCGTAGAATGGCCAATAGTCGGAATTAGAATCCAATTCATTCCAAATGTGACTTTGTTAGGCTGAGACACACGTTCTACTCTATCATCGTATCCTGCCGACAAGAATCCTCGAACATTCAATGAAGCAACGCCTTTCCTGGCCGACACTCTCGATCTGCCCCTGATCAATGAACTCCTCGTTCTTCTTCCAATCCTTTCGTGATACAAATACAAGGACAATAGCAAAGCGAATGTAAGCATGCTCCAAAACTAGTAGAGCAATGTGATGACCCGAATTCCAAGCTGAGAAGCCGGAAGTCCTTTTCGTCTCTTTCTCTCTTCTGATAGGAGGTATGAGCGCAGAAGCTATGCGGTGGTTGGGTTGATGCGCGATGATTCAACATGCAACATGCCAAAGATGCATTGGTCGTATTGTACAGAAAACAAGCAACACATATGAGAAAATACAAGTCTTCTTTCTTGATGGATGTCGTTACGTGGTGGTGACGCGGTCCAGCCGGACAGATGCAATCCATGCGGGTCCCGCAAATCCATTCGAAAACCAAATGATCAAAACGCCTCGATGTCGCCAAAGTTCCAAATCCGTGCGAACTGGGGGTATAAGACTTGTATACAGAATGCCGTCCCAAACGAAAAGGCCGATTCAAGATGCGCCATGCATGCTAGAGTGCTGCAAAACGCCATATCCAGATGATGTCGTCAAAAAGTGTGTCGATCTTGGTCGAATTTTATTCATTCATTGCATGGATTCTCGGTCCATACTAGATGTCCTGCTCAACGGTCCAGCAATGTCACTGCCATTGTCCTTTCGCCGCCGTTCACTAGGATTCCGGCTGAAGATGCGCCGTGTCCAAGACCTCTCAGCTGGGCGTATCGAGTCCAGGCGGGGAGAAGCTGACGGCTCCATGATGCCATATGCATTGTCCTCGTGCTGCAGCGGCACGGGCGCTCCTTTCTTTATCTTGACAAGGAGCTTGGCGTCTCGGTACTGCTCACCCTGTGGATTGAAGAGAGGCAAGTGTCGGTAGCCCTGCTGCAGGCTGCTGAGCTTTGCTGTGAAGGTCGCCAGGAGGGTGCTATTGGATGCGGACTTCTTGCCTTCCGGGGCGTTCCACACGGTCCAGCGCACAAAGATCAGGCTCGGGTACTTTGTCTCCACAGCCATGCTGATGTTCTGATAGTACTGTGGATCAAATCCGTTGCCTTCGACAATGCGCGTTCGCTTCCGCAGCGGTGACCCGATTCCGGAGGTTCCATTAGGCGCTGACGCGTCAGTGCCACCTTCAGCAGTAGCGTTGCCACGAGCCTTGTCTTCTGCAGAGTACATTTCAAACTCGATGTAGGGGTTCATGCCGGCTTCGGCATTCTGGTTCCGTGGCCTGGGAAGGCGCTGGGCAGAGATTATGTCGACACTGAATTTGACCAGCTTCTTACCCTTCTTCTCCTTCTTCTCGGGCGCCTCGGCAACCGTGTCGGCGATTGGGAGATGTTTGGCGTGTCGAAGCTCATCAGGCTTCAAGACGTAGCCGAGCCGATCAGAGCCCGCAGCAAACATTGCTTCGTTGACTTGTTGATGCACATCATATGTCTGCCAGTTCAATGCCGCCATCTGTACACCTCTTCGCCATGATTGTAGTGGATTGAAGTTCGATGAGTCGATACGCCTTGCACCGGGGTAGACACGCATCAAAGAACGCATGTTGTGCTTCTCCAACAAGGCCTTATTGTCTGTGTTCTTGGTGCAGAGCCTGTCGAAGGTGTTTTCGGCGAAGGAATAGACATGGTTGTACGTTTTGGCGTTGGGCGCTTGGAACCCATTGAACTTGATGCCCTGAGTGTACACGCCAAGTTTGCCAAGTTCGTTTACGATACGACTTGTCTTGTTCCTCTTCTTCATCTTCTCTGCGGATGCCGGCACTTCGTCGCTGTCGTCGGCAGAGCTGCTGGGTGTCATGGTGGGGCCAGAAGTTGTAGAGCCTCGAGGCGTGAAGACGGTGTTATTGTCGGAAGGACTTGTTGCAACCGAGCTTCCTATGAGGGGCGAAGAGACGGTGCTCTGATTCTCCATCGACGGTGTGCGAGCAACGGCTGTGGTGATGCTCGTGGCTCGACTGCGCCCATCGACGCGACCGTTGGAAGCATCTTGGACGAGTGAAGCAGGGTCGGCATCCATGGCCGCCTTCACTTTGATGAGGATCCTGTTCCTGAGCTCTTCTGGAGAGGGGAGACTGCAAGAATTGGGCACAAGGGGTTCTGTGACCATCATTGTGCCGAAGTACCGCTTCATCAGTTCCACCATAGTCAACTGTTGCTCAGGGTTGCAGTGAACCTCCAAAGAGACAATGAGTGGGTATGGTGAGCTGTTGAAGGCGTACTTGGCCACGACAGACACGCAGTCCTCGAACGGAATCTTTGTGGTCATGGTTCGGCCGTGGGTAACCATTGGTCTTCCATCGTCGCCGTCCCAACAATCGATCTCAACACACCTGCAGCCTTTCACGAGAGCTGCGATGTAGCCTTCCACACTCGATGCACCGGCCACTTGTCTGCCAAGCAGGTACGTGTTGTGAGAGCTGGATATGAAATACTCATTCAGCGGTCGGTCCAGTGTCGCTTCGCCTTTGAGCTGCGTCACTGGCGCGCTGTGGGACGATGTCATGAAGTGCTGGAACGTCTGCAAGTTCATTGTTCGCTGTGGGACTGCAGGCTCTGCGTCTGGCAATGTCGGTCGGTTCTGTGCAGGACGCGAATATTTGTCGAAGACGGATTCCCAATAGGCACGATCCTTGGCAACGTCGACCATTTGTTGCTCCTTGAGGAATTTGAAGAAGGTCTCCATGTCCATATCAAGGTCAGTGCCGAATTGCGTGTTGCGATAGATGTGCTGGATGTCTTTACGTTCGCGGAAAGACTGGACAAAGCTCCTGAACTGTTCGTAGCTGAGAGTGGCAGCTTCGTCACTCGTCACCGCCTTGAAGTGCGTTCTCACGGCGGAGTCTGAGCAGTTGATCTCCAGCTTTCGACACAACCAACGAGCATCGTCCAAGGAGAATCGTTCTTCGGTGGTTTGGCCCTTGCGCGCCATGACTTGTCGCCATGCCATGGTCATGCTCTTTTCAGCTTTTTCCGTTGACGAAGAAAGTGCGTTCATGATTTCGATACGCTCTCGGGTGACAGTGTTCAACGCATCGGTCCAAAGTTTGAGCAAGTAGTCGTCGGGCATCAGTACGTGCATTGTCTTGATTGCTCGCCCCTTTGAGCGCTCCGGCACGTCGTAAACAATCGTGACCCAACGACCTTCCTGCTCCTCGGGAATTTGAACATCGTCTCGCGCGTTTCTGGACTCCGCACCGACACGCACTTCGCGAACGTCGTCGATGAAGAAGGATTTTGTTGGATTGGAAGCATGCCAGCATACCCGAGCTGAGTTGGAGTCCAGCCATAGTTTGATACGCTTGGTGTTCCTTTTCGTGAGTTTGGTGAGCCAAGTCCCGTTTTCGAGCACCACGGAACTCGAAGGTGCGATTCCTCCCTCGAATATACTAGGCGGATTGCTGGATGTGTTGCTTGGCCGAGGAAGATTGATCCCCAGGGCGTTACTGCGTTCGCGGAAGGCTGCGAAAGAGGTATCCTCGATAGCGTCTTCGGCAGTGCTGTCCAGATCCAGATCTGACATTTCCGGAGCAACGTCAGATGCCCCATTACTGTCACTTCGCCGGCGAATCAGAGTTGGTCCCGCGCTAGGATCCCGCATACGAAGGGAATGTTGTGTCGACGCTCTACGTCGAAGCCTATTCGACGCACCCCTCGAGAGTCTTCGAATCAAGCTAGGGCTCCTTCCAATGCTCGGGCTCCTGGCAACCGACATTGCTTCCGCCATTGCGCTGGTAGGACCAGCACGAGTATGCGGCGACGGAGACCGTTCGGAGAAAGTCCGCTCAGGGATGGGAGAAGGAGTGGCATACATAAAGGGAGAGAAGTTGCTGTCCGGCAGCGAATCCTGAGAGATGGATGATGGCTGGGCTCTTATGGTATGAGTTGGAAAAGAGCTACTTCGGGTGGTGGCAGAAACGCTCGAGGTGGCAGCGGAGGCCGGAGTGACAGTCATGGCGACGTTTGTATTGACTGAGGGCATGGGATGCGTTGCAGCAGCTTGTGCTCTCGGAGTGGAACCAGCTGCAGATGCATTGGGCGCCGAAAAGGCATCTTGGCCGTGCGTGTCGGAGGGAAGGTTCATGGCTGTAGCGTCTGCGGTCGTGGAGTGAAGGGAGACTAATCGATTCGATCGAGCCTACGCATGGTGACCAAAGAACAAGAGCGCCGCCCGATGGATCTGTGACACAAGGAAAGGTGCGGCCGGTGAAGAGGGCGCGGTGTGGTCGAGGTGGACGAACAGAGGAAGCGGATGCTCGAGCTTGATTGAAGGCGTGGTCTGGATGGAAATCCGGGGGAGCGCAGAGGCGAAACTCGAGAGTCGGTATGGATGGCACAGACCCTGAGAGATGGCCAGAGGAGGTGTGGGAGCCGAGACGGGTTTGAGAGATAATGGGCTACTGTTTCACGCGGTGCCGAGCCCTCTCATTAATGCAATGCGCAGCCGCAGCGGCAGCAAAAGAGCGGATGAGGATGAGGATGCGGTCGGTGGGCGAGGAGCCTGCCTCAAGCGGGAACAGTACTGCACTGCACTGCACGCACGCACGCACGCAGTCGAGCGGATCTTGAATGAGGTCAAGGTCCGGCAGCCGTGCAAGACGTGCAGGAGCAGTCAAGCGAGTCCAGTCCGGGAGAGGCAAGTGCGCGCCGGCGAATGGCTATTATCGTCTGTCTGCTTCTGCGCCCAGCGCCAGGCAGACGGGCGAACGCTCTAACTGCTGCTGTTGCTGCTCCAGCTCCAGCTCCAGCTCCAGCCCCTGCGAGTGTGTGTCGTGCGGCGGTGTCGCGCGGTGCAGCAGAAGCATGCAGACCGCCCGAAGCGTACAAGGCTGAGGCTGCGACGTGCGTGGGGTGCAGCAGGAAGCGTGAGGTAAAGGCCAATGGGTGTCGGCGTTGGAGCGACGGGTCAGCGTAGGGCACAGCTGCGGACTGCGCGTCGACCGCAGTGGTATGGGAAGCCGATGCGGATGAGGCTGCCGACGGTCGACGTCGAGAGCAGGTGCGACGGATATGGCGGAATGCGCGGCAGTGTGGACGCAGCAGTCGTTGCGGATGGGTGAGGTGGGCGCGGTGGGCGAGGAGTGGAGGCAGAGGTGTGGCAGAATACAGTATGTGGAAGGAGAGACAAAGGTCGGAGCGGTCAGGATTGGGTGAGGTGGTGAGGTGGTGATGAGGTGGTGAGGTGGATAGTGGGCTCGGAGACTGGAAGACGACAGAATCCAAAGTATTTTTCGGGTCAGGGCAGGGTCACGCTGAAATTAGGTTCGAAAATTAAAGCATCGTGGACGGTGAGGTGGAATGGGCATCCATCCGTCCCTCGAGCACGGCGGCAGCGTGGCGCCCACAACACACAGACATACCTCTACACATCACTTATTTTAGTTAGCACTCCTCTCAGATCAGCAGTACCGCAGTCCCTTGTTGGCAGATTATCAGGCTCATTATCATCTTTGCTAGCTGGCCTCCGTAACCGCAGCGCAAAACACGGCGCGTGTCCGAGAGTCGTGGTGAGGCACTGAGAGATGCTTTCCCCCTACACACGCGAGCGCTGCGGCGGACGGAGCACGCTAGCAGAAAGGCACAGTCCACGGCGCATCGTCAGTGCGCACCACACCAGGACACACATACCGGCACCCGCGCTACGCCTCTCCGCTGGAACTGACACCTCGACACCCGGCCGGTACACGCTGCTCAGCGCCCTCGGGATGACGCAGCCGGCGAAGGCAGCTCCCGTCGACTGCCGGCTTCCCGCATGCGCGCCAATCACCGCTCTCTTCACCTCCCGCCCCTGGCTCGTCTCCAATGTGCTGGCTCCTTGTCTGAGGTGGATTCGGTGGACGTACCTCTCTGCTCTCCCACTACTCTCTCTGCCCAGCTGTTTGTGCGCGCGTTGCTCTGGAAAGCAGAGGAGTCATCGCGGGCACAGCACGCACATCACATCCATCCCTCGGTGACTCCCTGCGCCGCCTTGTCGTGTTCGGCCATCTGCCGAAGCGCGCGCCCTCGTACATGCGGCGCAGGTCTCGAGTAGCGCCCGCAACGGATGACTGACCCTCTTCTCCTCGCTGCCGCTGCGAGGAGCAGCAGCACCTGGAGGAGCGGCAGGATGATGATAGCGATGCCAGCGCATCAAGGCATCATCCCTCCCTCCGCTCATCCTGCTCATCCTCACTCGATCCATCATCATGCGGCGCAGTGCATGCTCGCTCGCTTTCCGACACCTCCCTCGCCAGCCTGTCGCTCGTCAATACTGCCGCACGCCCATCCGTCTGCTAGTCTCCTCGTCTCCTCCTCTTGTACGAGTCCTTGGCGCGCAGGATCAATCTTCCCAATTTCCACGCCAGCGCATTCCCGGTGTCAGAGACTGTTTGGGTTCCTGTTATTGTTGTCGCAAAAGCGCGCGCGCTGCCAGGACGATGTGTCATTCGGACCCGTTCGACCTTGACCTCCATGGAGGGGCCTTGTAGCCAATCTCTCCGGCGACGGACATGCGCGAGTGAGCCGCTTCTGCCCTACCACTTCTCCCTCATCCCTGTTCGCCTTCGATATGCGATTCCAACATTTCTCGCGCTCGTCCACTCCGGCTGCTAGTGAGTACGCCTATCGACGGCTAACATTCGTATTCGCCTTAATTTTGCATACCGTATCCTTCGTCTGCTGCTAGCATCTACGCGCGTGCGCCTTTCCGCAGATTCGGTCTGCTAACGGAATGCCGATTCCTGCTTGGCAGCCCGTCGTGGAACAAAATAGAAAGATCGGCTGCCAGGAGGATGCTCTGCAGGGATGCTCTCCACTTACATGAAGAGCTAGCATCAGGTCGACGTCCGCGGCCTGGCAGGGTGCTTTAGGCGTACCATCCACCAATCAACGTGGCCAGCCGCCTGTGTCTTTCTGACAGCAACAATGCGGTTTTCACAGGAACCTGCGTGCTCCGTCAGCTGATCCCAAGTCAGCGGTGAGCAATGGTTGCAAAAAAGCAGGTTTGGAGCACGATTGGTTATCCACGATTGGCAAAACATTGCTGTTTGGTTGGTCCTGTGCTCACCGTCACCGCATCAACGCGCCTCATTCAGCAGCACTCGTACAGTGACTGGACCAAGAGAACGCGCTCGGCATAACCAGACATCAACAGTGCACGGATAACAGCGAGATCTCGTGAAAAGCTGCCTGCCCAATGACTCCCATTTCCAGCTCATTGGCATACCCCAGTCCCGAGATTCGGCATGCGACTGAACGAGAGACCGCGTCCAAGTAATCGCTGCAAGCCTCCTCGCGAAGCAGCTGTCCCGGTCCAAGCATCTAGGTAAAGGTCCGATGCTGCTGCAAGCTGACAGGCAAGCAGACAGGCCGCCCTGCACGCCCGAACATCATGCACGTAGCTTGAAACTACCAAAAGGAATTGCAAAACGTCCAAAACATTGTCCCGAGCTTACCGAGCAGGGGCTTGCTACACGGTCGCCTTTCCTCTCCTCTTCGTCAGACTGCACTTCGCCTTCCATGCATGGAATGTTCGAAGGAGGAAAAGCATCACCGCTTACATCCGAGGCTCTCACCAAGAAACATCTCACGGCCGAGCATCCTGGTGGCGTGACATTCATCAAGCTCTCGCAGTCACGGTTTCGACGACGTTCGAAGGCATCTCAGACATGAGCTTGAGAAGAGTCTGGATTGTTGTTAGGAAAGAAATTTCGCTGCGTGTTTGGCAAATGCACCCCAGCAGTCTCAGCTGCCGTCGCGTATCTGCTGGGCTGCTCGTCTGCGCGCATGACATGAGCTGCTATCGCTTGGTCATCGGCTGTGAGTCCGCATGGCGTGATGTTTGCCTTGATGCAGGTCGCAAGGCAAACGGTCTTGCGTGCAATTTGGAAGAGTCGATCCATATTGGACATTAGCGACTCTGCATTTCTCGTCATGCAATGCTCACGATGACTGCCTTCATGCCCGCGATCTTTTGCTTCGCCTGTCGAAACGGTAACACAATCTCCTTGCTTCGTTCAAACCTCCTTCATGCACCATCCTGCGACTCGGACTCTCGTCTCAACGGAGCTCTTCGGCCTGGGTATCGTAGGGCACGCCGTGCTGGAATGCTTACGAGGACAACATCACTTGTTGCGCATGTGGTACGCATGTGAAGCTTGGCCTGGTCCCACAGTGCGGACGATGTGCGCAATTCGAGAATGTGAGCGCGAAATTGGCGCGTACTTGCGAGCTCAGACGCGTAGATGGAATAATAGAACCTGTCATCCCGACGTGGGATGAGGAAATGTCTTCAGTGGTAGCAGATCCTGAAGTCTTGGGCGAGCCATGGAAGAGTTCTGAGACTCAGATGTCGGCATCGAATCCTCTGGAGAACTGCGTTATCTGGATAGCTCCACAGACCCAACATGCAAGTCTTTGTTATCGTTTCGTGGCTGCAGTGGAGTTTGGTATGAGCGGGTGAGTGTCCTTTCGACGCGACTTTGGACCGCACGTGAACGGTTCCACTCCGAATCTCCTCCCAGATTTCCAGTCATGAGGAAACCGCTTCGCTCGTCATCTCGCCCCCAGACGTATGATCTCTCTAGGAGAATCGCAGCAAGTTCCAGGAGGATCTTCGCAGCAAGCCGCGCCGACTCGCGAATGATACCGGATTTCCTCCTTGGTGCGGCGCCTCGAAAAAGTGCAGCCGACGTTGAGCGCTGCTCAGGGTCTTGCAGAGATCAACAGGGACGTCAAATTTGCCTCAGAACGGGAGTTGTCCGTCAAAAGGCTCTTGGGTCTCAACAGCCGTTAGCGTGGAGGCGTTCTCAGGAGATGCGCCACTGCCTCGAGGCTCTGTGTTTGTGGCGCATTGCGGATTGTGGGAAGTAAGGTAGCTGCTGAGCGAAGTGACTCTCCAGTCTTCCGCACTTGTCGGTCACACGTGATGGACTCTGCCTGTGAGTACCTTACTGAGGGCAAATGTTGAAGGTGGCAGTCGCGATGTTGACGGGATTTTTTTGGCCAAGGCATTACGTCGATGTGGGTGTTTTACGGTAATGTTACGGGTAGATCCGCACAAGTGCCTTTTCCTCCAACCTCACCTTCCGTGCTCCATGAGCACTGAGCACGTCGCAACCTCATCGCTTGTCTTCGAGTGCTGTGTCGTCACATTAGCATGCATTTGTTGCGATTTTGGGGCAACACGATTGGGCTTAGGAGGTCTGCTCAGGAGATGGCAGCGACAAGAACACGCAACCTTCCGTCTCCTCCCAAGTCGACTTCTTGCAACATTGGTCTGCGCGGCAAGAATACACGACCGGATCGGAGATGGACCAGTCCTCCGAAGACCGCAATATAGTCACAATCGTGCAATATGAAGAGACCATTCACTTGCCAGTCGCAACAAACGACAGCTGCCCGGCTTCACCTAACGATTTCTCATGATCAGACCGCGCTTCCCACCGAGGGCTCTTCAACATGAGACAGAAAGTCCAGAAACCAGAAGCGACAATTGCGCCAACCTTCCAGGTTCCCCGCAACTGCCTTGGACCTCATCCAATAATAAAGTCTGACAAGCTTCGCGTATTGGCTCTAGCATGCGCGCACCAAATAGCCTCCTCCCTTTCCTGTCGCAGCTCAACGAATATAGGCCATGAATCGCTGCTCCTGACAAGGCAGTTTGCACTCATCAGGAGCTATCCATACCTCAGCTATTCAAGCGACACCTGCTCCACTTCGACAATCGCGGGGTATCGCACAAGACTCTGCAGTCAAGACCAGGACCGATGTACAAATCGACATACGGCTTCGTGTTCTCGGATATGTCGGCCTACGGCCGCAGAACACATGTGCGCCCCGATTGCGAACTCTCTGGCGGCAATGCTCTTACGGAAGGATATCCTATCAAGGTTCCCTGCGCTCCATTCTTCCATTGACAGGTTCGGTCAATCATGCATTTCACGCATTTCATCTTTTTAGAGCTCTATCCCTTTCCGCTACCGCGAGGACGAGAGGATGCTGATGATACTCCGCATGCAGGCTTTCGAACGCGCATGCGCATGTAAGCCTCGATGCTCCAGTCCTTGTAGGTGCCTCTCATCCGACATCCCGTTGGTCCTGGCCTGGCCTGTTCCTGTCTGCCCCTCTGATTTTCCTTACCTCCACGCGCAGAATCCCTTGAGCCGACTGGGCTGCATTGAGAGGAGGAGTTCTATAAAGAAACGTTCTGCGAGCATGTCTGAGTAAAGCGCAATGCCTTCGTTGAAGAAAGTACTGTCTATCCGCGGCCTTCGCGAAGAAATGTCCGGAATCCACCAAGTCGAGCAATACGGCGCCCAGGAGCGCGTTCTCCATCGCGAGCTCGCTGAGTATGGACGACGTCGCAGCATGGAGTACCCATACTCCGACAACCTCGATATCGACGTTCTCATTGTCGGAGCTGGGTTCGGCGGCGTCTTTCTCTTGCACGAGATGAGAAAGGCTGGGTACAAGACAACCCTTTACGAAGCTGGAACAAGCTTTGGTAGGGGGATTGATACATTCTGCAATGTGAGCTGCTGTTGACATTTTTGATTAGGTGGAACTTGGAGATGGAACATCTACCCGCAAGTTATTTCGCCAGCTTGTCGGACTTCTTGGTGCTGACTGTTACTAGGGGCGCTCGAGTGGACAGCGAAGTTCCCATCTATGAACTCAGGTAAAGATATCGAAAACTCGAGATCGAGAATTGCTGACTGTGAGCTTTTCAGCATTCCAGAAGTGTGGAAAGACTGGACGTGGTCTACCAACTGTGAGCCATTATTTGACTGTGTCGTTGAGAAAGCATGGTAGCTGACTTCGCTTTAGACCCCAACTACCAAGAGCTGTAATGGATACACCACCGTTACGATCTTCCTGTCCACCACTGATCAGTCTTGACGCAGGCAAGCCTACTTTGATCACGCTGACAAAGTTCTTGAGTAAGACTCGCCTGTCACGATTGCTTCACACGGACTAATTGATACTGCTAGGCTGAGCAAGGACTGTGCCTTTGAGACGGTCGTTACTGGCGCGGAGTTCGATGAGAAGACAGGAAAGTGGAACGTACAGACGGTGGATGGGAGGACAGCAAAGGCCAAGTTCCTGATCGTTGCGGCTGGTTGTGAGTATCACCGATTACATAATCTTCATTTGGACATCACTCAGCTGAACATAACCCGCAGTCGCGGCTAAACGCTACATTCCTGATTTCCCCGGCCTCGACAAGTTCAAAGGCACGATGTACCATTCTTCCTTCTGGCCACCCGAGGGCGTCGATGTCAGAGGCAAGAGATGCGCGGTGATTGGCACAGGAGCTTCGGGAGTTCAGGTCAGTGGTCCCGGGCATGCTTACCATGAGCACCGACTGATCCGTGATCGGGCGACAGATCGCACAAGAATGGGGTCCCATTGCAGGGGAGCTGAAGGTCTTCCAGAGTAGGTCTGGAATAAATCGCTCATCGACAGTGTGCTTACTACATCACAGGAACTCCCAACCTTGCCATTCCCATGGGCAAGCGTGATCTCAGCGTGCAGGAGCAGAACAAGCTGAAGCCATTCTACCCGGAGCTCTTCGCCTACCGTGAGAGATGCTTCGGCGGGTTCTGCTTCGACCTCGATGAGAGATACACTTTTGACGTTCCGAAGGAAGAGCGTGAGAAGTTCTACCAGATGCTTTGGGAGCATGGCGGCTGTGAGTATCCTTCTCGGGCTCACTCGCGCCGAAAAGAGCATGAGTTGACAGCTTCAAGTTGCGTTCTGGCTCGGAAACTTCGCCGACTATCTCTACGACAACAAGGCCAACCGCGAAGCCTACAATTTCTGGGCCAAGAAGCAGCGTGCTCGTATCCATGAGCCGAGAAAGCGTGATCTTCTCTGTCCTCTCGAGCCGCCTCATCCATTCGGAGTTAAGCGCCCCTGTCTCGAGCAGAACTACTACGAGCAGTTCAATCGTCCAAATGTTGACGTTGTCGACATCTCTCTCAAGTCAGGCAACAGCATCGCAGCCTTCACCGAGACTGGCATCAAGACCACTGACGGGAAGCACTATGAGTTTGATGTCATTGCCATTGCTACTGGCTTCGACATCACCACAGGTGGCATGGTGAGCTTCCTCTCATGATTGTCTCAAGCACGTGAGCTGACTTCCGGCAGACCAACATGGGCTTGAAGTCTGTGAAGGGCACTTATCTCAAGGACGAGTGGAAGAAGGCCGCTTACACATACCTCGGAACCACCGTGGGCGGCTACCCCAACATGTTCCACCTGTACGGGCCTCACGGGCCTACTTTGCTGTCCAATGGCCCCACCAGTGTTGAGATTCAGGGTCGCTGGATCCGCGATTGCATCAACAACATCACGCAGCAGGGTAAGTAGGTCGCGATATCGAGTGAAGGTTTGTACTGACCGGAGCACCGCAGGCATCAAGTTTATCGACCCAACCGACGAGGCCTGCAAGGAGTGGAAAAAGCGCATCAATGCTTTGAGCGACATCTCGCTGTTCCCGACTACGAAGTCCACGTACATGGGCGGCTCTCTTCCCGGCAAGGCATTCGAGCAGGTGAACTATGCAGGCGGCGAGGTAAAGTCTCCCCAGTTGTTCTGGGACACTTAGAGCTTGCTAACCAGTCTTCTTTGTTGCAGGCCAAGTACAAGGAGGAAATCCGCTCGAAGCTGCCTGGATTCGACGGGTTCCGCGTTGTGAAGCAAGATGCCGGAAAAGCTGCGGCGTAGAAATATTTATGGTTCTATCGTTGTGCGGAAAATAGACAAAATTGTTGGTACTGGACAATGGCAGTATTGGTCGTGGGCTTTCACACTTTTCGTCTCTGATCCAGTCGTTCGTAGAGTGAGTTTCAGTTCTTACCGCCCCAGTACTTGCGCTTTCTTGATTGTGCCTTCTTCATGAAGCCGCCACGCCCTTTCTCCTGCGGAAAGTTGTTCTTCCTTCTCTAGCAGCCGGAGAAGACACGCAGCGTGCGCCTGCTCCGTCACCAGTGACTGAAGCCTCCACGTTCTCCTCTCTGTTATTCACAGCATTGAGCGGTCTCGCAACATCTATTGCATTGCTGATGTTAAGCTCACAGACTATCCATACTCTGCAGACGTTGACAAGCCGATATTGATTCAATGGCCCCGACGACGCTCATCATGATCTCGGCAAGTGCAGTCCAGAAAGTGCTTGGAACAGTGGAGCTCATGGAGGCAAGTCGGAATCATCAAAGCTTCAACCACAAGCTAACTCGAGACAGAACATTTTGCTCCAATTGAACGTCCGCGATGTCCTGCGAGCACAGCAAGCCACCCGATGCATCCACGAGACCATCATCGGATCACACAAGATCCAGAGAGCAATCGGACTTCTTCCAGATCTGGACGCCCGGTGCTCAGCACCTCTTTGGTACGAGTCGACCATCTTCCACGGATTCGAGCTCGGCCGTCGCTACGGAATCTAGTGGTTTCGAGACGAGATGACACTCAAGGGCATTCTCCTCGGCGATGGCAAGAATGCGTACTTCAGCTTGAAAGCACCTGCGAATGGCCCTTGTCTCCAGAAGCTTGGATCTCGGTGCCGCTCTCTCCTGCCGACTCAGCCGCCGATTGAGATTCTGAGCATGTGCGCCAAATGCTCCTGGTGCTGTGGGATTGATCACTTCTCAGTCCAAGTCTTGACGCCAAAGAAGGGAAAGTACATCACGATGGGCGATATCTACGACGCTGTTCTCGACCTTCGCCAGCGACATCGAAAGGGCTGTTTGAGGCCTCGTGGAAAGTCGGAAGCTATGGTTGAGCTCTGTGGTATCATACCGTCTCGGACTGAGGCTGCGCGAGTGGAGAAGGAGAGCTTGTGGGCTAGACGAAGCTCAATCCGATCTGGATGTGAAGCGGTTGAGAGCGAGTAGATGGTTACGATTGTACCGGATCGAGGACAAGGTGAGAAGAGGTGAGTTAACCGCTGCATTGGGCAGTCGTATATCGGTATGAAGACGAGTGCAAGAGTCTCCTGACATTAGACTGTGGCAGTTGAAGTCTTTTCAAGAATAGACGGCGCATTGAAGAGCGTGGACTGACTCTGCCTGAAAGTTGGTCTCTGAGGTAATGTATGGCGTCTCTTGATGCTGTCTTTGTGATGCCATGCAGAACACGAGGAACTTGTGTTCATTTCTCCTTGTGCAACCTCCATGCGCTACGCAGCGTCTTCATGAGTGTCATGGCATCTCGATGCAAGAGGATACCTCTCGATGGATTCGTTCGCCGTTGTTATTCTGTCAAGCTGAGTGTGGCCATCGCCTCTGCTTCGAGGTTTGGCGATGAGCACCTCGTTACTTTTTATAGTCGCAGACTTCGATTCTTTACTCGCGAGGGCTTGGCCGTTTCGATGTGATGGTAGGCTATGTCGACGAATTCGCGCACTTTCAGTGACTTGTCAGATTGACAGTTGCCGTTGCCATTGCGTGAAGATTCGAAGATGCGACAAAATTCTCCTTTGCATCAAGAGGCTTTCGATAATCGGTGTAGTTTTTCGCTGTGTTCTGTGCTCTGATGAAGTCGTGAGAAGATCAGATTGGTGGGTGGTGCCGTGATGGCACTTGAGAAGGAAGGAGCGTGCATGGGCCCGCTTGTCACATGCTGTAGCGTCAGCCATATATCTCAACATCCACACGCTCCGTCCACTCAAGACCTGCCAACGAATGCCAAAATCAAGGTATATATTCGACGCGGGTACTCCCGCTTTGTTAAATCATTGTCAAAAGCTGTTGTGGCCGAGTGGTCTAAGGCGGTAGATTTAAGTGCACATGTTCGCATGTATCGTACCATCTCTACTCTTCGAAAGAAGGCAAGCGTTCGAACCGCTTCAACAGCAATATCTTTTTGTTCTGGTGATGTCCTTTTGCTCAGGGTCAAAAGGTTGGGGTGGGAGGTGGAAAAAGTCTGGCCAGGGGTCGTTCAGGGTTGGCGTTCACTAGCTTCGGGCTTTGCCCCGCAGCTCCGACTTCACGTACGACTGGAGCGTACTCAGCTCTTCAAACATTCAGTAATTGGCGAACCATCGAGCGGCAGCATAATTAAGCAGCATGCGAAAGGTAAGAAATGGTGCTCAGGAGTTCCAGCCTGCTGGGCAAGGCTGCTGTTTTGAGCGAGAAGCGTTGGAAGTCGAGTGGCTTCCAGTCTTGACTCCAAAACAGCGTCTTCTTGCAGTGGAAGGCATCTCGACGGAACAGCACAGTATCGTTATACTGCCGACTTGACTGTTGCCACTGACATTCTCCAGGAGACTCGGGAGTGAAGCGAGCTGAACGAAGGCTCTGTAAAGCAGCCATGGAATGCTACGAGTCTCAACATCCTCGACGCATCGTTCGAAAGCCTTCTTACAGCGTTTCTATACGCCGAAGGTCATCTCGACGCACAAGGCCGCTCTCATCACGATGTGTGATCATGCGGTGCCCTTCCTGTTGCCGGAACCCTCGAGAAACGAAATAGCCTTCCGACATGCAAAGACGCCGTACTAAAGCTCCAGAAATCCGATGCAAAATCCAGTCCAGATTACCGAGCGACTGACAACCCTCGGGGCGACAAGGGACATGTATGATGATCTCAATTCGAGCTGTCTCCCGCCTGCACGAAGTACGCTGGACCAGGAACGATCGGAGAACTTCGTAATCAATCAGGCCAACAAGGATATCGTCGATTCAGTGTAGTGCCTCTTCACGTGGCCCCCTCGAAAGAGTGCCCATCTGCCATGCCTCGATTCCGTGGAATATAACTCAGTCACCAATCTCGAAGGATCAGATCCCAAAGGCATCAACGGGTAAATGGGGAAAAGAAAACGGCGTCCCCTCCAGCCTGGGCCTGACGGACTTCAAGGATGTGGCATGATTCCATTATAGACGCCCACTTGCCCCTTGCTCTTGGGCTGCAGTGAGATACGGGAGTCTGGCTTGTCCTTCGAATCTTTCCTGGGGCCTATCTTCGGATAGATTATCGAAACAGAATCCTTGCTTTGGAGCGCAATACACCTGCGCGGCATATGGACATCACTCCTCTAAGGTCGGGAATCAGCCTGTGAGATCTCTGCAGCGAGCTTGATCTGCGGTTCGGATGACATATTGGACTCGTTCTCTGCTTTTGCATTCAACAAGAATGCCTCTGTTTGCGACTCCAACATCCTGTCGCATCAAGTCAAGGAGGAGAGAGGATGGTCAAACCTGAGGCGATGCTCGTTCAGCGGAGCAGGTGCGGTCAGTGGCAGTCGCTTCTGCCTGAGGCTGGCAAGAGCAAATCTTAAGGTTTGGGCTAGGTTGTTTGCAAACAGAAGCCATCCGTCAAATTCTTCTTCCTTCCACGCTCGCCCACTCTTCTCACAACACCGACAGCGTCACAAGACATCTCGCACAAGCTACGTTCCATCAACTTTCGAATAATCCAATCAGCTTTCTACATCGACTTTCACACACGCACACACGCACGCACACACACACAAGATGTCTGGCCCCAACACCGACCCAAGAAGCCTCGCAGACCGCTTTGGCGAGATTCCCGCGCCCCCGACCACCATCGTCGGCGGCTCTGGCGATGGTGGGCGTGGCGGACGTGGCGGCCGTGGTGGACGCGGCAACGGTAAGGGAAGCTCTAATCCGCGTAGAAGAAGATGCAATCGCTGCGATAACATTCTCAGGCAGGACGAGCGCACTGTGTGCATACAGTGTCGCACCCAAGGCCACCGGCCTCAGGGCATCACCAAGTCGACCACCAGACGCGGTCACAACTTCGGACAATCAGGCTCAATCGAGTCTCAAGAGTCGCGACAGCGACATGAACAGATCATGGCCGCAATGTCGCAGTCACACGAGTTGAGAATGATGCATCTGCACAACGAGGCTCTCGCGCTGCAAATGACTGGCATGTTTGCAATGGGCATGATGGGTATGATGGGTATGATGGGCATGATGGCCGCTCAGGCGAGCCGAGACCAGTTGATGCTGGCTGCTCCCGCTGGCACTGTGGTGGACGAACCGTGCCAGTATTGTATGGCACGTGGGCGAGCACATGCTGCCCTCACCCACACTACCGCCAACTGCAGGCATTTGCTGCAGTTGTAGACGTTCAAGAGCTGGTAAAGCCAGTCGAGTGGAGCTGACGAGCGTTGACTCCAGCCAAAAGGTAACCTGCTGTCGAGCGTTTGCCTCCAGCGAAAAAAGTAAACCTGCTGTCGAGCGTTGCCTCCAGCCAAAAAAGAAACCCTGCTGTCGAGCGTTGCCTCCAGCGACAGATGAGACAGTCGAGCATGGAATCCAGTGCAGGGGCGTGAAGGTGGCTGTCGAGCTCCGGCTCCAGAGTATTAGAGATAATGAATGGAGCTGCCTCATCGTAAACTATCATCGCGCCGATTGAATCTATCTCCACTTTCTCCGTCGCTTTTGCTGTGCTGCTCGACTGATCAGTGCCCTCGTCTTTATTCGGATCTTTGGAGACGAGATGACCCTTTTTCAGCACAACGATGCTGGCATGTATCTCGGGGAGGAGCATTCGGCAGGATCATGTGGAAAGCGCACCGTCCTTCCTATTTGAGATTAGCTAGCTGGGAGTGAAGGACTTCAACCGTTCAGCCTTGCCTTCCACAGCAGACACATGATTTTCTTCTTGGACATGACGCTTTAAGAACTTTTGTGCGTGATTGAGACTGGACATATCCACGCACCGTGGAGACACTCAAGCAGGTACTGGCGGCCACTTGCACTCGCAGCCGGCTTCAGCACAGCCCCAAGCCGGCTGCTGCGGACGGCCAAAGGCAGGTGTTCGCATTGCCTTGCTCGACCCGATATGCAACAGCATCAACGCCTCGAATGCAAGATTTACCTCTTATTTTGACTTGATTGGCACAGGTACCTGTTCCTGGCATACCCGAACTGGAAAGCAGGCACTCGACAGTGGGCCTCCACACCGGAATCGATACCTGAGGCTTGAGGCCGCCAGAAATTGTTGCGCGCAAACAATTGACGTCTACATAGCCCCGAAAACATAGCCTCCGAGCAACATACCATGGCATCTCTTTCCTTCTGCTCCAGTTTTCCCCACCCGCGCGATGGCTCAGTCGCGTTCGCAATCGTCCTAATATCTTTGGAATCACCCCCTTTCTTCCCTGTTGACTCGTCACCTCCAGCTCTCTGTGTCGTGAGCAGCGACGTCATTTACAAGCCTAGGTGTTGACCTTGCTAGATCGATTTCGAACCAACATACATAGCCGAATTAGGAAGTCACGACGGGGTGTCCGAGGTCTCTCCAAGAGACTGTTTGGCGCTTGCAAACAACTCCAACCCACGACGGAAGAGGGAAAGCCCGCCACTGGCAGACTAGGCGCACTTGGGTACGAAGGCACATCACTGCAAATTTCAAGAGACCGGACACGGCAAACTACAGCAGTCCGCCATCTCACGTGAGGCGCAGGTTCCGTCTAAGACACTGGCTTGCATGTGAAACTGCACTTGAGCAATTGAAGCCGAAGTCAAACGACGACCAGAAGGCTGCATCCAAGTCGCCGCTCGCCAGGACCGGCACGCTCTACCCAACACCATCCTACGCAGAACACGTTTGCAGCTTGTCATCGTCTCGAACAAACCAACACCATTGCACCGCGTCAAGAAGATAGCTCCAATCCTCCGAGAGCTGCAAGGGCCATCCGAGTGAGGTTCGAGTTGAGCGAGAAAAGAAGCAGCAGTTTCCAGGGAGGCGCATTCAACATCTGCGCGTCGGCATCTCCATCACGACCATCCTCTGTCCAGTCTTGCGCCTTTTCGCTGGTGTCCTGGAGATAGTTTAGGCAAACCTCAACTCCGAATCTTTGCCTGACACCGGGGACCCGCGTGCCGAAAGAACATCACCCACATTGCCATGAAGTGGCCAACATAGGCACTGTACGGGCCCAATTCGCTCCACAAATCCTCGCTTCCAGCCTGGTTTCCATTTGAATGTCACGACGCCCAATCTACGACGCCGAAGGCAACATGATCGACGTGCAGGGCAACATCCTTGCGCCTCAACACGCTGTCCGCCAATTCATGTCAGCGATGCAGTACGGACAACGACAGGCGGCTGAGGCGGCGGCGGCGCAGTTTCGAGGTGAGTGCTTCGAGCGCAGGTGATGGAAGAAGTAAGGAAAATCAAAGGACGAAGAAACTAATTTGAATGTTTGTGAAAGCAGCCAGCGACGTAGCGTACAGCGCCAACACGCCAAGCCATAGCCGGCAACATCGGGCAGAGCCGAATGGAAGGTGGCCGGGGCCGCCACGACTTTCGCCGGGCGGTCGCGCACTGCCTCCATCCATCACCGCGCACCCAACATCGCACTCATCGCGTTCGCCTTCATCGACCCGCCCACACTGGAGTGAGTCAAATAACTTGGCCTCTGCCTGTCCCGCTCCGCCGACTGACAGCCAAGCAGACGCGAGCCCACAGGCAGCCGGACGACGCCTGAGCCCGGCCATCCTGGATACAAATAACACGTACGGCAGTGAGGCTGTGCCTTCTTACGAAAACACCGAGACCGCGACTTCCGGTCGCACGGCTGCCTCGAATTGGCTGCCTCAGGAATCACCTGCATCCTTGGGCAACTTCTTCCCTCCTGCAGACAACAGCAACGGCACTTGGGCTTCCACTGCGGACGTATCGGCGCCTGGAGTTGAATATTCGCCGCCGTCGCATTCTTCGCCACAGAGCGCGCGTAACCCTCCCAGCATAAGAGTCACCACGGCGGCCTGGCACGGGTCTGGTGACCAAGATTTCTCACAGCCTCAGGACGCGACCTATTCCGCGTCATCTGCCTCACCTTTGCCACACGACTTGCTCCCGTATAACTCCAATCACTACGCTGGCCGACTGGCCCCTCAAGCGTACCAGATGCCGTCCGAATCAGAGAATATGCAAACTCCCGTTTCGCCGGTGAGCGCGACCGAAAATTCGACCCAGGATCAGGCCCTGGGCGAGCCGCAAATACAGCAATTTCCCACGCGTAAACGATCGCACTCTGTGATGTCGCAAGCCGATCCAGCGCTCATGAACGACGTGCAGCAACACAGGTCAGAATCTGTCGGTTCTGGGGTCAACGGAGCAAATGAAGCCTCAGAAGAGTATTCCCGGGGTTCGCGAGCCTTCAAGCGTGGCGAGCCACCTACAAACTCAGAGAACAAGTTCATTTGCACTTTCTCTGAGGAGTGTCAGGGACAGATCTTCGACAGAAAATGCGAATGGAGGTGAGTCTTGACTGCAATCTCGATGCTGGGTTCGAGCTCTCCTGCTAACTGTCGACTAGCAAGCATATGGATAAACATGACCGCCCATACCGATGTCCGCACCCTTCGTGCGCTAAGCTACAGGGATTCACATACTCCGGTGGACTCCTGAGGCACGAGCGAGAAGTTCACGGGAAGCACGGTGGTCCCAAAGCGCAACTAATGTGTCCGCATCCAGAATGCAAGCGACACACCGGGAAAGGCTTCACTCGCAAGGAGAATCTGAACGAGCATCTGAGACGAGTCCACGCGGGCAAGGAGGAAGAGACTCAGCACTCGCTCATTGCACAGTCAGCGACTGAGCTGGCGTTGAGCGGCCCCGATGGCGAGACGCCCGCATCGCATGCGCCTGAAATGGTGGATCATGAGCTAGCAGCGCCTCCAACGAAGCGGAAGCGCTCACTACCACCTGGTGCAGAGGATGACATGGTGGAAGACGTCGATCCAGCTCAGCAAGAGATCAAGCAACTGCGCGAGCTTCTTGCCCAGAAGGATCGCACAATCAGCGACTTGCACTCGGATATAATGCAGCTGGAGCAAGACCGGCAAACGCTGCAGAACACTCTGCTGCAGGTGCAGCACCAACAACCGACTGGTCAAGTATAGTTACCGTCGACTGGCGCCCAAATTGATTGAGAAGGTGGATGGAGTCCGAGTTCGCAAGGCGAGGAGTGGCGGTGATCCAAAGCTGTGGAAGGAAGAGATCACTTGTTGTTGCATGCTCAGCACGGGTTGCTGATTTTATCCGGGGGCTTCTTCTTACTTGCTTCGCAGCTCAATACCCCAGAACGCTCTCATATAAACTGTATCGATAGTCTGAACAGTCGAAATATTGCTCTACGAAACTCCATTCTAAGCCCCTTTTACCTGACGTTGATCGGCATGTGCTGCCTCAGGCATGCCGACATGAAGTAAGTGAATGAACAGGAACACAGCTATTCTTTTGACGTAGTCTTAAGAAAGTATCTCAACAGTCTGTACATCGCACCAATCTACACATCGCTGTGAACACTATGTCCTCCCCCAGATCTGATCGCACACTAGCTGACCGCCCTCTTGCCGGCATGCGAACGCCTCTCAAGGTCTCTGCAGACCTCCAGTAATCAGGGCACAAGAGCGCTCTCTCTGACATCTCGTGAGCTGACTGCGATCTTGCTCTTTACCACGGTAGCTCCATGCCCTCTCGATGCCAGAACCTTCCTGTCTCCTCAATGCCATGCGACATGAAGACCATCCACAACTTTGTCGCGGCCTCTTCCGGCTCCACTGCCTCTGGATTCTCATCTGCGTTAGGGTTCAAGTTCGACTTGACGATTCCCGGATGCAGCAAGCTGACCACCACACCCTTCTCGTGTAGATCCACTGCCAAGCTCTTGCCTATACTGTTCACTGCTGCCTTCGAGGCGCGGTATGCGTAGGAGCCACCGCTGCTGTTATCGTTGATGCTTCCCACGCGCGAAGATACGATTCCAACGCGCGGGCTCGGTGCGGCGAGGAGGCTTTCGAGGAGGGCTTGCGTGAGGAGCATGGGGCCGAAGGTGTTGACTTCGAAGGTCTTTGTGAGGGCATCTTTTGTGACTGTTCCGAGTGCGTCTTCTTCTTTCGGTGCCATTACGCCTGCGACGTTGAGGAGGACGTCGACTGGCTTGCCGGCCAGCTGTGCGGCGAGGCCGTTGATCGATTCGGGGGAGCGAACATCGAGGCCTGGCGCAATCAATTAGTACGCGCGACAAGGCTCCTTCTGTCTCTCTACAACTGAATACACGCACGGTGTAGGCGGCACTGCAAAGACTGGAGCTTGTCTCCCACATCGACGTCGGCAGCCTAATGATCGGGTCAACTCATCAGTGTCCGAGAATCAGGCGTCTCCGAGGAGAAAGGTAGATCATACATGTACTTCAAACCCCTTGAGTCGTGTTAGCGGGAATTCATTCTCTTGATGAATCGAGATAGCTGCCTATCATTGACTCTTGATCTCCCATACCTCTGAGATTAGGAGCTGTGCAAAAGCGTGGCCAATGCCGCTGTTGGCACCTGTTACCACCGCTGTAGGCATTGCGATTCTGTTCTGTCAAAATTACGTGTATAGGCCGTTCAGATAGACTGCGCACTGCTTGTGATACTGTTTGTAACTGAGAGATGTACCTACTCGCAGCTCGCTGCTCGGGGCTCTGTTTTATGGAGACTCATCTAGCTGTGATGAGGGGACTATCCATCTCCCAACGTCATTGGCGTAGCGGCAACGGCGCTCCGTGAGAAATAGGAAGGCAGCGACGAGCTCTTTTACATGCTCTATACAACAGTAGAGGTGTTCAATGTGTTTCACAGGAGGTGGGCACGGCGCGTATGTTGAAGCAAAACTACTGCGAGCTTCTACTGTTAGCTGGTAGAAGATTGGGCATCAATGCCTAGCATGAAGACCAGCACGTGATGTGAGTGCAGAAAGTTTATCCGAAGTTCACATGCTCTGGGCCAATCTTCGGCAGTCATAGTGAACACTTTGCACTTGCTCGATTTCATAGTTGTAGACCACTGCACGACCATAGTCTATCACCTGTACTTGTGTGATCACTCCAGCTTGTCGTACACACTCAAACAATCTTCAAACACAATCCTAAAAGCAAAAACGCCTGACCCAGAGCCTATTTCCATCACACTTAGGTCCAAACACCTCCCATCTCAGCTCTTGGTCTTTCTCATCTGTATCCAGAATCGTATCAGTGCCGTGACGAAAGACGATCAATGAGAGAGTCGACCCATGTCACTTCTCCGTCTTCGCTGCTTCCATCCTGTACAAGCTGCGCACGGAAGGCCTGAGCGACTCCCAGCAATGTCGCCTGTCGATTAACGTCCCGTGCCACAAAAGATCTGGCGAAGTCCTCAAATTGCTCACGTGTCATCCTCCCTGAAGCGCTCTCAAGCTCATCTGGTCTCACGACCTCGGAGAAGCGCCTACGCAGCGTTTCGATGTGAGACTGGACGTCGCTCGGATCCCGTTGCTGCTGTCGCTGTTGCTGATGATTGTTTGGACGCGCACGTTGCTCCGTGCCTTGGCCTGAAGCAACTCTAGGGCCGGGCTGCTTGTCTTTGCGCGCTGGTTTTGGCCGCCAGTGATCACCCTTCTGCCTCTTCTCTGTTGGGCGCGACGCCTCTGCTGCAGCTCGCTTTCGTGCGCCTGGCGTGAGGCCAGCGCCCGTCGTCGCTGTGGTGGGCTGTGCCAATGTCGTCGCCCTCGCGCCCCCTTGAAATGCAATCTGTTGTTGCAGCTGGTGCATTTGATGTGTATGTTCCTCTTCCATTTCCCGCAGACGACGCCGGTGGTTGGCCTCGTGCTGTTGATCCGCCAGCTGAATCTCTTGCATGCGCTGTTGATGAGTCCGCTGGGCTGCGTCGCTGAAGCGACATCTGTTGCAGATGATTTGCTCTCCAGCTCGGAGGATGTTGCTGCAGCCACTGTTGCTACAAATGTTTCTAGGCGGGCGCCGAGGGTTCTCGTCTTCGCCGCGCCTGCCAGCATGGCCTGCCGCTCCGGATGTGGCCATGCCAATGTGTTGAGGAAGAATTGGAGGAGCTGAAGATCTCAAGCGGTCGTAGAAGTGCCAGAGGCAGGGCAAGGAGGATGTGGGCGCAGAGTACCTTCAACTGTGGGAGAGGAAGTCTTTCTATTTCCTGCGAAATTTTCGAGAAGTCGCTGGTCCAGGCCGTACGTCAGTCTCCTTTCACGTTTACCTTCTAGACCAACAGCGTTTGCTTTCCATTCACCTTAGGACCACGCGAGCGCAAGAATGCGCCGAAGTTCGCAGATCTGGATAAAGATGTCAACGCTAGACAAATATACTTGCCTCATGCTGTGGCAGTTGGTAACTTCTATCATCTGCTGAGAGAGGTTGTGCAAGGAAAACGACTCGTTCCCGGTGTCAGGAGTATTGAAAGTTGATCCAGGGAATTGCCTGGCTCCATTTCAAACGGCGCTGTATTCTCTGGCAGACTGAGTGCTCCTAGAAGCGCCGACTCCATTCCTTCTACCTGAAGGTCCTGACTCCCTCTTTCCTGGCTCTCCTTTCCTCTTGTCGATGCTGGTCATTAAGAAAGCATCTGAGGAGCCGTCACTTGGTAATCGCGGGCTCCCTACGGCCTACGTCGATGCTTTCTTGGTCTTGAGCGCGTGAGTGCTCAATGCCTCCAGCTGTTCCTTTGCCAGCTGTATTGCTGTTCTTCGCGTACCGGTTTATTGTCCTGACTGCGACAGATCGATCGTATCCGCATTGCATCCGCTTCGCAAATGCTCTTCGAGGAAATTTGGGTAGTCCGGATGATCTTGAAGCTTTGAGTGTCTCGGGTGCAAATGGATGACACCGTCGTCAAATTCACTGATATTCATCTCAAACCAGAAGAACGCTACAATCGGATTAGCAGCTGAATTCGAGACTTGGGCATACAAACTTACGCGTTGACGCATCCGTCATTCTCGCAGTTGTTGGTAATCTGAGCCCATCGACCCCAAACAACCTTTCCGCCCGCCGTAACAAGTCCCAGTTCGCTCACATTGACTTCGATGATCGTTCCCTTGGTCAAGACACCAAGCTGTGTGTACATGGGGTTCTGAGGGTTCTTCTTGACGCTGATGATTGGCAGCTGCACCGTGACTCCAAGCTCAGGATGCGTGACGTTGGCCTTCTTGTATCGCAAACCCATAGGTCGAATGAAGCGCTCGTACTTGACAGGCCGTCGAGTGAAATCTGGGCCAACAAAGGTAGGCTTGGTGATCATACGCTTCCAGCTCTTCTTTGCAGTCTTCTTTCCCGTCTTGACCACCTTGAACATCTCCTCCTCACTGATTCCTCGGACCTTTGGCAATGGAACGCTGAACTTGGCCGCCTTCTCTGCTCGCTTGTTCTTGATCGCAGAACTGAGTGCCTTTGCGTTGGTGGTGTTGCTACGGTCGAGCAAGTAGCTGGGCAGAGGAGTGCTCGAAGGCTGGGCCGGCTCGGATGATTTGACGTTCTTCTCCTCCTGCTGCTTGATCTGCTTCTTCATCTGGATCTTCTCCTTGTGACGCTTCTGCTGGTACAGCTTGGCCCGCAGACCACGCAGATTCTGTGCCTTCTCGGAGGCATGGTGTGACTCGCGGGCGGCGCGCTTTCGAGTGCGCTCTTCGTGATCGAGACGGCGACCATGCTGCTTTTGAAAGCGCTCGATGTACTCGTTCTGAGGCATGGCGGCGATGTGTTGATTGTTGTCGAGTGCGGAGGTCGGTGAAGTCGAAGAATCTGGAGTGGCGGAAGAGAAAGTCGGAGGATCGGCGGTAAAATCTTGGCGCAAGCCCGAGCCTCTCCTTCCAGCGATCTCGTGAGAGCTTCAATGCGAATGTCAATTGCACTGCACGTCGTCGTCTTTTGCGCGCCAACGTCGCCATCACCATCACGATGCTGTCTCGCACTCTGAAGCGGGCGCTGCTGGACACGCCGTCAACATTACCGCCGACGTTCCTTCTTCCCTGGACCGCGTCGCTCACCACGAGCGCAACGACTTCATCCGCGTCCTTTCAAACACCACCACCCTCATCACATCTGCCCGTCCGCCATGCGCAGTCTCCACGCACACAGCCAAGCCCTGCAAATCAGGCCCCCAAGACTCGACGCCAAAGCTCCTCTCTCAAATCTGCGAAGCGAAAGAATGACCCTCTCGGGCAACTTCCTCCACCTGTCGAGGGCGAAATATCCAGCTCCGTGCGCGAACTGCTGCCGTTGATGCACTCGCAAGGCCCTCACTACATTACTGTACACATCCACGGCAATCCCTATCTTGTCACTGAAGGTGACACCATCCGCCTGCCTTTTCTCATGGCCGGAGTCGAGCCTGGCGACACAATACGATTGAACAAGGCTATCAACCTGGGAAGCAGAGACTTCACCCTAAAAGCCTCTGCGGCCGCTCCGAAGATGAGGAGTCCGACGATGACTACAACTGAGGTTCTTGACCCAACAACGGGCAAGTTGGCAAGCCACTCGCGCGTCATGCCGAAGGGACCTTTGGCAAGCATACAGAGCAGCATGGAAATACCGCACTACGTCCCTCACCTTGCTAAAGGCAAGCACTCGTATCTGGACGAGCGACTATTTGTCTGCAGAGCAGTCATAATGGGCGTTGAGAGCGAGCCCATGCGTATCAAGGAGAAGACTAAGAGGCGGCAGAGACATGTGCGGAGAGTGAAGAGCAAGCACCGATTTACAATTTTGAAGATCAAAGAGTTGCGATTGAAGACTTTGGAAGAGCTCGACAGTCCGAGGAAGTAATTGCATCAACGCGCGCGGGGATCGGATCTACGTACCACAAGCATTCATATGTACGACCCACGCGAATTGTACATTACCTTTGACCAGAACCTCTGCATATGCTTTCCAAGCCTCGTTGTCTATTCATTATGACCAACGCACGATCGACAAAAAAACCTCAATGAGCTTTAGTTCAACCACAGTATGGTTTGAAGTGGTACCGAAAGAAGCTTAAAAGGAGACATGCGCAAGAGGGTGGACCGCTGGAAGTGTCGTCGAGCACACGACCGTAGGCATGCTGTAGAAAGTCTTTCGGGATGTACCTGTACGCTCATGCTCTTCCTCAATCGCAAATCCCTCGCACATGCATTTCCGACGGAAATACGAAGCCTCGAGAGACACTGCCTACAGCGTCTTTGCACATCGGAGGGTTATTTTGTTCCCGAATATCCCAGCAAAAGCCAGGGCACCAGCTAGTCACACATCGTAACGAGAGCGGCCTCATCCGTCGAGATAACCTGCCGATGTGCGAAGACTGTACAGTCACAAAACCAATAACCCAATTCCTCATAATGCATATTGCTAATTCAACAACATATCCTACATCTACATTGTATACCAACAAGGGAGAGATCAATGATGAATCGCTCTCATTCTACTACAAAAGCATCAGAGACCAAAGGTCGTAATTCCTAAACATCCTCATCGCTGTCCTCTCCCAGCAGCTCGCCTTCATCGTCAGGCTCGACTATAGCATAATCTCCGCGTCCGCGCTGGAAACTACTCCTGCTCGTGTACGGACGAGTGTAGCCCGAGCTACGACCTAATCGTGTAGAGACCGTCCTCCACAAGCTTCCTGCGACCATCGGAATGGCCGCGACAACCGCGACGATGCCCGAGACGAGCATGACGGGGTACTTGATCCACGGGGTGTCGCCGTCAAGGCCACCACCGCCGTAGCCTGAGGCCACGTTGTCGCCCAGTTGAATGCGGCCGAATTTGCCGTCCCAGTTCTTGAAAACCCAATATCCGGCAACTGCTGCCGCGCCGATAGGGATGACGATGGCGAAGAAGAGGCCGGCACCGCTGATGCTGTGCTTCTTCTTGTACAGCTCTTCCTTTCCAGGGCATGGTTTTGTGTTCAGTGTAGAGTCGAGCTCGTCGCCTCCAGTGCATGTGGTCAGAGGAATTCGACGATAGCCGGTGATTTCGTTGTACTCTGTCAAATCGGGGTTCTGTTTGCAGACCGCTACCGGATCAGGCTTTTCGAGCCCTTTGACCAGCTTGCAAGATCCGTCAGGATGCGGCTCGTAGTTGTAGTCGCATTCGAAGTCGTGGCGAGTACAAGTGCAGTTCTTGGCAATGTTGTGAAGGTGTCTCAGCTGGTTGTTGTTGCCGTTGTAGCAGTCTCGGTCGGTCTTCTTGCGGTGATACTCAGACACATGGCCGAATAGACAATTGTCCTCGAACGACGGATGCTTCGGGGACCAGAGGAGGTAGTCGTCGGCATTTGGATCCTTGTCCTTGAGCTCGCATTGTTTGCTGCGCTCCTTCAAGCTGCTGAAGTCCAGGTTGATGGTGGAAATGTCACCGCCAATCTTGCCCCAGAGCAAGAAATTCCGACTAGTATCACTGGGCACTGTCGTAATGTCTTGGACATTCATTTCCTTGCCGAACTTGTGCTCCTTCCAAGTCGCGCCCTCATCAAGGGAATACCGCACGTAGTCGACGGGCTCGTCTTCTTTCACAATGACAATGATAGAGCCCATGTCGCCATACTCCCACATCCAGTTGCCCTTGGCTGCGAAACGCCACGTAAGGCCTCCGTCACTTGTGATGAAGGTGTCGGCGTTCTTCTTAGATCCAAGGTACTCGCCCACGTTACCAGTGCCCATGAGCATGCCGACAGCTGTAGGTGAACTGTAGGTATCCCTAGGATCCTTCCTTTCAGTGTAGCCATGCAGATGCAGCCTGCATTTCTCCGAGTCGCCTGAGCATTCGTACTTGCCCTCGGGTGGGTCCTGCGGCTTTGGTAGAAGATCCCACAGAGCACCATCGTTGTGCGTGATGTAGGTTTTCAGCTTCTTCGACTTGCCTCCATCGACTTCTTTAGTATTAGCAACGCGGTTGACTATTGCCACTCCTTCAATTCCTTGCATCTTCTCAAAGTCAACATAGCCGTCACCATTCCTGTTGACCTCAGATATGGAGAGCACATAGGAGGTACCGTTGCTGTTACTCTTCACGATGCTGCCATACTCTTGATCCGGCTTTGGATTGACTGTCACATGCAAGAAGAGTGAATGAGTACTCGAATCCAGGACAGTGTAGGCCGATTGGTGCGACACGTGGAAGTTGGGCGGGAACTTTGCGCCTGCAAACGTAGTCCCGTCTATACTGGCGTCGACCTCGAGTGTCTCCTTTTCGTTGTTTTTGATTGCGACCACAATGTACTCTGACATCGTGGCAAAGTTGATAACGTCGCGCTTGAGCTCCTCCTTGTGTTCGAACCAGTCAGAACTGCTCAAAAGAGTCAAAGATTTCTCAGGATTCTCTTCGACAAATTGCTCGCAGTAGACCAAGTCGTCCGATTTAGGGCGATCCTCTCTGTAGACGAATTGGCATTTTCGCACAGCTCGCAACAGCGTCGTCCAGTCGTCGCCATGATTCTTGGATATCTCCGCTGCTGTCAAGCATTCATCGCCGTTAGACTTGCATTCTCGCGAACCAGCCCAGATGAGCCAGTCCTTCTGTTTGGGATGGAAGGACAAGACCTCCACTCCGTCTCTGTTTGGCGCCGTCTTTACCTCGAACGAGTGGACGTTGCTCAGACGATCCTTGGAGTAGAAGACCTTTTCGCTTGGTGTGATCATGTAAATCCGGTCATTGTCGTACTGGTGAGGGTACAAGGCAAGAATTTTCTCGTCTTTGAGAATTGGTTCCCAATGCTTGCCGTGATCGCGCGATTTGTAGACCTCGTGACGGTCCGTACGCATGACGACAGTCTCGTCTTCGCCTGCACTGTTGGTCTCCCGCTCGAGGTAGTAGTACTCGATGAACTTTTCACCACTGAATTTGGTGACCTCTGTCGCGATTTCTCCCGTTACGGGAGGCGTTGTTGTGTCTTTGCACTCTCTTTCGACTTCCTTAGCCAAGTCTTCGCCTCCTCTGCAGTCATTTCCAGGAATGAGCCGGTAGCCAGAAGAGCCTTTGAATGTGGTCTTGCCTCCTTCGCAAGCTCCTTCCGGCGGGATGAATGGCCCGTCCTTGACACACTTGCCCTCCTTATCACGTTTGAAGTTGTAGTCACATTCAAAATCCTTCTCAGTGCACTTGCAGGTCTCTCTGTCCTCTTCTGGATCTTCAAAGTTCTTGGAGACCACCAAGCACTTGGCGTCTGCTTTCCTGCGGTGAAAGTATTGGACATGTCCCATGATGCAAGTTGGCTCTCCCTTGTCATCGACTCGTGCAGGCCATTTCTCGAAATCCTTATCCTTGCACTCGCTCTCGTGAAGATCACCAAAATTGAGACCATAGGTAACATGCTTAGTATCCGACCCACTGCCCTTGGTTGCCAGCAACATAAACCTCAGCGAAGTAGAGTCTGGCGTGGTGGTAAGAGCCTTGGGCTTGATCTTGTCCTTCAGCTCCATCTTCTCCCAGTTCTTCCCGTAGTCCAAAGACCACTGAATGACCTTCGTCTCACCATCCTCAATCGCAACAAGTACAGACCCCTGAGCCCCGAACTCGTAGATGTGCGGTTTCGAAAGAGCCTTCTTCCAGGAAAGGCCGGCGTTGCTCGAAACGAAGAGGTCGCCTTCGTCGTAACTTCCCAGCCGTTTGCCTGTGTTTCCGACTCCCATGACAATTCCAGGAGCAGGACTGCTGAAGATGCGGCCGAGGTTCCGTTGCTTGGTGACCGAGTGCAGGTGAAGTTTGTCGTCGCCAGCCTTCATCGATTCCCAAGTCCTTCCATCGTCAAAAGAGATCTGCGAGACGATGTGCTTCTCGGCCGTTCCCTTCTTCTCGACCTCCTCCCGGTTCTCCACTGTATTGACGAGAACGATTCCTTGAATGTTGGAGACCTTTTCAAAATCGACGAAGCCGCGAGAATTGCGATTGGTGTGTTCGATGTTCTTCGTGAAGAAGGTACCATTGCTGTTCGAGGTGAGAAGTACTCCCATGGCCCCGGTGAGTGGCCGTGTAGTCATGACATCCACCTGCATGCTGTAGTTCGTGCTCTCCAGCAATGTGTATGCATCCTCTTCCAGCCTGTGCTCCCCAAACTCTGCGCGATGCCACGTCTTGGTATCATCCGACACGTACATGGCCATCTCCGTGCTCCGCTCGCTCTTAGCTGCAAAGACCATATACTTCTTGACAGCAGCAATGTTGGTCACGCCCTCCACCGTCTGACCACTGCTCATGACCGGCTCGTCTGGCTCCGTGTCGAAATAGTCGTCGGTCACCACGATTCGGTGGTCGGATGAGAAGAAAGAGAATTTGCCTTTAGCTATACAAAGCACTCGGTCCTTGTCGAGCTTTTCGTCCCCAGTTGTGAAGATATCTGTGCTCTTTGCCCAGGCACAAGACATGACCTCGTCGCTCAGGAGCTTGGGATCGGTTTCGAAGCCATCGGTTGTGTAATAGACCACATCTTCACAGAAGAGCGTATGCTTGCACTCCTCGGCGTGAAAGATCATACGCTTAGGATCGGAAGCATGGAAAGCGATGCCCGGTCGATGGAGCGAGGGAATGTCCTTTGACTTGAAGCTCTTCCATGTCTCTCCACGGTCGTGGGTGATCCAATGCTGCTTCTTGCCTCCCAATATAACTGCCGTCTTCTTATCATACGGATGCTTCATCACCTCCATGACCTCCCCTTCCTCCACGTCCTTAATCTTCTTCCATTTGGCGCCGCCATCTTCCGAGCGATACGTAGTCTGGGTTTCGCCGACAGTTGCGAGGACGATGTCGCTGTCTTCGAAGTATACAATGCCGCGCAATGTATCATCGAACTTGGTCTCGTCGACATCGGGCTTGTCCTTCTTGCCAACCACTTGGAGCGACAGCAAGCTGAGGACCAGCCCGAGCACGAGGCGGAGCTGCATTGTGAGGGTGGCTACCGACGGGAGGCGAGTTGAAACATCGGAAAGGCGTCAACGGGATTGTGGTCTGGCAACAGGCCGGGTCGATGGACGAGTTGGTGAACAGAGTAGATGTGAGGCGCAGTTGTAATCTTGAGCTGTCGTGATCAAAGAGTAGATGTTACTGGCGCCTGATACGGCGTCGCGAGTGGTCCGTCATCCACAAAGCTGTCAAAGTCCGGGCGTGGCGCGTGCGCCGAACCCTCCACTGTGCTCGTCGTCATCCGCGGAAACACATGTTCTCACGTGCACGCGATCTTGCCTGTCTCCTTGAATATGCAAGCAATGAGGTTCGACCATCGAATGATCGATATTCAATTTATACTGCAACGCACAAGTAGCACATTGTCTGTTTCGCTAGAAGCGGACGAATCGCCAACCAGCTCGCCCTTGCATCACTAGGCTTTGCTCAAGCTAATGCCCTTTCATCCCTCAAAAGTAGCGACAGAAGCTCTCTACGTGACTAAAGCAGCTCTAGAGATCAAAACGCCATCATCGCCTCTGTCCTCCCATACGCACCAACAGCGCCCTCAGCATCAAATTCCCCTTCGCCTCGCCCAACGGAAACAACTTCTTGCCCTTCTTACTATACTGCCTCAACTCGCCCAACGACTGAAACTTATGAGGAACCCGACCTGCCTGCTTCGCCGCCATGAAGTCGAAGATGTTCACATAGACGCCATTCAGAATCTAGAGGTCCTCCCGTCAGCCAATTCTTCTTTCTCTGCTTTGACAAACCTAGCAGCCTTGCCTTCTTGCACTGCGTGATCGAGCTGCCGACTTGGACGTCGAGGTCTTTGCAGAGTCGCTGCCAGATGGCGAGTTTGGAATCGTCGCGGCCGTAAGAGTCGTTGAAGAAAGTCGCGACGCTGGCGACGAGGAGCGCTTTTTGCTCTTTCTTTGACTGAGGTTGCTGGGACATCGTGGGACTCTTTCCAGAAGTCTGATTTCTAAATGATCAATTAGCAGCCACAGTATGGCCAGAACAAGCGTCACTGACTCTGAGACTCCGAACGTTCTTTTTCAACGACTATCAGGTTTGGTGAATCTCTCTCCTCGATCTGGTCAAGAAGAGTTTGCAACTGAAAGCGCGGGATCAAGCGCGTAGAGCGCGTACAAACGATGGCGTTTGCAGTATTCTCGTTGGTTCCCGGATTGCTGCATTGACCTCCTGCAGGCGCGCAAAGCGTTCGGACAAGACGTGTCGGATATTTTCATGCTCCTGTGCCAACGACGCAGCGTTTCTCCAGCCAATACCAACCTGTTTGGAAAGAAAGAAATGTTGACTTGACGAGCGAATAGCGATTGTTCAGTATTTCCACATTTCCAGGCGTACGAGGTCTTCTGTGCCGCCGAAAACAAGATCGAGGGTATCTGCTCCTACATATTTCCACAGAATCCAAAGAGAAAAAGTTCTTTTGACGAGAGTTACATTTACAGCGCAAGAGCGCCGAGGGCGATGGCACCGAGGAGTCCGGCGGCCTGGGTAGCGCGAGCGGCACCGGCCATACTGGTGCTAGAAGGAGAGCCAGTCGAGACGGCGTCGTTCGAGCCAGAAGATGTCATGGAGGTGACCATTCTGGAGGAGCCGGACTCGGAAGACGCGGACGAGGTCATCATGGAGGAAGTCATGGAGGTCATGGTCTCGGAGGTGACGGTCCTGGAGCCGGAGGAGGAAGCTAAGGAGAAGGTTAGCATTCAACAGCTTTTCAATGCGACTTCTGAATAATAGGGCAACGAACTGGTGTCCATGGTTGGCGAAGCGGTGGAGAGCTTCAAAGAAGTAGTCGGCGCGCCCAGAGTTGCTGAGCTAAGGCTGGGAGAGCCAGTGTTGGAGCTGTCGAGAACAAAGTATGGGGTGAAGTTGGTTTGCGACGGGTCCGAGTCGGAAACGATCTCGACGGTGTAGTCGCTGCCGCGAACGGCACTGCTAGGAACAGACCAGGTGTAGCTGCCCGAGTTGTCGATACCCTCTGCGCAAAGCCAAGATTCGTCAGCTCGTATTCAATAGATAAATTGCTCGTGGCACCACTGACTGGCGATGGTAGTTCCGTCCTTGAGATTGTCGCTGCCTCCACTGCGCAGAATCAGAGAGACAGTGCCATCGGTCGTTGGCATCCACTTCAGCTGGAGGTCTTGTCCCGCGGTGGCAGAGAGGCCGGAGCTCGGGACGTTGAATGGGTTCGGCTTGTTCTGGGCGAAGGCGAGGAGAGGTGCGCTGAGAGCAGCGATGAGCAAGGAGCGTGGGAAGAGCATATTGGCCAGCAATGAATGTCTTTTCGGGATGTCGTATTAGTAGCGGTTTGTGGGAAGGAGTGTGGTTGTAGTTGGTGTGAGGTGAGGTGCGCGATGAAACGAGGTGGAAGTACTCGGGAAGACAGACCTGGGCACGCGACAAAGTTATCTATGATGAACCTGGAGTGATCTTCCGCTACCGGTAATGATAGCTAATGAGAGTGAGGTCATCCCCTGCCAATCTGTATAGACGATAGGAAGGCCGGCACTCACATGGCGCTCGATAGTAGCGCCTGAGCCGTTTCGTAGGAAACCTAATGGCTGAGTGTTTCTTTGACGATAGCCACGAGACCTACCTCTGCGGGACGCTGTGATTCACGGTTCTTTGTGCGCACACATTGCATCGTCATTGCCAAAGTCTCTCGCGAGGGACTTCATGACACAAATGTCCAGCTTCTGGCGATGCGATGCCTGCGAAGCCTGTGGTTGAAGTGGGAGATGAAAGTTCACACGGGTCGGCTCATCTCAGGCGCTCCAATTAGCAGTCGTGCGCGAGCGATCCCTCGCAAGCGACCGAACATGGGCGCCTGCCAAATGGAGAAGTCTGCGGCCGGAGTAGCAGTCGCCGCGGTCGATTGATTCATCATGATTGGGTTGCAAGACCGGTGAATGAAGCAATGCGCTTCGCGGTGTGTTGGATGCGGTGGATGCAGGACAATAATAAGAAGGTTGCAGTATGGATCGAAGGAACGCCAAGCGGAGACGGCAATGGAAGGTTTGCACATCGCATCTTCCGCGGACGACCAGATGAAAGAGGCTTGTCGACTGGCGGTCGTACATGGACCCTTGAGAAGCAGCTTGGCTGTCTCAGTCTGAGGACGTTGAAGAATCCAGGCACCCAGGATCGGCAGCCAGGTGCGGTTGGGGGAAGCGACGAAGAAGAATCATCGCTGGCGCAGCTGACGAGTGTGGCCGTGTTGATGGGACATACCTATTAGTGGTTTGTCAGGTAGAGTTGGTTGTCTGGCGGACATGGATGGCGATCTCGACAACGCTGTGATAGGGCACGTGGAGGAGTTTGCGCAGTTGCGCAGTTGCGCAGTCGAGGCTTGCAGCGGGCCGACCATCTTCACACAGGACTCTACTACTGACAGAACTGGGCGGGCGAGAGAGCGGCTGAGAGTTGCGCGTCCCCTGAAGAATTCAACAAAACGCCCCAGAAAGGCCTAGCGTAGCCTTGCAGTCGCAGCGCTATTGCTGGATTGTTGCTGACTCGGCCTCCATCTGGACGCCCGCTCGCCACTGCGCAGGAGCAATAATAACTATTGATTGCGCGTCGCGTCGGCGCAGCTGCATCTTCATCTGGCGCGGTGGCGGCCAGAATTTCCATCATCGTTGTCGCTGTTGTAGAGGGATTAATGATGATAGAAGAAAATGGTTGTGGCGATGGTTGTGAACATGGGAATGGCAAGTTCGAAGATGAGGGATCCCAGTCAGTCGCCAACGGGTTCCTGCGTGGAGTGGAGCCTGAGGCCGTGAGTGGGCCGGCGAGGGCTTCATTTCCGCAGGTCCATCGCCGCAGCAATCAGCACGCCCGCCGAATCGCGGGGAGCACGCGCTAGTGCACGAGTTGGGGCGCGCTGAGTGGACGGGCAGTGACGGGCAGTGACGGGCTGGCTGCAGGTCGGTCTGGCTGATGTGGTGGTGCAGCGTGCTGCAGGTCTGGCTCGCGCGCGCGCTGGGATCGCCCGTCCAACCGGTCGCTGTGCAGAGTGTGCGGTCACGCTCACGCTGCTTGTCGCCCCTTGCGGCCAGTACAACAACATTCTCTCGCCCTCGTCAACTTTCCTCACTCATCCATCACTCTCACTACCACCAACAACACACACACACACATCACCGCTCACCACAGCATCACCGTCGTCCTCCACCAGACGCGCCATTCGCTCACCACTCGCGCATACTCTGCCGACCTAATATCCACCCTCCAGACACCTCCGCCATAATGCTGTTCAAGTCCATCGTCGTCGGCGCACTCGCCGCCCTCGCTGCCGCCCAGTCGAGCACCCTCACCTTCACCAGTGTGCCAAACACTGTCTCCGCTGGCCAGGCGCAAGCCATCAAGTACACCTCCAGCAACCTGAACGAGCCCGTCACCATCCTCCTGCGCAAGGGCGATGCCAACGACCTCCAGACCGTCGAGACTCTGACCTGTGAGTTCGCCTGCTCTCTCCGCAAACATTGTCAATCTCTTCGCATAGCTGACCAAACATCCAGCTTCCGCCACTGGTGGTACTTACAACTGGACTCCTTCCAGCAGCCTCCAGAATGGCGCCAACTACGCTCTCCAGATCACTCAGGGTGACCAGTCCAACTACTTCGGTCCTTTCACCCTCACCGGCGGCTCTGCCATGGGCTCTTCCAGCTCTGCCTCCATGAGCTCTGCCTCGATGACTTCCATGAGCTCCTCCATGATGACCTCCGCCCCCGTCTACGGATCCGCCACCATGCCATCCATGCGCAACTCGACCTCCGCTGGCGCCGCCACCGGCACTGGCATGATGTCCATGTCCCGCAACGGCACCATGTCCTCTGCCACCCTCTCCAGCAGCAGGGGCGCCGGTGCTTCGTCCACTGGCTCTGGCTCCGGTGCCGGCTCCACTGGTGCTGGCTTCCAGGGTGGCAGCTCCACTGGCTCTTCTCCAGCTTCCTCCACCGGTGGCGCCTCTGGCCTCACCACCGGCAGCAGCGCCGTCGCCCTCGTCTTCGGTGCCGTCGCTGCCGTTCTCTTCGCTTAAGCGACATGTTCTCGTTGAGATGTGTTACGAAAGAGCATTTAGGGCCGGAAATGGAAAAACATCTTTCGAAAGGAGCAACAGCATCCGCGGGCGTTCGTGTAAGGGCTCCCGGTACATAAGGCATGCGATGGAGTTCCGATCTTGTACGGTCGACTTTTAATGATGCCATGTCGATGCGTGCGCAGGTATTACGAAGGATGTCTTTTTAAAAGTAAACCCTAATCAGCGTTCGATTCTGTCCATAATTCAATCGTTCAGAACAATCTTCGTCCCGCCTCTTCAGATCCAGATCCGTTCAGAATCAAGGTAGGTTGCAGGGTTCCTCCGCTGTCGGTTATGGGAAGCATGATGAGACCACTCTCTCGATGGCCGTCCACTGTCCAGAGTATCCAGAGTATTCCGAGTATCCAGAGTATCCAGAGCAACCAAACGATCCAAAGAGACTGTCGTGTCCGTCGTCAGCAGCGCAGATCCCCCTATCCACAGAGAGTCAAAGCTAACGAACCAGAGTACAAGAACGAAAGAAAAGCGAAATACAGGACGTGAAGTCCATCTTAACTACCTCCGTACCTCCAACATGACACAACAGCAGTCGCAGCCTGCGACTTGACGCAGCCGTGACAGGTGAAGGACTGGGGAGCATTGCGCGGCAATCGCTACGCACGAGCTCCAGGTATCCACAACAGCAGCTGCTGCCAGCGTCTGAGACCTCCCGATCCGAAACACGACGACGACCAACCATTAGATACGACTGGGTCATGCAGACGCAGGCGCAGGCTGGAGTGCATTGCATGTCGTATCGGCAGGTAAGGTAGGTAAGTGCCGAACCACCCCGAAAAAGAGCTGTCGTGGAAGTGGAAGGGAAGGAACCAGGCGCAAGCAAGCAAGGAAGGAGCACCTCACCCGAACGCTCCACGTACGATGAGACTGGCTATGACGAAAATCTTGAAATTTCAAGTCGCAGTAGAAGAATGAATAAGAGAGACAAGAAAAGACGCAAGACCCCGAGCGATTGAGGAAGTAAAGTATCTTCCATTTCCATTTCCATTTCCATTTCCATTTGCCATTTGCCATTTGCCATTTCCATATCCATTTCCCTCCCATTTTCCTTTCCAGGCTCTCCCTTCAGTATCAGACACCTATAACGCACCGCCACCAGCAGAACCTCCCCTTCCGTTCTGTCTCCCTCGCGGCAAAGGCGATTCAGAATGCAAGTCGGTGGCGCACTGTCCCATCTCAAACTCCTGGCGCTCTGTTCAACTTCTCACGCAGCTTTCTGCCTGTACGGATTTCGTCTCCTCCCTTTTCAGACGCCGCGGGCCCTCAAAGGCCGATGTCAGACAACCGGTCAATGGACAAATGAGGAGACGATAATAGAACCAGGTGCGTCCGCCGTGGCAGAGCCCTCAAAAGCAAACAACAAACAATACTGCAACGCAAGACCATGCGTGAAAGAACGCCTCAATGCTCCGCTGTCTGTGTGAAGAATGCAACCAGAGAAGACAGTAACAAAACCACGCCTTGTCGAAGACCACCACTCCTACCCAAGGTCGTCCTGAATGTGGCGTGATGATAATGATGATGATGCTGAAGTGTAGTGAAAACAGGGCAAGGTCGAAAACATTAGATCCATTTGCTGGCTATGCCACAAGTTGCTTTGGTCGCATGCTGCCTCGATTTGGGCTGCCATGCGATTCCGTACTCGCGCTCGGGTTCACGTACGGTAGTGTCGGTGGTGTCATGGCATCGTTTGCAACGTGCCGCACAGAGCTCTCTTGCCGCCATGCTGTCTGCTGGTGCGGGTCGGTATCGACACGCGTGACAGCGGCCGATGCTGGTGGTGATGTCGTGCCGTTGTTCGCCGTTACTGTGCCTTGGTTGCTGTTGACAGTGGGCGCCTTGGCCCGGTCACCGTACCGCTTCAAGATCTCCTTGGTCGTGATGTCGGCACTGTTGCTGAAGAGCGACGAGTCGTTGAGAATCATTGCGAGGTCCTCGGGAACCTGTATTCATGTTAGATGCGACCTCTCAAGTATGCAAGGAGGTTCAACTTACTTCGCACATGCTCTCATTGCACTCGATCAGGCTGTGAACCGCCTCAATGGCCAGAAAGCTGTCATCCACCGGAACGTGCTCCTTTCCGCGATGCAAAATGTTGGGCGTAATGACAGTCGCCAGATTATGAATGTCCATCTTGCTCCCGCTCTCCTCATCGACATGACTGAAGCTGGAAACCCAGTTCATGAAGGTGAACAGCACTTCCATGGTATCTCGATGAGGCTTGGGTAGCAGACAGCAAGTCAGATGCAGCACTCGCCGTCTTCGCTCGCTGTCATCAATCTTCTGTGATGTGATCCAGAGGTTGTGCAGCTTGTGCGTCAACAGTGGATCCGGCAACTCGCGCAAGAACTTCCTCAGCAGTGCTGCCACCTGCACAGGGTTCTCTCGAGTCAGATCGACCTCCACTGCACCTTTGTTGTCAATCTCTTCTTTGACATCATTCAGTCGCTTGATGTTGCCGTTCTTTCGGAAGACACCTTCAACCGACATGTCCATCGTCCTCATAGCGCTCACACACTCTTGAACCACTGACGGGATCTTCAAAGAACCGGGACCAACGCCATCCGTGCTCTCTTCATAATCGCGTTCGACAAGTTGCTCCAAGGGGACACCAAAAATGGCTGTCTTTGGCCTCTTTTCCTTCTTCTCCTTGCCTCCCTGGAAGGCTTTTCCAAACTTGCTCCAGAAGGTCGGCCGCTTCGTCTCAATGAGATCAAGCAGCTCCTCTTGGTTGAAATGGCCTTCGAGAAGCGGCTCCATGTAGAGAACAGCGATATGCCTGACAATGAAGTATTCCAATGCTGTGAGCTCGGAGAAATACTTCTTCGTGCCAGGAGGCCTCGTCTCCGGCTTGTCGATGCCTTCGCCTGAGAAGTCTCGAGTGTGGCCGTTGATCAATCTGGGCTTCGGCTCCTGAGGAATCATAGGTTGTCTGGCGTACTTCGACGCGTTTGGTCGTTGCTCTCTGGTCTGCTGCGCCTGGACTATTCTGGGGATGTCGTCCAAAGTCATGGCATCATGCCCACCGAATGCCAGTTGGTTGACGGATTCACCAGTCGCGTTCTGGTCCTCCACTATCTGGAATGTGCCAGTTCGTCTCCGTTTGTCGCCATCTGCAGAGCCGGGTCGCATGCCTTCAGGTCCGTCGATGATTCTAGACGTTCGGGCCTTTCGAGTCGCATTAGATAGGTGCTTATCCATTCTAGTGCTTCTCAATCGCCGGATATCGCCCATGGTGTCTTCGTAGCTGGGCTCGCCTTGACCTCTTTGAGATCCAGACCTTCCAGCGTACGACCGAGATCTGGTGTTCGAGCGCAGTAGACCCGGTTGTTCGGGTCCTGTTGAGGGAGTGTGGCCTTCTCGCGAGTCGTATCCGCTCAAGTTAGGGTCATCGCTGGTATGCGGAAGCGCTCCACTCGTCCTAAGAGTAGCCAGCAGCCGGGCATGCGCCACACGCAAGAGGTGCACGTATTGCTGGAGTCTGGAAACCGGAGTGAATCCCCCAAGCCTGGTATCGGATGGAGCGTGGACATCACACAACACTCGCTGCGTGGTCTCGCTCCATCTTGCGTCGCCTGCATCGTCGCTGAAGTCCTTACCACATTTGGCGCAGATCAGGCATTGGGTGTGGAGCACTCTGTTGTCGCGGCGGAAGCACTTATCCTCGACTGCCTTAGAACAGACAAGACAGGTGTCTGCACTCTTGTCGACGTACATTTCGGCATCTGCCTTGGAGTCGCGCTGGCTCTCAGACTCAAGCCGATCGTCCAGCTTACCGATGTCTTCGAGAAAGCTCTCCAGCCCCTCCGCGCTCGAAGTCTCTCGTTCCAGCTTCAATGCGCCTGATAGGCAGATCCGGATCATCAACTTGAGGTAATGTGCCAGTCCAGTGACTAGAGAGAGTAATTCCTGCGTTACGCCCAACCGTCGGACTCCATTGTCTTGATTCTCAGCGAGCAATTGAAAGAATGCAACGACCTTCTTGCAAAGCAGCTTGGCCTCTCTTCCGTAGCTCAGTCCTGGATGTACAATGGCCTCGAAAGTTCGGACGCCCTTTTCATCGCGCTTGTTGTTGGGTCTCACTTGCAACCTGTGATCGAGATCGTCCGCAGCTCCAAAGAGGAGATCTACGTGGATGATGAACTTCTTCGCGGCAACCACGCCGTCCATGTAGGCGCCGTTACTCACGTGCAGTAACATATCTGAGATGCAGGTGGCAGAGCGCTCTTCGAATGTTGACAGAGTGTGCCATATCCAGTGCACCTTGTATTCCACCGCTTCCTCTTCATTTCGGACCACTCTTCGTTGCTCTTCGCTAGCGTCTCCCTCGCTGGCTTCTTGTTCTCGTCTCTGTCGTTCCCATTCGACCTCCTCCTCAGAGCCTTTCGGCGGAGGCGCATGTAGCCGAACATTCCAGTATTTATGAATCATGTAGCACTCTGGATGCCAATGCTGATTCACGCCATTCCGGAAGATCTCCACGAACTGCTTTAAAATGGCGGTCTGGCATCCATTGCACTTTTGCGCGAACTTGGTTGAATAGTGATAATGGCAGTACACGCTACCTTCGTGCTCGTAGTACGAGTCCTGGGCGCCGAAGACGGTCGGGCAAACGGAGCACGTGAAGTGTTCGATGTGGTATTTGCGGTCCAGAGCAGTGATGTACGATCCACGCAACGCTCCTCCACACGCATAACATAGCAGATCCAGTCGTCGGAAGTAGTCTGTCTCGCACAGCGGGTACTGGTTCGGCGGTTGTTCTGGTACCGGGAAGAACTTGGAGGCCACAATCTTTCCGCAATCCTGTCGCATTGTCAGCATCACCGCGCGGCGCACCCGCAAGTACGTATACTTACATGACACGTAAAGCATTCCAGGTGGTATGTGTCTCCTAGCGCTCGCACGAACTGGCCCGTGAGGTGTTTTCCACATTTCCCACAGACCCTCTGTTGGCCGCTCGGTCGTCTGCCATTCGACTTGGACCTCTTCTCGCTCCCACGTTCGTTGCCAGCTTCGACAGACGGTCGCGATCGGTCGTGCGAAATCCGAGAGCGGTCTTGCGGTGAGTGGGATTGAGACAAGGCAGCTTCGCTGTTGTCGTGTGGCCTCAGGGATAGGTTCGACTGGCCATTCGCGACCGACGAGGGGTTCGGAGAGAAGGTAGAATGGTCATCGTCGTGCGATGTCTGCCTGGCCGCGCCGGGCGGTCTGTCGTCCGTCGGCAGGGCCATGCCAGGGCTCCGCTGGGCGGGAGTGGCTCGCGATGTGCGTTGCGCGCAATGCCGTTGTCGCGCGAATGTTGGTGAAGATGGGTGCGGTCAAGGTGCGACGCAGGTGCACTGAGTGGCAGCGGCGGCGGCGGGATGAACGAGAGTGGTGCCGGGGTGGGTGATGCTGGGTTGTAGGGGTGATCGCGTGGTGCGGTGCTTGGTCGAGTGCCGCGGCGGAGGCGGAGGAGGTGAAGCAAGCAAGCAGCCAGCCAGCCAGCGAGCGAGCGAGATGCGGTGGCGTGTCGACGGCGGCGATGCAGCCTGGGGGCGGTGGGTGTGTCGGTGGTGAATAGAGGATCGGATGTGGTTGTGAGCAGGATGGCGGCGGCGGTGGTGGAGGATAGGTTAGGTTGGTTGCTGCAGGCCGGAGGAGTGAGGACAAGACTGAGGTGCTGCACTGGTGTTGGCAGGCGTCGTGAGATGGGACGGGATGGATGATGCAGACCCTTTCCACCATTCCCTTCCCGATCGCCCTCCCCAGCCCAGCAACACAGCACAGCACAGCACAGCACAGCACACCACAGCACAGCACAGCACACAGCACAGCGCGCGGTTCTTGGACGAGGGCCTGAAACAGCCAAAGACCGACAGCGAACTGCACCCCCAGCACGTCCCGAGGAGACGACCAAGAATAGTCCTGCCGTCTGTGGACAACGCAATCACAGCCTGTCACTGTTGTCCTGTCACCCTACCTCCACTATGCTGTTGATTGACAACAATGTCGCTGCCACACCCTTCTCATAACACACTCTTCCTCTGGTGGGTATTATTGTTCGCGGTACAGTCGATGCGGCTACGCTCTCCGCCTGCGCGCGATCGATGCGCCGCCTCTCGTCACGGTGGATTCTATGAGCTGTCGCGACAGGCAAGATGTATTATTGGGATACTTGCGCCTCACAGCCAAGCACCGACAGCAATTCGGCGCCTGGCAACACGTATACCGACGGCTACGAGTCCGCGCACGTCTCCGCTCTGCCCGTCTACTATTTTCCTGTCATTGATCCTCGGTTTACTGCTCACGATGCCAACGCTCGCAATCATGGCCTTCTCCTCTGCCACAACAGGCTAGAGCTAGCAAGTTCCGCAGCCGCTCATCAATTACTCCACCTTCAATTTGCGCTTTCCGCTTGAATTGATCATGATCACTACTACTGTAAGCGCGCTCTGCTCGTGACTCCGTGTCGCGTTCATCTATGTGATTCAACTCGTGCCGCACATGCCCATATATCGTCTGCCTGGCCAACCGGAGAGTTTGCCTTTGCTTGCTGGCAGGTTTGCGTGTCTCTTGAGTCGCTCGAGCCCAATCAAGTGCCGCCGAAATCCTGCATTCGGCTCCATGGAACTTTCATAAGCCTTTGATGGGGGAGTCAGATTGAGGCCCGATCCGGCTGGCTCTGACTCGCCGCGCTAGCAGTGAACCTCGCGTTGTCACAAGCCGACAACTTCACAAGGTCGTCCACACTTGACCACTACCGGCACGCGACCACCACCGACACATCAATAACCATGGCCGGCCCTCAAACCCAACAAAACCGCTCCACCGTGCCGCTGCCAACCTCCCGCCGCCGTCCACCACCTCTCGGCGATGAAGAGGCCACGACCCGCCTACGCCTGGGCGACATGGCCGGCGAGCAAGCCCTCTCCCCAGCCGAAGTGACGCTCATGCTGGATCAGCTCGAGAAAGCCAACCGTCGCCCAAACCACACCGAAATCTACTTCAAGACGCGCGACTACTGCCGACACTTTGCGCGCTTCAAGGACGACAACAGCATCCGTCAGGTCAACCACATCAGCACCGAGCTGACGGAGCGCGAGCTGGGTATCACGCAGTTTGAGAGGGCACAGTTGGGTGAGTGAAGGCATACCGAGCGGGATCAAAGGTCACAGGGCACTAACCCCCACCTCTTCGCAGCAACCCTCTGCTGCGACACAGCCGAAGAAGCCAAAACCCTCATCCCCTCCCTCGAAGGCAAGATCACCGACGACGAGCTCGAAACCGTCCTGGCCGACATCTCCAAGCTCCGAGACTTCTCTTAGTCTTATCTATCCTCGCGAAATCCACCTAAGACCCGGTCAGCAGGAAGACTCCGACGACATTCGCGACCTGAAGCAGCTGTACGAGCACGAGCAAGAGGCAAGCTACTTCGACGGCCTTTGCAGCTTTATCGCCTCTCGCACCTGCAGTCCAGAGAACGCCGCAGCCAAAACAAGCAATCTCCACCGACCATCACGCCTTCATGGTACAGCAGGGACCGGCGCTCAACATGGCTGACTGGAGCGACGTCCTTTATCGAAGGATTCACTTCCTATGAGATCCTGATGCCAACGAATCCGCGTGAGCATGCAGAAGAGGAAAGACAGTGAAATTGCTACATTAGCGAGGCGTTGGTTGGCACATTTGTCAAAAAAGGACAGCATGTCCCGTTGGAAGGAAGCACTTGGCTTCACGAAAAATTACGATACCCAAAATCCAAAGATCAATCATCAAAATGACTTATATCAGAGCAAAGATCTCATGCATAATGTGATCGATGATGATATTGTGTTATTACAGACAGCGGCCTCCACAAACCCCGATCCGCAATTTTGTGCTGCTGGCGATTCGATTCCGACTATTTTGTCTTCTCCTTTTCAATCTCGTCTCCATGTGATGATGTTACAAGCCAGCCAAAAGGAAACCGCAAACACAACAAAACCTTTTCCCCTGGGTCTGTTGTATTCATGAGACGCCTCCCCTCAGAAACCGCAACATCAGAAGAAAGAGAAGCGATAGGCTATGTTTTCAATCTCATCAGGGGCAAGCCAAAAGTTACATCCACAGCAGAAAGAAAGTCCCTGTCGGATCATAGTTGAATCCTCCCATCGATCCATCCTTGATAAAACTCCCGCCAACGCCTTGCTCGAAACAATAGAAATTGATACTGTGCGTGACTCGGTCGTGAAAACTGATAAAAGAACAAAGAACAAAAGAAAATCGTGTTGCGCTCGCGAGGTCGTTGCTTGCAAGCTGGCAAAAGCGCCCAGCGCATGCGCTTGGTGTTCAGTCCTGGCGAGACTTCGGCCTTGGAGTTGGGTCCGAGTCTGGCTCGGTTGTGTGCGGCGGTTTTGGCGTGGCAGCGTCCATGTCGATGACCTCTGTATGATGGCCAGGCTCTTTTGGAAAGATCTCAGGAGGCGTCAGCTTTCCGGCCTCAGCTTCTTCTCCGGCAGGATCCTCTGCGATAGCATGCTCTACGTCCATCGAGCCAGCAGTCGGACTGATTGGCAACTTCGGAGACGCAACATCTTCGCTTGAGATGACACTGCCTTGGCTGTTTGTCCGCATCATCTCAATGCCCAGCTTTGAGCTGCGTTTGACATGACGCTTAGGAGACCGCTGCCGGACCTGGATATGGCCGAGTTCCTCGTCTTCATCATCGCCGCTTTCTGCTGCAGACTCGTGGCGTACCTTCTCCAGCGATCGACGCTTGGCCTGTATTGCTTCATTGGAGGGCTGCTTTCGCGGACCGCGTGGCTCTGGTGTACCCAGAGCAGCTGGTGCCGAGGCATGCTCCGGCAAGTGAGGTACTGGAGGTCCCACAATGCCTGCACGCTTGCTCGTCGGAGCTTCGCCCTTTACCGGACTGGTGATGCCGAGACCCCCAAACTGTCGTTCCAAATCAGACTGCGATTGCTCAGACCACTCGTTTGTGGCTTGACGGCTGATGATGACCGGAATGCTCTCATAGTGAGTGTCGGATTCTCCCACAGAACTGATTGACGGCTCTCTGCTCCCGTTGTTGCCCCAGCTACTTCCTTGACTGCGAGTAAGACTCATTGCTCCCATGGACGATGTGGTGGTTGGGCTATCGTCTGTTGGCATCGAGTCTTGACGCGAAGCTGGCGCCTGTGGTATTGCCTGCGGAGGTGTAGGAGTAGGTTTCCACCCCTCAGGCGGCGTCCTCCATTGGCACAAACGACCCATGACTTCCTCAAGCTTCTCCTTTGTCGGCGGCTTCTCCACGAGAGCATCGAAATGATGAGGAGCTTGCAATTCTTTGAGGTATCCGGTGACAGCAACGATAGGCGTGTGAGAGTTGGCATTCTTCGTGTCCCGGATCATTCTCGCCACATCTGCGCCGTTCACGTGTGGCAGTTTGTACTCCATCATGATGATATCGAACTTCACTTCACTCATGGCGTAGCGCATCGCCTCTGATCCATTAGTCACGGCAATGGTACGACATCGCAACTTTTCCAGTAAACGCTCCATGACCAATCGAGAGACCGGATGGTCCTCGCACACGAGTACGTCCAGTGTACGGAACGAGGGACCGTCTGCGAGACTGATTGAGCTCAACCTACGTGAGCTCTGCCGCCGGCGCTGCACTCGCAGAAGGGCCTGATGTCTAGTCTCCTCAGTATCTGAAGATGAAGGCGAAACATCAAAGATGCCGCTGCGTCTCTTGTGGTGATGGCCCGGGAGAATGTCAGGTACAAGATCACCATCCTGGTCTTGTGAACTCCCTGAAGCGATTGTCTGCGATCTTTGTCGTGGCGACGAGATGCTTGATTGCCTGTGGACGGAAGGATTCCGCTCATGTCGCATGGGAAGTGATACTGATCCAGGCTTGCTGGACTTGACCGGTGATGGAGCATTGGCGTTCGCTTTGAAGGTGACCGGATGTCTCGAAGGCTCAAAGAAGTTGCCAGGCTGGAGCGAGTTGCTATTCTGGGCCGACAGGCTAGAGGAGCCGCTGGATTGCTTGCGTCTTTCTTGACCTTGACCCGCGCTAAAGGACACCAGAAGAGGAGACGACGGCTGAGATCCTCGACTGGGAGAAGAATTCGCCTGACTGAGAAGTGATGGCGACTGCGGCCGATTGTTGCCTTTATTGGAAGATAGCGTCCGCTTGAGAGGACCTGGAATAACCGGACTTGACTCCAGTGATGGAGCGGGAGATGGCGAGACCACCGCTGAGGAAGACCCAGAGCCGTTGTGACCAGCTGCAGTCTTGGCTTGAGCTTGCATAGCATCTGCGCGTAGCTTCTGAATGACGTCCTTGTTGGCCTTCTCCAATACAGGCAAGTTCTTGAACTGGAAGTTGCCAAAGTCGTCAGCAGCGACTGGCTCGCTGAGCCTTCTTGATCGGCCGTCGCGAACGTGCGGGGGGATGTGCAGTGGCATGAGGTTACGCTTGACCGAATTGACCTGGCTCCTAACCCGAGACAAGGCGTCGTGCGGCCTGTCAGGATAATCTGCGCCAGGAGTTTGGGCTGGCGATGTAGACTGGTCCTCGAATTCCGCGGCGAAGTTCTGCATGGTTGCGCCTCTGGAGTCGAAATACTCAGTGTCTTCAGGATTCTCACTAGCAGGAATGAAGGATGCTTCGTCTTCCCGAAGTGTCTCCCAGTTGATCTCTGCGAACCACGGATGAGCCTTGATCTCGTCTCCTCCGCTTTCGTATTTGCCATCTTTGTTGGAACCCAGTCTCTCTGTAGGATCCAGACATATGAGCTTATTTATGAGATCTTTGGCGTCTTCTGATACCGCATCCTCCTCATCTTCCTCAGGCCAATGAATGTTGCGAGAGAGTATGTTCTGAAACACCTCCTCGGGAGTATCTGCATTGAATGGCGGACGTCCATACAAACATTCGAACAGAATACAGCCCAGAGACCACCAATCGCTCATTTCATCTTGTCCAGCTCCATTGATCGTCTCAGGAGCAAGGTAGTCGGGAGTCCCAACAAAGCGTCGATTGCTATCCTCCGGGTCGAACAAGGCCATCATAGGCGGTGGCATCGCAGATGGCTGCTGCGGAGGTGTTTCTGTCCTCGGGGCACTGGAATTGCTTGCCACTGGTTGAAGAGCGTACGGGTCAGGCGAGTCATCATTTCCTCCCTCGCTCGCAGTTTCCTCCTCAATAGGCGTCCGACCATCGGCCACTGAGAACCTGCGAAACATTGCGGAGAGAGCATCACTATCTCCACTGTCGCTGCGGTGACCTGATGTTCGGCGCGATGGCTCTCGCGATGGCTCGCGGTTGAGACTGAAATACGATGGTTGATTAAACTCGCTGTTCAAGGGCGCAGGTGTGAGCGCTGGGGTCTGTGCAGGAGAGTGATGGTGACCCTGGTAGTCGAAAGACGTAGATCGTGACGATGCCACAGAGGGTGCGCGCCGAAAGGGCCCTGCCTTGAGCAAGTCAGGAGGAGCCTCGCCAGGCTTCGCGTTGATAGCACGTTTCTGTCGCCCGATGAGACCCATGCGTGACAGTCCAAAATCTGTCAGCTTCAAATGACCTTTTGCGTCAATCAGCAGATTATCCGGCTTCAAGTCACGGTGGACAATCTGTCTACTGTGAAGATGCTGGACGCAAAGCACCACTTCGCCAATGTATTTCTTAGTCCAATCTTCAGGCAAGGCACCCAGAACTTTGATCAGAGAAGCACAGTCTCCGCCGTTCAAGTACTCCATCACCAGGTAGAGGTAATCCTTGCTCGAAAACGTCCAGTAAAGCTTGGCGACGAAATCGCTCTCACCCTGCCACATCATGATCGCGCGTTCCGCTTTCACGTTGGTGACCTGATTCTTCGCAACCATGTCTGCCTTCTTGAGCACCTTGATGGCGTAGTAATCACCAGTCGACTTCTTCTTCGACAGATAGACACTACCGAATGCACCCTTGCTGATCGGCTTGATGATCTCGAAGTCTTTGATGGAGGTCTGGATGGCGCGTGGTTGCGGATTGCTAATTACCGCGCTGAGTCGAGGAGAAGCAGGCCGACCCATTGCTTCAGACAAGGTTGCTGAGGACTGTCTTCGATGGTGATGATGGCGTTGATTCTGCGCTCGAATCAAGGGCGAGCTGAACTCGCTCTGCGTCAGGATCGGAGATGTAATCGGTGATGGATTGCTGTCAGTGCCGCTCGGTAGCCTTGGCTTTGCCATGCGTAGCGGAGAAGATGGCGGGGGAGGCCCTCGTCCAGGTGACTGGTGCCGGCCAGCGGCAGTCAAACTCGGAAGGATCAGGGACTGGCGTTTTCTATCTCTGGAACGAGTGCTCGCGACACGACTGAGGCTGAGCTCCGCACCAGGCGAATCAGCACGACGCTGGCTACCACTGGCGATTGAAGACCTCATACTGCTGTCGCTTTCTGCTCCGGCGTCGCTCTCTAGCGCAATGGACCCACGTTTTGGGAATGGGAAGGTCTCAGACTGTGTACCATAGGACTTCGGCGTGGTTGCTCCACGGGGGCTGCTCGCTCTTGAGGACCCGGCTGAAGACGCGCGGCGCTGAAGGGAGGGGTCAGAGGCATTGCGCAGGGCCATTGCCATGGCCGATGGACTGCCAGTATTTCTGAAGGAGTTGACATTGAACATGTCTTCGCCTATCGGGTGGTCATCGTCGTTCCGCTGCTCATTCTGGGCTTCAAATTCCGAGTCGACTTGCTGCTCTGGTCCGCTGTTCTCGTAGTCACCGGATTCTTCTCCCGAGCTGGAGTCGCTTAGCTCACCAGCTGCAATGCGTGCAGCTTTTTGTATCGCTGCCTCAATGCATTCTTGCACAAGAATGTCATATTCGATTCTGATACGCTCCGAGTATTCCAAGATGCGGCGATGCCGAAAGATAGCTTCAATCTTGGTCTTTGCCATCTGTGAAGTCTCATCGCAGAGAAGTGACAAGCCTTGCTCATTTTCAAGTGATCCAGCACTTGGCGACTGCCATTGCAGCACTTGTTGGATACGACCCTCGGACTGAGGTGACTGCGTTCTAAGCTCGCCTGGTGCGTAACCCTTGGTTTCTTTGATTGATGGGGTGCTTATCTCCATCGCAGTATCGCACAAGTCGAGGACAAGCTCCACAATACGGGCCAGTGGACGCCTGACCGCAAATGATCGGGCTCTTTGATGACCAAGCCCGCTCGATGAAGAGTCGCGGGATCGAGATGTATGCGGCACGGGGGACGCACGGCCTGACGAGGGACCCGAGGAAGGAGTCGAGTTGGGGCCAATGGGTAATCCTTTGTATTCAGCCTTGGGAAGCGGACCAGGCGAGCTCGCATCCTGAGCAGATGGCTTGGTGACGTGTGCTTGGGCTTCAAGCGCATCGAGCACCTTGACTAGTGCAGACCGCTGTTCGTTGAGGGATTCCTGCGCCATCTGCACTTCCATCTCCGCACGATGCTCTTGCGAACACAATTCGGTGTGCTTCTCGAACCACCAGGGGGTGATCTGACGCTCGCAGATGCGGCAAAGCACCGGGAGTGGAGGGGCATGGTTTGCAGGATCATGGGTGCCAGCGTCTGCCAGAAGAGTAAGATAGTTGGCCAACATCTCAGCGCCGATCCCGAGAGAACCGACAAGAACTTGCGGCAAATCAATGGTGACCTCACGAGAGACGGCAGGCTTCACCATCCACATAGTATGGCTCTCCTCCCCGCTCGTCCGGTCGTAGACCATGATGCCTTGTGCCTCCAAATCCATAGTCTGATCTTGATCTTGAGCAACAGATTGATCCTCGCTCGCATCACCCTCTTTCTTTTGTTCTTCTGCTGCCCCAAAGGCAGGTTTTGACTCCACTGGTGTCTTGTCGTCGCCGGAAAACGCATCCTCGGTCTGGGGTTGGGCCGGAACTCTGACTCTGAAGCGCACAAAGTGGCTTTTGGAGTCATCCTTGCGCATGGCCTCCACAGTCTCGGCGAATACATTTCCATTGTCGACCAGAAGGTCAGCAATCGGCTTCTCAAGAATCTCGTTCGCATGCGTCCCCGTGAGATCTTCCCAAGACGGGCTGACCCAGCGTACGTTCCCGTCCAAGGCCAGCTCGAGAATCGCATTTAATGACTGTTCCGCGGCCTTTTTCAGATCTTCGCGCTCCTCGCGGATATCCATACTGATTGTCCGTAGCATCTTCCCTTTGTCCGTATCCTCGCTGCGCAAGGCCGTCACTGCTGGAGGCGCCAGCGTTGCCTGCGGCGCCCCTTCGTTGGCCATTGCAGCGATTAGTTCGTGTTCTCCTTATCCAGTCCGTTCGGTGGGATTGGTATGCCCGCGGCACCCCAAGAATGGCGGCTATGCCCGGTGAGATCGCTTGCCCATCGTGACTGCAGATCAAGACGGGCAGGCGGAAGATCTAGGAGCGCTCAGCGAGGCGGCGAGGACGATCGCTGAGGATTGACGTTCGGTGGAGGAATGGAAACGAGCGAGCGAGCGAGCGACGCGGCGGTAGGCCACACACGGACTCGTGCAGGTCAGCTTTCACTGGGTCGGGGTGCGGTCATGCGCGTGCGGCAACGACGCTGATCCAGGAACGGCGGAGGGGAAGAAGGCGGCGGCGGTGGTGTTCCACGCCGGAGGAGCAGGCGGCGCAGGCGAGAGAGGGTGAGGGTGAGGTTGGTGTGGTGGTGACGATGCGGTCGGGTCGGTCAGAGAGGTGGACAGCAATTGGCCTTAGTCACGGCGCTAGTCCTTCGCGTCGAGCGGGGCGCTTGTATTGGATTCTAAGGTAGGGACGGGACTCTGCCGCGTAGAGGGCCGGAAGGGTGAAGGGTGAGGTAGCTGTGTAGGGTGGAGGTACGTCTGGTGTGTACCTCGTACGCTACATGTACTCAGCTACGGCTACATATAGCAGCTGCAGCTCGATATTTTGTACTGTGTGTCGACACGGCCACGGCAAGCGATTGAGGAGACCAGCATGTGCTCCCCGGCCAAAAGTCTAGATAACGATTGCCCGCTCCAAGCTCCAGCTGCAGTCTGCTATTTGTGCCTCCGTCCTGTCTATGTCTACCTTATGCCCGTGCCCGTGCTGCGCTCCGACAAAAAAGAACAGCCATCTGACCGCAGGTAACCAAACGCGACAACCTCGACAACGCCTCTTTCGTCGTCAAGCAGCTGCTGGCCGCCTTAGTGACTCACTGTGGTCTGTGTTGCGGGCGGCGACAACAACATGTGAAGAGCGTGAGACCTCCTCGGTGGGCCCAGTCCACGCATCTCGGACCCTTCGCTGGCCCGCCGCTGCGTTCTGGGTTGGACACTCGTGTTTCATCGCCCAGAACAGAGCTGCTGCTGGCATGCCTGACGTGCAGGCCACAAGCTGTCTGCCAAAGCTTCCCACTGGCCACACGTTGCACTTGCTCGACAACCCAGCAACCGGCTCTGCACGGCAACGATGCCGTAGTTCTCGCGACTGGCAGCCATTGAGGCAAATATCTCTGCACGAAGGCCCTTCTCGGGCAAGCTCACCAGCTGGTCCGCAGGTGGAATCCTCTACGTCTTCGGTTGGTTCCTGACTAGCGTAGCGGATGTCACATGCCCAATCACTGGACCGGCCGAGAAGGACTCTAGCCAGCGGAATGGGTCCTGCGAATTATCAGGCCATCACGAAAACATGACGGCGACCGAAGCGTTGGTAAACCCGGCTGGACTCGGAAAATCCAATCTTCCCGCTGAATCTTCTCGAGTCTCTTACTCTTTGAATGCCCTCCTGAGCTCCGCCGTCGATGGTTTTGTTCAAAGCGTCAAATACTCAGACAGTCTCTCGGAATCAAGTAAGCGAAGAGTAGACATCGTGGCACCGCAGTTAATGTCAGACTAAGCAGAGGACTCAAAGCATTGCCGAGTTTCGAGCTCACGCAGAGTCAACCATGCGGAATGGTTTTCATGCTGACAAGGATTGATATTTCAAAGGGCAGGCACAAACTTGCTTTCGATGGTCCCAAAAGTCGTTTGCAGAGCTACGCCACCGGATATGGCTTTCAAGAAATTGCTACAGAGGGTGTTCAATGTTCAACACGTCGCGCCAACGCCATTCACACGGTGAATTGGCTCCCTTCAACGCCGCATCCACCCAAGATCAGTTACGTAGACTGAGAGCATACGACGTCCTTTCACATGGCATTCCACCCGCCCGCGCCTGGCAATCCATACTTTGTCCTCATCTCTAGACCAAGCTTCTCGTACTCCTCCTTCCGCTTCTGCTTCTCAATTGCCTTGGCTTTTTCCTTTTCGAGATCGGTCTCACTGCTGGCCAACTTTTCTCCACCAGAGACTTTCGCGCGGGCTCTATCCACGATCTTGCCGAATGCAGATCTTTGTTCCCCTACCAGGGTGCTGGAGTTCGACACAGTAGAAGCACTGCTCGTTCGGACAGAAGACGCCGAAGACATTGTTGGGTGGTAGTAGATAGTGCAGTGCTATCGTGTGTTCAGATTGTGGGGAGCTGGACTCAATCAGTCAATGTGGAAATGTGAACGCCGCCGGCGAGAGTACTGACGACTTAGGTGAAGTCTTCCAAGCAGTCGGCAATGTGTTCTTACTTCTGAAGATTGAGTGAGGCTTGTGCGTTGATGTCTCAGCAAGATGAAGGGGAATGGCGAGGTTCGTGTAGTGTTTGTTGTCTCTGTGTTTTTGAAGGTTGATGTGATACTACGCAGGAATACGGACCATATTCACTGCTTATATATTCACCTAGACCTGCTTGCGAAGAGATGTAGCCCGCAGCTCATGTGTGCGAGTGCTATACTGGAGCCTATTCGGCTCAATGCAACGCTCCAGCAAGCCACAGTATTCAATGCGGCCCTCGGAATGCCCTTGCAATGCTCCTACGCTGATGGGCGTCTGCAAAAGGAGACGCATGAGGGGCACGATGGAACGCGATTGCGAAGTTGAGTCATCGGAGCCAGCGATGACAGGCCAAGCGAGAGCCGATCAGGCACCCAGATAGAGCGGAGGTCTGTCCTCGTGAGCGGTGTCGAATAACGGCAGGCGCTGAGTAAGAGCATGAGGTGAAGTGAGCACGTCGGTGAGGATGTGAAGCCGCCCACTCGGAGTTCGCATCCTGCTCGGCTTTCGGAGTTCAGCTTCTTCCTTCTGCGGTGCAATGTCGCTGCCTAAGGCTGTCCACGTCGTCCACCACGCGTCCTTTGGATGTAGGTCGTTGTTGCCTGAAGTCGAATGCATCAGCTTCGTCACGTTAGCAGAGGGATGAAGTCGTGCACAGCAGATAAGGTATACCGTTAAAGCCTCTGCTGCAGGAGACAGCTTGGCGTTGCCGAGGATGTGGTGGACGGAGCCGAGCGTGAGGTCGCATCAACCAGACCTCACCTCGAGAAAACTCTCCTCCAGCGATCGTCGTGCATTGGTGTCGCCGTACGCACAAGATCTCTTTGAACTCGTAGCACAATGACAATGACTGCCACCGACCACTGTAGCACCGTTCTGCCAGGAAAAGATGCAGCGCCTGACTGAACCGATGTCCTTCTTTCCAAGCATGTGAGAACTGCCGCGACGCAGCAGAAATTTTTCATTAGCTTTCCGTCAGTCACCACGCCCAAGCAATTTGATTCAGTCGCAGGTGAAACGGCACATCCCTACTTTGCTCGCGACTACACGTCGTCTCCTCCACTGCGCGACCTGGGACGAAGTCTATATCCACACCCTCGCCATGGCGACCTCCAATTGCCGAGTTGTAAACGGTGCAGAAATTGCGAAGCCGTTGCTCGAAGAAGTCAAGGCCGGCATCAAAGAGTTGCAACATCCTCCTCGCCTGCATGGCTTCCTAGCTAACACTGACCCGGCCGCTCGTATGTATGCTGACTGGACGGGAAAGACGTGCAAAGCCAAGTGAGATGCTTCCAAGCGCGACAGCAATCCATCGCAGCATTCACTGACTGACGGCACAGCGGCGTTGATTTCACATTACGAGAGGTCGAGGCCGAGGACCTCGAAGAAGAATTACGCCAGGCCAACAAGAACAACGACGTCGACGGTGTGATCGTCTACTATCCCGTCTTCAACTCCCAGCGAGACCGCACTTTGCAATGGACCGTCAGCATGTTCAAGGATGTCGAGGGCCTGACTCCGCAGCTAATCAGCAACATGTACCAAAACATCCGTTTTCTGGACCCGGACAACACCATGAAATCCATACTGCCATGCACTCCTCTGGCCATCATCAAGATCCTCGAGCATTTGCAGATCTACAACACATTCCTCGCCTCCGGTAAGCGGCTGTTTGGCAGGCGGATTACCATCATCAACCGCAGCGAGGTCGTTGGGAGACCCTTGGCCGCTCTGCTTGCGAACGACGGTGCGGAGGTCTACAGCGTCGACGTCACTGGCGTGCAACAGTTCAGCAGAGGATCCGGCCTGAAGAAGCAGAAGCACGAAGTCGCCGACAAGGAGGGCTGGACGTTGAACGACTGCCTGCCCATCAGTGAGGTGGTCATTAGCGGTGTGCCTGGAAACGGCTTCAAAGTCCCGACAGAGCAGATTCGTGATGGTGCTGTGTGTATAAATTTCTCCAGCGAAAAGGTAAGCATTTGATTCATACGTTGTTGCGAATCTTGTCTACGGTTTCTGACAGTGATAGAACTTCACCGACGACGTCAAAGAAAAGGCGTCGATCTACGTACCGTCCATTGGCAAGGTCACGATTGTGATTCTCATGAGGAACCTCATTCGTCTGATCAACAACAGGCCGCATGCTGAGAGACAACAGATCTTTTAGGATGGCATTAATGCAAGAGGCGTTCGGGGTGCGACGGTGCAAGGTTGGTGCAGGTACCGGTCCATTGCTTTTGCTGCGAAACTCGGATCGTAGATAGACCCAGAGAGTATGATGCCCTACTGGAATATGACCGCACGTCTTGACTGAGACTCCATCGCAGTGACGGCTAGCTTCTCTCTTGCATGTGCACTATCGTTGTCCTGGACAAATCGCCTAAGCACGATGTCCAGTAGCAGACCGCTTCTCCTGTGCAATTCGAAAAGCTCTCTATGATAGGGAGGTTCTGAGAAGCTGTCCAACGATGCACAGAATTGGCGGATTCTAATATTTGAGCAATCGGGTTGTTGGATGTCTCGAAGAGGAAGGGGTCTCATTGGCTAAGGCCCGTGCTCGGATTAGCTTCAGAACTTTTTGCCAGCCGGGCCAGCGTAGCCTCCGTAACTTGCCCACTCGTTCTCTCGCATTTGTAAATAACATTATTGGGGTTGACTCCGTTGTTTCCCATCAAATCCCATCCATCAATACATTCAGCCTTCTGTGCGCACACTGGTTGCAAGTTCTACGACTACAATGTTCGCCCTCCGCCGCGCTGCTGCGCGAGCAGTATTCACCCAACCTACCCGACAGCCGTCCGTCCTAAGAGCAACTCAATCGCGAATCTCGATCATCAACCTCGAAGAGCCGTCCACATACCGTTTCTTCCATCAATCGCTCAGGTGGCGCGCGGAAGAGGAGGAGAAGAAGGCTAGCCCAGCAGAAGCCGAGACCAGCGGCGAGACCGTCACAACTGAACCCAGCGCAGAAGAGCAAAAGCACGTCAAGGAGGAGAGCGTTGCCGCCCCCGAGGTCGCAGACAGCGCGGCCTCCGAACCTCAGAGCGCCATCGGCCGTGCTGCTGAAAAGGTCTCAGACGTTGCGCAGGACGCGAGATCTCGCGCCTTTCCACCAAGCAGTCCTACTCTTGAGCGACAACCGAGCAAGATCCTCTACATTGGTAACCTGTTCTTCGAAGTCACGGCACCTCAGCTCGAGCGTGAGTTCAAGAAGTATGGAGAGGTTACGAACAGCAGGATCGTCACAGATAACCGTGGGCTGAGCAAGGGCTTTGGATACATTGAATATGCGACGCAAGATGCGGCAGATGAAGCTGTGGCGCAACTCAACCAAAAGCAACTCCAGGGCAGACGCATGGTTGTTCAATATCACGTCCGTCGCGACAACACCCGTGGCAAAGGCGGCGTCCCTCGGCAACCCAACCCACCCAGCAAGACTTTGTTCATTGGAAACATGTCATATCAGATGAGCGACCGAGATTTGAATGGTATGTGAAATGGCGGGATCTTGTTGAGCTCTGCAGAACCAGTACTGACTCCTGAATTCCAGATCTCTTCCGTGAAGTTCGCAATGTCCTCGACGTTCGTGTCGCGATCGATCGCCGCAGCGGCCAACCACGTGGTTTCGCTCACGCAGATTTCATTGACGTCCCGAGTGCGGAAAAGGCCAAGGAGTTCTTGGAGAAGAAGGTGGTCTACGGTCGTCAGCTCAAGGTCGACTTCAGCGCCGGAGCGTCCGGGACTGAGCGAACTTAGGTGTCTCGAATGCTGTACAGATCTTACAAGCTTTACGGAACCTACACTATGCCTTCACGCACGCCGCTGTGAGGGGTGGCTAGTCGCAATAGCGCTGGCGTTTGACAGGAAGGGACAGATGGAAAGGGCCATGTCCGCGCACACGCAGCGAGGCCCCTTGGAATGTACGAAGCATCGACTTGAGATTCGCATGTTGTAGTTACACACTGTAGTATATCAGACACGATAAGGCGAGGCCAGTGCTGCCAGCAGTGGCGGCGGCAACGCATGTAATCGATAAGGTACTTCACTCCACAATCACATGCACGAAACGCCATGTCGCGTGACTTGAGAGCATCCATTCTAGTCGGCCCTCGGCCCAAATCGAGTCGGCCGCGTCGGCTTACATCATCCGTCGCCGACGGCTATTCAAGAGGCACATGTAACTCTACATCTCCTCTGCTTTGAGGAAGCATTCATCACTAATTGTACAGTTGTGCAGCGTTACGCCTGTCCCTGCTCTTTTCGCTATACTCGATTCATCACTCGATTGACCAGGGTCACTCCTGTCAACAGCTCCGTCCACCCTCATCTCCGGCACAACCCCACTCTTACGAAAGTGCTATCCACATCTGGTGACTGAACACAACTACCTGCGCTCGCATAAAGCACATTCGCCGCCTTCCCACCACGACCGTCCTCAAACATGTCGTTCCTCGGTGGGCCTGAGTGCAGCACCGGCTCGAATCCTCTGGCCCAGTTCCAGAAGCAGACGTCCGCCGACACCTCCCTCCAGCGAGACCGCCTCACATCTCGGCAACCACAACAACTCAATGGCTTTCGCAGCGGCCAGCAAGTCCCCGAAGATGCTGCATTCCAGGACTTTGCTCAGCAGGGCCCCCATATGGGCGAGATGTTGCCCAACGACCCATTCTCGTTCGAGCAGATGAGGCGGGAAGCAGAACACATGGAACGAGCAGGTGGCGGCGGTGGAGGTAATGCAAACTGGGCCGGAGAGTTTGCGCAACAAGGACCCAACTTCGCGCCAGAGACGTTTGCCCAACAGCGCGCAGGTGGCTTTAGTCCGCAAGACTTTGCCCAGTTCAGGCAGTCGCAAGCCTCGCCTGCTCAGAGAACCGGAAGCCCCAGCTTCCAGCAGCAGTCAGCATTTAGGTCACCGATGTATGGGAGCGGCTTTGGAATGCAAAGGCCGATGTACGGAGGATTTGGTGGACAGATGTACAACAATAACTTCCCACAGCAGCAGTATGAGGGCAAGGGTAAAGGAAGAGTGCAAGAGCTGAGTGATACGGACTGGGAGAAGCAATTCGAAGAGTTATCCACGGCTGATCAAAATGCCGAGGAACTGGATAAGGAAGCTGAAGAAGCTGTCGAGCGAGAACTCAATCAAATGGACAAGTAAGTCTTCAGCATGCTCGCTTGTCTGTCTTGTTTCTGCCCTGCTCACGATTGAGCAGCCCGGGAACAGAGATGGGCGACTTTGCGAGCGTTCTCGAAGGTCTCAAACATGAAGCTAACGTACACAGGGACATGCTCGCAGATGAGGAGCTTGCTAACCACTTCGGAGATGAGTACGATCAATGGAAAGACTTTGACGGTCTAAATCATAACTTTGATAGCTTCCGTGATTTCGGCGACTTCGATGCTCGACCGAATGAAGGCAACTACATGTTCGAGGAGAACAACATCTTCAAAGACGTCCCTAACGCATTTGAAGAGGGACAGAAAATCATGCGAGAAGGTGGCAACCTCAGTCTTGCTGCTTTGGCATTCGAAGCTGCCGTCCAGAAACAGCCTGAGTTTGTTGATGCTTGGGTCGCCCTTGGTCAGGCTCAGGCACAGAATGAGAAGGAATCGCCAGCCATTCGTGCGCTGGAACAAGCACTGAAGCTGGACCCGGGCAACCTGGAATCACTCATGGGCCTCGCAGTCTCCTACACCAACGAAGGATACGACACATTGGCATACCGGACTCTTGAGCGTTGGGTGTCGGAGAAGTACCCACAACTTGGTGTGACACCCCGAGGAGTAGACGCAGAGGAAGAAATGGGCTTCACAGACCGACACATGCTACATGAGAAGGTAACAAACTACTTCCTTGAAGCAGCTCAAATGAACCCTGAGGGTGGTGATGTCGATGTCGACGTTCAGGTTGGCCTCGGTGTTCTCTTCTACGGTAGCGAAGATTACGACAAAGCTGTGGACTGTTTTACTGCGGCTTTGAACAGCCACCAGCACGGCTCAATGAAGAGGGAAGGTGAAGAGCACCTGCTATGGAACAGACTTGGAGCAACACTGGCCAACAGCTCGCGATCTGAGGAAGCCATCGAAGCATACTCTCGAGCATTAGAGCTGCGGCCTAATTTTGTGCGTGCGAGATACAATCTTGGCGTATCTTGCATCAACTTGGGAGTTCTCGAAGAAGCGGCTGGTCATCTCCTGGGTGCACTCTCCATGCATAGGGTGCTGGAGCAAGAAGGCAAAGCCAAGGCGGCCGAGCTCTTGCGTGACGGCCATGGCAATGACGTGGATGAGAGAGCAGTCGACGAAGTGCTTCAGCAGAACCAGAGCACAAATCTCTACGACACACTACGAAGGGTCTTCACACAGATGGGTCGACGAGACCTCTCGCAAATGGTCGGTCCAGATATGAACTTGGATACGATGAGAGGCGAGTTCGACTTTTAAAAAAATGGAGTCGTTGGTATGCTTTGTACGACATACGGCAACATAAAGCCGCCAAAGTAGATCATGTACGGTTGGCAATAGGTGAGAACCTGGTCAAATGTCCTGTCGATATCCCGGCTGCTCAAAATTTCTTCGGTTCACAGACCGTGATGAACGGGGATACGATCCCACTGACAAAGACTCTCCCCGTCTTAGCGTCATGCACCGCAGTTGTTGCTCCAGGCAACACCTCTGCGTCTCGGTCCTCCAAGATCTTCTGGACGTCCCAGCCTCCGCTGCGCCTGTTTATCTTGAACACTGTCGACGGTGGCACAATTTCAACGGGTCTGCAAACGCAGCAAGGGTGGATGAGATTTTTGGAAGCCCGGCTGCCCAGATACTGCCTTCTGCATCCTGCGACAAGTTGTCGATTGGGTAAGGGATATCAATGTGATCGACCTTTTCGACTTCTTTGTCCGCAAGCACTTTGAAGACGTCTATACCACCCGCAAAGGCGGATGGTACGTACAATCGATTGTCCATGGCCATGATCAAGCCGTTCGGGAAGGCGAAACCCTTAGCGACGGTCTTGCAGTTGCCCTCGCTGGAGCAGTAAGACACATCTCCATTCCTTATCAGGTTAGCGAGCTCGAATTGCAAGCCTGCCTTAGCTGTGCCGTGATCGTTGGTGAAGTAGAAGCCATTGTTCTGCGGAGCGAGAGCAATGTTGTTTGGAGTGCGGATTGCCTGGTCTCGGAAGGTCTTCTGGTGTTGAAAAGAGGTCGCAGGGCTCTTGCTGGATGTTTGGAAATGTTCGATCGTCATATCGGCGCCGACTTCTTCATTCTTGAGGAGAGCCCCGGTGGTTGGGTCTAGTGAAGGGCGAGAGTTGGTAAGGTATATGTCAATTTTCTGCGAGTTGGGGTTGTCTCGTCCAGTGATGCCGACGAGGTGGAGACGTCCGTCGCCGTTGACTCCAGAGAACTTGGGTGTTTTCAACACGCGGTATTCGAAGCTGTTGCCTTTGGGCTTATCTAGGTCCATCGCGATCACCGCGTCGTTCAGGCCCCGTCCGGAGGCATTGAGTCGACCGACGCTGGAACGGATCGGTCAACGACGAAGAATATGTTTGCAATACCACAACTCACTTTGGAACCCATTGCACGCGTGACATGGGATCCGAACAAGCCAGAAACAATTGTCTCGTAGACTCCGAAAGCCACATATCCTCACACGCCTGCAATCTCGGATCCTTAATACGTCGACATTGATATGACGAGAAATCGGAAATTGGCTGCATTTCTCTGCCAATGCCAAACGTCACGAACAGCAGCGGACGCAGCCATATCTGGAACACGATGCCCAGTACGAGGACGAGAGGTATGCCGACTTTCGTGAGGTTGCTCATTGTGCTCGTTGTTGAAATGAAGCTCCCAATTGCTTGAGGTAGGACAAGGTTATGTTCATCCAGGGTTGAGTCGCATGTGGTGACAGGACGTGAGTGGGGTAGCGAGCTCTTCGAGGAGTTCGGGAGCAGCGAAGTGCGGAGTCGACGGAGTCGATGCTTCACTCAAGTGGAGTTTTAAGGTAAAGTATATTCCACGGTCCCTAACTTTATCGACGAGACAGCCGCTTTCAAACCAACAAGAGATCAGTTTCACAGCCCTACAGGATCCTCTGAGCCAAATACTGAAGACTGCTGAGCGCTCATACCAATCACGTGAATAGTGGGTCCAGAGAACTGACTGCGTCTGTCTTACCAAAAGCAATAACTCCGAATAAGAATGAACGAAACTTCCAGCAGGCCTTTGCTCGATCGGTCGATTCTTGAAAATGCACGCAAACACCTCCTCGAAGAAGGCTGGGCCGTCATTCCCAACGTGCTGAGCCCAGACGAGTCGAGGAATGTTCTATCACGACTATGGCAAGCCAAAGAAGCGAGCGAAGCTCGCGGGGACCAAACGAGAATGGCTCACTTGGATCCAAATGAGTCCAACATCCGCGTCTTCTATCTGATGGAGCTTGACGAGATCTTCCGCAAGCTCATCTCCCATCCAGTTGCGATCGAAATGGTCAAGGCTGTTCTGGGCGAGAATTTCCTCATCAGCAACTTCACGGCCAACATTGCTCGACCTGGATCCCAGTCGATGGCGTTGCACAGTGATCAGAGCATCGTCATGCCAGACCCGTGGAAGCAAACCTGGGCCATCAATTGCATCTGGTGTCTTACGGACGTGTACAAGGAAAATGGGGCGACGATGTTCATTCCTGGAAGTAATAAGTGGGTGTTCCGCGAGGATATTTCCCAGGATGCTCCGAAATTGTTGAAGCCTTTTGAGGCTCCGGCAGGGAGTATCATCTTGATGGATGGCAGAGTGTGGCACACGAGCGGCTCCAACGTCACAGCAGACCAGGATCGTGCTTTGCTCTTCGGCTACTACACTGCCGGTTTTCTGCGACAGCAAGTCAATTGGACGGCGAAACTCTCGAGAGGACTGCAAGATACTGTGTCAGAGGATATGAAGCGCTGGCTGGGGCTGTATCCCGAAGCGAACACGGGCGGGGCTGGAGACCTCCGTTACATGTCGATACAATATCCAGACACAGAGACTGCGGCCTAGAAATCTAAGGTCTGATATCACTCAAGAGAGCGGCAGAAAATTGGGATGCTGAAAGTCTATCGTACTAACAGCGAAGTATGCTCGATGACCTGCTCGAGCGTTCGACTCCCTGAGCCCCGATTCTACGTTGAACCAGAATTGTCAGCGCAGCTGAAGGCCGATCCTGTGAATAGAAGTTAGCCAAGTGGAATTAAGTTGGCGTGAGTTCCTTAGTCTTACCAATCTCTCCATCAGCGTATGCTGCAACGATCTCTTTGATGACTCCGTACGTGCCAGCTACCAAGAAGAACAAGCCAAGAGGGATAAGGAAGACGTGAAACCAGAACGCAGCCTGTTGACGAGCACTACCCTTCCTCCATTCCATGTGGTCATACAACCAAAGCCATCCCGGAAGACTGATGGCCAGTGGCGCAAAACATACGCTTCCAGTCAAGGCGATCAGGTAGTTGAAAATCGGAATTGCCTCAGCCAGGATGAAAGACAGTGAAGCCAATCCAAAGGTGCATCCGAGCCAGGTCGCCCAGTGAACAAAAGTGTTGGCCTGCAGATGTTTGCTGTTGCGAAGTATCCTCACGAAGACATACTTCGATGCCACGTGTAGGTACAGACAAGCAGAGACGACCAATCCGATGAGGCCTACGCCGTATGCAACCATTTTGACGGTTTGACCTGCCGAACCCAAGGAGGGAGAAGCAACCCATTGACCACACCAACGATAGACCACCAGCGAGAAAGCCAGGTAAGCAGCTGTAACAAGACCCATGCACACGAAGAGCGCCTTGCGGTAGTCCTTGGGATTCCTCATCTCGCTGATGACAGGAAGAAACGCGCTAGTTCCTGCAGATGACACGAATATCGTCGTAGATCCCACGACACCAGCTGCGAACGTCACACCTGATGGTATGGCATGGTACCCAAGGTCGAATTCTCCATCAGAGGGTGCTGCGGCAGGCCGATCTCTCGTGGTGACAGCAATCACGACAATGAAGACTGCAGTGAAGATGCTCAGGAATCCAGCCCAGGTCAGCCAACCGATCTTCTGAAACTTGCGGACTGATGCAGCGAGTGCGACAACAATCGTTGCGAGGAATCTATAACGTTCTCGTTAGCTTGGCCAAGTTAGAGTCCAGTGACTTCATTACTCACGCCCACCAAACCGTGCAAGCGGCATGAGTCGAAAGAGCATTCAATCCAATAGCGACGCCAAGAATACCAGAGCCTGTATACATCAGCCTTGTGGGATTGTAGAGGTCTCTCATTGCTCATGCACGTACCGGAACAGAGCACGTACGCAATGATGAACAATGCTCCACAGAGTTCCCTCATCCAGACTCCTCCTACCTCAGCTGCCATGTCCGCAATAGAATGGCACCTCTGGTGCCGATTGCGAAAGTCTCCCTGGACCACAGCTGTATACGTGTTGAGAGCTCCCCATCCAATGACATTGAGAGCGCCGCCAACAGCGCCCAAGGAGACCATCGCGGTCGGAATCGACAGTACTCCAGTAGCGAAAATGATCTTCAGAAAGATGACAGAAGCTCGTGGCCAGCCGACAGTTCGGAAGTCGACATCTGCGTCCTAAGTTTCCAGTCGTCAGAATGAAACCTCAGCATCTGGCATGGACCATTTGCTGACTTGCCTTTCTAAAGACTTCGCCTTCGTCGTAGTCATTGACCTGGCCAATTGCCACTTCTGCGTCAGTCGCAGCTGAATCGTAGTGCGCTTTTTTCTCGTCTGTCGAGGAATGAGGCGAAGTCATCTTGTGCCGACCAGCCGCTTTCGAGGTACGCAAACGACGTCCGAGCGGACAAATTCGAGTCAAGAAAGAGGCCGTGCAGCAGAAACGTACAGTCGATGCTCGGTCTCGATATATCATGTATCACAGGCCCGCTCGTACCTTCATAAGGTGCCTATAAGCGACCAATCTTCCAGACGCCTGGGAACGCAGATAGGCGAGACCTTTGGCCGCCGCTCAATCCAGTGGCGGCCACATGTCATGGAGATGCCAGTATCCAGACCTCTCTGATAAGACCCATTCCAAGTCGCCCAATGATCTCTCCTGATACACTGGCCCCATAACTCGAATGGTAATCGAGCCGGGGCCCCAAGAACTCGCTTGGGCGCATGTGAGGTCGACAACAGGGATTCAAGAGCTCCTGGAATGCCTACCGAATGCAGGTGCCACGAGGCTCGCGGCAGATTCGAGCTCGCGCAGATGCTGTTATCTCTAGGCCAAGACGGATTGTTGATAAGCAGTTGAATGGAGCTGAACAGGCCCGACATGGGCAAGCGTCCTCTGAACTTCTCTTTGGTAGCAGTGATCGATATCTATTTCCCGCTGACACCAGGTTGTATCATGTGTGTGTAGAGGCGTGCAAGAAGTTCCGGTTCTTGTTGATGTTCATGAAAGGTGGAGGAGAAGAGCCCTGCCCGAGATAGGTACTTGGCCGTAACTGACGCACGGACGCGCTGACCACTGCTCGCAATGGCGCGCCGGATGAAATCAATACTTTGCAATACAATGCTGAGGTATATAATGCGACCACTGGACAAGCCATTATAAGGTAAACAGGTTCTTTGAACGCCAGGCGCCACGCTGTCAGTGCAAGATTATCCTTCACCACGTGGGGCTCTTCAATAATCAGACTCCGCTCCATGCCAATCCGATACACCTGCATCGGAGATCATACTCGCTCTATCCACCACCCTCACGGCCCTGGCTTCTTTTATTTCTGCTTCCTCAGCGTCCGTGCAACTCTCCTCCTCCTCCTCCGCCTCCTCCTTCTCCGCCGCTTGGTCTCCCTGCTCTGTGTATTCTGTTCTCATGGTGCTCAAAGATTGTTGGCTTGGAGATACCGGCATGGACCATGTGTTGGAGGCTTGCGTTGATTCTCTTGATTCCATGGAATCTGTGAAGCTATCGTCGCTACGAGGTGGTACGCTGGCAGCCGTCCGAGAAGGTCGTTGTGTACGGATAATGTACGAGTCTTTATTTTCCGCCTGTGGAATCGGGACTGAGCTATTGTAATAGATGTGACCTTCAGTTGCTTTGCCTTTGCCTTTCCCTTGGACTGCCCTCAGATCGGGTATGGAATTGTGACTGAAGTACGACCGTCGCGGAGCATTGCTCGCACTCGCGGCGAGCGAGGGTTGATCGGCGCTTATACTAAACTCTGAAGCAAGCACTGCTGATTTTGCAGAGGCGACCGCAAGGCGTCTGTCGGTCTCCTCGAGATCTAAGGCACGTAAAGCATGGTCGACAGCATCCACACCACTTTGCTTGCCTGGCAACCCTGCGTCATCGGTTAAATCAGCGTTGCTGTTGTCGCCAGGAGCACCAGAGCACTGATGCAAAGATTCTGTCGGACTGGATGCTGTCCTCGAAGGTCCAGCAAGTCGACCTCCACTAGAGCCAGGCCGTGAGCCAGACACGGAAAGCGACGAGTCAATGTCAATGTGTGCGAGTTGTTGCCTGTTCAATTTCGGATGGACGAAGAGAGGTTGCGATCGAGTTCGTCCGCTTGAAGTGGGTAAAGGGCCTGTGTTGAATCCGATCTCCGAGCAGACGTCTTTCCGTTTTGTCTCCCGAACTTTTGCTACGAGGTCTGCCCGCTGTGGCACAGGTGTAGACAGGAGCATGTCGCGGCCTGCATGTCGCGGCCGGAAAACTGGGCGCTGACTCGAAGCAGTGTCTGGCAGCGTCTGCGTTACTGGAGATGCCCCGGACGATACCGCATCCTGGGGAGTGGTCGACGAGCGTTTACTGCGATTAATCCAAGCTCGTAGGCCAGTGGATTTTGCATCTTTGTCCGGCATGCTTGGCAGGTAGATCACTTGATCGTGGCCCTCGCCGGTACGAGGAGCACAGTTTCAGGAAATGGGTCGAAGATGTGGTGTTTCCCGAGGCGGCAGCCGCGAGTCCTTCGTCTATCGCAGACTGTCAAACATGCCGAGTTGGTGTCGGCAATGCTTTATTTCAGGTCAATGAAGAAGGATGAGGCTGCAGTGGAAGTCGCGGCTCTGCATTTCTCCATTGAGTGCGTTACCCACAAAGAGTACCAAGGCATTCTGGCCCAGGGGACTGGGCCCTTTTTTAGAATTTATCGTGGTAGAGGTAAGCATTTCAGAGTTAGGTTCTCAATCGAGGCCGGCCAACGGCAATGTCGTCAGATGTCGAGTCTAGCCACCTGCATGTCTCACAAGGCCGCCCGTCTAGTGCGCGAAAGCGATCATCTATTCGCACCTTGTTCATCATGAATGGGAGCGGTAGCAGCGTCAAAGTGCGGCGAAGAGAAGTGTATGTAGAGCGAAGTCGACAAACCGCGAGATGGTTGCGTTGATTGGGCCGTTCAAGGCCTAGCACTGCCGAAGCTTTACAAGCTCGGAACGCTGGGCTGCTCGCGGCTGGTAGATGCAGCTTTAGGCAATGTAGAATAGGCAGACCGACGATCTTCACAGATGTAAGAGCAACTTTAATGGTCGCTTTAGTTTAAGCCTCTTCTCAATTGCGCTTCCTCAGCGTCCTGCCACCACCCGCAGGTGGGGCTGCTTCTTGCTTGGTTGAGGCTGCTGGCTTCCGCCCAGCAGTTGCGCTCTTCGATTGAGCAACCTTCTTGGTAGCCGGGGCTGCTTTCTTGGTTCCGGGCTTTGTGATGATTGTCGTGCCAGCGCTTGAGTTGCTTGCTTCACTTGCTCTGCCATCGGCCTCTGTATTGTTTCGCTTGGTCTGGCGACTGGGCGCCCGAGTCGTCGGCTTCGCTGCGTTTGTTTGCGTGGAGACCGCCGGCCGAGAAACCTGTGGCTTCTCCGGCGATAAAGTGGAGGGCTTCAATGGCGACTGAGGGTACGTTCGCGAATTGTGAGACTTTGGCGACAAAACTCCGGCTGGGCCAGCTTTGCGAGAGCCAGTGCGAGTGGCTTTCGAGTTCGCGATGGCGATATTGCCTTTGGCACGTTTCTTCGGGTTTGCGAGGTCATTTGCATCGTTCGAGGGTACGTTCTCTTTGTCGTCGCCAGTCGATATCTCATCACTGCAAGGAGTTAGCTCTAGCTGTCAGGAAGTTAGGCCTGTAAGCCTCACCTCTTTCTCTTCGCGGATTGCTTCTTTACTTCCACACGCGATTTAGCTGGTTCCGCCTTCTGCGCTGCCGGCATCGCAGGAGGAGGGGCTGGTTTGGCCTTTGTGGCGTATTCTTCCACCAAGTCCTGGATGTTCCTCTTCCTCAAAGCCTGTGGTATCCTATTGACACGCATTTCGAGACGCGTCCTGAGTCCTTGAGCTTGTAATGCATACTGAGCTCGCAGCTTTCGCGCTCTCTCAGTAACTATCGCGTGTCAGTGCCCGATTTTCGAGGAGCCTGTGATGCGCTTACTTTCGAGTCGCAGATTGTCTATGAGCGCCTGCTTTTGCGCTTCCGTAATTGACGCCATTCGCTTTGCGGGGCTCTTGTGAGGTGTATGCGTAGTCGGTGCGAAGGTTGTCGGTGGAGCTGGGAAGGCTGGGATGTCGTCGCTGGAGGAGAGGGACGTGTTGTGCTTTCGCGTGCGCGCCGGGGCCATTGAATGCAGGTCGGTGTGGATTCAAATGCTTCAATAGTACTCTCTGTAGCTATGTTTTTCAGTTTCGAGGTATCCAAGCGATTTGATTTGCGATTGTCGTCGGCAGCGAGCAATTCAGCGGATTTGGAGTTGTTTGTTTGGATTCGAAGCGCAGCTTCCCGTCCCCAGTGATGATGCACTGAGCACGGGCCATGCCGAAGCTCCATCTCACGCTCTCACATGACGGCAGCTCTTCACAACTCACCAACGTACAGCACTACCATCCACGGCGTCGCCATCAACCCCCATCCACGCCAAACCAAATCTACCAAATACGAAAATTCTCTAGAGTGCACCGACGAGCTTCCCTTGATCGCATCCGACCAACACCGTCAAGATGGTGCTCGAGGCGACGATGATCGTGTACGGCCGCCGCCTCGCATGCCTGTAGAGAGATAGCGATACTGACATCTGAATAGCGTCGACAACAGCGAATCGAGCCGCAATGGTGATTACGTGCCTTCACGATGGGAAGCCCAAGTCGATGCCGTCAACCTCATATTCCACTCCAAGACACAAGCGAACCCCGAATCGTCCGTCGGCCTGATGAGCATGGGCGGCGGCGGCCCCGAAGTCCTCACCACTCTCACGACCAACCCCGGAAAGGTTTTAGACGGACTGCATAGAACCAAGGTGAAGGGCGAGTCGCATCTGTATACTGGCATCATGATCGCTTCGGTACGTGGATACAAACAGCGTAGGAAACAAAGGGCACATTTACTGATGGGATATCGCACAACAGCTAGCTCTCAAGCACCGACAGAACAAGTCCCAGCGACAACGCATCATCGTCTTCACCTGCTCGCCGATCGCAGACTCCACAAGTACGCTCACGAAGCTGGCCAAGCGCATGAAGAAGGGCAGCACCAGCGTCGACATCATTGCCTTTGGAGACCTTACCGACGAGACTCTCGACAAGCTCCGCCAGTTCAATGAGGCTGTCAAGTCCAACGACGGCTCACACCTCGTCGTCATCCCTCCTAGTGCCGATCTATTATCAGACAAGGTTGTCTCATCCCCGATTCTGGACGGTGAAGGTGGCGGCGCGGCCGCGAACGGAGGAGGTGCCGGTGGCGAGGGCGGTGCAGGAGGAGATAACTTCGAGTTCGGGGTGGACCCCAACCTGGACCCCGAGTTGGCGCTTGTGCTGCGCATGAGCATGGAGGAGGAGAAGGAGCGACAAGAGCGGGAGAAGAAGGCACGGGAAGAAGCTGAGGGGAAGACAAATCTCGAAAGCGTACCAGAGAACCAGGAGGGTGAGGCAAGCGCGAGCAAGGACAAAGACAAGAAGGATGATGATAAGATGGACACCGCATAAGGTGCCTGTTGATGAGACGCCAGTGAGAGTAGCGTGCATGTCATCCTGAGCGGAGGATGAGACAGGAGAACAGTAGTGAGTAGCCCCTGCTACCATTTCTCTGTACTATAGAAGGAACGGATCCGCGAGATTCGAGGACGCAGCGCCAAAGGAGAGAGTAGATCACGAACAATGTATCTTCTAAGCATGTGTGGACCAATCAGTTCATTCATCCATTCAGTGTCTACTACCCTGGCAACAGCAAGCCAGACATCTGTCAAGGTGCCATTCCCAATAGCCAAAAACTCCATTCGCGTCCTCCCAGTCTCAGCATCGTGCCTCCTCCAGCATTCCATGGGTATCAAAAAATGAAGCTTGACAGAGCGACGGCGAGGGATCGAGCAATAAACGGGGATCGTCGGCGTAATAATACAACAGGTGCGAACGGTAGTAATGCGGGTTTGGTCGAGCTACAAAGTGAGCGGCGCTGGCACAGCGCCAAAAGAATTGTCTCCGCTGGCTCCGGCATCTTCGGGTTTCATCGTTCCGTTAAGAAGGGGGCAGAGTCTTTTAAAGCACGTACTTCTGTCAGCTAGAGTTCGTGGGATTAAACATAATATGACGGGCAAGAAGGGAGGTGAGTAGAAGCAAGCATGAGAGCAAGAAGACCTGCCGATCGACCCAGCCACTCAAAGCGTGAACTTCGAGTACGAATCGCTTGCAAATGCAGCCTTGCCATCCGTGACGCTACCTCCACCAGAGCCGCCGCGCTTCTTAGCCCCGGCGCCCTTGCGTCCGTGAGTACTGCCATTGCCCTTACCGGCATTCTTCTTGCTCATCTTGTTTTCATGCTTGCAGTTGGGACAAGTAAAAGTTGATACTGACTTGCGGTTGGTCTTGATGTGGCCGACCTGGCCGCAGTTGGCGCACTTGCGAGCGGTGCCATCCTTGCTGCGGCCTTTGCCCTTCTGTGGCGTGTTGTCGTTTGTGCCGTTAATGCCAGACGAGGGTCCGTCCATCTCAGATGCCTCCGGGGAGGCAGCGGTCGAAGGTGAACCAGCTGCGTTCTTGGCCTTGAGCTTCTCACGCGCAACTCGGCGATCAGCGTTGCGTTGCACACGAGCGAGCTCCTTTTGCAATTGCTCTCGGGCAAATCGGTCGTGCTCTGGGTCGCCGGTCGGTACAAAGTCCGTAATACTGGGAAACATTAGTATTGTCTTCAATCGTTGGGAACGTTACATACCCTTTGCTGCCCCACTTCTTCTGGTTGTGCTGCTCCTTGTAGGCCTTGATCACCCGTGGATCGGTAATGACCTCAGTCGTGTCCGGAAGGGGGTTGCCGTTTGCATCAGTGCGTCCGGTACGTCTAATGGTGAGAGACTTTTGGCCACGACCGCTCTGTTCACTAAACTGACTCATGTAGTCGTCGTCGTTGCGGGACGCAAATGCGGCAGGAGTGCTGAAAGATGATCGTGGTGTAGCCTCGCGACCATAAGTCGAATCGACATCGTTATCCTGCTCGTAATCCATGTCATCATCTGAGAATACTTCACCGTTGCTCAAGCTTGACTTTTGTGCATTCCAGATCCGCTTGATGGATTCTTCGTATGACTTCTGCTGCTCCGCGACGTTGTAAGAATGGCCACCAGCCTCCTTGCGTTTCTTTGCGTTGATCTTATCCTGCGAACTCTCGCCTTGAGCTTGGAAGCCTCCCTTCATAGATGTCTTGACGAAACTGAATCCCTCTCCTCGGCTGGTCGGATCACCATCGCCATGCAGCTTGAGCATGGCCTTGCCCTGGTTGGCATTGAGGAAATTCTTGGTCGCACGCCATGGAGCCAACTGTGATTCGATGTTGGAGTTGTCGTCAAGCTCCTTTTCGTCATCAGCTTCCTTGGATTCGCTGAGGCCCAAATCCGCAAGATGCTGAACACCGACTTGCATCGAATCGAGCAAGCAGACATCTTCTGGACGAATCCAGCTGCGCAGTGTCTCCGCATCGGGCACAGGCTGTCCTGGCTGCGGAACCCAAACGCCGCTGCTTCCGTCGCCACGGCTGGCTACACGCTCATATCTCATGAATTCTCTCATCTTGCTGCGAGTCTGCGGCATGTCATGTCCAGGAAGGTGGGGCATGAGTGTTGCGTTGTCCAGCACTTTGTCCTTGCGCTCGAGACTCTTGGTGTATATGCGGTATGAGAGCGCACGTAGTCGCTTCTTGGCTGCGTCGGTGACTTTACGGGAATGTTGGCCAGGTATCTCCAGAAGAGGGAACTGCTGGCCAACGACATGAAGGTTCTCGATGTTGCGGATATAGAAACGATCACCCTGCTCGTAAGTGCTGCTGATGCCAATGACGAAGTCGGTGGTCTTTGCCTGGTGCGAGAACACTGGAGCGCGGTAGAGGCCGTTCTGGATGGTGGGCACCGTCTCGCCTCCATCAACATGTCCGAAATTGCCGAAGGGACTCTTGTCCTGGGTGAGGAGCACTTGCGCCTCGCCAATATCGCGCTTTGGGCGTTCTTGGTCATCTGGATTCCGCTTTCGATAATAGTTGATCAAACGATTGCCCATGCCAAAATTTGACATCATCATGGGGGCTTCTTCGGAGTACTCGAGGAGAAGCAAAGCGCCATTGTCGCCAAGCGACAGATCTTCAGCTTTGGCAAAAATGTCCTTCGCCTCTCGTCCCTTGACGTTTTTACGCTTGATGTGCTTCGGCTTGTGGAAGCGATGCTCACGGTTGAGCATGCTCTTGAGCTCCAGGTGTGGTCGGTGGAAAGCACGCTTGGCTTTGGGGTCCAAGCTAACTCTGTAGAACGGGAATTGCAGCTTCGTAGCAGGAAAGCTGTGCTCGACAGCCATACCACCGATGGTGCTGCGCACTTTGTTGTTGTGGTTCTCCTTGAGTAACTCATAGGCCTGGTCGTTGCTGATATTGTATCGCTTGGCAATGTCTCGACTGAGTGCAGCATCGCGCTTGTCGCCTGGCATGCGCCGCAGCTTGCGCTTCGGACGCGGTGCGTGCTCATCAACCAGAAGCTTCGTATCGTTCAGGTCAAGCGCGACAGCTTTGGCAAGCTTAGCGACTGCGCGCTCCGGATCCTCGAATGAAACATGAAGGTCCCGAGCGAGGGGCACGTGGGAACCGAAAACATCCGTCTTGCGCTTCTTGGTCGCGCGTGATCCCTCTACAGCATCCCAGTCTCCATCGGCGGCATCTACATCAGAAGAGGGATCAACGTGATCAGTCTGGACAGAGACATTGTCATCGGGGACATCCCAGTCCTGGCATATAAGGACCAGGTCTTGCATGTTCATGCCGCCCACGAGTTCGTCATCGTCCACGAATCCTGAGTCACTATCATCGTCACTCTCATCTTTGGAAGCGTACAGAGGACCGAGAGACACAATGCTGTTGTTGTACGTGCTGTCCTGTCCAGCTCGGTTGAGCGGAAGTGACGTCTTGAAGCTTCGTTCTTGATCTTGCAGCAGGTCGAGAGACAGCTTTGTAGGCTGAACTGCTTTGGGCGGCTTGAGAGGAGTCTTGCCTTTGTAGGTGACCGGGTGGGGAGGAAAGAGATCGATGAAGTTCGGAGCGTGTGACTCTTCGTAGCCAGGATAGAGTGTATTGAATAGAGCAACGTCGGTCTCTGCCGGTCCCGAGTCCACGTCCTCGCCCGCTAGTCTCCTTTTTGCATCGTCCAGCAAGCGCTTTTGCAAGGCAACATCGGGATCGAGGTCCTGCTCGGTTGACGAAGAGCTGGTAGCCGATGCTCCTGAGTACTTGCGTTCTGAATATGGTGGTGGGCTGGAAGAGGCTGGGCTCGGTGCTTGTGAAGACTGATGAGTGCCGTTGAGAGTAGGCAGAGCGAGTCCGGATTTCGCTGGGAGGGCTAGCCCACTGGGGCGCTGTTGGGTCTGCACGTGGTTTTGAGGCCGGCGTTCCACCTCAGGAGACGAGCGGTCACCGAAGAGATCATTAATGTCATCAGCGTCGCCAAACGCCTCGCCAGTACCCTCTTTTGGGTGGTGGAATCCATTAATGGGCGGTTGCACCGGCAAGCCCGTGAGGTCTCCCGTCGTGCTCTGAAGGTATCCGTCAATCCCTTCATCGTCGTCGCCGACGCCTCCGTTCGTGGCCTGCTCTTCTTCTGGAAGATCATCGTCGCTCATGTCCTCGTAATCGATGGCATCTTCGTCCTTGCCCGTCTGATCGAAGGCGCGGTCCTGGTCATCATCGTGGAGCGGGACGCCGTTGCCGAGGAATTGCTGGATCGTTGCATTCTCGATGCCCTGCTCCTCGTCGGTGGCGTGCGGCATGTTGGCGACTGCAGGTGGTGCCGGCGGTCGGTCGAGGTGTGGTGCGGCGGATGATGTTGGAGATGGCGCTCGTAGCTTACGGCCGCTGCAAAGTGGTGTACGCGAAGCCGCTCATCGCAGAAGCTCGCGCGTGTGGTCGAGTGTGGTATGTCGAGTGTGAAGTGTGTGGGTGGTCGTCGCGGCGCAGGCTCCTTTGAGCTCGACGAGCGGTGCTTTGGAATGTGCCTTGGTCCGCGACTTTGGTGAAGTGGTGAAGGCAGCGGAATGAGGTCCGCGATCACATCACGTGCTAGGCATCTTCATCCCGAACCCGAGTGTCCGGCCTCAGGCATCAACTTCGACTTCACTCCAGAACAACATCCGAGGGCAGCATGGCTTCCGACCCGAAACACCATCACCAAGAATACGCGGTCGTCGTTCGCAGTAGCGCTTTACCGAATCAGTGGCCCTGCAGACGGGCGCATGTGAATCGGCATCCTCTCGCATCACGTGTTGATTGGTGCAAAGTTGAAAGCCGGCCAGCCGAAAAGTATCGAAGCCACGATCCGATAACCCAACGGCCGGTGCAAAACTCGTCGAGCGAAGTCTGATTGTCGGCTGCAATACGACCGATCACCTCTTCAGCCCCGGTCGTCAATTACTTCCGAAAGAACAGCTCCAACCTTGGCTTGAGCACATCATATAAGGTGCTGGGTCTTATGTCGATAGTATGGGGGTCATTGCTGCGTCGGCGACTCATTGCTAGGAGATCCCGGACGGCGGATATAGCGATCATTCGCAGGAGCACATGGGTTCGGGACAATCTACAATCTACTATGACGGCGGAGAGCCGCGTATGAGATGCATGTGAAAGAAACCACCTCTGGTCATTTCCGGAGCATCGCTTGTTTGACACGCGCCACACGAGATAGCGAGCCAAGTGCAGCTACTACTTGACACCACCTTATAGGGTTGGGCGAGCTTTCGCCCAAACCAACGGTCAGCGCAGCTGATTTTGCTCACTAGCGCAAACCAAATTTGCGCCCATCGGTCTTCACGACGTTTGACTTTTCTTCCCTTATGCAGATGCTACCGGATCGCGTCGGTCGGTAGCTGCAAAGGCCCGGAAAAGGTGGTGCTGCCCGCGAACAGAATTTTCCCGGGCGTACGACAGCGACAGAAAAGACAGGACGTCTGGGCCTTGATCGAACGTGCACTACTTGGGCTCGAAACGTTGGAGCACACACTCCGGAATGGTGGGTCGCGCAATCGAGGGTACTACAATCTTTCGCGCGTAACACGAATGAGTCGAAGGACCTGTATTAGGCTTCGACGGGTGGCCAGTGGGCGGCTCTTCGGCCACATCGCCCATTCAACATGGCACGCGGACAGCAAAGGATCGCATCGTTTGCGCAAATTGATGACCAATTTAGGGCGGCCGCGTGGGTTTCGTATAGCCGTAACACGAGCCAGATGCGCACCCTGGCAAGTGCGCAGCCAATTCCAGCTAGTTGTACTTATCTCCATCATCATCTCATCCGCGCCATCGCCATCGCCATCCCATCACACGTCGTTCCGTTCCTGCTGCCGCGCGCGCTGCCCTAAGCCGACGGAAGGACGTAACAAGTGCCAGGCAGGCAGCTGGTGCAGGTACCTCTCAGCATCGAGAATCGAGATAGCTTGCCGAATAGAGGTACCTGGCGCGCGCAGGATCACACCACGCCGTACACGTACCTTACACTACTATTCGCTCGTGGGATCGCGGCGGCGATGGATCGGGTGCGGCGGGCGATGGATGGCTCGTAGTAGTTTTCTGCTGCGGGCGCTGCGCTCGATGACGCTGGCGAAGGAGGAGTAGCCGGCAATGTGATGGAAGCAGCAGGATTCATCAATGCAGGCAGGATTCATCTGTGAATCCTGCAAAGGGCCTGATCAGACGAGATGAGAGTAGCAGACGCTTTGTCGGCACTAGCACACCAGGACCGCTGTCCTGTCCTCGGCGCGCTCATTCAGTGCAAGCGTGCACCTATTCTAGAAATTACAAATTGGACGGGCCAAACTCTGATGTGACATTAATTGGCTAGCTCGCCTCTCCTATACATTGCCAGGCCCTGCACGCTACGTGATCCCCACTACTAATCTGGCTACTCCGGCAGTATACACCACCTATTAGTACCGCTGCAGCCGGCAAGCTTCTCTTCTTGTGCTTGTACTCTGTCTGTCTGTTCGGTCGTCCGTAAGCTGTTGTTTCTTCCGTCTCACCTTCCTTGGCGTCTCTCCATTCGACGGCGGGCATCGAAACACTGTTTGATTGATATCGCGCGGTATGTATAACTACCTCCAACTATACTTGTGCCGGCCTCTGGCCTCTGGCTACCACGGCAGCACCAATGGTCCTCCTATGCATTGAAATTCATGCACACGTGCTGATAGCGTCGAATGGCAGATACATAGCTCTAGCGTTGCCTGCAGCGTCCTGTACCGTGTCGAGCTTGATAGCGCTCCAGCATCAGCAACACGCCACTTCCTGCTGGTGATGCGATAGAACAGCAATTTTGCGAGCGAGCGAGAGAGGTGGACGAGGTGGAAGCCACCTGATGCCGCTCCTGCCAACACCTCTCGGGGACTCATGGAGATGGAAAGAGCGACCGACAGCGCGGACCATTCCCGCGCCGCTTCCATGACCCACGACGTCGCCATTCGAGATTCTGCACCACGCCCACTCGAACATCCATCTGGACGACATCCTTCTGTGCCCGTCACTGCGCCTTCCTCCGAACGCCTGTCCAACGATGTCTGGACCAGCGCCATCTCCCGCCTACAGGCCCAGGTCTCCTACAACACCGGTATGCTGGAGTCCCATCGCCGCCAGCTGACCGATATCGAGACAGCCGTCACCCGGCTGCATTCGGAGATGAACCACGTGGTCGCCGCTTTTCACGATGTGCGCGCCGAGATGCGTGCCCAGCCGCCTGCTGCGGAGCGTCCCAGGCACGATCCGGGCGATTTGGAGGTGTTCGCAGGCCAGCTCCAACGCCTCACGAACCGAGTCAATGAGATTGACGGCATCACGATGCAGATGGACCTCATGAAGAACCGCATGAAGCGGCTCGAGGGCGGCTCTTCCACGACGCCTGTGCCTGGTGCCTCTGCGCCGCATGCACATCCTGAACGACCAGCCGCGCCATCCTCCGCGTATCGGGATGCCCCCATGTACGATGCTAAGCCGCAGCCACTGCAACCACCGCAGCCGCCATCCCAACCTGTACCTCCGCCACCACATCATCCAGCTGCCCAGCATCCACCGCTGCCGCCCATGCGAACAACCTCAGTGCCTTCCTCAGATGTTACTCGTCCATCCAGCTTCCCGCCGCAAGCAGCAGCAGACGTACAGAACTCGAACCAGTACCGCACTTCGTCCGAGTCCAGACCCTTTTCAAGTGAAGCAGCTGCTTCTCAGCCCCCAGCAAGCTCTGGACACCGCCCTGGGGAGGCCTTGCCTCCACCATCCGCGCTTTCAGGATGGCGTCCAGCAGAGTCATATCCGCTAGGAGCTTCCCCTCATGCATCGATGGTTGCGCCAGGCTTCAGGCCGCAGGCGATGGAACCCGAAACTCATGGTGCTCCGACGAGTGGATGGGCGGCTGTCAACGCGAACCAGGCCACCAAGCGGCCTCCTGAGGAAACACGCTCTCCTTACGAATCTCCTTTGATGGACGGCTCGAAGAGGCCGAAGTTGGCACCTTTGATGCCCAACATGGCAAGGACTGGCTACAGTGAGGAGGCGTATGGCCCACCGCAATCCTCTTTTCAATCTGGGGCAGTGACTTCTAACCCTTCTGAGGCTTCCGTCCATCCACGAAGTCGAGCCCCTTCGGACGGCTCACAGCCCCTCTCGCATCCTGCCCACACACCAGCACAGCAAGCATTGCAGCACAATTTCCGATTCATCACCTCTACACAGCATGTGGAACCTCAAGAGGCCTGGCGATCTGAAGGAGACAGGCCACTCCAACCGACCGAACACGGCCACGGACACGGACCTCGAGGTGGGAGAGGCGGCAGAGGAAGAGGACGAGGTGGCCGCGGTCGAGGTGGAAGGGGGCGAGGTGGTGGAGCCCACGCTCACCACGGACATCATGCTCATGCCGGCGGTAACGGAGGCCTTCCTGGCCAGTCAGGGGATTCACAGGAGCAGAGTACGCCTGAGTGGGAGAAGCCTGAGTGGACAGGAGTCAGTCATGGCTCCCCAAACGGCCACTGCCACCCCGATCCCGCTCGGGGAGGTAGCTTCGCACGACGTGGGGACTCCCATGCTGGATTTGTAGGCGTGGACAGGAGTCTGGATTACCCAGCAACGCCCGTCCAACAACCAGCTGGTCCCTATGATCCTTACGCACAAGGCAGCCTCGAGTCCTCTCAAATGAGCTCAGGCAAAAAGACAAGGACGAAGCCAATCCGAAACGCAGAGGGAATACTGATTCGCAAAGATGGGAGGCCAGACATGCGTAGCGTCAGCTCTGCCAACAATCTGCGAAAGGTACATGCGAAGAAGGAAGCAGAGAGAGCCGGATTGGATGGTAAGACAGCCCAGCACCCACTGTCATTAATCAACTTTCTCATCACTTTCACAGACGACGAAGACGGCACTCGCTCCGGCACGCCAACAAGTGCAGCAGCCGGCGAACACGAAGCCTCAGAAGAGCCAACCGACGCTCAAGAACGCCACCGCGAACTCATGGGCCGAATGTTTCCTCAGGGAACCGAAAGCGCTGGCAGAATGGCCGAGCAATTTTTCCCCAAACACGAAGACGCGGCGTCGATGAAGAGAGAAGGGGGCGAAAGGGACAGCAGAGAGGGAAGCGGGAGCCAAATCAGCCAGACCAACGACGTGGCGATGAAAGAGGCGAGCGAGGCGCAAGCCGAGGAACGAGCTGCGGCCGCAGAGCAGCAGAACACCGCTAATTATAATCCGCACGCGGAAGCGAGCAGCGAGAAGCAATCCGAGGTGGAGGAACGAGGCGAAGCGATGGCTACCGAGCAGTCTTGAGAGAAGGCTGAGGACAATTTCACAGGATAATGTCTGCATTGCCAGCGCGAGCTGTGCTGGAGGCCTTGTTCCCATTTTTGTACATACTTACTACGAGATACCCCCTTGGGCACCTCCTTTTTGGGATGTAGATACGTACGTGGAGGCACTGTTTTGCTGTAGAAAGGAAGGAGTGGCAAGAAGGCGACTGTAAGAGCCTGCGAACAGTCGCGAACTTATAGATGAGCGGATTCTCACTTGACAGTGATGAAGCCGATCCCCCTTCGAGCCGCCTCGCAAGCCTTTCTCAAATTCTGCTCCTCGACGTCGGTCCACTTCACGGTGAGCTGATCCCACTTCTTGACGCGATACTCGTCCTTGAACTGCTGCTGAAGATTCTGCAGCTCCGTGAGAGGCCGAGGGTCAGCGGAGCCGCTGTACACCACCAGAGCTGTGCATGACGGGAGCGCGTCGTAGACCTCCTTGATATGCCGCACGGTCTTTTCCACCACGGTCGACAACGAATCTGCTTGAACATTGTTGGTCGTGGAGGAGCGCAGTGCTTCCGAATCGGCGACCTTTGAGCGATTCCACCAACCGCGGTGCGCTTCCAGCTCACGGAAACGTGCCCAGATGAAGTCGCAGCCGCCTCGCGGTACGACTTTGCCATCGTCGTCGCCAACGAGAGCGTGCTTGATACCCTCGACCACCTCGGCGTCGTTCTCACAGCCGATCGCAACCTTTGCCTGCGCGCCATAGCCACGACTCGGCTCCCCCCAGTCGACGACAGCACCGATCCTAGGCTCCTCATCGCCGCTGGGGCTGACTTTGTCTCTCTTGGGTCGCGTTGCGCGCGATATGCGCTTGAAGATACTTTCACCGCTCATCTCTGAAGTGCCCCAAGCTTTGCCCTTTTCGGTCTTTTGCTTCACGAGATCCAGACAGGCGCGAGCGTCTTCCACGCTGTCATGACCCGTCGAGCCATGGCCCTTCTGGATTTCCCGGCTCAAGTATTTCTGAGCGAGGTACTTCAGCGAAGACTTTAGTGGCGGTCCGCGTGGGTGAGGAAATAGAAGTGCCGTGTCGATGATGAAAGGATGAGTGATCTTGAGAGCATTCAAATCGCTGTTCAAGGAATGGCCGACCAAAATCGTCTGCGGTGTGATGATTGAGCGCAATTTTCCTTGAATATCAGCCAGGGTCGTGGTGACATTCTCGAGCATCTCTGCAGTCATGCCAGAGTAAGGAGTGAGGTAGTCAGTGATTGGCTCTGAAGGCTTCACCAACTCGTCAAGGACGACATTGCCATCCCAATCGATCAAGGAGATCCGCGTGAGTGCAAAGACCATCGGAGCCTCCCCTTTCGGAGAGACGCTACACATTTCACAGTCCATGGCAAGTATTTTCCGACCGACTGTCACCGAACCGCTTTCAATGTCAGCCTCGGCTGCTTTGCCAGCGTCAAGGGTCGGGATGTCGGCAGTATCAATCCAGCCATCCGAGCTCGTGGTCCTGTCTGATTTACGGCGGGCAGCCTCAGACTCTGCACTATTCGACCCGGCAAAATGAGCAAGATGCATGGTATACCCTTCTTCCAGGAGTTCTTCAGTCGAAGCAAGTAGCTCGGTAACTGGTGTGCGCTTGTTCTTCCAGGTCTTGTTCTCGGGAGGCATTTGAGGACCTTTGAATTTCTCCTGCTTGGTCTTCACTATAGGAGCGGTGAGGATGGTGGCCAGTGGTGAATGCAACTTTGCAAACCTGTCGTCACCGGGACTCTTGATTGGCCACAAATGGGGAAACATATCGCCGACCGGTTGGAGAGGCTTCGGCAATTGGTCTTTCACCAGCTTCGTTGGATAGTAGTCATCTGGAGATGACTTCTTCTTTGCATACGTGACCTTCGTCCAGCCCTCGTCGCTGGCGTCCTTTTGCGGCGATGATTCTCCATCCCCATTCTCATTCGGACTCGGATCTGCCTCGTTGTCGTCCAGAGGTATTTGGCCGTCGAACATGCCGCTCTCCAGACCGGGCACCATGAGCGCGACGACTCGCCTTACGCTCGAGCGATTCTTCACGGAGCACCACTGCGGTCCCGTCCCGTCCGCGATCAGGTACAACATGAGGTTCTGCAGGTCGCCGAGCTTAACAAAGGTTTGCAGACGGGCGTGTGAGGAATGCGAGATGGACGGATACTCGCTGGAAATTCTACGCTTCTTCCGGTCCACAGTCTGCCATTCGCCGCCAGGATCGGCACCATCGCCATCAGCAGGCGCTCGTTCTCCGCCACGCTCTGGTTCCTGCAGGCGCGAAACGGTGTCGCCAATGCCCATGAGGTTGTCGCCCTCGAAATCATTACGAGAACGCTTGTTCCCTCTTCCCATGGTGAGTGTCGAGGCGCTCTGGCTTGGCGCGAGGGCGAGGAGAATGTTGTGAGGCGTACAGATATTTTGATTGAAGAGGCAGGATCGGATGTGGTTGTTTCGGCTCTCAGTTTCTCCGGGCTCGGAATAGTGCGCTTCGGTCCGCCGCATAGACCATATCAAACCTTATTTTCCGGTGATCGTGAAGTCGCCTGGCACCTACCTCCTACCAGGACTTCCATTACTCAATCGCATAGCTGTCCAGGAACGTCAGACTTACCGTCTAGTGATCTATGGAGAAGTAAGACGAATCTCGAGCATCCGAGTCTCCTCAGCTTCCGTGAGTGAGTATGCCCTCTGTTATTGTTACACAAGGCTCCATGTTCAAGGCGCCGCTGTGGAGCCTTCTAACCCGCTGCTGCTGCTGCTGCTCAATTAAACGAGGGCGCTTCAATTTCTCGTCACTTCCTTCCAGCACAGCAGTACCATCGGTCTTGTCAACGGCAATACGGGAAGCCCAGCACCATGCGCTTAAGCACCTTCATCTTCAAACGTTTCAGAATCCCCAGCGGGTAGACAAGTTGGAGACGGAAGCTCGGAACAATCGCCTTAACATCAGCAGCAGCAGGGGGTATTGGCTACCTTGTGCAAACGAACCCTCCAGAGAAGGAATTGGCCTTTCTGAGAGAGAAAGCGCGACTTCTGAAAGCCGGAGCTGCGGTCTGTGGGCAAGAACTTGGCGAGCTTTTCGTCAATGATGGCAAGGAGAAGATCTCTTTAGAATCGCCTCAAGAGAATGCGTCTCTATCTAGTGAAAATATTGTCTTGAAACAGACAGGCAGGCGACTCCCCGATGAATCACGTCCAGGCACAGCTTCGCTTGGGTATCGCTCAGGTCCCGAGCCGCCACATAGGGAGTCGGACGCAGGACGATATCCATGGAAAGGTACAAAATAAATATGATCTTGAACCTCGGTCGAATGCCATTACGAACTACTTGTGGTCCTCAGAGAAGCCTATCGAAGATTTGGAAGCCCACATTGTCAAGCTACAGGAGCGGCGGAAGCGTTTATGCCTTGAGGTACGTTACTTCGAACTTCTCGCTATAAGGAAATGGTACTCACTAGCGACAACAGATGGCATTCATCGAGCGATGGCTCTCAAAAAAAGAGGCAGAATACTACAACAGCCCAGAGTCAGCGATTCGCCTAAAGAAGGGAGACTTTGTCACAAAGCCAAACAAGCTTTTCTACGTGGAGATGTTGGGAGAACTTCACGTAAGTTTGCCACGACTAGAATGTCTCTTTCATAAGACATTTTGCAGAACGAATTGCTAACCCTATCCATTGTTGCAGCATACATACTGGATAGGAATAAGTGATATGGACTGGATGATTGCTGATTCACGCAAGCGCATTGAACAACACCGATCACGGGAAGGGTCTCAGGGAAAAGTAACATGGCTGGCCCACTGCTCCAAAGACGCTGCACAGACACTTCCCACGTACGCCTTGACGGGAGTCAAGCTGCTACAAGAGAACTTTGATAGGGAATCACTTCTAGTTGAAGAGATGTGCTCTCATGCAGGTGCCCTCGCGCTAGATGATGCCGACTTTGCCTCTGAGCAAACGGAAGATGAACGGGTCTATAACCCCGTGAATGGTCGAATGGAAACACGCCGGGAGTCCCTGCATGACTTGTTGAAGACATGCAAGCAGGCCCGCGAGTTCAAGAAGTGGCAGGATGGAAACGTTTATGAGATAATGAGAGATGCAGAGCAAAGAGTGAAGCAAGAGCGTTTTACTGGGGACGCTCCAACGTCTCAGGTGTGATCACCGGGACGTAAGCGAGCTTGAAGAGGGATGTACGATAGTCTGGGAGGTCTCCTTTCCCAAAGAAACATCCGATCGCTGCTGCTGCGAGGCTGTCTGTAAGCTTTGCAATCTACTCCGAAGGATGTAGATGATCAGCACCTTGATCCTGCTACATCCAAGTAGCACTTGTGCCCCCTCCTCTCCTCTGAGCGCCACAATCCACAAGATTGAGGTCCTCTGATACAGAATTCGAGATGGCATCAGCACAGGACACCGAAAACATTCGTAATTGGCTTGAAGCAGTACGTTCCAGCGGCTCAAGCTGCTCGCACCCAGCTGATATCGCTAACTTCTTCATGCAGTGGTACGCAGTTGGCGACAAATGTGTTCCATCAAACAGCATCAAATGGTTCGCAGAAGACTGCGTCGTCCGTACGTAATACAGCTTGACCCGTCGTGAAATACAATCATCCCACAGTAACTGACGATCTTCCAGAATTCAACAACGGCCCACCAGTTCGCGGCAAGGCCGCAGCTCAGAGCGTGAGTATAGCCACATTCTCAATACTTACTTCACGCTCCTGACACTCCCATCCCTCGCATCCAGGAATTCTCCTCCATCGCCCCAGCAATACAGTACATGTCCCATGAGATTCTCACCATCGACGTAGTCGGCAACAGAATCTACAACGAATGCAACGTCACGTACATCGCCAAAGGAGATCCAGAGCAGAAGCCTGTCACCATGCACCGCATGAACGTGTACGAGCGAGAGCGAGACGACGAGGGTGATGATTGGAAGATAACCAAGTGGATGGCCTTCTTCGACAGCACGCCCCTGAAAGAAAGAATGGCACTGAGCAAGACAGGAACGCGAGTGTACTGAGCCGTGAGTCCAAAATTCATTCGCTTTGGAACGCTATACACAATGTCCGCCCAGTAGAATAGCCATGGGGCCAACGCTTTCACACATGCATTTGACGACCCTCTTTCCCTTTTACCCCAAAGCCTGAAGAACGCCTCGCTGGTAACGCTGCCTGACCTGCCGGGTATCTAAAATGCTACTTTTCTTCCTCTGTCCAAAGCCCGCATCCCAAAGATAACGCCTGTTTGCGATTTCATCCATCAATCATTCTCAATCGCTGGAGAAGGGTGGCGACCACCCATTCGTGCTTGCTCTTGGCCTTGCGGGGATCCAGCTCCAAGCCTGCACATAAGAAAGCACCTGTCAGCCCATGCTGGACGACGGTGATCGAAGTAAAGTCGGCGAAGTAAAACGCTCACAAGTGTACAAGGACAGCAAGAGAATCCGGTAGGAGTTCCGCCGTACCCTGCACGAATCCCATAGCTGCTCAGACGCCCGTGACTGAAACGCTGTAGCAGCAGTGGCGACGGAAATAGCGTGGTGTATGTGCAAACGCTTCAACAAAACTCACTTGACTCCTGAGCGCTCCTCCTGAGCTTACGATTGTAGGTCTTCCGTGTATCAGCATTCCAATACATGTCGAAGATTTCCGGGTTCATCATCGCTCGCGGGTCGTATTTGGCTTGCTTGTCATCGATAGCTGCGACGATGGCCGAGAGATGTGACCCTATCTCGTCCGTCTTCTGTGGAAAGTAGCACAGAGTGCCGCGACTGCTGACGCGATGATGATGGATGGGAGTCTCCAGAGTGACCCGTGGCTGAGCCTCTGGAAATGTAGGGGGAATGTGGAGCGTCATGTTGAAGATGCCTCCGTCGAGATTCGACATGGGCTCTCCGAAAATGGTGATGTGCCAGACGAAAGGATTCTTCTCGTCGGGTAAGCTGATCTCCAGCTTTGAGCCCGAGTACTGGCCCTCATTCCACTGGTACTTCAGTTGTCTAAACTGAAACGCAAGCTGAGTCGCCAGCTGAGTTCCCTGTGAAACTTGCTGAGCACCCTGCTTCTCCCAGATCTGCTTCTCGTCCTGGAGCTTCTTGAAGATTGTTTCAAGCCGAGCGGCGAGACCCTTGTAGTCGAAATGGCCATCCATACTGTTGGGTGGATACTCGAATTCCATGCGTTTGAACGCGGTGCCATCGCTCTGCTCGCTGCCGTATTTTTCCACAGCACGCATGTAAGCATCGAAGTACCACAAGAACCGTCGCTTGACGAGATCAGCAAATGGCTCCCACTGACCACAGTCCACAGCCTGAAGCGCTGCTTCGGCGTCGTACTCATACACAGAGGCATCGGTCTTGGGAGTGACCGATCCATCTGTCGACGAGTTGTGGCTCTGGGGCGAGTACGGAGGATCGACAGGAATAGGTTTGCTCCCGTTGCCCTTCAATTTCTTGGAGATGTGCTCCGACTTCGCAGGCTGTATCTGTAGAAGCCCCTCTAGTCGCTGAATCACAGATATCCGCAATGTCTCGTGTCGAATCTTGGCGACATAAGCCGTTGGCATGGGCTCCTCTTTCTTTGCCGTCTCGTAACCTGGCTCGTTCTCGTACGGGTTCGAGCTCATCAGACTCTGGATGCTGATCAAAACGCTCTCGAGTGATTGTGCGCTACTCCACTCCTCTCCAGGATTTCCGCGCCATGTGCCAAGAATCGATAGGCACACTTTCCCCTCGGAATAGATGTTGGGATTGAATCGAGTTCTGCCGTTGTTGGTCGTGATGCATTTGACGCTCGGAGACTTCATTGGGTAGTCCTTTGGAAACTGCAAGATCGCTGAGCGAGGCCCGCATCGTTGGAGAAAGATCATGACCCACCTTCATGTCGAATTCAAAGAAGCCAAACTCGTAGGGCGAGTCCGGCGGTCCGATGATGAGCGCACGCACATGACGCACGTCGCTGTCCTTACATGCGACGGCGATAGAGAGGTCGTCGCCTTTTTGCTGCGCTGCTATCTCTCGTGTCACTCGTTGGATCGCGCCGGCCGAGTTGACTTGTGCCATGGTGGGCGTTGGTAGTGTTGGCGGGGTTGGAGTTTTTGGTTTAGGATATTGATCTCGCAGTTGGGGAGAGATGCAGCCTCATGGTCGAGCAGACACGCTCGAGTGACTGGTGCCGTCGGCTCGAGACGTGCAGCGTGTGTTGACGACGGGAGGAAGGGACAGGCAAGAAAGGTGAGATGAGCGGATGAAGAAGAGCTCCAACTTGAACTCCAGCTTCAGCTTGCAGCAGCTGCCTGCTAGCGCGCCTTGGTCCCTGCGTCAGAACCCCTGCTCTGGCCTGAGGCAACCGCAGGAGACACTTCACTCTGGGAAGCGTGAAGAAGATACAACACCGCTCACATCGAAAGCATAAGCTGGTAGACGAGAGACAGGATGGTGGTATTCGCGCTTTTAATCATCAACAAGGCTGGTAAGCTCCCATCCACCGCCCTCCGCCCACTCGCCCCGCCGGTCCACCCCATCTAACAGTTCCCCAGGTGGCCTCATCTACAACCGCACCTTTGCTCCTGGCCTTCAAAAGCTCGACTCCAACGACTACCTCATCCTCGCCGGAACTTTTCACGGTATTCACGCCATCTCTCGGAGTATCAATCCCGCCCCACCAGTCCAGCCTCAGCCCGGACATCGCAGACCGCCCACCACTGGAATCGAGAGCCTGGAAAGCAGCCACTTTCGCTTGACGTGTTTTCAGACACCGACGGGGGTCAAGTTTCTTCTGTTCACCAGTCCGGAGCAACCCAACACCGACCTCGTGATCAGACGCTGCTACGAAATCTATGGAGACTTTGTTATGAAGAACCCCTTCTACAGCATGGAGATGCCTATCCGCGTGGAGAAATTCGACCGAGCGCTCGGGGGCTATCTAGTCAGGCCGTCATGAGGACTTATGAGACTGCAGCCACGCGATACTAAGCCAGTAATCACGATGGACTTGGCCAATTGCCTGGTGCTCGCAGGAATCTATGTGTTTTGCCGCGCGCCAATTTCAAGCGCCATGTGCAGTCACGGGACTCTTTCGAGCGGCAGGGACATGAGTACCACCAAAGAATTTTCGACTCGCCAAGTAAGGCTTGGTCGAGTTGAACAGTGAACGGTGTAAGCTCGCTGGATTGGCATTCCAGCGCTAGCCAAGACACCATATGCTTACCTCGACATGCGCATTCACGACGGGACGATGGTAATGTGTATTAGGATATCCAGAAACGTCGCAATGACCAGCATATACACATCAAAAAAGCAAGCAAGCGACAAACGAAAACCGCGAGTATGCCGTGTCGTGGGGCCTTTTACCCACTTCCGATGCCCTCCTCCCGAGAAATCAATCGTATCCTGCCAAGGCCGTCGTATCGCACCTCCCACTGTCGTCTGATTCGACAGCTGTATCCTCCCACCTCAGCTCATGTATATGTGCGCCTTTTCGTTGTGGGTATCCCGTCTAGCAGCAGTCCATGCAGCATTCGCAGCAGTCGGCGCAGCACTCGCATCCCTCCTCACAGACGAAACAGCAGCAAAGAGTCGCGAGACAGGCTCCGAGGCATCCGCGGTCCTTCGACTGTCGTGGTGGTGGTTGCTGGGGTTGTTGGTAGTACATGGGCTGCTGCTGTGGTGGTGGGCCGCCGTATCCTCCTCCGCTGCGCGACGTTAGCGCTCTTCTACCGTGAGTTCTTGTGAGAGCGTTCTTACTATGCGGGCTGAGGGTATTGAGGTCCACCATACTGTGGCTGGCCGTACTGAGGCTGTCCGCCGCCGTAGTAGCCCTGGTTCGACATGATTGCGGTACTTTCTGCAAGCTGTCAGCTCAGCGCGTGGTGGGAGGTGATCGAGTCGGACGCAAGAACGAAGCGCGTACAGGATGTGAGATGCGAAGTGATGATGGAGCGAGTGTATGCGACGGCGCGTATTGGTTCTCGGGTTCCAGGTGGTGTGTTGTGAGGAAGAAGGAAGAGGGATGAGAGGTGGGAGTTCGTACCGGAGGAAGGGTAAAGTCAGATGACGCCGATCTGGACCTTCAGATGTCGACTTGTGGCTGACGAGCTAGCTCGAGGTTCCCTCTTAATTCAAGCTGCGAAGTGATGATGGAGTCTTGTGAAGCTGCGATCAATCGTGACAGATGTCGGAGAACAGAACGGCCGGAGAAGTATTCGATTTTTTGATTTCGTGCAACAGTTGCAGGGCTCGGATTGCGACTTACGACAGCAGCGGCGATTCAGCCACGCCAGCGATACGCTACTAAACGAATCAAACAGCTCGCTTCTGATTGCACGAGTTCTGATAACGCCTCTCACTGAGGCGCAGCACTTGCTTCAAGTTGTCAGCTGGCGGTTCAATACATTGCCACTCGCGCGCATGCACATGCTTGATGAATAGGATTGCTGCTCTTGTTTCAGACAAGAGTTGTGACCCCAGAGGCCGCGAATGACGGTTCGACGGCGACGAGGCTTGTTGCTGCGCCGAGACACCAAGCTTTTGGGAACGGCCCGGCAATGCTTGTCCTCGTTGCCTGTCAATCGATCTTCTACCTTGGTACAATTGGCGGTGGTACCGCAGCATGGACTACCTTTTGCTTTTCTAATATCGGCATTCTTGTTGAGGGCTTGCATCGAGTTTTACGCCTCGAAAGACGGAGAGAAGCAGAGAGTCACGTTCCAAGAACCTTCGTTGGAGGGCTATAGATGTTGTACATCGACATGATTTCAACAGAGACGCCGGGCGACAGAGTAATCATTCCCTCGCCATGCAATGCCACGCACATCGAAATGCCCGCTCGTCTCCCAAATGCATATGCTGATCTCTATACAAGTGCGTTGAGGCCGTTTCATTCGTGATCCAGTAAACTCAGGACATCCAGTTCCGTCTTGACAATACGCGTGAATTCGTCGCGGCTCATCCCGCTCGACTTAGCCAGCCTGAATAAACTCTTCACATCGGTACTGATGTGTTGCTTGATGGCCATCCGGGCTGGATCATTGTTCGTGCTGCTCATTTCCGCTGCTCGCTCCTCCAGCTTGTCGACGCTAGAATGGGAGGTTGTTGGTGAGATGGGTCGCGGCATGGAGAGCTCGTTTTCACCGTTCACGCTCCGATCCATCGCGGTGTGGACAGCAGAGTCGTGAGGTTTCCACTCGGCGTGCGGTTGTAACGAGCGCAGATAGTCTGCTTGCTCTGTGATCGCGCCGCTTGAAGAACTCTGTGCTTGTTCCCGTGAGTCCACGAGTGAGCGCCCATTCAACGTGCTTTGCCCGATGTCTCCGGTATCCTCGTCGAGATCATGCGGGTCCATGGAGGGCTGCACTTCCTCTCCGTACCGATTGTAGTAGTCGGCCTCCTCGCGGTCTTGCGAGCTACCAGCCATGGCGTATGTCGACGAAGGCACGGGTGCTGGAGAGCGTTTCGCAGGTGTACGTTCGGCAGGAGTTCTGTCGTATTGGTTCCAGTAATCATCGTTCAGGTCATCTTCCTCTTCTTCCTGCTCCGGTTGCTGTGCTGGTAGCCCTGAACGAGCGCCGTTCGCACTCGGCACGGATATCGAGCGAGTATTCGCGTCATCATTTGCTTGAGGTATACTGTCAAACCACCTCTCTCCATCCTCTTTGTCCTCCAATGTGCGTAGCTCCGACAGATACCACCCTGGCTCAATGGCGGCCTGGTCGTCCTTCTCGCACCACACATAGACTGGCAATAATTCGAACTGGTCCACCTCGAGCCTCGCCTGCAACGTCTCTTCGTCCAGCCTCTTGTACTGCGCTGGCGGAACCTCTTCCAGCTCCAATTCACCTGATACAGGGTGTGGCTCGAGGTCTATACGCTGAACTACACCAGGAAGTCTGGTGCCACGCTCGGGATCCCAGGCCAGCAGAGGCAGCCAGCCATCGGTGCCCACATTTTGCGAGAGAAAGTTGAGGCGTTGTCGAAGTAGTGGTGACAGGAGAGGGAGTAAAGCTGGAGGTGGTCGCGGGGAAACGAAGGAAGTGTGGAGACAAGCGAGGAGAGGCGGGAGGATGTCGCGAGAATTCGGCGGAGGGTGGACGTGCATCGTTGTTCGAGGGCAAAGAGCGAATCGTCCTGTATCGAGAGGTAAGGCGAGAGCAATATAGGGCTGGTGTCTTCTTTGCTATACGTCGGGGCAAAAAGGGTGGTGTTTGAGATGGATAATAAACAAGACAGCGGGAGCGAGCTGGAGCTGTCGAGGAACAGCGAGCGGTGGTGCAGTCACGAGAGAAGGAGTAGTGAGCGTGATCAAGAAGTGGATGCACCGATGAAGAAGATACTTAGCTTTGTTGGCTCAAGAAGAGAAAGAGATGGTCATCGGTATTAGCACACGTCCAGATAACCGACGCACGCGTAGGAGTGGACAATGTTGTTCCCCAACTTCCCTTCCTCCGAAAGGACAAGTGCACTGGCACTTCGCTGTCCGCAATCCCGAAAAAGTGAATGCCCCACCTGTGCCACCTACCTTAAGGTACTGCGGCCAGGCCATCGGTCAATCGTTTTTCCGCAGCAACTTCACTCACCGACCCTCTGCAGCTGTTTCATCTTCACGACCTCCCTTGCTGATGCTGATGCTGATGTTGCTGCAAATAGCGTCGTGTCCGTCTCGGCGCGTGAATCGCTGCCTCATGCCACAAGCGACACTCCACGACGCACTCTGCTCGTTCTTGGCCCACAGCAAGCGAGCGCCTCTTGCAGCTTCTGCGACCGTTTCAGCTGCTCTCCTCCAGCGCGAATCGCCCGCGCTTATTGGTGCCCCTTCTCCTACCCACACTCCTTGATCTTGACTACACTCGCCAACAACCGCCGCCAAGACATATATTCGTGGATGCTCAATTTCCCCCGGCTTGCTTGAACGGCCTGTTAATGCCATTTGTCTCCTCGCTTCTGCTGGAAGCCGCGATCCGCGACTACAAATCTGGGACCTGTCTGGCACAAAGGGGACACGTCCAGCTCAAGCCGGATCTCAATGGCATCTCGAGTGGATCGGCTATGTTTCGTCGCAGCACTGACTTGTCCTGCAGAGGCGCGGCCGCACATGCAGCCAGATCTTGATTTACACGCCTTCTCCCTTCGCAGGTAGGTACTTTGCAATTCACTTCCTCTTTCTTTCTGGGTCGCTCGCCGAAAACTCTCTTTTCGTTCCTTTGCATTCCTTTCCCCGTGCTGGCACGGCTTTCATTCGTTTGGAAAAGCATATTCAGGATCCCTTTACAAACAGCAGCTGCAGGACGAGCTGCCACCCGGGGGTCATGTTTATGAACAACCTAATTCTCGCTTCTTCCCTTCTGGCCTATGTCTTTGCGGCCCCAGCTACAGTCCCATCGGCCCTGCCCTCAACTACAGTATCACCTCACAAATCTGGGGGCGAAGAACACATCGTGATCGTCGACAAGAATGCGCCAGTGACACCCCAAGTGGCCGAGGTCCTCAGAAGATTGGACTTGCATGAGAACCACCCTGACGTTCGACATGTCTTCAACAACAGTGCTTTTCAAGGCTTTGCTGCCTCGATGAAGTCTCATTGCTTGGATCTCTTGGGAAATATGTCCGATGTCTCAACCGTCGAAAAAGCAGTTACGGTCAGCAGAGGTTCTGTCCAGACGTACGACAGCCGACCGAACGCTCCCTGGGGCCTGCAGCGCATCTCGACATCCTCCTCCATCGGTGGTAGCCCGTCATCACTAGACTACACCTACTCCTACGCCGAAACTTCGCTCGGCTCTGGATCGGACGTGTACATCATCGACACAGGGATCTACACTGACCACAACGTCTTCGGTGGACGCGCGAAGATGCTCTGGTCCTTCGACGGCAACATGGAAGACAAAGACGGCCACGGAACACACGTAGCCGGCACCGCAGCCGGCTCAATCCTCGGCATCGCCTCCAACGCCAACATCTACGGCGTCAAAGCCCTCGACGCAGACGGCGGAGGCTGGTCCAGCAACGTCGTCGCCGCAATCGACTACGTCCTCCAACGCCACGACGCCCGCCGCGCAGCCGGAGACAAATTCGCCGGCTCCGTCATGTCCATGTCCCTGGCCACCAGCTCCCCCGTCACAGCCATCACCCAAGCCGTCGACGCCGCCATCGAAGCCGGCGTGCACGCTTGCATCGCTGCAGGCAACAGCAACACGGACGCCTGCTCCTCCTCCCCTGCCTCCGCCGGCGGCACAAACGGCCGCGCCATCACCGTCGGCGCCATCGATATGGACACCCAGCGCGCCAGCTTCTCCAACTACGGCGACTGTGTCGACCTGTATGCTCCGGGCGTCAACATCATCTCCTCCTGGATCGGAAGTCCAAATATGATAAATATTCTCGACGGCACGAGCATGGCGACTCCGCACGTCACGGGAATCGTGGCCTACGCCATGGCGAATAACAGCACGCTCGCGCAGAATCCGGGGTTGATGAAGGAGTATATTCGTATGATGGCGTTGCCGTTGGCGGATGGGACTTTGATGGCGAACAATGGAGTGCAGGCGAAGTCTGGCGAAGGGTTGCTGGGGTTGTCAAGCAGACGGAGTACCTCAGCAGCACCTCCTACATTCGAGCGCTCCACGACCGTCGTGCCTCTCGCTGGGGTGACAAAACGTTCATTCTCAGGCCTCAATGCAGGAATGCACTTTGCACGAGACTCCGTAGCAGCCGCGTGGCTCTGCAATGCGAAGAGATGGATGAGATCGATATGATGATATGGAGAGTATACTTTGTCATTCTTTCTCTTGTACATATGCATGCATGCTACCTAGAGTACAAAAATCGCGAGGGCTCTCAGGGAGCCAGAGTGAGTTTAGACCCCATAATGCTTTCAATGCTTTCCCTGTCAAATGCCATTTCGCTTGTCACACGCTCAATCATTCCACCACATTCTAATCTCAGCATCTAACCTCTTCCAATATCGAACGATGCCTCCTGCTCAAAGCTGTTTCGTAGCGTCAGATCACTTCGTCGCAGTCGTCAGCACCAGCGACTGCGTCCCAGTCTTCCGCCCCGGTTTCTCCCTCCTTCACCTTGTCCTTGCCCTTGGTCTTTAGAGATGCCTTCTCAACGACGAAGCGTGGACCATAATTGGATCGACGTTCCTTGCCTTCGCCACAGAAAATCTCAACCCGGAACTTGAGTCCAGGCTTCGATGCGGTCGATGGCCAGATCTCAATCTCATCGCCAGTGTGCAGCTTTCCATACAACTGCTTCCCAGGTGTGCCCTTCTTGAGCTGTACGCCATTGATGCGCAAGCCGATGCTACCGTGCGTGAGCACACCGCAGTACAGTCCAGGCAGATCGCTGAAGTCTTCGCCAGGGGAGAATTTGTCAATGCCAGATCCATGAAAGAAGATGTTGAACGCAGTCCGCGGGATCCGGGTGTCACTGTTGTCATGGTAGACATATGTGTTCTCGGGGGCACGGCCCCAAGTGGTCGAAATGTCACTCAGCTTCAAGCTGATGCGAGCGACCGAGCCATTGGTGGACACGAGTCTGCCGTAGATGGGGCCTGGCTCATCGTTTCCGCTGTCTTGGGGACCTTCGAGATTATCTGGAAGCTCTGGGCGTTGCAGATCGTCGCCTGAATCTTGTGCATCTTGTGTGACCTCCGCAGATGGCGGCTCAGTCACTGGGATGGAGATGTCGCTGGGATAGTACACCGGATCCGTCGCAAAGTCGTGGCCACTAACCTTCGACGCGTACTCCACGTTATGGGTGCTCGGATCGTTGGGAACATAGTAGAAAGAGGCCGGGATACCAAGCTTGATCTGGCGACTGAAGGCAGGGACCTGGGGAGGTCGTGAGGGCTTCGTGCTGTTTCCCAATGGCGTTTCTTCAGACAGGCTGTCATCCTGACTAAGATGTTCAAAGCTATCAGGCGTTCCGGGCTCCTCGCCTTGATTGCACTGCATCTTCATATCGCGAACCAGCGATTCGGCTCCCTCCAGGCTGGGCGAGTCTCCGAGTTGCTTCGACCTGGCTCGTTGAGCATTCTGCCCAGGGGGACTTGCAGTGTACAAGTCTTCAGACTCCGCAGAGAGATTGCTGAGTCGACCACTGCCATCGACTTTGCGTGGGACTGATGGCGGCACTTGTAAATCGGACTGACTGATCTCTCCAAACAGTTTCTGCTGCTTTGCTTTGAGAAGGTTCCCTTGCTGCGAGTTCACGTCACGCATGATTGGGATTTGTTGATAAAGCTCGCTGCTGGAGTCGAGGAAATTCTCCTCCTCGTTGTTGCGAAAGTGCGCGTCGTTTGGTTTGAATCTCTTCGATTGCCGTGGGTCGAAGAAGTTCATGTCTTCAGAGTTCAAACTGAGCTCACTGTTATGGCCACCGATCCGCTCGTCCAAACTCAACGCAGAAACGTCAGGGCTTTGATCGTAAGTCGCGTCAAATTCGGCCTCTTCTGCAATGGCACCAAGACCAGAGCGAGCGGGAGCACGGGCTAGTCTGGGAGGCAGAGGAATACTGCTTAGCCATTCATTCCGCAGGCAATCCTCTGCAGAAGGACGCTCAGTTGGGTCGGTGTTCAGCATATGTACCAGCAAGGCAACGGCCTGGTCCGACACCCCTTGCCTCACCAAGTCTGTATCGTCCAGAGGAGTCATCATGATCTTGTCGAACATGCCACGGCCGGTGTTATCAGCCACGCCTTCGAAAGGGGGTCTGAGACATAGTGAATACCACAACACCGCGCCGAAGGACCAGATGTCAACTGCCTGGCTGTAGCTGTGAAGCTTCTTCTGCGGAGGTGGCTTTCGTGGACGCTTGGTGCCTTTGCTTCCAGCGTGGCCATCATAATGTGGAAACACCTCCGGTGCACAGTAGAGCAGGGTGCCACAGAATGTCTTCAAAAAGGTGTCGTTATTGTTGACGACCTTCGAAAGGCCAAAGTCTGAGAGCTTGATGACGAAGTCGTTCGGATCTGTGCTAGCAAGCAAGATGTTGTCGGGTTTAATGTCGCGATGTGTGATGTTCTTCGCATGAAGATAGTCAAGGGCATCAAACACTTGCGCGGCAACTGATTTTCCAGTCTTCTCCGTCAGAGGCCCATGCTCAGTGAGGTGCTGCTGCAGATCACCACAAGGCACAAATTCCATGATAATGTACAGATGGTCCCTCACATCGTGGTACTCGCGGTACTGTACGATGCTGGTGTGGTTGATCGACTCCATAATATGCATCTCATTCTCGAGCTTGCGGTCCAGAACCCCGTTCTTCATGAACTTCCGCTTCTCCAGCTCTTTCGCGGCGAAGAAGTGCCCTTCCCCCTTGGTCGCTAGTTGGTATACGCTTGCGAATGCACCCTTGCCGATCTGCCCAACGACATTGTATCGATCGCCGCCACTCCAGTGCATACCGTAATTGTTGCGGACGATTGGTGCTTTGACGGACGCACCACCCTGCCTGTATTGACCATCCATTCGCTTCGGTGCCAAGGCAGAATGATCTCCACCATTCTGGAGATACTGCGCTTCTGCCACGGCTACCCTCTCCATGTAGTCCGCGAATTTGCGCGCATACTCGTCTTCGTGACCCGCGCGAGAGGGAAAACGAACGATGAACCTCAAAGATTCGGCCGGCTGCTCGGACAGTATGCAAATGACGCTGCCACTGTTGAGCATGCGCTGTTTTCCAGTTTGTGTGCCCTTGCCCCTCAAGAGGATGTCATCGACCATGGTTCCGTTCGTGGACATATCTTTCAGCATGACCACGCCAGACTCGTTCATGTAGATCACAAAATGGGTGTTGCTCACCCGCTTGTGAGCATCAGACGTGACAACGATGTCGCAGTGCGTGCCGTTTCGTCCAAGCATAAACCCAAGATGCGGACGATTCGAGCGCGTGGAAAAGCGGAAGGCGAGATCGAGTGGCTGACTTGGACGATTCTGCTGCAAAATAAAAGTTTCTTGCTCCTCGAAAGGGGCCGGACTGGGCTCTCGTTCGGCTTCTGATGGTTGGTAATTCTGGAGGACATGTTGCGGCGCCCTGTCGGCAGTCTCAGAAACCAAGCGATAGGCAGCCGGCGACGAAGGGTGCAGGATGACCATCACATCGGAGCAATCTTCTTCTGACAGGCCAGAATTGTTTCGTCCATAGCGGCGTGGGTCCACGACGCCCTGCGTGCCCTGGGTGAGCTGCGTGAGTTGTGTGAAGTCGTCGCCCTCCATCACGGCTCAGATGGTCGAGGGATTCGAGTTGTGGGGTGTGTTGAGGCTCGCTGTCTAGAAGGTACAGGAGCTATGTAGCAGGCAGCAAAGCTGCACGAACTCTCGTGCGGGCGTCGAAGACCAGTTGTGGTGATTGACTAGCGGATGTCGAAAGAGGGCGAGCCGAATGCCGTCGAATCTTGAACGACAAGCCGCTTTTCCTGCTTTCACAATGTCCACAAACTGCGAAGTCTTCGTCGCCCAATTCAAACAGGCCCGGCCGTTGCCGAGGGACGAGCCTCCTCAACCAGCGATCTTTCTTCTACAAGGTCATCCAAAGCAATGTTAGAGTGGCCGAGTTATAAGTCAATGCTGAATAATCCACCTCTTGAACTGTCTTGTACAAATTTCGCTATGATGGATGGGTGTTCGAGGGTCGTAGAGAGCCGAAATGCGTGAAAACGCGCCACAAATGCCAAAGGTCCAATGCGGGTCGTTAGAGTCGTCAAAGTCGTGAGGTCGAGCAGAGAAACACGCGAGGTCGAGTGGGATGCGGCCTCAGGCACTCGGTGCTAGGCAGCCATTGAGAGACCACGTGCGGCGTGTCGAAGGAAATCGGAGCAGAGCCAGCCCAATTGCACGTCCGCCTGCAATGGTGAAGGACGACGAGATGCAGGCGGCGAGCGGGCAGTACGAAGTAGATGAGTGACTCTTGTTCGCCTGCAGCAGCTCGGACTAGAGACTCGAGAAGTGTCGCGGATGTGCTACCCGCCAACCTTGCACCTTAAGCGCGTCCGAATCGCGTCAAGCGCCAGGGACCCAGTAGGCAGCCATGGCGCTCGGAGCAACCACCCACCTGAAACACTTCAGAAGAGCTTAAATGTGACCTGTCCACCGACTTCACCTCTCGTTGCGCGCCTTATCCGACGAGCTGGAACGTGTAACAAGAGCACGGCACATGAACTGATACGTCGCGTGCGCGTCGATATCGCGTCATTGACAACCCAAGTAGCGGTGGATTACGGAGGTACGGGAACTTCAGGTAACGGCTTTTGTATATCTACATGAGCAGCGCTATCACGACCAATGACCTCCTGCGGACACTTCGATGCTCACGCCCACGCATGCTGGTCTTCTACTGATTCAACGTAACGTAGTTTGCTGGGAATAGTCCAACATGACCGTTGTACTCACCCTGCCACCAATCCTCGTCGGGGAATTCCTACGTACAATTAGTACTCGCTCACCTCACTATCCTGGGAATGTTACTTACCACGTTGACGATCTTGGCACCGTCCGGGAAGCTCAGCTCGTTTTCCTCGGCGGCCTCATAATCGTATTCGGCCGTCGCAGTTGGTAGGCCACTGCCTGCTGGTTGCGAGGCAGCTGCCGGTGGGTCGACAGCGACAGGTGCTGGAGGTGGTGCACTACCGCCGGCCGCTCCCTCGACCAGCTCAACGTAGTTGCTTGGGAACAATCCTCTCTCGCCTCGGCTGTTCTCTCCCATCCACCAATCCTCATCGACCATGTCGATATTGGTGATGCGCTCACCTTCTCGGAGCGCGATTTCGTTGTCTTCGTCCTTCTCGTAGTCGTACTGCGCGACAGCTTCCTTGCCACCCGAGCCTCCTGCGCTACGAGGGTCCTCAGCATGGCCAAACGTGCTCGCCGCCGCGGCTTCAGCAGCCCCTCGCGCAGCATCGTGGTCCTGGGCCTGCGGCTCCTCTTCTGGTTCTCGGTGAGAGTCGATTGCCTTCGAGATCGAATCGGTCGGCACAGGTCGCGATGGCAGTGGCTCCACAGGCTCCACGGGCTCTGGTCCCCGTCCAACTGGCATGGCGATGCGAACTGGCGAGCCCTGATCTACCGGCTCCTCCTCTTCCTTCTCGACCTCCTCCTCGTCGGGTTGCGGTCGTGGTGGCGGGGGCGGAAGGTCCTGATGTTGCTGGGGTGGCACGTCTGACTGTTGTGGCAGGCCGGGGATGGGTACGCCGCGAGCACCGGCGTTTGGTTTGCTGGCAGTATCCAACGGAGGTGGCTGCGGAGCATCGGAAGGCTCACGAGCCGCACCCATTGGTGCAGTTCCTGCGAAGCGGTCTCTGATCGAGCCGACACCACCGGATGGGATTTCACTCTCCTCCCTCTGCGGTTCTTCCTGTCCAGTGCGCTGTTCGCTAACGCCACTGCCCCCGGTGCGAGACGGGATCTGAACGTCCCACTTCTTGCCTCCGTAACCGCTCTGCCACCCGCCACTGGGCTGGCTCTGAACTGGCGTTGCTGCAGCACCGAATCCGGGAGGTTGCTGCGTGTCCGCGGCTCCGCTTGAGCCACGCTCTCTGGCCTTTCGTTCCGCCCAAACCTGAGCAGGCGTCTTACCACCTTCGTCTGCAAAGGTTTTGCTGGCAGTTCCGACAGGCGCAGCTGCGGCGACAGGCTTCGCTTCGAATCCACCTGGAGCCGGCGCCTTTGTGCCCGCGAAGGTATTGGAGGCTGATCCAAAGCGGTTGGCAACTTTTGGCTTTGGCAATTCGGTCAGCGGTTGAGACTGCTGGAAAGCAGCCGAGCGGTCGGCAAGTGATTTGGGCCTCTCATCGTCGTCTGCTGGAGGTTGCGCCGCCGTAGGTTCGGGCGCAGGAGGAGGCGCAGCTTGCGCCTTGCGGCGAATTTCTGCAATGTCTACCTTACCAACTGGCTCGTAGGCACCCTTGGTCACAGTAGGTCTGTCATCCTTCAGGTTCCCAGACTCTTGAGCCTGCCGCCTGATTGCAGCAATGTCAACTTTGCCAACCGGCTGGTAGCCTCCGCTCACCACATCAGCCCCGCCATTGCTCGACTGCGGGGCCTGCAACTTCGAGGGCTCGTTCTGCTGCTGTAGCTGCGACATGTTCACCTTTGTCGGCTGGTATGCCGGAGCGACTTTCTCCAATTGAGACCGCGTGACTGGCGGGGCGTCCTGGCCCCATCCGTCTTCGTCCACTGGTCCAGACGGAGCAGGTGCGCGTGATCGAGATCCTAATGGCTGGAAGGATCCAGCAGCTCCAAAGCTCTTCGTTGGCAGCACTGGCTTCGATGCGACAGGCGGCGGAGCTCCGGATGAGGCCGGCGCAGGAGCGTCTCCACCACCGCTGTATTTGGAGCCCGAGGAATCGGCCACTTTCTGTACAATCGACTCAGGGGTAAGGTCTTGATCGGATCGAGCTGTGACTTGCACGTGGTACCCGTGTAGTAGCTTAGACACCGCATTGAGGTGGCTGGTGAAGTATCCTTTTGTCCTCTCTGGCACTCCTTCGCCGCACCACGCAATCAGGACGCTCTTTGGCAGGGCTGTGTTCGGATCCTTGACCTTGACGAACGCGAATTGAATGCGACCGTCGGAGAACTCTTCAACCAAATCTGCAAGCTCGCCTTCGCCCGTGGCTTGTACGTTCAGCACGCTCTCTTTCCCGGAGTCGGCCTGGAAGGCATTGGCGAGGGGAGCTTTGACGGAGAACAGAGCCCAGATACCATAAGTCGGTGAAGAAGCTGCTGGGCCTGATGGACTCGAATTGACAATTTTCTGGTAGCTGGCGGTGATCGAGGGCCCGTTCTGGGACAGGTTCAAGGTTGCCATGGCTTGGGCGTCTGTAGTAGCGAGGAGGGGAAACGGGCTTGTGGGTGCGCTCTCAGCGCTCGTTTGTGATATCGACACCACTCGGAATTGCCGGAGTCGCGATTGAACAAGAGTGTGCAACTGCGAAAAGAACAAGAGTGTGATGTTGTGTCAGACGGTTTGGCTGGCTGGGGAAGTGTCTGGTGTCGGGTATCCACGAAGCTGCAAGCTGGAAGCTGAGGCCTTGCCGCCAAGAGCGTCGTCATTGCCAGCACGTGGCAATAGCTCGCCGCCGCGGCCGAGCATTACTTTGCACGAAAAGACATAGAATTGTTATGGAACTTGTCAGATCTCCCACAATTGCGCTTCGGATGTTCGTTTTCCCTGTCGGACAGTGAAATGTTTCCGTTCTTCCAGTGGTCTACAATGGGCCAAGTTCGTGAAGCCTCCGCTACCAGATATCTCGAGAGATGGCCTTGACCGTGCACTTGCCACTGGTCGAACACTGTCAACCATATTTAGGTCTGGAGATGCCTGCAACACATGTCTATCTCTTCGTGACCACAAAGATTCAACATGCTCAATGTGTGGTCCCGTCGGTCAGGCAAGAACAGAGAGGTGCCTGAACTCAGACCCTCGCTATTGCGGCCGTACCCGCGAGCGGGCCGCGTCCCGAAGCGTCCGTGCGCCGCGGCAGCCTCACAATTTGGACGCGCTCTTTCTCTCCCTCAACCTCCGCTGGCACAACACCCGCATCCGCTCTTCTCATAATATCACCAGGCGCCGCCTCATCGCACGGCCGTCCTGTCGTTCACTGCCAGCGCTACTGCCGCTGTCTCGTCGCAAGTGTTCATCTCACTTTCTGTCTTTCTAACCACGAACAGCACTCCGATCACCGAGTTGTCGCCAGATGGCGCCTTCACGTGTCTAAGCCAAACCCTCGACACAGCTTGACTAATCCCCCCATCCCCGAGTATGGAGGGCGATAGCGCGCGACGCGGTAGCGAGACCTCGTCCGCCGACGACTCCGACTTCTACAGTCCTGACGCGCCCCCTCCCGCTGCATCGTGCCTCGAACAGCCCAGCCAAGAGGAAGACGCCGAACAGGCCACCACATTGCGCGAGCCCTCTCGCGCGGCCGATGAAGGCCACGAGGAAAGCGATGATGATGATGATTCCTCTCAGGCCATGGATATTTCTCGCGACGCCACGCCAGAGCCCGAAAACGCGTCTGCCACTGCCACAGCCACGATCACTGCCACTGCCGCGCCTGTTGACGTTGCTGCTGCCGTAGACCGGACTGGGACCAAGCGCAAATTTGACGATCTGCTGGATGCTAACTCCACCGCCGCAGATGAATCGTCCGGGGACGTTAAGCGATCCAAAGACGCCAAGTCACCGCTGGGAAGAGGGAAGCCGGAATTGACAGGCCCGATCTGGCAGCGCGTGTTTCTTAATTTGTCTCCACCAATGCTATGTCGCTGTCTGCGCGTCTGCAAGGACTTCCAACATTACTTGACCGAGGTGAAGACCCATAAGAAGCAAACTGAAGAAGGTCTCGTGAACAGTGAGTTCATTTGGACGCAGTCCCGCACCAACCACTTTCGCCACTTGCCAAAGCCGTTGGCATGCTTCGCAGATCACGCTCACCCAGAGCTTGAAATGTTGAAGCTCTTGGGTGGCTATTGCTGCGAGTTCTGTGGCAAACCCGGGCAAGCCATCTCTACCACATCACACCTCGCTGCTGGACCGCGCCAAAATGGCGTGCGCATCATGTTTCCCTTTGGTATACGCAGCTGCGGCTCTTGCATTGAGCAGCGAAGTATCAAGGTAAGTTCATCTAATTACGCACACAAGACACATCTGATGTTTGCGGAGGATATCGACACCATGAGCCTTGGACTCAACCCTAAGCTCCGTCTTGGCATCACGCATGGATTTCTGTCGCCACACCTTGACTTCGGGACCGAGTCTCTGCGTCAATTGCCTGGTGGCATACCTGGCCACCTGCGCTTCAGCAAAATCTACTACAGGCCACACTGGGAAAGCATATGCCAAGAACAACAGACAGTCCACCAAGATTACGGAGACGCAACCACGGAGGAGTGGCTCAAGGGTCTTGAAGCCCGCGGTAGGCAAGCCATGGCTGACTCCGCGCGTTGGGAGAGATGGGAACTACAGCTTCCCCCAGGGGCCAACCTAGCCCAGACTCTCAGGGAGTATGATCTCAATTCTTTTCCGCACTCCCTTGGGAAGAAACAAAACCAACCTGTCGGAGTAATCGGAGCTCAGCCTTCTGCGGCCCAGCCTTCTACGGCGACGAACGGTAAGCAGTGTCTTTGATTCGCGATTTTTTCATCTCTGCTTCTTTCCACTTCTTTACCGATTTACGGTATTCGCTTCATCTGATCCTCCTTGTTGCTCGACGGAGCCCAACATATTGCCATAGGCCCCGATCCTAACACTATTCTCATAGGTACCCATCCATTGCCACAGCCTGTCCACGTTTTTCCAAACGGGAATTCCAGTGCATTTCCGTCAAGCCAGCAACAACTTGTCTCTCAATCCCACACCAAAACCCCTCGCAACCCGCAAGAAGTTGAAATGTTGCGACAAGCCAGGAAAGCGGAAATCGAGCGGCGATGCAGAGAAGATATAGTACCCGCACTGGAGTCGGATCTCTTGCCTCACATGGACTCATTCCGGAATGCCATGCAGATTGCACGGCCTCTGGGAGACTCGGACTGGGCGATGCTGAAGCCAAAGCTGCTGAGCCAGAGATCCGACGCAGAACTGATCGAGCACGAGAGGCGGACCCAGCTGGCTATCTTGCAAGCTTCTATGCCATCATTAGGGCCTGCAAACACAGACCTCAGATCAAGCCGAGACGCAAACAACAACGAGTACGAGGCTGCGCAACGCCCGATTCGCCAGCTCATCGGTGAATTTGCCGACAACATCATCAACGGAGAATGGCGCGGTGGCCAGCTAGTCAATGCTGAAAACGCACACATCTTCGCTATTCGCGTGCTTCTGGGTGTGTATCACCGTTTCAAGCAAGCCGGGCAGGACGGATCACTCGCAAGCCTCCCGGCGCCGCAGTCATCGAATGAGGACATGGGCTCACAAGGCCGCACTTACTTATCGCTCGACAACATGAAATGGGTCTTTGATCACAAGGTCCGGCCTTGGACGGAGCCGTACGCCCAGAACCTTTTTCTCTGCGCTGGAGAGGGGTGCCTCGGCGTGAGTAAGGCAAAGAGCTTTCCCTTCGAGGGCCTGATCCAGCACTATGGCGCCAAACACACCGATGACTTCAGCAGAGACAACGTCGTCGTGCATTGGCGAGATGCTGAGTGGCCCGAATCGCCGCCGTTTGACGAACACCCTGACCGGCATTCTGGTGGAAAGCAAAAGCAAAAGCAGAACCAAAACCAAAATCAGAACCAGAACCAGAACCAGAACCACCGCCAGCGCAACGCGGCGCAGCAATCACATGCCGCGTCTGCCTCATCTTCGAACTCGCACGCACAGTCTCGTCCTGGACGGAGCACCCCTCTTCCAGCGCCTGCCCTAGCCTCCCTGCCATCAGCCTCCTCTGCTCATCCGCATGCCGCATCAAATGGACACCCTCATGCGCATTCTGTGTTCAACAGCAATGGGGCGACAGTGGATCGCGGAGCTCAGATCAGTCAATTGTTCAACGATGCGAAGGAAATTTGGGATGCACTTGACGGCATAAAAGACCTCGAGACTGGTGTTAGAGTGCAAACCGTGATGATCCGGACTCTCATCCGTTCGATCGAGCAGTATGGCCAGCACTTGCAGTTGGATGACCTGACCAATGCGCTGGCTAGCAAGCCCAACATGCGCCAGCTGAAAAATGCCAAGGGACTGGTCTGTAAGGCTTGTGCTACCCAAAACCACAGCGGAACATACTGGAGCAGATACCTCCGTGCCGAGAAGCATTCATTCTCGGAGCTCATCCGCCACTTTCAACTCATGCACCAGCCTGACGACCAAGGTCGCTTCCTGGACTGGACGAAGGACATGATTGAAGTCCCCGAGGACACCATTATGCGTCAGTTGCTGCAAGCGCCGGGAATGGACGATATCAAGCTCGCGCTGATAGCATCGGCCTTCCCTAGCGCATTTCCGCAACCATTGCCGAGAATAGGCACAGTGACTGAGGACGACGGAGTAGACGAAAAACATTCAGTACAGCGCCATCTTAACAAGAAGCCGAAGCAGGGAAAGAAGAAGGGCAATAAGGGCAACAAGGGCAGCAACAGTACGCCGGGCCGTGATCATTCACAGGAGCCGTTACCACAGCCGACTGAGGATGAATACGATCCACGACGACCCATGTTCGTGGGCGTGAAGAAGGAGGTGGATCCCTCGCTGTACGACACTGACGCACGCTTGCCGTCAGCCTCACTCCCTCAGCCTCCGGCCGCAGGAGGCATGGCTTTTGACTCCAACATGGAGACATTGCAAGGTCTTTTGGCACAAGTGCAGCGACCAGTGCAGCCGCGCGATCGGCAGAGTCGTAGTCCATCTGTAGGACGCGAAGCTGCTCCGCCTCCAGTCTCAACAACTAGTGCTGGAATGACTTCCACAGGCCAACCAGACATCGCCGCCATTCTTGCATCCTTGACTGGCCAAGCTCCGGCTATCCAGGTAGCTGCACCGCCAAATACCAACAGATCGGGCAGTGCAACACAGCGCGGCTACCACGTTGACGAGAAGCCCCGCCACGAGCATCCTTTGAGCTATCAGAGCGTTCCGAACCACAACCACTGGTACGAGCCCAGCAAGCAGCCAGCACCGGTTGGACAGGAGCTGCGAGACATCCAGGAGCTACAAGCAGCTCTGTCTCAAAACAGTCGTCACTTTGGGCAGAACCAACAGCCCGCCCGTGTGGACGCGCCTTCGTACGGAGCTTCCGCCGGCTATCCAGCGCCCGGCTATCATGGCTACGAGCACAATCAGCAGCAAGCCCAGCCACCACTGCATCGGCCTGTATACCGAGAGCAGACTGTTCCGTACCCGAACACTCCCACACGGGATCATGAGTACCCCTACGAGCACGCAGCGCCGCGGCCCATCTTCATCGATCAGTACGGTCAACAAGTCGAACTCATTCCGGTGGAGGCAACGCCTGCACCAGCTCCTCCTCTTCCCAGCCATGCTCAGCCGCAGTACATTCGGCCAGAGCAGTACCAACAGCATGTGTACACTTCAGTGCCACCAAGCGGGCATCTTCGAACAGTGTACGACGAGCAGCGGCCATTCTATCCGCCGCCACACTACCCATACGACCAGGGCCGACCTTGAGTTAAGCTGCAAGGAAAGCCACTAAGAATCATCAAGGGCACGGGTGAGGACTGAACTGTCTTGACCAACACGCGCGTGTTCTATCGTGTATCTTCTCTTCTTTTCGCCTCTCGTTCATGCGAGGTGGTTTGTTGAATGGCGTTGATTCTGACGACGGCGACGGAGTGTCATGGAGGAGATACCCACAAACTCTGGCATTCGAGTGGTAGCCGATCTGTACTAATAGCATGTGTAATTACGTCAAGCTTCTGACGATGTCTGTGACTCCAAATTGATCAGTGTGAGCATGCTCTGCTGGGCATGCCTTGTTAGCACGTACTACATATATGGTCGCTCGTGTGAAAACGACGTCCTGGACATGGAAACGCAAAGAAGCCCCACTGCGGAAGCTTATCCGGCTGATGATGAATGGAAGGTAAGGTAGCTCGATATCTCACAAATCATCGACCCGGCTATTCTCGCGACAAGCCACTGCATGCATGCATGGCCGACGAGCAAAATTTCAGTCATGGCCAGTCGAGCGACAGCTGTTCCGCAAACAACTGATGAGAACAGGTCGGCAGCACAGCAACTAAATTACTCAACCTTTGTCGAGACGGATCATCACACTGCTCCGCCAGCCGCCACCACCATGGCCGCCAATGCTCTCAGCAAGTCCGGCGATACAGCCACCACATCGCGACTCTGCGAGGCAGACGACACCGTCAGCAGCATCCGAGAACTTCACGACACCACAGACAGCGACAGTATCATCACGAAAGACATACGGCGACTTCGGCTGAAGGTCGATCTTAGACTCTGTACAATCGCAGGTCTGCTGTGCTCGCTCAATCTCCTCGACAGCGGAATCATCAGCTCCGCATCCGTCACTTCGATGATATCCGACTTAGATCTGAGCGGGCAGCGATACAGCGTGGCCATCTTTATCTTCACCATTGCCAGCATCGCCTTTCAGCTCCCTTCTACAATTGCCGCCAGGACTTTTGGGCCGAGAGCATGGTTTCCGCTCATCACTTTTGCTTTTGGGCTGCTCACAATGTGCACTGCCTTCATTCATAACTGGAAAGAGATGATCGGCTTGCGTGTGTTGTTGGGAGTCGCGATGAGCGGCATCTATCCCGGATTGACCTATCTTATCTCGACCTGGTATCCTCGAAAGGAGCAACAGGTTCGCTTCGCGTTTCTACAGACAGGCCAGCTTATTGTGCTGGCTACTGGCGGCATCGTCAATTGGGGTCTCAATCATCTCGACGGACGAAGTGGCCTGGAAGGCTGGAGATGGATGTACTTGGTGCAGGGCCTCACCACCATCTTCCTCGGATTCGTTACCTATTTCTGGATTGTCGATTTTCCTGAGCACTCACACAAGAGCTTGTGGTTTCTGACGGAGAATGAGCAGAAGCTGGCCGTTGCACGAATCACCAAAGACCGCCACGACGTCGAGGCTCAGCCATTCTCATGGTCTGCTGTGTTGCAACATGCAAAGGACCCTAAGATCTACGGATTCGCATGCATGTACTTTCTGGTGAACATTGTCACCACTGCCCTAGCTTACTTCCTGCCCATCATCCTCTCGGGCATGGGCTTCGACGAAAACGAATCCATCGTGCTCTCCGCACCGCCATACTACTACGCGACTATTCCGGTCATCATCTCTTCTGTCATCGGAGACAAGTACAATCTGCGAGGGCCAATCATCATCTTCAACTCCATCTGCCTCATCGCAGGCTTCTCCATGCTCGGTTTCGCGGATCAAGTGGCCGTCCGGTACATCGGGGCATACCTTGCGACTGGAGCCTATGTCTCCAACTGGGCTGCAGTGACGACATACCAGACTACGAATATTGCTGGGCAATGGAAGCGTGCTTTTGCCGCTGCAGTTTGCACTGCTTTCAATGGTGCCGGCGGAATAGCTGGGGCGTACATCGTCAAGAACAATGAACGGCCACGGTATCCAACTGCGGTGTGGGTATGTATTGGTTCTCACATGCTCTTGATTGCGTTCGTGCTGGCTTTCTCGAGCTACTTCCATGTGGCAAACGGCCGACAGCGAGCGGGAAAGGTCATTTTGGAGGGAAGAGCAGGATTCAGATACACCTACTAAGATGGAGAGGTCCAGGAAGACATTTAATTCAAACAATCAATCAGAAAGCCCTCTGCACCTTTCAGTAGGAGCTGTTTCTCACTTGAGCCTTGTTCTAGTGTCTTTCTCTGGGCCTCAATTGACGAGCAGATCGAAGCAAGTCGGCTATTTGCTTACGCCTCTTTGTCACCCACAGCAGAGCACAACACTGCGTTGATATTCGAGCAATCCCGAGCTTCATCAAAGGAATCTTGCAAACATTTGAGATGTGATATATCTAAACGGCGTTGGCCTCTCCTGAACGGATCTCGTATAAGCAACACCTGAGTTGGTCGCCATGTCCCACCAAACCGTGAGCGTCGCGAGCACTCTCAACCTTTCTGGCACTTGGAACATTCGTCGCTACACAAACACCCGCGGCGTGGAAAAGCTTCGTCTTGAGCGCGACCATGCCGTTGTCCAGGCTGTTATTGGCTCTGGACAAGCGCAACAAGAAGGTCAGGATCCCGTCAGCCCAGTCTCCGAGGACGGGCAGGAAGAGGTGAGACCAGATACGGCGGATTTGGATGAGGGAGAGCCGATGGAGGAGGAGGAGTTTCCTGACGAAGAAGAAGAAGAGGGTGAGGAGGAAGGAGAAGGAGCTGAGGAAGTAGAAGGGAAGAGCGGCGGGAGTGAGGTAGATGAGGAGATGGCAGACGGCAACATCAAAATGGAAGAAAGTGATGGTGATGGTGATGGCGAGGGTGACGTTGAGAACGAGGATGAACGCGAAGACGGAGAAGACAGCGAGGAATCTGAAGGAGGTCGAGCCGAGCAAGCTCTTGCAAAAGCCGCTCAAAAGGCCTCGGTCAAGTCCAAAGCACCAGCGAAGCCACCGCAACAACCAGGTCTGAAAAGTGCTGGAGGAAAGGGGAGAGTCAAGCACTCCTGGTTTTACGTGAATGGGCCTGCGAAGACGATTGACCAAGGCCTCGATAACATCTTGTCGGTGAGGGATGATGCTCCAAATGGCCGCCTGCTCAGACGGTCATCCCAAGCCCCATCGACTACCTCCAATGGCCACAATACTGGACACATGCCGCCGCCAGCCACCACTCAAGGCACACCTTCGGACGTCTCGAAGACACCAGCGCGCAAACGTAAGCGCGATTCCTTCGCTGAGTGATGTGTCTCGATCGCTGGCTTACATTCTTCCAGGCAAGTCCTCAACCACCAGCATAGACGACGGTACACGATCTAAGTACTTTCCACGCGAGCCCAGTGAAGAAAAAGAGGACGAGGAAGAGGAAGAGGAAGAGCTGGAAGCTGAGGTCAAAACTCGGAAGCCGCACAAGAGACTGAAATCTATCCCAGGGCGAGGAGCGCGATAGGTTGTGTTCAACCTATGATCTTACATGTTGATGTCTTTCCTACCTTGCAGTACTCCGGTCAAGTCCCGAGGGCAAGTGAAGCTGGCAGGTAGCGCCCCTGTGCTCGTCGACAATGAGCAGAGAGAGTTGATGGGAAGCTTGCTCCGTAGCTTACGTTGGAGCGTCCTGAATTACTGTGTGGTCGAATACTAAATCGCAAATACAGCCTTTGAAGATTCTCATTGGATTCCACGTATTCGTCCTTTTCCTGATGTTGGAATCGGGTGTCGAAGATTGCACATTGAAGACACACTCGTCCATTGTGTTGTTGGGCAGATATGACTCGCGCGAGCATTTGGGAGTTTTGCCAACCCATTGAACGCCTTCGAATTTACGAGTCACTTTCCATGTATTCGGCAAGTGTAAGTCGCCATTCTGCATTTTCGAGATGTGTGATGAGGTGCATGCAGTGGAAGGAACATGAACATGAAGTGGTGGAGCAGAGTGATGACATTGATGCCAAGGCCAAGACCATGTCGCCGGGTACGAGGCAACGTGCGCCGGAAGTAACCTGACCGGACGTTGGCTTGTTGGCTTGACCTGACCTGACGTGGACTGGACCTCGCAATTGGCGTAGAACTACCGCACAGCACCTGCTGCCAACCTCATCTCTCTCTTTGCATTCAGCGAGCCTTTCGCCAGCAATTCTGACATCGTCGGCGCTGCGTTCTGCCGCGCTGCAGCATTCGATCTCCTCCCACCTCCGCCCTCCGCACTGCATGCACGCGCGAGCCTCGTCGTCAATCATCTCCTGAAACGTCCACTCCATACCTGCCGGACCTTGCCGACTGCCCGCTCCATCCAACTTCCAACCAACCTTCGCACTTGCGCATAGCTTGCTCCCACCTGTGAATCAACTGCCTCGACGGCTGTGCTTGCAACAGCGACCATGCCGGGTCTGTTCGTGGGCGTCACGCGCGCCCTTTACGACTACCAGCCCCAGAGCGACGAGGAACTCGAAATCAAGGATGGCGACTTGCTGCTTGTCTTAGAAAAGAGCACGGAAGACGATTGGTGGAAGTGCAAGAAGAAGGCCACTTCCGAGGACGACGATGAGCCGGAGGGCCTGGTGCCCAACAACTACGTTGAGGATGTTGCCCCAGTCGCCGCAGCGCGTGCCCTCTACGACTACTCCAAGCAGACAGACGAAGAGTTGAGTTTCAAGGAAGATACACGCCTAGATATCTATGATGAGAGCGACCCGGATTGGACATTGGTGGGCTGCAATGGCGAGTATGGCTTTGCTCCAGCCATATACCTCGAGCGCGTGGACGCCGCCGCCCCGGCACCTGCTGCTCGTACTCTTGCCGCACCTCCGCCAATGCCAGCGAGACCGCCTGCGGATGACGAGCCAATACCTGGCGAAGACGACTACCCAGCGCCTGGAAGCAGCCCCACGAGATACGATGCGCCTGCGAACAATCCCGCTGCTCAGCTTGCAGGTATCATTGCCCAAAAAACCGGCGGATCTCAGCCTTCGCCGAGCGCAGACCGCGGATTGGCTTCACCCCCCCTCCCGCAAAGGCCGCAATATACTCCCGAAGAAAGTGACGAGGAGCCTGCTCCTTCTCTTCCTCAAAGACCAGCCTCACAGATCGCACCAGCTTCGCCTCCTCCGCCCCCAGTTCAGTATGCCTCTCCTCGCTCGCCTGAACCTCCGGGAGTGATGGCCTCCCCGCCTCGTAACAGAGCTGCGTCTAATTCATACAATGACGACTATGGAGACGATTCGCTGCACTCTCCTCGCGGATTCCATTTGTACAACATCCACGAAATGGTACAGCACATGGGCAAGAACAAGAAGATGCCCATGACTCTAGGCATCAACGTTCAGAAAGGAATCATTATGATCAGCCCCGAGAAGAGCCGTGACGGACCAAGCAGGGAATGGACGGCGGACAAATTGACGCATTACAGTATTGAAGGAAAGCATGTCTTTGTGGAACTTGTGCGGCCAAGTAAGAGTATCGATTTCCATGCAGGTGCCAAGGATACTGCCCAAGAGATCGTCTCCGCGTTGGGAGAGCTTGCCGGAAATGTGCGTCAGGAGGGTCTGAAAGAGATTCTGGCTGCGAGCGCTGGCAGTGGAGCAGGCGGTTTGAAGAAGGGCCAAATGCTGTACGAGTTCATGGCTCAAAGCGAGGACGAAGTGACTGTGGCGGTTGGTGATGAGGTCATAATTCTTGATGACACCAAGAGTGATGAATGGTGGAATGTCCGTCGGCTGAAGAACGGTAAAGAAGGCGTGGTGCCCTCGTCGTACGTTGAGATAACAGGCACTGTTCCGCACTCATCAGACAGCATCACTGGCCTGGATACTGCCAGGAATACCGTGGAGCAAAACAGACTGGAAGAGCAACGTCTGGCCAAGGAGGCCGCGAAGAATAAGAAACGCGACGGAGATGTCGTACCACCAGAACGGCACAGTAGCCTTGCTGGCGACACACGACGGACCTCAATGCGTGGATCCGACAAGCGAGGCTCGAAGGACCAGCCTAAGAGCAAACCCAATTCGTCAAGAGTCAGGACTTGGACAGATCGCTCAGGCACATTCAAGGTCGAAGCCGAATTCATTGGTCTCAGAGAGGGTAAAATCCATCTGCACAAGATGAATGGTGTCAAGATTGCTGTTCCTGTTGCGAAGATGGCTGTAGAGGACCTCGAATATGTCGAACAGGCGACGGGAGCCAGTCTGGATGAAGACAAGCCTTTGTCCGAAATCAAGCGCCGGAGCACGCAGCACAGGAGGCAAGAGAACGGCAACCGATCGACCTCCGGCGCGACAGTACAGAAGAAGGATGAGTACGACTGGTTTGACTTCTTCCTGCAGTGTGGTGTCAACCCGCAGATCTGCGAAAGATACGCTGGTGCTTTCTCAAGGGATCAGATGACACCTGATGTTCTTCCTGACGTGAACGAGCAGCTTCTCCGGACTCTGGGTCTGAAAGAAGGCGACATATTACGTGTCATGAAGTACCTGGACAGCAAGTATGATCGCAAAGGACCCTCAGAGAATGGAGCTGCTGGCGAAGGAGGGCTGTTCTCTGGTCCAGGTGGTGCACTGAGGAACAACACTCGCAAGGGAAGGCCGGCGCCAGCTGTGCAGACGAACGACGTCGTAGATGAAAACGCCTTTAAGCAGAGAGTCGAGAGCCCAGCGCCCAGAGAAGCACCGGCAGACGCCAAAGCCACGCCTCTCACTTCTGCCCCAGCGAGGGAAGCTAAGGGTGGCTTCGATGATGATGCATGGGATGTCAAGCCCGCGAGGACGCAAACCTCAACCGCTCCGGCGTCGGCTCCAGCACCAGCTCCAGTCGCTGCACCCGAGCCGCCACAACCCAAGGTCAACGATGACATCGCCTCGCTATCGATCTCTGCGCCTGTTCTGCAACCGACCCCAGCCCCTGCTCCAGGGCCCGCACAGCCTCCGGTGCAAGCTCAGCCAACCTCTGCAGAGCCGCCTGCGCAGCAAAAGCCGGTTGCCGATCAAGCAATCTTCGACAAGATTGCATCACTGGCGCCTGCCAACAGACAACAATCTCAGCCCACCGGATTCCAACAGCCGCCAATGCAGCCGATGCAGACAGGATATCCCCAGCAGCCAATGCAGCCCCAACAGACTGCCATGCCACGGCAGAGACCTGCGCCTCCCGCGCAGCAAGCGACTGGAGGAGTCTTAGCTCCACCCCCGAGGGCAGCGTCGGCTCCTGGATTCCCGCCTCAGCAAACAGGATTCGGTGCTCCGCCTTTGCAACCACAATTGACTGGATACCAGCCGCAACAGCAGTACCAGCAGATGCAACCCCAGCAAACATCCTTCCAGCAGCCTCAAGGGTTCGGACAAGGATATCAGCAGCCAAACGGCATGCAATCAATGCAACAAAACTACCCGGCCCTGCAACCTCAACCAACAGGCTTCCAGCCTCAATCGCAATTTGGCCAGCAGCAGGCTCAGCAGATGGGCATGGGGCAGCCAAGCTATCAACAGCATCAACAGCAGCTGTTTAATGGTCAGCAGACTGGGTCTCCTTTCGCAGACCCGCCGCGACAACCATTCCAGCCTGTGCCTTCCGGACTGTCAAACTCGTTCTCGCCGCAACAGACCGGCTTCCAACCATCTTTTAACATGTCTCAGCCTACAGGCATGAACGGTTTCGGCGCTCAGCCTACGCAGCCTCAACCGCAACTTCCTCCGCAGCAGACTGGTGGTGTCTTTGGCCCTTCGCAGCCCTTGGGTATGCAGCCACCAGCAGCTCCTCTAATGCCACAGAAGACTGGACCGGCACCGCCAGTGAGATTCGGTGTCCAGCCTGGCGCCAAGCCACTGGCACCTCAACCAACTGGCAGGGCTAATCTTTCCAAAGCGAGTGAGTATCATATATTATGCGCCATAGCAATAGCCACATGCTAACCAGACCGACAGCGCCGCAAAATCCTTTTGGTTTTTGAGTGAACTATACCCGATCTTGGTTGGCACGTAGTATTTGGCGGAACAATGGATTGTGCAAATGTACATAGCAATAATACCCTCGCTAATACTAGCCCCTTACTCCACCATTCAGTGGCAGTCGCCCGTCCGTGCTCAGTTAGAAGGGAGGTGGTTGTCACACGCTGAGCACGTGATACATAAGATTAGAGTTACGCTAAAAGTCGATCTCCCGCTTGATAACTAAGCGGAAGAGCGTCATTCGCTGGCTTTGCCTTCAAAAAAGTATCGACTTCACAGTCCAGTCCCACCTTGCTGCCCACGACTCAACAACGAAGTTATGAGATATGAGCGACATACAGATCTACCTTCTCGAGGTAGACAAGAATAAGCTTGAAGCCCATCGGATCGCCTCACAAAGCGCGGAGAAACTTGAAGCCAAACAACTGAAACTACTCGATCTCATCACGAGTCTAGAGGAGTATATCAACAACAAGGACGATGCCAGCCTCCGTGCCAAATCGGTGGCGTATCTCGCCGATGTTCTGGAGAGAGTACCGCCCAAAGTCCTGTCAGGACAAGAGAGACGGCTTCTCTGCGACTTTATACTTGGGCGAATAGAAGGCGATCTGGAAGGTGTGGGTGCATCGGCAAGGGCGCTACTTGCACTCGAAGAACGTGGCAGATGGGACTCCGAGACTGCGCAAAAAGTAATGCGCACATTCATCGACCATACGCATCCGCTCCGACAGTTCAAATTGCAAACTGAGAGATACCCCATCATCCAACTTGTGGATCGTCTACTGGCCAAGTATCGCAATGGGATCAAACACCTGCACGAGAACGACCCAAAGTTCATGGAAGGCTTTATATCCTATTTTGAGGGGGAGAAGGATCCTCGAAATCTCATGATAGTCTTTTCGCTTTTACAGGTTCCCATGGCCGAGTGGGATATCCAGGGCAGCGCTCAGGACATGTTCGAGGCTGTTTTCAATTATTTCCCAATCACCTTCAAACCGCCCCCTGATGATCCGTATGGAATTACAGCACAGGATCTGAAGGATAGACTCCGCGACTGCATTGCGGCAAATTCAGACTTTGCCCCCTACGCATTCCCTGCTCTGCTGGACAAGCTGGATTCGACATCGATGAATACGAAGAGAGATGTTCTCACCACGATACAAGCTTGCGTGAAAGGATATGGCTCACAGACAATCAACTTGTACTCCGTGACACTCTGGGATGCCCTGAAATTTGAAGTTTTGAATGTTCAGGAAGAGGATCTGGCACAGGACGCGCTTGATGCGCTTGCAGTCATCGCAGGGAAATTTGCAGACGCCGAAGGCCCGCTGAACTCATTTTTACGGCCAATCATCAAGGAATGCAACGAACATTTGGAAGACGCACCTACTAAACAGTCACAAGCTGCGGCTCGCATTCTATATTCAATTGCCAAAGCTGGGCCAATGGTCGCCGACAAGGTCGCGAAGGGTATCTTTCCGATCTTATTTGAATTGTACCAGTCGTCTGAATCCATCGCCAAAAGAAGAGGGCTGCTTGAGGTCTACAACCAGATCATAAAGGCATTCTTGGACTCGCAGGAGGCGGGAACCAGTTTCGATCCTGAAGCGATCAAGACTTCTGCAGAGCAAGCTTTGGACGTGATGATCCGTGCTGTTGTTCAGGCACCTAAAGCAGAAGTCTCTTTCCGACTGACAGCTCTGAACGGACTTGCTTTACTAGTGGGCGTACAAAAGGTGCTGTCAGAAGTACAGGTCGCCAGAGCAATCGACGCTGTGGATGAGATCATTCTCCATGAGCGGGTAGAAGGGCATGGAGATATCAATGCGGAAGCCATAAAGAGTCTGATACAAATGGCCCACTCTGTGCCGGAAGCAGTACGTCTCCAAGCTGTTCCCGCTTTCATGGTGGAGCTCCCCGATGTCTCTACAGATAAAGACCGCTACGGACCTGTGTTGGAAGCTTTTGCGCAGTTGAGTAGCGAGCAGCAGGTCTTCGACACCATTGCGCTTCGCATCAAGAGCAAGCTCAATACAGCAAGACATCAAGGTGCACCCAAGGACTACCAGCGTGCGTTGTTGCTAGCAACACTGTACATCTTCTCCCAAGGTGCCCCGCTCCGCGATGAGCAAGGCGTTGTACGCCATGGATATTTCTCCGAGCATGCTGAACCATTGATTATGCAGCTACAAAACACACTACCTTCCGAGAGAGACGACACCACGGCAGACATAATAGGGCGCATCACCAACTTCATACTACGGCAGCAGACTCCTCACTTTCAAAGCGCAGTCTACAACAAGAACATCGAGTGGATGACTCCTTCGGTCACGGCCACTAGCTCGGTCAATGAGCAAGTACGAGTCCTTGCACCGTTCTCTCTGTTCTACTATGCTGCACTCCGACCAGAAATTGTGGAAGGATCCAACATCGTGGCGCTGCTCAAAGCGCAAGCAGACTACTTACTGAGTTCTGACCAAGATGCTCTGGGTTCCAGCGTCGTTTCAAAACATCTTTCACTACTCATCAACAAGTTCCTGGAGCCCAAGGCCATGCAAGCATCTCTCGAGCAAGCCAGCATCGAAGTCGAATCATTGCTCAGCAGCGACCTCACGCCCCAGAAAACCACCGTCGCATTCGCCGTGGTGAAAGCCCTCCTCGTCCAAGGCCGCTGTGGAGCCCTCACAACCAAATACCTGCAACTCCTCCTCCAGACCCTGCCAAAGGCGGACAAGTCCTTCGCCCGGCGCTTCGCCGTCCTTCTCGCGCCAGACGACATCCTCACCAAGGAAAACCACTGCATCGTCTCCGGCCTCTACAAGCAAAAGACCTTCAACCAAACCGTGCCCTCCCTGATCGAGAGCGTACGCACCGCCGACGCCCAAACCAAACCAAACCTTCTCATCGCTCTCTCGGGAATTCTGCGCTGGCTTCCATACTCTGTCGTCGAGTCCTCTCTAGCATCTCTACTGCCCTCCTTACTGCAAAGTCTCGACCTGACGGACCCAGCCGACCAAGCCGTCAAGTACTCGACTCTGACGATCTTCGAGTCCTTACTGATGCACAACCCGGAGGTAGCAGTGGAGCATACCTCCTCGCTCGTCACGCGCCTGCTGAATTCGACTTCGACGCCGGGCAATCCGGCCCAGGTGCGCGCCAAGGCGTTGCAGTGTCTGGCGTTGGTGCCGAGACAGCTGAAGCGCGAGGCGGTTGTGCCGTATCGTAGGCCGGTTGTCAAGAAGTTGCTGGGTTGCTTGGATGACGCGAAGAGAAGCGTAAGGGCGGAAGCGGTAAGATGCAGAAGTGCGTGGCTGGCATTGGATGAAGGGAATGAAGAGGAAGACGAGTAGACGTTGCAGTTAGTAGTGGACAGGAGAAGCTTGTAGATAGATAGACATCGGAATCGTCTCCATAGACAATTTCCATTCATTGGAAAGAAAGGCACATTTGGTGAAACAGTACACTGCGTCTCATTCTCGTTTCGACTAATGGACTCAGTGTTGGCAGAATTGCATACAGCATAGAAACGCAATAGAGGTATCTCATCGTAGTCAAAGAGGAAAACTCAGCCTATCAGCAGTCGCGCCGCCAACTGCTCAAGGCCACCCATGCAGGAAAATAGTACAGCTGAAAGCAATTCCGACAAACGCCTGTCCCCAATCCCACCTGCCCAACATTTACACGTCCGCCAAACGCCACGTCCATGAGTCTCTAATCTTCGACATTCGTATCATTGTTGTTGAAAGGGAGCAGCAGCTCAGCCGTCAAGCTCCATTGAGGCTCCAATTTCCTCACTGAGTCCGCGAACGTGACGTGGCTCCCATGGATCATCCTCTGGCTCTTCATCAATGGTATAGTTATAGCTATACGTTCCGTCCAGAAGGTCGCTGCGTATTTCATCGAGGTTCATATACGGGACCTCGACTTCGTCATCATTCGGTTCGGATATGACCATCTCGTCATCCTCGTCTTCGCCATAGCTAACTGTGTCGATACCCCGATCCAGCATGTCACTGCCAAGCCAGAAAGAGGCGCGCTTTCCTGCACCTTCTCCAACCGGCAAACTTGACACTTTGCGCTGCACTGGTTTTGGCCGGTATACCTCGGTTGCAGCATGGACCGGGCTGTGGGAGATGACACTAAATCCACGCAGATACAGGTAGCAGACCCGACGCTTCTCTTTGTTGAAGAAGAAGTAGTGCATGCTCCAGATTGCGCCTTCTTCGCCATCAAACGGATCCTCATCCGGCGCATAGGAGTACTTCTCGCATTGACTCAGGCCCATCTCCTTGTCGATGAGCTTCCACATGTTTGAAGTCCAGATCTCGTTTCCGATTCCAAACCCATTGGGTGCCGGACTTGAAATTGACGGAGGAGTCAGATAGTTGTTCATTGCAGCAGTCTGCTTGGGCCTGAGATTCTGCAACGTTGTGTTAACATTGTGCTGAATCCTGCGAAGGCTACGCTCCTTACGAAAGTCCGCAGGACGTAGAACGTGCGAGAAGTCATAGTCTGGATGCGATGCGTTCAGCGTCGCGATCAAATAGGCAAAGGTGCGTCGGGCTGTGATCTGGCTGAGGGGTCCAAACGGGGACGCACGCGACAAGTCGATCTCCGGGACTGGGTCGGCGGTCCGGCCGCGTTTGCTGCCACCGTTCTTTTCACTGCCTCTTCCATCGTCACTAGCTGTCCGGTACGGCGGGCTCAAGGAAGCAGAGAGCCGAACCAAAGATTCATATTGCGATTCCAAACTGTTCTCAATGTTTTTGTAAAGCTTCTTGTCTCCTCCAGCTGCTTTCGTGGTGTAGACGTCGCAGCCACCAATTACGTGGCAATCGGGAGTCGAAAAATTGAGCGCATTGGTCACCGTATCGGTGTCGCGAAGTGGAAGGTACTGGGCATCGTTAGCTGTTGGCCCTGCGGATGAGTCAGCGGCCTGCGGGCTTGCGGACTGGTGACTCGGATGCGCAATGTGTTTACATTTGCTCATCGCGAGACCTGGGCCAGACGGGCTCTCGAATACATCTCATGGAGTCCGTTGCAGCCACCTGCCGGTCCGCAAGCTCGCCGCCCGCCGTGGCGGAGGAGCTCACCTTCATCTCGGCGACCGTGAGCGCATCGGCTGTGTCCTCTACGGTCCTTTGCGCCTGTTGACCTGCGAAATCCAGCGTTCACGTGAGCGTGCTCCTCTTCTCAGGCGCGAATGCCTGCGCAAATCAATATCGATGGCCGTCAAGGCGTCGAGCGGTCGCGGTCGCGGTGGTTGATTTCGTTGAGCCTGATAACACGCCCCTCCGTCGGGCGCCGATCGTCGGAGACGGATGACTAGACGCGACTAAGCGTCTAGCAGGCGATATTGGACATAAATAGCATTCCGGTCGAGTTCGCGACGGCGATGGGGGAGTTGTCGAGGTAATGTTGATGCTGACGACGGGGCGCGGGTTGCGAGGTCGCCAACGTCGGAGGGTGCAGCTTTCGGCTTGGCAAAGGCAAGTCCCGTGAGCTGTGGGAAGACTTGATTGCGTCAGCTGTCAACCAATCAAAGCAAAGTCTCCTCACACGCATCCAACTGGCTCTGTCCAGCTGGCAGTGAAGCATGATACATGCTGGCAGCGTCGATGTAGCCTGCCAGGTTTCTCCAGATAGCTCGAACGACCTCGTGCGGTGATGACTTGTTCACGGTCATTCGGCAATTGCACAGCTTGGAAGAGCTTGGTAAATGGAGGTTCAGCAATCGTTCAACAGCAAAGCAACAGGGACCAAGTGCCTACCTTGTGAATGAGCAGCCAGCGCATTGCCAGCGGCAAATGTCAACCAGTGTTGTCGTTGTGACCGAAGTTTGTCATATCAGCATTTGGGAGCAACAGGTGTGAAACGTGCACCGACGTGTATTTGACGACAGTTCATTAAGGGCGTCGTGCCCGTCCTTGCTCAAGCGCAAGAAGATGCTTTACCTACAACTGGCAGGGCTTCAAAAACAACAGCCATCAAGCCATGGGTATCTCATCTCTCCAATAGACGCCGATGTTAACGCCGTGCATTGGAAGCGTACTGTTCCCGCTTCCAAGCAGCTTTGTGTGCTTTGAAAGGGTACTAAGCAGCTATAGAAGACCAGCATCTCTCAGTTGCTTCTCGAGCTCCCCACTCATCTCCGAAGACGTCTGGATGGTAGCGGATGCGTTAGCCTGGTTTGTACGATCATGAAGGCTGAGTACGAGGATGAGTACAGAGGCACAATGGAGAAGCGTTCAGCCGATTCTTGTGACAGCATCGTCCTCGACCTATTCGGACAAGGCATCAGCGGGTGGTGATACAGAAGGAGATCATCATGGTATGTGAGGAGAAAGAAACGCAGCCACGAGCGGCACGGCGTCGTTGTCACTTACCTCCATATCCTCAAGGCTGTCCTGAGCTCCTATCACACGCAGCACATTTTTCTTGCTGCTCTCTTGCATCTCGCCGGCGATGAGCAGCTCGTCGAGGATGAAGTAGGCCTTTTGGAAGTTGAAGATTATGTCGAGCTCGCAGACGTTGCCGTAATACTTGTCCATCTGCTCTACGTAGCGGTGGACGATTTCGAGGGTGATGAGCTCGTTGTCCGACGGATCGATGGCGGCGATGAAGAAGAGCGAGGCATAGCGGCGGTAGACGACCTTGGAGTCTGGAGGAGAAGGCAGAAGAGTCAGAAACAGGACGTGACGTGGCAGTAAAGTGTTGGAGGCTTAAGGAGCAGAGGGCGGGCTAGGCGAGAGCGTGGGTGTCCGCAAACAGCGTGTGGAGGGATACCTTTGTACTCCAGGAAGTTGCACATGCGCGTGCGACGGGCCAGGACCAGCTGGGAGACGTCCTTGATGATCTTGGCCTTTTCCTTAGGCGAAAGGGTGGTGAACCATTTGGCGAGGCGCTGCGAGGTCAGCACGTGCGCGGTGAAGGAGATGGTGTGTGTGATACTCACGACTTTGCCCTGCCGCGACAGCAGGATCATGTACCTAGCGGCGCCATCTCATCAGTGCCTGTGCCTGTGCAGACTGCAGTGCGGCGCGGCGGCGGCGAGGATGAGTCGCAGCGGAGGTGGTGTACACGTACCGGATGGCCATGATGGGAGTCCGCTGGGAGGACTTTAATAGCGTTGGCGGGTGTGAGAAGAGAAGAAAGGTTGTGCGCGAAGCCCCACCGCAAAGGGAAGCGTGCCGGAGAGCAGCCGGGGCAGGGATTAGTTACATGACATGCACATCACTCGCCTGCCGTCATTATTCGGGCGACAGAGTGAACTACCGGCTGCTCCTACCTGACCAGGCCGACTTATTAATTCACATGGAAGGTACCTCAGAGCTACCACTCCCTCCTTCCTTTTTCCATATGACAATGCTGCTCGCACCTTCCCTTGTCGCGGCCGGTCTGGACATCCGCGCTCGAGTCCGATAACAACACACGCATTGTCCCTCCTTGTCTGAAATTTCCATCCGAAGTGGTCCCAAGCTCGCCATATCGTGCTTCGCGAACCCACCACCCACCATGAAGCTGCTCCTCTCCACGTCGTAAGTAATGCGACACAGCGGCTGTATTGTAATGTCTGACGCATGCGAGCAGCAATGTTATGGGCGGTGGCTCGTCCATCAGGCGATCTCCGACAACCAAATCCAACACCGAGTTCATCGAATCCCTCCGAGCCAACTTTGCCGAGCACTCGACTGCACATGAAACTCAGATGAATGGGAATGGCACCACGAAACATCCCGCCTATCAAGCATGGACGAAAAGGAAAGGTGACACCCTCGAGATACCCGCGCTCGATTTCAGCGATTCGGCATTGGCCGAAGAAAGAGATCAATACGACATCACGGTAAAGCTCTTCTACCTGCCTGATGCGTCGAGAGAAAAGCGCGCTACCCAAACTCGGGAAGCTTTGGATCTGGTCATGAAGGAGCTTCACGTGCCTTCAATTGACCTTCTGATTGTCTCATTCCCTGGTATCTATTTCGACGAGGAAGAAGACTGCCCGGACAAGATCTCCACTCGCGGACCAGTGGAAGCGGAGCCAGAGCCGCTCGAGGGCCAGATCAAAGCATGGAAGACCCTGGAGGCTCTACAGAAAGAAGGTCTGGTACGGAAGCTGGGTATCGCAGAGTTCGGAAAAGATCGTTTGGAACAGCTCCTGGAGAAGGTGCAGATACCTCCAAGCGTTGACCAGATCAACCTTCGTGATTGTTGCTCAGTGCCTAAGGATCTTATGGCTCTTGCAAAGAGCAAGAGCGTAGAACTGTTGGTGCACAACGACTGCTCCAACGTGCTGCCTAGAGGTACCACTCGCGAACTGCTAGGATGTGGCGAGACCGGCGCTGGTGTTTTGGCTGAAGCCAGCAAGGCTGGTGACAAGCGAAAGAGCTTGCATGGCGAGGAGAGCCGGAATGGAGACAATTCGGCAGGACTTAGAGGGGAGGTTCAACCGCAATGGGTTGTCAAGTACACTGCCGTGGTGAGGAATCGAGGCGTCGTGGAGAACAAAGGCTACTTTGCCTGTGCCGAGCTGGTGGGCTGATATGGCTCCATAATCCTATCTGTCGGCGGTTTCTACCTATGACAGCCTCGCTGGAGACACAACGCGCCAGGCTATACCAGTCCTATGGGTGATAAGGAAAAGTCCACGTTCCACTACCTGACGCTTGAGGGGCTCCTCACTTGTTCGCGGCCGGCGAGGTATACAAATTCATGCGCCGAGATCAAGGCACATGGCCTAGATGGATCCCACGGGAAGACACGAAGGAATGATTTGAAGATTTCAAGGGCAACCGGAACTTTGATGATGTGTAAATACGCTCACGAAACAATTACAAGCCGCTGTGCCAGGCCCAACACCCCGTAACCCTGATGCTTTTGATTTACGTGTAATCCTCCTCAAACGCCCTATCAAACGCGTTGCCGAAGAATTGCGATGCTCTTGTCGACTCCACAACGACCGCTGCCTATGACGGTCCACGCCAAGGCACATGTCCAGGCCACCACAAAGGCTTCTCCCCTCGATCGGGGCGTGCTTTGGCTTCGCGGCACGAAGGACAGAGCGAGTCCATTCGCACGATGGGAGGCCGAGGACACGGCGTGTGACCCTGGACCGCTGAAGGGCATCTCTCCACGAGGGTGCGGGTACGTGGATGATCACAAGCGTGTACAGTTCCGACGACGAATTCGCACATTGTTTCTGCTGAGTACTGAAAGGTCCTGCAAAGCTGTCCCTCGTTAGCAGTCACGAGACGGAGGAAAGCAAGGTACAAACGGTAGAAATGGGGACGAAGGGCTTACTATATTGGCTTTTGTATTTTGAGGGAGAGAGCGAAGGTGTGAGGGTGGAAGGAAAAGTCGATGCGAGCAGTGAAAGGGAGTATTTAAATGTTCTGGACCATAGTGAGCAGTGTGGAATGGTGCGGGAGGACGACAGCCGTAGCTAGAGCTTTATTGCATATATGCATGTGAGAAAATGCAAGCGGTAAGGAGCGACGGTCTGTCTGACTCTTGTACTTACGAAGTAGGATCGAGATAACGCCGCAAACCAGATTGGTGACTAGCTATCTGACGATTGCATCACTTCACAAACAATTTGCTACAAACCTTCCCACTTTCCAGATCTCTTGTAGTCGTCGTACAACGACCGCAGCACGGCGCGTTCACTATTGTTCATCGCCGCGCTGAGCGACTTGATTCCCTCAGCGTTGTTGATCTCTATTGCTTTGATCACAGCCCAGAGTCCTTGCAGCAGAGCATCGCGCACACCTTCACCAAGCGTACCGGTCAAGACGGCGCTGCAATAGTTGTGAAGGATGTAGCGCGCATACTGCCCGGCGTAGGCTTGTGCTTTCCGAGCTTCGTCGACAAGTGCGGAGCTGTTCTTCTTGGGTCGCACCACTGGGTTGCAGAAAGATTCGAGCAGCCTTGCGAGTGAGTGTGCGCGGCGCACGGCGTTTCCTGATCCTCCTTGGAAGAGGCATGTGATGAGTGCTTGGAAAACTGCCATCAGGAGATGGAAACGGCCAAGCAAGCGAGATCTGTGCTGCGTTAGCAACGCTGCAAATACATTGCAAACGTCGACGTATAGCTCTGATCCATATTTGGGCGCCTCTACGAGTTTCTCCATCGTTGCAAGTGTTTGCTCGATCCCGTACTGGTTGAAGAGGAATGGCTTGAACTTGACCCATTCAACGAGTGTCTGTACAGCCGTTCGGCGAATTTGCACACTGCGTCCTTCGGCAGCAACGTGTAGGACTTGGTTCAACAAATCCAGTGCTACGTGGGTTCCTTTTGACTCGATTTCATCTCTGCTCAGCGACTTTGTCGCTCCACGGAGGAGGAGAAGTGCCGGATGTGATCGCATAAGTGCATCTTGGTCCCACCTGGTTATTGCTGCTAGCCTCACTTCAAGAGTTGCTTTGGCAAGGCCTTCATCATACGCAACAAGTACGTCATGATGGCTGACAGGATCCGAGATATGTGTGAGACACTTCACGGCTAGAGAAGTCAGGTCGCCATTCTCATTCCCTGCTTGCTTGCAAGCAATCTGGAAAGCAGCGACCAAGATAGACTCATCCAAAGCATCGGAAGCGCGCCTTTTGGTTATCTCGAGAACGTCTTGACAGAGACGCGAAGCCTCATCGCCAAGATCTGAGATCCATGGACCCGGTAATGTCGCCAGAGCTCGCAAGGATAGACGTAGATGGGGGAGCTGCGATACATTCTCGACTTGACTCTGGCTTCCCTCAAGCAATGGTAGCTGCGCCTTGGCATCCTTGAGCAATTGTTTACAATACAGATGCGTGCTCTTCGACTCTCTGTGCTCCATTTCACTCTTCAACTCGGCGTGGGAACTTTTCTCCAGCTCGCTGACAGATATCATGAGGATTCTTGTGGACGCAGGGTGGGTGTTCAATTCGCCTTTCTTGCAAGGGCCACGAATGTACTCTCTGATGCGCTTTGAAAGCTCCAGAATGGCCTGACGGGATTGTTTCTTGTCTTGAGTCGCGATCCAGGAGTTCAACACTAAGCGAACGACTTCTTCGAAAAGCGCCAGAATGTCGTCTTGCTTAGTAGCGTTGAATTGGGCTGCTAGATCCCAGAGGGGTGAAGCACTGCTGACAAGAGAGCACTGCAAACGTCGAGCACCAAGCATGCGGATGATTGCTGCTAGGCGAAGCTGATGGTGCAATGACCCAAATTCGTTCCCTTCGATCGGCGGAAGGGTCGTCAGGGTGTCCAGTATCTGGTCGCATAGATCGGCTTGGAGTGCTAAAGCTTCAAGGGTTGCGACAACGGCCATCGCGACCACGCTAGGCCAGCCATCGTTCGAACGAGAGATCTTACTCTTGAGATGTTCTAGACATACAGATGCGAGGTCTTGAAGCACGTCTTGAGAAGAGCTGCCTTGATACACAGCAAGAATTGGCTGAATGGTGTAATCGGAAATCCTTCTCAATCCTGCGGCCATTTCGATGGCACTCGAGAATATGTCGCGACGAGTTTGGGGCTGCAGTCTGGACATCAAGCCTGGAAATGCTGTCAAGACCGGACGGATGCCGTCTTGTTGAAGGCCGAAACGTTCGATCGCTGACTGAAAGGTCCCAGCAAGGGAACCATTCTCATCAAAAGGTTCAAAATGATAGCATAGAACAGCGATGTACATCAGAGCTGCATCAGGAATGCCGTCTTCTTCTGTTGCTCGAAAGTCCGATAACGCTTGCTTGAAAGTATTGCCTGAAAAAAGCGATACGCCATACCGAGAAATCAGTGCGCGTTCCTTGTTGGCCGCCCAGAATGGAAACCACAGTAGTGTGGCTTGTGTGATTGCCTTCCAGTAAGGTCGCGACGTGGTATGTAGTCCGCCGGATGCATGCTTGTCAGCTATTTGGAGCAAGATTTGCAACAGCGCATCTACACTGCGGTAGAAGTTGGACTTCAGCTCGTCGCTTCGAATACCGCGAAGAACTGCGTCCAGCACTGTGAGATCAGCGTACAGCTTGTAGCCGTCTTCTGAGCTGATCGACTCCTTTTCCCGCTTGACATTGAAAGCATTCACTTCCGCGACAAGCTCGTCCAGCAAAACACTTATCTGCTGCGTGGGGAGCGAATCTTCCAGTAGAGCCGCGAATGCCTCGTCGAGATCGCCCCACATAGAAGGGTACTCCAGCTTTTGACAGTCGATCAGCTGTCCTTCCCACATCTTGATGAAGGCCCGAAGGTTCCGACTGCGAGCGTAGGTCTTCATGATCGGGATAACAACAGAATTCTTCACCGAGCAACCTGTACGGAAGTTGTCGTATTCGTCATATTGTCGTTCTTGGAGTTCGCGTGTGACGGCTTCAAAGACCGAGTTCACTAAAGCTTTGTCGTTGACAGCAGCGGTGTCCAGTTGAATGATCTCTCCGATCAGTTTCCAGTCTGTGTGGTATCCATTTCGCTTCTCGGAAAGGCCTTGATCTTTAATCATCTCCGAAAGAATTGATGGCGATAATGCGGCGCCGTGCTGACGAAGCACATCGATCATGGCTGAAATTGTAAAATTTACCCAGCCCCTTTCTTGACTGGCAAAGCAGCTGCGTAACGCAGAGAAAACTTCTTCTATCCATGGTCGTTCAGCTAGCCGGTGGCGGGGAGTCGGCGTCGATGTGGAGCGGAGAGCAATGTCAAGTACCAAAGGCATGGTGTTTAGAGCATTCCTGAGAGGATCACTCAACACCATCATTTTAAGAGGTCCCAGTACTTCCTTGATGCCCGGCTGCTGGGTTGCCCCATTCGCTAACGTTCGGCGGGAGGCCACGGCATGCTTTTTAAAAAATCGTGTCCTGGCGGGGATAATGGTATGCCTTGCGATCAACGACTCTAGAGATTGTCTGTAACCTCGTATCGTGGAGTCCATGTCTGGCCGCTTGCGCTTCAGAGACTTCACTTGCGGTTCGTCGCGAAGTTGTGACAGGAGTAGCAATGCGGGTACCATGCAGCTTTCATTGAAGTTCTTGTCGTCCTCGTCCATCTTCTTCCGCATGTCCCACAGCCGCAAAGCTGGATCAAGTACCGATCTCTCGACTGCCACATTGTGCACACCAGTCTTCCCATTGCAATGACGGAAAACGTGCTGGAGCCATTGGCCGCAGATTGTCGCTGCCAAGTAATTGTCGATCATGAGAACACACCGAATCGAGTTCCCGTCTTCATTTTTCGAAAGGTCGATCAAGAGATGTATGGTCCTGGACACAGCTGCCAGCGCGTCGAGAGAGAGTTCAGAATCCGACAAAATCGATTGCAGAGCTTGGTTGAATCCGTTCTGTGACAGGAGGAAGGCTACACGCTGAGGCGACAGAAATCGAATACCCGTACAGAGCAAGTCCCATGCCTCTGCTTTCTGGCGAAGTTCGGATGCAATCTTCAATTTCCCGAGGAGCCATCGCAAGGTCATCTCTGCCCGAGACCAGTGGGTGCATAGTTGCCGGGCTGACTGTAGCTGCGCTTCAACATTGGGTAGCCCGTCCAGAGCCTTGAGGCGGTCCAAAGAGGGCCGCTCCAGCGCTGGCGAGCCTCCCATTGCGAAAGGCGCGTCGTGCTTTGGCGAAAAGCGTTGCGGAAGTGTTCGCGAGTTCATCTATCTCGGAAGTTAACATTTTCCCGTCTAAACTTCGCGCTAGGGACGGGAGCAGCCGAACTCGCAGCGGCAGGGACGTCGTCCTGCCTTGTTGCTCGCTGCAGAGCTTCAGACCAACATCTCTCCTTCAATCGCCTCGCCGCCGACTTCTCCAGCACCCATTCAACCTCGCCGGCATATTACACACCATGGCCGACTCGAATTCGTCAAAACCCACGGGACTCAGCCGTACCAACCGGCCCATGAGCGAAGCACTCCTCAACGAGAAGGTGAGGACTTGCGAAAGCAGTGAAGCAGTGTACATTGCTGCGCATGTCGCTGCTCATCGCTCTGGAGACTTCTGAGCTAATTGTGTTTGCTGTAGTGGGACCACTGCCTTAGCACACTCCTGATCCGCAGCACCCTCGGAGCATCATTCGGCGTCATCTTTTCCGTTCTCCTCTTCAAGCGAAGGGCGTTTCCAGTGTGGGCTGGTCTGGGTTTCGGAGCGGGAAGAGCCTGGGAAGAATGTGACAGCGTACGTTGAAATCCGAGGACGAGCAGGCGACATTTCAATTGGGAGCAATTGAGGCTAACACAACTGCAACAGAGCTTCAAGCGCGCAACAGCGCCCTCTCGCGATGGACTACGCGTCCTCAGACCTTGAGCGCAGGATCTGAAGCAACCAGTCTACCTCCGGTCGAAGTTCTGATCCGCGCACACTTGTATTCTAAGAGTCTGGAATGATCAAGATGAATTTCCTACGCTACAAAATTTGTACATACGTCGAGCAGACGCGTTTGCCAAGGCAAGAGAAGCAAGAGACAGGGATGAAATAGACGTACGACGACAAGCATTCAACCGAAATTGATCGAGTCGCTACGCGCTGTGATGGCTATCTGGAAAGTGTCGGTCGGCAGAAGCAGGACGCCCGTACCTCCACATCTGTTTGCGCTTGGCAGACTGCTAACATCTTCCGGATTTCCTCGGCATCGTCTCTCCTTTCTAGCTTCTCCAAACATTCGTGCAGTCCATGCAATGCCCAGACATTGTCAGGATGACGCAGGGCTCTCGGAAGAGCATCATTGAGGCCAAGGTCGGCCCTGTACACTTCCGCTGCCTCTTCTACGCGGCCTTGCTCCATCAAAAGTGCCCCGTAAGCATGCCTCGGAGGCTGCATCCATCCCCATGGCTCATCGTAAGGCAGCTTGTCACTCAGGTCAATGGCTTTCCTCAGATGGTCGAAACCTTCCTCAACACTTCCGCGCCGATATGCCAATTCTCCCTCGAGCATAGCTTCTGCAACAGCAAGAATGTCGATTGCGGTGTTATTGAACAAAGTGCGCGATTTGGGTACTGTTTTTAAAGTACCCCTGAAGAGAGATAGCTCCTTCTCCGAATCATTGGCCTGACCGGTGGCTGCAAGTGAGACGCCCCTCGCGTAATGTTGCATTGCCGTCGTCACACAATACAGATCTTGATCCTCCGGCAGTTGCATTGCGTTGATTTCTTCCCATCTTCCGAATCGGATCAGGACATGCACTCTCATGGCTAAAAAGCTTTCCAACCAATCCGCCATCGGCGGCGACTCAACGCGTAGCAGCGCTTCTGGCAAAGAGGCTTCCAACATCTCCACTGTTTCCAAGGCGACTTTATACTGCCCGGCAAACATTGCAGCGTAAATTCGGAAGTGGTAATTGTGGCATCTATACAACGAATAGAAGTTGATCGCTCCGGCGCGAGCAAGGTACCTTTCATCTGCGGCAATAGCGTCAGAGTTGGAGTCGATTGCCCGCTTCCAGTCGCCACAAAGGACATCAAGATGGGTTGGCATGTGATTCAAGTGCCCAGCGTCAGGAACAAGCATTCGCAGGCGGTTTGCTATTGGCAATGCCGAATCTGGACTTGCTGACATTTCCATGAGGTGAACATAGAGGTGAAGTAGACCTGGGTGGCTATCTCCTCCCGGCTTGCCAATGGCTTCATCCAGAACTTGTTTGACTTCTAAGGCGGGAGATGCATCCGTGGGCGCCCCGGTGCGAAGATCCCATAGGGCCCAAGGCGTCATATTCATAAGTGAGTCCGCGTAGAGGGCCGCCACATCCAGGTCACCGCCGTACACTTGGTAGGTCATGCCCATTGCTTGTGCGTAGTCCTCGTTCCAGTCTGCATACGCTTGTTCCCCTTCGCCTGCTACATCTTTTGAGTAGCGGTATTGCAGAGCATCGATCAAGGCCTTCTCAATTCCCGTCCGAGCAGGCTTTGACTTGGCCTCGGCAAGGGCAGACCTCGCTCGATCCAAGTTTCTAGCTCGTTCTCCATCGTCGAAGACTTCCCAGGGCTTGTTGTAGTTCGGTCCCAAGCAGTACGCAAGTCCGAAAAGGGGCATTGCAGCATCTGGGTCTTCCCGATGAGACCTTTCGAAACAACGGATTGCTTCTTCGTGATTGAAAGCATATGCCCACACCCATCCACGATCAAACCAAACTTGAGCAGACGTGGAATTTGTGTTGATTGGCCTACTGTAAGATCCCAGATCAAAGTATGGCTCCTGCTCCATTGACTCGTTGTCATAACCAAGTTTTGACATTTTCGATGGGAGTTCAAGCTGTTGCTGGTAGTGACGAGCTTTGCATTGAAACGTCAAACCGACTCGGCAAGCGCTTTGGTCAGGAGCTGATATCAATGCTGCAGCGATGAAGCTGGTGTAGAGCTGAAGTACGAAGCGAGCTTGGAGGTATGAAGCCAAGCGTAGAAAGCGCGTGCAAGAACTGGTGGGACGGTGTCCGAGCTGTGGTAGATTCTGTGAGGGTGTCTAAATAGTCGATTCTAGCCCCGTAGGATTAGCCATCCAGACCCAAATTCTCCATCAATGTATCTATCTTGCCCAAGAGGATCTGGTAATTCATAGCATCCTGTGCGAACTCATCGCCGGCAATTTCACCGTCCAAAGTACGCACAACACCTTCAGCGTGTTCGAGATCTGCAGCATAACCAGACTCAGAGGGCGGAGTGAGGCCAGAATGAATATCAACACCCTCGTCTTCTTGAGCTTTGCCTTCTCCCTGTCCGAGCTGAGCATCTTGGGGCAATTCTGTCTCATCCATCATCTCGTCGAGACCTGCATCCTCAAAGCGGAGTCGGAATCGCTCGCTGAGATAGTATCGAATATCATCGACCAGTTCGACTGTATCTGTCTCCTGACGGCCTTGAATACGCGCAGCTGATTCCTTGACCAGCTCTCTAAACTCGGCATCATCAACATATCGCTCGAGCCGATACGCGATATATCGAGCACCAAACTCTTCCAAACGGTGAACTCTAGTGTCCCATCCGGCACGGACGACGTCGTAGACGTCGATCAAGTCCTCAAGATCTGTCTCTCCGCGGGGATTGTCGGCCTCCACAATACTTGCGTCTCCATTACCAAGAGTGCTAATAAGCAGCGCGGCTCGCTGTTTCAGTCTCTCGATGAACAGCATGTCCGCAGCACTGAGCACCTCCAATGCAATTTGTAACGAGAAGTCTGCCTTTTCGGTATAGAGAAATCTCAAGATGATCTCCAAGACATCCGGCGAGCAGTCGACGGGCACGATCTGTAGGTGCTTGCTTTCTTGGCCTTCCCGGAAGGGCGATGCAAACATTGTTGCGAAGACTTCCGAACGTAGGAGCATTGCGCGATGACATGGGAATAGCACCGAGCGCTTCGATTTTCGTTGTCTCGACGGCGAGCGCGATTCGTGATCTTGAAAGTGTCCGATAGGTATCCCTTTCAATGCTCCCTCGGCTTGACGGACCTTCGGTTCCCCGTTCGGTTTCGACAAGCTTGGCTCCTCGCTGTCGTCCTCCTCATCTGCTCGTAACAGGACATCAGCGAAGATGCCATTATCTCTGTCCCACTTCACGCCATCCGCCTTGTCGCTCTCAACTTCCATCTTGTTTTTCAAAACATTGTTGTCGAACCAGCCCGACAGCTGATCTCTTGCTCGTTCCACCTCTTCCGTTCTCCGTTGCCGTGCTCGCCTCCTGTCGCCAGAAGCCAAAATGTCCTCGAAGAGTTGCTGGATCTCCAGCTGACGGCTGAGCTTGTCGATGCCCGTCAAGGTTGCCTGCGCTTCTTCACCATCTCCTAGATCAGCACCAACCTCGCCCACGTACAAATATCGGATGCAGGTCTCGAAAGACTGTGGAGGTATTGCGTTCGATAGCTTCCAGAACGTGGTCTCCGGCGCGGTCGCAAGCTTTTGAGCAAAGTATGGACTTCGTGCGCTGAGCACAAATTTGTGTAGTTCGAACTTCGAATCTCCGGTCTGAACGGTAATGTCGGTGGTTTTGGGCGACTCGCGAGTGAGTAGACTCGTTATGTGAGCAGCGAGTGGTTGTAGAGGATCGGTAGATTTGCTGTAGTCGTATTGCAAGAGCAGATTCCTTATCCGATCGTTCAGCGCATTGTACAAGCAACGCTCTCCTTGAAAAGTGTCTCTTTCACAGAGTGCACCCTGCTCAAGGAGCATCTGCACGACCTCGTAGTGGCCACATAATGATGCCTCAAGAAACCTCATCAGCCATCAGCTGTCACGGCAGACTTCTTGAACTCGTCTTACTCGCCACTTACCAGAATTAGAGGTGTGTAATCGTACTCATCTCTCGCGTTGATGTTGATGCCAGTGCTTATTTGCTCCTGGCATACCTTCAAGTCTCCTCTTCTACAGGCCTCACAGAACTTCCTAAACTCAGTGCTCGTGTCCAGTGGATTCTCTTCTTTGAGCCTCCCAGAAGAGATATCCTTGTTCTCCTCGTAGAGTGCCTTTTCCAGCTGATGCTTTCCAAGCAGTTTCGTCTCCGCCATGATTTAGAGCCGCCGCGGATTTTCAGGTTGTGGAAACTGTTCTGAACATGTGCAATGGGCAGATTATTGCCACGAGAGCAGATAAAGCTGCAGGCACTTTGTAAGACAAAACGTCGGGATTCAAGGTGACGTCGCTAGCTGTTCCAATTCAACGGGAGCCGAACCCTGTCGCCCGCTAGAGGCCCAAGCTTCGCCCGTTGCTCCTAACAACCACGCCAATCAACACTCGCCTAAGCAACGTCTCTCCAGCTTGACACTCTCGCCTTACTAACTACTAACAACCAGCACTTGTACTTCGCATGTACACACAGAGCGCTGCTCTTCCTTAATGCTCAGCATACTCTAGTCCTTCTTTTGCGGCAGGCGACAGCTCAGCATACCACCACAAGTCATGGCTACAGACAGCGACTATGAGGTCTTGGAGAAGATCGGGCAGGGCTCCTTTGGCGTCATTCGAAAGGTCAGAAGAAAGGCAGATGGCGAGATCATGTGCCGGAAGGAGATCTCATACACACGAATGTCCGACCGAGAGAAGGAACAGCTGCACGCCGAGCTCCAAATCCTACAGTCTTTACGACACACCAACATCGTCCAATACTACCACCGACAACACCTCAAGTCTTCGCATGACCTTCACTTGTACATGGAATATTGCGGCAACGGAGATCTAGGTACATACATCAGGAAGCTGAAAGAGAGGAACAAGTACGCCGACGAGGAATTCATCTGGGCAATCTTCGCACAGCTGGTTGGAGCGTTATACCGTTGCCATTACGGCGAGGACCCACCTCCGCCTGGCAAAGAGGGCGATGCGAGGAAGGGTAAAGCGCTCGTGAGCAAGCAAGGGCATCGTGTGATTCTTCATCGCGACTTGAAGCCGGAGAATGGTAAGTGTGGTGATGCCTCGGGAGCTTTGCTAGTTGCTGATTGAGTAGTCTTCCTGGGCGACAACAACAGTGTCAAGCTGGGAGACTTCGGTCTATCCAAGATTATCGCATCCCACGACTTTGCCAGCACGTACGTCGGCACACCATTCTACATGAGCCCGGAGATTTGCGCAGCCGAGCGCTATTCTCACTACTCTGACATTTGGTCCCTTGGTTGCATCATCTATGAACTGGCTACACGCCAGGTGCCTTTTGAGGCACGAAGTCACATGGAACTCGTCCTGAAGATCAAGCAGGGCCGCGTTAAGCCCCTCCCGCCGCAATACAGTCCCGACCTTTCGGAAGCCATCTCATGGTGTCTCAAGACAGACGCCCGCCAGCGACCGGATTGCGCTCAGCTCCTGACCGTCGGTAACATCAAGGTCGCACGTACACGCCTTGAGCAGGCAGCGGCTCTCGGATCGCTCGACAAACTCCAGCAAGAACGCGACTCGGCGTTGAACAAGCTGGCTCTCGCGCAGAAGCAAATCCAGGAAATGCAAGCGGAGGTAGCCAAGTTGCGCGAGGCGAACAAGAAGGTGGAGATGGAGTGGCACACGCGCGCAACGCTTGCGATCGATCAGAAAGTCCAGGAAGCCTCAGAAAAGCATCGCCAAGAGCTTATGGCGCACTTTCAAACTGCCGTCGAACAACGGGCAGAAGAGAAGCTTTCCCAGCACCTCGCTTCACTGCCTTCCAGCCATGGAGCTTCCAGCGGCCCCAACGATTCTTTCCACGTGAGATCGAGTACACCACCGCCTGGCAAGAATGCAGCAATCAACTCTTTCAGCAAGTTCTCAAGCGCACTTCCCGAGACGGATGCTTCCTCGTTGCCCGAGGTCCTCGAAGATTCGGTTTTGGATGGTGAGCTCACCTCGCTATCGTTGAACGACAACGTGGAAGAGCCGGAAGAAGCGTCGCCGCTCGCTCGCCGTACAGCGAAGCTTCCACCGCCTAAGAAAGCCACACGAAAGCCATTCACCCGCGCGAAGACCTTGGCCAACTACAACTTTGCAGTCAAAGACTCTCCAATGGACGTCCACATGGCAGACCCGAGCCCAATGCACATGAATTACAAGGGTCTCGGTCTCTCCCCTGGACGCCGCAACAATGGCTATCAGGAGCGTCTGACAGGCGAGCCCCTGAAGAGGAACATCTTCAGCGTCACGCAGGAGAAGGAGAATCGCCCACCAATCCGCGGCAGGACGTTGGTCGAGCTATCACAGAGTCCCGCGAAGTGGAACCCTATGGTGCATGGCGAGGAGATGCCGTCTCCTTTCATCAAGAGGCGATGAAAAAGGAGCGCTTCGACACGTCGACATCTCGTATCGGTTTCTTTTGTCGTATCATGGCAAGCGGCGTTAAGCGAGGCAGTGCTTGTGCAAAGTGCGAGGAGTTTGGGTAACGTTGGATCGGCATAATGATGGCGTACAGAGGAGCGGGAAGCATTACCTATCCAGTCAGCGAGCGTGCACACAGAAAATGACAATGTTCAGTTCTACTCATGTCTTCTTCGAATGGATCGGCAGCGGTCGAGACTACTTCGTGCCATGTCAGTGAGTTGTGCGGGGCCACGTATGGTAGGAACTAAAGCGAGCCATCTGAGAGCGCCTGAGCTGTTGATTTGTAGTTTGTAGTAGTGCACAAGGCCGTGATGCGATTGGCGGATCGTATTGAGGTAGATGTACAGTAACCTGAGCACGCGAGTGCAAGCAAGCCCCTTTGACAAGGGTCAAGAAACGCGCCTCTGTCAAAAGCTCTTGGCTCGAGCTGCGAGCAAAAGGCATCCGGCATTCGCCAGAGCCGAGCGAGCAGAGTGCCAAGCGGTAGGCGATTAATAAAGGTCTCCCCATCGCTCGTCGCAGCTCCATAAACGGGTATTCGCAGACGCGACAGGTTTCGTACAGGACGTCCTTGACAATGCTATCGTGACGGACACGATTTTTCGTATGCCGAGATGTACGAGCCTACTACGAGGTAACAGAGTCAGATGCAGACCTCCACGACCGATGATCGGCCTTTCGCAATCAGAATACCTGCGACGATGAGGAGCCTGGATCCCAGTTCACAGCGTCAGTTGAGCGACACGCGGCGGGGAAGAGTGGCTTCTTCGGACACAAGGTGTCGAGCACATCATAGCCGGCGTACTCTATCGACGAGGGTCGACAGCGCGACTAGGAGAGTCTGGATGGGCGGTGTCCTGCGAGTGGTATGGCGGTAAATTGGGAAGAATAGGATTCGAAATGGCCAAAGACTCCGGACGGTCTACGGTTTACTCTAGGGCAGTGCATGCCCAGACACAGCATTGGAATTAGTCATCGGAGGTAGCGGAGGCGGGGAACGGAGCAACTGATGTGCCGTTTGCGCGGGCGAGCGATAGGGTCCCTGGATGCGCTCATTGGGCCTTTTCTCTGCATGGCAGCGAGCGGACGATGATGAAACGAATGCGAATACGCACGACACCCTCATCATCTAGCCAATCCACGCCAAGCACCTAACACACTGCACATTACATTGCCGTCGCAGCAGCAGAGGGAATAGGTAAAAGGTACCTTAGTGAGTACGGAGTCGGAGCTCGGGGTCGATGGCTGCGGCTTGGCCAAACTTTAAGGGTTAGAGAACGAGAAGGTACGATACGGATGCTGCGCAGACAGAAACTTGCTGCGCGGACAGGGGCTCGTCTTCCGGTCCAGCCAGTCGTATGACGCCTGGCCATCCACTGCTGCGTTGCGGACGAAATCGACATTATTGATCAAAGAACGTGACGGGCCAGGATCCCACCCGCACGCTGGCACCGTGTTTCCATTCGACATCACCTAGATCTCACCTCCAGCCCTCGACCGCGATGACGCATTTGCCCGCGACCAACGACTATGCGCCTCTCTGAAAGCCGATAACACCGCTGTGTCCTCTTCGCTGTCTGCCTGTCTGCCTGGCCATCATACCATTCATTCGGGCCACACCGACTTGCGAACTGCTCTGACACCCGACCGCGGCCGGGCAGCTTTTGCCTTCTGAGGCTATTCGTCGTCCCCGCCGCGCCTGACAGGTACCTAAGGTACCACTTCCTCTGTTGGCTGGCTTCACCGCGGCCACGTTCTCTCGAGATGAATTCGAACGATCCTCATTCGCAAACGCCCATATCTGCGCCCCCGAACATGTTCGCGAACACTGCCGGCGGGTACGGAGCCCAAGCTGACATGGCCAACATGTCTGGCAATGGCTCGCAATGGTTCGCCTCAGACCTCGACTACGGCTACGATGATCAGGATGGAGACGGCGAAAATGGTGGCAATGGAGACCAGGACAACGAGGGCGGAGATAGTCGAGATCCTAAGCGCAGAAGGATAGCGCGAGCATGCGATATGTGTAGGAAGAAGAAGATCAAATGCGATGGGAAGATGCCCAAGTGCAGCCATTGCGAGAACTACAAGACCGAATGCATATTCACTCATGTGGAGAAGAAGAGGGCGCCTCCCAAGGGCGCAAAGTACATCGAAGGCTTGGAGAACAGGTTAGGGAGAATGGAGAGCTTGTTGCGCCTGTCAGGCCTCCTCGCGGAAGACGATGGTGGTCGAACAGATCTGGGAACTCTGGAGAAGCGCTTGGCGGAGAGGCAATCGCAGCGGAGCAATGCTGCCAGTCCCATGTCGCATCACTCGCCCGCAAATCCGCCGGGGAGCAAATCGGCCAGTACACCCACACAAGGATCTGCGCAGGATCAACATGCGAGTCCGAAAGCCAGCAGTAACGCAAAGTCACCACAAGCAGCCAAGGGCCAAACTGATATGTTCAAAAAAGACGCGAAAGAAGTCGACGCACTTGCCGATCAGATGTGCAGTCTCATTACCAACAATTGTGGCGAGACTCGCTTCATAGGGTCATCATCAGGCTTCAGTATCTTCAGTCCGAAAGGTATCCAGTGGGTGAATGAAAAGACTGGCGACAGTAGCTTTCAGACAATGATTGCCTCTGCGACCAACGAGGACAAGCACACCTGGGACCACTGGAAACCAGAAGTTTTCAACGACCTCTTTCAAAGAAGGATATTCAAGCCTTTGCCTCCGCGCCAGGAGTGCTATGCCCTCCTGAGAGACTATTTTGAAAACTTCAATTGCATGTTCCCACTTTTCCATGAGCCGACATTCATGCATCTTGTCGACAAACACTATTCCCTGGAGCCGTATGACAGCTCGGGTTGGTGGGCAAGTCTGAATGTTGCTCTTGCCATTGGCCACCGATTAAGGGTGATGAGCAACGTCGTCGGCCAGGAAGAGGATGAGATTGCTTGGGCATATCTGAAAAACGCAATGGCTGTGATGTCGGAGCTCACAATGCGTAATACAGATCTCCTGTCTGTTCAGGCTTTGCTTGGCATGGCTTTGTTTCTCCAAGGCACTCCAAACCCGCAACCAAGCTTTTTCTTGGTTGCGGCGGCCATTCGGCTTGCTCACTCCATCGGACTGCATAAACGCGGCTCAGGCTTCAACTTGAATGAGATCGAGAACGAGCAACGAAAGCGCGTCTTCTGGATTGCGTACCTGATGGATAAGGATATTTGTCTCCGCTCTGGCCGACCCCCTGCACAGGATGATGACGATATGAACGTGGATCTCCCATCAGAAGATCCACCTGACAACATCGGCAATGTGCCGCTGTCTCATGAGAAAGATGGCAAGAAGACCATGAACCTCTTTCGCCTCATGTGTCAATTTGCACAGATCCAGTCCAGGGTGTACAAGCAATTGTATTCTGTTCGTGCCAGTCGACAAAGTGACGGAGAGCTACTCAACACGATCGGCGAACTAGATGCTTCCTTGGAGGAATGGAAGGACCAAATACCGCTCGACTTTAGGCCCGAGCACGAGATCAAGGCAGCACACACACCTCTGATATTGCACGTCGTCGTGCTACATTTTGCTTACTACAACTGCTTAACTACAATCCACAGGATGAGCGTACATCATGGGTACTGGACAAGCCGGCTGAGTGACTATGCAATTCAAGGGCTGAATGCAAGGCCACTCAACCCCAGAGTATTCATGAGCGCGGCATTGTGCGTTAACGCTGCACGAACAAGCATCGGTCTGATTCGCTACATTCCTCAAGGCGACTATGCTTGTGTCTGGTGAGTTTGATGGCAATCTAGTCCTGATGACGTACTGACGAAGGCAGGTTGATACTATACTATCCTGTTTCGGCCTTGGTGACTTTGTTCGCCAATATCCTGCAAAATCCTCAGGATGCTCGCGCTCGCTCAGATCTGAAGTTGATGAGTAGCGTTGTCTCCTTTCTGACTATGCTGGAGAGGGACGTGTCAGAAGCGAATGGCAATGTCCGACGTATGCTCTCTGTATGTGCAGAGTTTGAACGAATAGCGAAGGTCGCCTTAGACAAGGCCGATCGCGAGCTCCGAGGGCGCGGCAAGAGAAAGCAAGCTGAGCGGGAACGGGAGAAGGCGTTGAAGGATAAAGTCAGCGGAGAAGTTGCACAAGGCCTAGAAGAAGGGAAGAGCCTGGAGCAGATCCAGGTCGAAACTCAAGCTGCGTACCGCCGACCGGTACAGACACCAAGCTTGCGTGCGTCGGCCAGTGGCAGCCAGCCTGGCAGTCAAGCTGGCAACAGCCCAGCAAGCTGGTCAGGCAGTCCTCCCGGTGGCACTGGCCCAGAATATCGGTCCTCAAGCATATCGAAGCCGTCGCAGAACCAGCAGCCGAATGGACATGGCCAAAATCCGTACATGCCCTCCCAGCCTCCAGCCAGCGCAGGTCCTTTCAACCCTGTACAACCATTTGGCATGCAGAACGGAATGGATACTGGATTTAGCGGCTCGCCAATGCAAACGAACTTTCCCGGACCGCCGCCAATGGGTCCTGATGGCTTCCAAGGCACCGGCTTCTCTCCTGCTCCTATGACGAACGAGTTCGGCATGCCGTTCAATGCTCCAATGGGCTCTGGGGACATGAGTGGCGGAGCAGGATCTTTCCAGCAACCTTTCGTGCCACAAGATCTGTGGCAGATGCCCATGACTCTGGAATGGGACTGGGCAGAAGGATTAGGTCTTGGAAGTTTCACTCCAGGGCCGATGTTCGATCCTCATTCTGGCGCATTCGACTCGCAGCAAGGAGGACCCCCGATGGGTCCTCCGCAGTGACATTAAGAATCTTTGCCGCTTATTGAATTCCATGCCTGTAATTGTAATTGTTTTGGGTGGGGAACCGTAGCCTGGGAAGTATGCCTGGTAATGATGTTACGATACCTGTGGCGATTGTGAACTTTCGACCACCGATTAGATGGGGCAGCGATGGGGTTTCTTGTCTATCCACCCCATCCCTCCTCGAGGACTTGCGATGGCGTTTTGGGTGCATGTGGAGCTGGAGCGAACCTAACCAACCCAGGAACTCGGCTCAATCAAAAGATTTATTCGTGTATGTCAGCGAAATGAGAACTTTCTTGTGTACAGAACGTCTCTCGCAATGTTTTTTTGACCACACTGTGCCTGGATCCGATGAGTAGATATCAGTGCTGCGCATGCATGTGATGGGTATAGCGGAGTTTGATTCTCTAAACGAAGCTGTCTACAAATTCGATGTCTGAGCTTCGTTTCCCTTTCCCTTCCATCGCCCCTCCTCGACGCCAGCTTTCCATTCTCGCTACACGGCGATTCATCACCTCATGGTCAGAAGTCGAAACGCTATAATGACGTTTTTGTGTTCATTATATACACCTTGCAGGGGTTCATCTTGATTTTGAGAGACAACGCCGCTAATGCTACACAGACAGAATCCAAGAAGAAATCAGTAACACACAGAGGAGATGCACGCTAGAATCACTTCCAGCGCTGAGACAGCTGCTCCAACTGCTTGTACAATGTCGGCGCGGGCTCTTCGCTGCCTGGTTGTCTCAGCGGAGGAGGCAAGTTGCCATCGCCGGGTTGGTCGATGGAGCCAGGCTCCGCTGTTTGACCTCCTGGCACGGGACCCATGGGGCCACCGCCGAAGTAGCGACTGAACTCGCCCGGGTCGTCCCATGGTCGGGGACCAAGTAATCGCACCATGTCGTCTCGGGACAGGACTTCCTTGGACAGAAGCTCTTCTGCCACGAGTCCGACCTCCTTCTTCTTCTCCTCGAGAAGCGTTTTGCATTGTGTGTACGCCTCGTTGACAATGCGCTTCACTTCAGCATCAATGGCTTGAGCAGTTGACTCGGAGAAGGGTTTCTGGAGCTGTGCCTCTTGGCTTTCTGATCCATCAGGGTAGTAAATGTAGCCCAGGTTCGACATTCCCCACTTGGTGACCATGGCGTTCGCCATGCGCGTGACCTTGTTGAAGTCATCGCTTGCACCACTGGTGACAGTGTCGAAGTGAAGCTCTTCGCTCACACGCCCACCAAGAGTCATGGCCATACGGTCCATGAGCTGCTTGACGTTCATGAGAACTTCGTCATTACCGCCTCCAGGTAGATACTGCGCGTATCCGAGGGCACCAGAGCCGCGAGGAATAATGCTGACCTTCAACAGGGGATCCGCAAATTGGAAGTACCATCCGCAAATCGCGTGGCCGGCCTCGTGGTAGGCGACGGTCTTCTTGTCCTTGGGACTCAGAACCATGCTCTTCTTCTCGAGTCCACCAATTACACGCTCGATAGCTTGCTCGAAATGCTTCATGGTGACGGACTCGGCGGTGTCTCTGGCGGCCACCAACGCTGCTTCGTTGACACAGTTGGCGATATCAGCTCCAGCAAATCCCGGCGTCAGGGCGGACAACCGGCCCTTCAAATATTCCATGTCCTCGTTTGTAACAATATTTCTCAGGTGAACACCAAAGATCTGCTTTCGTCCCTCCATCGTCGGCCGGTCGATGGCAATGTGTCTGTCAAATCGCCCTGGTCGCATCAAAGCTTTGTCTAGCACGTCTGCTCTGTTGGTGCCGGCCAGAACAACGACTTGATCAGAAGTGTTGAAACCGTCCATTTCAGTCAAGATCTGGTTCAGCGTGCTCTCACGCTCATCATTTCCACCACCGAATGACTGTTTTGCTCTCGACTTTCCGATCGCATCAATTTCGTCGATGAAGATGATACAAGGTGTGTTCTTGCGAGCGTTGGAGAACAGGTCGCGGACACGGCTGGGACCGACACCCACGAACATCTCCACGAACTCTGATCCGGATACCGAGAAGAAGGGCACACCACTCTCTCCAGCGGTGGCCTTGGCCAAAAGAGTTTTACCTGTTCCTGGAGGCCCTGAAAGAATCGCACCACGAGGAATCTTTGCTCCCAGCTTTTGGTAAATAGAAGGCTCCTTGAGGAAACTGACGAACTCCATAATTTCGGTCTTCGCCTCATCCATGCCAGCAACATCGTTGAACTTGACTTTGATGTCTGTTTCGTGATTAAACTTCTTGGCGCGACTTCGTCCCATACCGAAGATGCCGCCTTGACCGCCACCTGCGCCGGATGCAGCTCGTCGGGAAAGGTACATGATCGCGCCAATGAACAGTAAGGTGGGACCAAATGCAAGGACAGTGTTGAACCAGCTGCCCTCCTGCTGGTATGAGATAGGGATCCTCTCTGAGTTCGGAATGCCAAGTTCGTTCTGTGCTTCATCCACTCTCCGTTCGAAGGCTTCGACAGATCCAATGCTGAAGTAGTAGAAGAACCCGGGCTGTGCAGCTGGAGACTCCGGATACATGGAGGCGACGGATTCGCGGTGCAAGTAGACTCGCACTCGGTTGCCATTAACAACAACCAGCTTCTCTACAAGGCCTTTGTCGAAGAACGTATTTCGGAACTCTTGCCACGTTATCTCTCTGCTGTTCTCGCTAGGAACGACCAGGCGGTAGAGGAGGTAGGCAACAAATGCCGAGACCAGGAAATTACTAAGGTCGAACTTGATCTCTGTCACGTTGGACCACATATCGTCCTTCTTATCCTTCTTCTTGCCATCCTTCTTCGAACCGGTGGGCCCAGGCTCTTCCGAATTCTTTTGCTGCGGCTCTTCCTTGGAGAACTTTTCATTGACTTCCCTCTCCGCAGTCTGCCTGGCAATGTGTGTAGTGAGGCGCCACAGTTTCGCAGCTCTTCCGGGCGACATGCCTTCCTTGCTAACTTCCTCGATTGTTTCCCGAAGCTCCTGCGGCAGGCCTTCTCGCTTTATCCGCGCTAAAGACTTCTCGAGGTCTTGCGCCATCGAAGCTGGCATGCCCTTCTTGACCAGTGCGAACACATCCTCCAACGCCTTCTCTTCCTGAGCATTTAGTTTCGTTCGACCAGGGAGTGGGCCGTCCTCTTCGCGCTCGGGCTTCTTTCCCGGCGGTTGTGGGTTTGATGACATGGGCGAGCTCTTGGAGTATAAGTGCTCCATTCCCTTAGGAGCAGCGCCCGAGGCCTGCTTGTCCGACTTGCTGCCATCTTGTTCTTGGGGTTCCTTGGGATCTTCGGGCTTTGAGGCGTATTGTCTGCTCCGTGCGTACGCATAAAGTGGTCGCGGTAAGGATGCAGGCCGCCGCGATAATGTTTGCGATAGTGATGCTGCTTCCAGTACTTGACGAGATGACTTTGCCAGCGTCTGCGGCCTGCGGAGGAGCGACGCCATGGTAGCGGATGAGGTGGTTGGTGTCGGTTGTGGTCAGGTTCACGATGCCCTTATCGTCGCCAAGGGGTCATCGGCGTCACCAGGAGTGGCGGAAGTGGTGGATCGAACGGGTGAGAATGGTGATTCAACTGCGAAGTCTGATGGCGAAACGCGAAGTGAGCTCGATGACGAGAGTATCGGCTACTACCGAGCCGAGTTCGGTCTCGGCTTTCACAAGCGCTAGGAAACCTCACTCCATATTTGCAGCGCCTTCTCGCATTGAGATCCCATCTTGACGGATTGTGTCACAGATATTGCACTAGATTGTATCGAGCGCCCGCATCAATTTTTTGTGCTAGGGCAATCCGAAACGAAGTGACGACCTGACGCTCGAAGGCACCGTGATGCTCGCTCAGAGTAGTGAGCCATCTCAATGCTGAACTTATTCAGCCAGATCGGAAATGTCCATGCGATTGCCTTCACCATAAGCGGTGCTCTGGAGTTTAGGCAAAAAAGCAATGATTCGAAGATGGAAGCAGGCTGCTGAAACTCTTGTGGAATCGTCTGTGGAGTCCCCGTACGCCATTAATTTGCTTGAACACATCACAAAGAATGCCAGACACTCAGTACATGTCGACACCTCGGGCGTCTCGCTCTAAAGGCGGCTATCGAGCGCAACATGCCCCTACTTGTGTCGGCTTATTCGTTACGGCCAAAATGTTGCTCTCAAACTTCTAACTAGACTAGAGCTGGAATTGAGCTGCCATGGATGTTCACCAGCGAACTCAGCTGGCTCCCTTTAACTAAGATAACCATCTACAATCAAAGAAAGCCTTGGACCTTGCATGAACGAATACTCGAACAACACAGCTCCACCCACGATCTACAGGCTCGAGGCTCAGATTTTAAGGATCAAAGGGTATCCGAAATGCCGACTACTCCCGACTCCCGATCTCAATCCATCCATCGGATTCTCTTGAGACCCAATTGGGAAGGAAGACAAAATGCTGTTGCATCCGATTGGAGTTCACGAACTCTGCTCGCACGGCTCGAAATTCTGGCAGCGAAAAGAAGTTTTCAAGTGCCCGCTCTTCTTGCTCGTCACAATTTTCGAGGACACCACCCCCTTCAAGAGGACAAGATGAAGACTTCAAATATCACCTCGAGTATTCTGTTACTCGCACTGAGCGTGCCAACAATCGCATGGGGCGTCGCTTTCTACAGCGGCCAGGCCTGTAACGAGGACTCGGAGTTCAGCGATGTCATGTACTATGGCGTCGGCAAGAAGGGCACCACTCCGTGCATGTCGTGGGGAGACGGTGCCGAAGGCGTGACATGCTACAACGTAAAGTGATCTTGATCCCATGACCGATGCTCATGTATGCTAACAAGCCAAACAGTACGAGGAGAACGGATCGGTCGAAGGCGATTGCGACTTCGGGCAGTAGGTACAGGGCACTATTCGATACCTAGGCTCTGGCACTCACGATCTCTTCAGCCCATCATGGATTCCTCAATCCGCCTACTTCCCTTGTGGAACGCTCTGCGGCTTCGGCTACGATTCGACATGCGATGTAAGTCTGAGACCCCCAACAGCACACCAGTCTGCCGAGAAAACATTCTGACGCTGAGCAGTCGAACGAGTACCAGATGCACAACGAGTAAGCGAAGGAGGTCCTGCTAATATCATAGTACACGACTGATCTTCGTGCTCTCCCAACAGGCAATGCATCAACCTCACGTTCATCCCTGGGATACTTCGCGCGGAAGGTAAGTGAAGAGCCCTGGGTGACAGACAGACTCGATGACATCGCTCACGTTTTCATCTTAGGCGACACCAACGGATGGCTCACCTTCGAGTGCTTCGATGGTGGCTCTGTGTGGGACAAGACCATCGGCTGCGGCGTGACAACCGATCGTTAAGGGCCGCAAAAGGAGTAGCGTACATCCAGAACTGGAGCTACGCATACAGGAGCACGGAAGTGAATCGGAAAAGTACTTAATGCTTGGGTATGCAAGAGACGGGATGACTTGGCTTGTAAAAGCGCACATTTGCCTGGATCAGAGGCGCCGCACTGTTGGATAAAGTGGTAGACTCCTAGACCACAGAAAGGGTACAACCTGACGAATAAAAGTACAGCACATTCTCTCACCATCCTGATATTGAATACATGAGTCATATTCTAGTCGAGTTTGACAGCCGCGACACCTTCCGATCAGCTGTGTGGTGTCAATCTCGCGCTAAAATTAATTCAGTCAGCATGTGAGCGCGTAGGTGGTGTCTCCAGATGCGGCTTAGCTTGCGGGAATGACCGCGAGCTAGATTCTGCGCGTCTCGTCCCCCGCTCCCAACTTCCTTTCAAGTTCGACATCGTCGTTTCCACAGCACCTTTCTCCTGCGTTCGACCGCGTTCCATGCGCAGACTTGAGCGCAAAGGCCGTGTGACATTAGCAACTCATCTACCTCATTCAGAATTACGCGACACTAACATTCCAGCATGAGCGACGCAGCAGAGCTCCAGGCCAAGATCGCCGCTCTGGCAGGAAAGATCAACGAGCATAAACAGCAGCCTACCGCGCCCGCAACACACTCCCCTCTCCACGCAACATATCACGACAACCGAGCGTCCAACCGCTGGACACCGTATGGCTATGCCGCTCGCGGTGGACGTCCAGCGCGAGGAGCATACCATGGAACCCACAAGAATCGCACGCTCGTCCTGGGAGGCGCCCAGGCCGGCCAATCTACACCGCTCGAGCAGGACATCGCGTCGACTCCACCTGCCAAAGGCTCCGAATCTTTTGTGTCAGCTCGACGCACTGGCATGAATCAGTTGATGACCAAAGATACGTACGAGCGAGAACTGCAGCAAAAGATGGTCCAGCACGACAGGCCTGCACGGCGGACGACTCCAAAACAACACGCGCCATCAACACAGTCTACCACGCAGTTGCGAATCATGGAGCTGGCAGGTATCAAGTTCAAGGTCGCGAATGACGGTAGTAAGCTGTTTCGTGTGCCTGGTAAGTTGGTTCCGCACTTAGCTCATCGCGCCCGACTAAGCATTACAGATTCAGCCACTGCGGATCAGGAGACTCCCAAGAAGGTCAAGGTTACTGGAGTTGACTTTGTCCGGACGAAGCATGGCAACCTGCTCAAGATGAAAACTGCAAACGAAGCCAAGAGGTATCACGCAACTTACCCATCTGAAAACAAGCAATCACAGCTCACCCGTCACGACAGCGCCCAGCAACAGAAGCCTCAGTGCGAAAATTTCACGAAATACGGTACCGTGTCCAATCAAAATCTCATCCTGGCCCTGCGACAGCGGCGGTTCTCCTCGATCCCTGACGCTTGAAGCATGCCCGTAGGTCTACACGTTCAAGACTAATAATATTGCAGGTACCTGCCCGTTTGGTCCTGGCTGCAAGTTCACCCACGATCCCACGAAAGTCGCCATCTGCAAAGAATGGCTGCGCAATGGTTGGTGCAAGGCCGGCGACAATTGCGATATGTCGCACGAGTCGTCGTATCATCGCGTCTCGGCCTGCACGCACTTTCTTCGCGGCAACTGCTCGAACACTGCATGCCGCTATCCCCACATCAACATCTCCCCTTCTGCTCCCGTTTGCCGTTCTTTCGCTACTCTCGGCTATTGCGCCAAGGGTGAGAAGTGCGATCGCCGTCATGTCTTCGAGTGTCCTGATTACATCAACCATGGTCACTGCGCCGACCGCGAGAAGGGCAAGTGCCAACTCCCTCACATTGACCGAGCAGGAACTTTGCGCAAAGCTGCTAAGCGCCAGGCCAAGACCGGCTCTGAAGACGAGTCGGACGTTTCCAGCGACGAAGAAGACGATGACCGCAGCTCGCGCGTTGTAATCAACGATGAGGATTCCGACGGTCCGGAAGACGAAGACGTCGGTCACGGAGATGCATTCGCGCCCATGATCCTTGACAATCCCTCCAGTGCGAATCACGCAGTGACAGAACAAGATGACTTCATTTCTTTTGCACGCTGAAGATTCAAAGGGTGCATTGTCTTGAATCCGATCATAGTAACATGCTTCCATCAGCAGCAGTATGTTCTCTACTGCGATTCAAAAGAAGACAACTGGTCAGAAAGAAAAGAGAAAACATAGAAAGAATAGTAATGTGAAGATTGAAACTCAACCCGTTCTGCATCTCAACTTTGATGTTCTTCTTGATTTCGTCAATGATGTACGTCGTGGTGCGCCTGCAAGGGACGCCAATCTCACGTGCGATACAATGTTTTCCTCACCGTCTCACATTTTACTGCGGGTTCATTGCCATGTGCATTTCGGCTGCATCGACCATCGTCTAGCCGCCATTTGGCACTTTGCGCAGTACCTCAAAAATATCCAGAAACACTCTTGGTGTGCCCATGTGAAGGTGCAGGCTGCGCCGAGCACAGCCCGCCCACCTCATCAGGGCGAGCGCGAAACGAGCGCGTCGAGGATATAACCTTCTTCACAAAGAGCCACCGCTGTGGCAGACCCGCGAAACACACACGAACACGTTTGCGGCGGTAGGAACACTGCCATGCTCTCCTTTCTCTCTTTCTCCTTTCATCAAAACGCAGCACCTCGACGACTCACATTCAGCCCGCACACCGGTCAAGCGCCATGCCTCATCTCAGAGACCTCTTGAAGAAGAAGGACAAGATAGGACAAGAAGCAGAACCTACGCCTCAAGAGTCGAAGCTTGCTGTTCCAGAGTTCACTTTCATTCGCACAACGACAGAGTCAGAAGAGGTGATCCAGCCGCCCACGTACCCCGAAGATCGCAGCAAGCCTCCTCCAACAGACAAGAAAGAGAACCGACGCACATTGGGCTTTCGCCAGTCTTCGAGCTCCTCAGTCGCTACCGCATCCTCGTTCCTGTCGTCCGCAGCGGAAAAGTCAGATCAGCAACTGCCCGTGCGAACAAAGGGCGAGCGACGTCTGTCCGCACGACTGCACCTGACTCGGCGCGACAGATCACGATCCGCCGGCTCAGTAGAATCTAGCAGCAATTTACCGCAAGACCTTCCCGAGGCTCCAGAGTCCGTCGGGCCAGCACAAGGAGGACCGCACGGGAAGGACGTACTCGAAGACAAAGATGCAAAAGAGGAACGGGAAGCAAAATGGGAGAAGAGAGCAACGATACTGGCGATGAGCAGCCCGTTCAAAGATGGACAACTGCAGTCTGAAAAGGTGCAGGATACTGAAGAACGCAACAGGAGCAGGAGTCCGAGTATATCAGACCGTGCTGGAGACGTCAACATTCAGGAAGCGATTCGTCTCCACGAATCCGGCGATCTGAAGCTCTCGACAGAAATGTTCGCTCAACTTGCGAACCCCAAGGGCGACAACAACGCTCTTGCTCAAGTTCTCTACGGACTCGCGCTGCGGCATGGGTGGGGGATTACCATTGAACTTGAGAAAGCGATTCACTATCTCTCACTTGCAGCTTCCAACTCCGCATCTATCGAGGAGCAAGCACTCGCATCGGGAATGAAAAAGGGCGGAGCAGCGAAGGGCGAGCTGGTGCTGGCCATCTTCGAGCTCGCGAATTGCTTCCGACACGGATGGGGAGTGGTGAAGGACCCAGTAGCCGCGAGGCAATACTATGAGACGGCTGCCAATCTGGGCGACACCGATGCGATGGAGGAAGCAGCATGGTGCTATCTCGAAGGATTTGGGGGTCAGAAAGACAAGGTACGTCGGGCAATCTCCTTCTTTCTTCATTCAACCTGCCTCTCGCACATGTGCACATCTGTCCCGTCACAATGCGGTTACAGAGCGCACGTGGACGGCCTGCAAACGAGCCCGTATGACGGCAAAGCTGCCCAGTTTTGTGCAACAATGGGCTGGGCTGGCTGAAGAGGCGGAGTTGCTGCACAAGACAGGATCTGAAGCAGGGTTCCTGCTGCTGCAGCTCGCCCTCACCCTCTTCTCTTCCGACTACTGCGGCCAACATGCATCCTGCGCAGCGCGTGCAGACTGCAAAACAGCCGGTACCATGGCTCTCTCGCGCCTCGAAATTTGGGCAGCGATATGCACGTCAGATGCACGTTGCGGAATCGGAAACAAAGATGAAGAACGAATTCGTCGTTTGCTATCGTCGATGATGAGATGATGATGGATGAATGAGAAAGACAGAATATCGAACTGCCTATGCTGACGTATCTTAGTTCAAAGCGGCACAGTTGCTACGCCTCGCAGAGCAGAAGGGAAGCAAGACCGTCGGGAACTCATGGTACGTGCATATTCCTTTTTTTTTGTCACCCCCATGCGGATGCCGCGGCAGAGAGAACCAAGCGTACCTGCTTTTCCTCTCGAGCGTTGGGTCTGCTGCTGCTGTTGCGGCGCAGTAGTAGTCACTATTGTTGATCAGGCTGCACCGACTTCCTACTGGCGCGGCCGAGCTCGGCTACTGGCTACTGCAGCAGCAGCTTATCATCCGATCATCCTCCACGCCCTCTCCTAGCGGCGTGGTGAGCGTGGGAGGTCCACATTCGAACCTGTTTGGCGGACGTAAAATCAATTGGAAATAACAACATCGAACATCAGAGGCTGACGACTATTTCTCCGACAGGATTTGGAAAGACAAGTATAATCCCAAGTGAAGTTAATGCAATTCTGAAACAAACCAAAAGAGAGAGATGGCAGAAGTAAGATCATGGGGCTGAGGAGGATAACGCGTCGTCCTCCAGGCGAACGTTCGTTTCGAAGCAGCGTTTGAAGGGCTTGGCTGCGGTAGCTGTCATGTTTCCAAGTTTGTTGTGACAGCTGCTTCTGCTTCTTGATTCCTGTCAAATGGGAGATCCTGCCGCTTGCAGGCAAGTGGTGCTTTTTCCGGAAGTACGAACTGCAACTTCTTATGCACGATTCCCTCACCAGACGCGCTACGACAGCAGGAAAGAGGCACAGGCGTTAACTTGGGGCTTGCGGCTTGGGCTTGCGGCTGCCTTCACATGTGAAGGAATGGGATCGGAAAAGTCTGGATGATGCTCATGATGATGTTGATGATTACAAATTTTTTTGGTGATAGCCTCGTGTAGATACAGGCATGAGACACGCAGTTTCTCCTTGCCCTCTGCAAGTCCGCTGAGACCTCTCCTGTCACTCTCCCTTTTCCAGGTTGCCAGCTTTCTACCTAGGGGAATTTTGTACAATCGAAGGCTTTCTTCTCCTCCTCTCCTCTTCTAAAAATATTGAAATGTCGACGAGCAGTCGTAGTCAGTCTGCATCGCAAATAGCAAAATCTGTCCAACAGTTTGCGGATTGTAACCAAATTCTGGCCAATCAATCAGGGTATCGCAAGAAGATCAGTCTCATGATTCAAACAGCCATCTCTGCACATCTCTCGTAATTCCGTCAATTAAACACAGATCCAAACACAAGTGAAATATATAAAAAGCCGAAAAGTCTGGTAGCTGGCCGAATGCAGCTGCCGGGGAGATTGTATGGGATATGTCGGTTGATGGAGGGGAATCTTCTTGTTCTTCTTAATCTTCATCGTCGTCGTCGTCGTCGTCGTCGTCGTCGTCGTCGTCGTCGTCGTCGTCGTCGTAGAAATCGTGTGATCATCATCAATCTTCCAGTCATCTATCATTCATTCGTCATGGCTCGATTTTGTACGTCAAGTCGTGGCTTTGCCGCCTGTTGCTCTGCTGTTGTTGCCGAGCTTCGATTTCGTTGTGATCCCGGACCATTGCACGGAATTGCTGCACTACATCGGCCGGGATCTGATCCCACAGCAGACTGCGGGTGTAGACTTCGGCCTTGCTTTTCCGCCCGTTTTCCTGTTCAAGAGTGGCGAGAGCCTCAGCGAGGTTGCGTTTTGGGGGTGGCGCAGGCTCGTTCGAATTGGGTGCATGCACTTGGCCGTAGTTCGAATAATCAAAGTTGGTCATCGACGCATACTGGGCAGGTGTCAACGCAAATGCTTGGTCGATCTCTTGCTGCTTCGTGGGAGCCGTCACGGTGCGATGCATGCGATCTAATCTTCCAGCTCTGCCGTTGTTGTAGACAACCCCGGAAGGGAGAGGCTCCTGTCCCATTCGTGCGACAGTCTGGGTACGCTCGTGGTTTGGCATAGGTCCGGAGTCCGAAAGTAAGTTGTTCAAGATTGTGGGTGCGGCCGCGCGCACATCCGCAGGCATCTTGGGAAGGTTCGGAGCCTGTGAGCCTGCCGGTTTGGACGCCACGAAAGCTCCGCACAGCAGCAGCATGAACAGCAAGCCAGATGCGATGGGTTGATCAGTGATTGCGTCGTTGTGCTTCTTCGCGTTCTGAGTCGCCGCTGTTGTTGTGGTCTTCTTCTCAACTGCCTGGGAAGGCTTGGGCTGCTCTGGCTTCGGCTCGAACTGGAAGTCGTCTTGTCCCTCGTTTTGGAGATCGTTGACCATGATGAAATTGTCCCAGTCGTGCGGTCCCATGTTGAGCGCTTCCATCTCGGCATTGAAATCGGTGAAGCCGGTACTGCTGGGAACGGCAGACATTGGCGGCGCCGCGCCAGACTCGACTTGATCAGTCAGGAACTGAACCTTCTTTCGCAAACTCGACGCTTCCTCGTTGTGTCTCATCATGAGGTCTCTCTTCTCCTCCTGCATCATGTCGATGATGCGTTGCGCCTCATCTAGTCGCTGACCCATGACCTGTCGTTCACGTTCGCGGTGGTCACGCTCTACCTTGAGGTTGTTCACCTCGTTCTCGAGCATGGCAATCTGGTGGGTGTAGCCTTTCTCCTTGATCTCAAGGTCCTCGGTGTGCTTCTTCTTTCGCTGTCGTGATGCAAGTCTGTTGATAGAAGGTTAGCAAGTAATCATCGAGTGCTGGTTCGGGTTGGACTTACGCAGCCTCTCGATTTCGAAGCAGTCGTTTCTGTTGCTTCAACTCCTTCAGCAGCTCGTCATCAGTCGTCTTCTCAATGAGTTCGTCGATTGTTTGGATGTTTCGCTCCTGTGGAATGTCGATGCGGCCGTTCTTCTTGCGAATGCCATCCCGGCGTTGGAAGTCCAGAAGGTTCCTGGGCGGGCTGTCTGGTCTCATGCGCTTGTGCGAAGGCCTGCCTTCCATTTCTTGCTGAGCCATACCCATCCAGTCTTGATGAGAGTGGGGTGACATGGGAGTCTGGACCTGAGGCGCCGGGATGAAACCGGCCTCGGGGTGTGTGACATTGAAGTGGGCTTGGGCAGGATGCGGTTGACTGAAGCTCCCATGTGCACTGTCTGTCCTCTGGTATGAGGGGGCATCAAAGTGCGCAGGTGGCGGCATGAATTCGACGGCGGTCGTGGGAGTGCAGTTGCCTGAACCGTGATCGAATGACCACGAGGGCTGGTGATGTTGGTGTGCAAATGAGGGTGCATGGCCGTTGGCCTGGCGCATAAAGCCGTGGCCATCGTCGTGGAATGGATTTGAGGCGCCAGCGGAGGCTGGATCTACCGGTAGAGCTCCTCCGTACTGATGCTCCCAAGCCTGAGAGTCAGCAGGCGAGAGGACGCCATTGCTGTTGGCGAAGGAGTCCTTCCGGAAGGTGGTGTTGGTCGGACTTTGCATAATGTCAGCGTCGAGCAACGAAGGATCCAACACAGCTGGAGAGTCGTGCTCGTCGATGAATGCCGGTCGTTTGCTGTCGAGCGTCGAGTCGGATGGATGTTGCGGGTAGCCGAAACCAGCGCTGGCGAACGCCATTTGGGTTACTTGTATGCAAGTAACGGTGTGCAGCGAGCGAGAGCGGTGAGGACGGCAGCAGCCGCGAAGAGAGGCTGCGCTGCGCGTTCACGAGGCAGAGCAGTGCTCGCAGGGCCAGCCAACGTGACTGACTCTGGTGCTGCGTGCGGACGACGAAACAGCCGACCGGGATTGGCGTGTGAGGTGAGAGGATGCCGCCGGCGCGGAGGTGGCAGCGGCAGCAGAGGGGAGCGAGGGCCGAAGGAGAGCTCGACGGCGGTCTCGACGGGTGGACGGGCTGGACGATCCAAGTTGGACAGCAGAGGGACAGACAGACGCAGGATGATGGCGTCTGCGGTTCGGGGCGGAGGCTGGAGCGACAATCTTTTGCTCCAAAAGAGAGTTGGGAGTGGCAAACGGGCAAGGACAGGCTTGCTTCAAGTATGTATGTATGTCGCCCGCCCGCGAGCAGACTCAGAGCAGAGAGCACGGGAGCGCCAGGGTGCCGGGTCCGGGTCGGGCGTAGGCAGTTGGTGACGGGCCTGATGAGGTAGGCGCGTTGTTGGTGGGTAGGCAGGAAGTGCAGGATGATGGAGGTGCGGCTAGTGGGCTGGGTTAGGGACTGCGGAGGGCGTTGTTTAGCAGGATGAAGGATACTGATCAGTAGGTGAGCGTGAGGGAGTGACTATGAGAGGAGGGACTCGCGGACGGGAGCGCGTGCGTGGGAAGAGGCGTGCGCGCGGGCGGGATGACTGGCAGCAGGTCTCGCAGGACTAGCAGAAGCAGAGCAGCAGCAAAAAGCAGCAACTACTGCTAGGTACCTCGAACTAGACAACCCGTCCGCCCAACTGCACTGCATCTGCTGCTGCGGCCACGCCCACTCGCTGCGCGGCGTGCTACTCACCGAACACTGCTTATTAGTGCTTCGTCGGGCACGGGTGCGTCGGGTGCGTGCAGCTGTCGAATCACTGCTGCTGGCGTCCTGCGAATCGGGGGCCGCTGCTCCTATACTCTTCCTACTTCCTACTTCCTACCTTGTTCTGCTCTGCTACTGAGGGCAAGCTGGAGGTGTAAAAGGCGCCCGCCGCCGACCACCGTCTCGTGCGTGCGTGCGGCTTGCCCTTGGCCCCTTGCCCTTGCCCTTCCCGTCGCATCAACTCCCGGCGACAGTCTGCATACGCTTGGGCTTCTCTGCCGAAGCGATCGGTAGCTCGCCTTGTCGTTTGTCGTGCTGCCCTTGTCCGCCGCTTAGCACGAGGATAGCAGCAACTGAGCGCATCTCCGGCGAGAAGCCGCTAGAAGGAGCAGCAGCGAGGTTGTTGTCGTCGCAATAGTCGCAATCGTAGTGCCCGGCGGGAGATCATGCGCACGGCGCGATGCGATGCGAGGCCGTGCCCGTCCGCATCGCCGTAACTCTGTCCCGCTCTGTCCTCTTCTGTCGTACCTCGAGCGCTTGATGGTGTCTTCTGCCCAGTGTCCAGTCCTGTGCTCCGGCTGCCATGCGGGCGCTGATGGCGACTGCTGCACACTGCTGCCCCTGCGATGCGATGCGTCTGATGCGCCAGATCTGAACACGAGGCTGGGTCGGGGGCGTGCGCGTGATGGCGATGCACGCACCTCGCATTGACGGGCAGCTGGCAGCCTGTCGTCGTGTTTCAGGGCGACGACAGGGCGACGACATATCGCCGCCTCCGCTCGCACCTGCCTCTCAATCAGGACGTGTCGTCGAGTGCTTTCGACACAGCATTTGGGCAGTCGGCGCGCTAGAAAGAGCAATCAGTCGCGTAGAATGCCCTCGTTCGCCGGCAGTCACAACGATCGCAAACGCTCCGGCTCGGCAAGCCGGGAAGCTCCAAGGACCGGATCGCGCACGCTACGGGTACATCCGAGTTGGAGCTTACCACCTCTATTGGCCTCTCACGTCTCTTCCCCTCCACCCTCCTCCCTCCACCCTCCACCAGCAAGCAGGGCAAGCAGGGCAAGCAGGCAAGCAAGCAGCGGCAGCAGCACGTGTACCCAAGGCCAGCTCCATCATCATCACCACCACCACCTCAACAATGCCCGTCACGGCGATTGCTCGCCTTGCTGCCCAAAGCCGCGCTATTACAGCATCATCACAAGCAGCGGTGATGAGATGGCTTGCAACAAAAATGGCTCCATCGCTGATTTCTTGCTCTCGCGTCCATTGACTCACATGCATCTCTGCTCCAGTCGAATGCAGCCTCTCTCGCCATTCATTGCCCACCGTTTCGCGACTGGTCGCTTGCCATCAAGGCCGCCGGGGAGCTATCCTACTTGCCATCTCCAACCGTCTTGTCCGGGATGCTTCTTGCATTCAATTGCTTGCACGGAAAAGCGGTATGAGTTCCTGCTTCACCGCTGCTATGATTCCCAACCACAAGTGGAGTTGAGCGAGTGAACGCGTCTTGGCCGGCCCTATTCGCTCTCTCAACATCCGAAACGCCGCGGCCAAGGAGACGAAAAAAGGGATACCGCCCCAAACGCCAAAATTCACTTCGTGAAATCATGCCGGGGCCAAGCAAAAGTCAGGAGCAAGGTACGGTATACAGCGGACATGCGCGTCTGCGGCCATTTGACGCCCGCCTCCGCATTATTACGTTCTGGGTTCTATCTGGCGCCTGCCATGCAGCTCACACCTCTGCTTCGCACCGTCATCCACGTACGCGAGTCAGCTCACCGTCTATTTCCCACTTCACCTCACTCAGCTTGGAACAAGATTGCTTTGCGGCAGTCGTTCAGATTGGCCAGTCCTTCGCGAATGCGTCTTGCTTGCCCGACACATCGGCAGCAATGCACAATTCGGCCGGCATCCTTGAACAGAGCGCGCCCGAGCAATTGGGCCACAAAGACGCTGCGCCTGTGAGATCGTGCGCAATCGCAGGCGCTCGCCCGACAAACTCAGGTCGCAGCTCATGCACCTCGGGACCGGGACCGTCTGCTACTGTTTGTCACGAGACGGCAAACGAGACGTCCGTTTTCCATTGCAGTCATCAAACAAGGGCAATCGATTGCGTCGCATAAGCCTTTGCTAACAGCATCGACTACGCGTCGTACGCCTCTCAAAGATAGCGTGATCCAGCTTGGTATGGACGTCAGGAGCGCGAGAAATGCAGGGCGCCGGCCGGGTCCGCAGTTTCGCTGTCTATTGCGAGCCCGGAAGCTCTGCTCACGGAGCACGACATGCGCTTCAGCCGCCGCCGCACGCCTTCCGATCTTGTTTCTCGTAGTGCCCAACAAGTGGGGCTCTACACGGCCTTTCTCGAAGGAGTGGAGGCTGTCTCGGGGTAAGGTCTCAAAATGTTTTGGTAGGCTCCCGCTGGTTACATGTCCACTGCTAAACAATCGTCTTTTTCAGTTCCTATCAGGACGCCCGCGCCTGCGCTGGCTATCCACCAGTCACTCGCCTTGGATGGTGCCTCGGATCTAGAATCGGAAGAATGTGACGCCGGCAGCCTGACAGCTCTGGCGGATGGCGACCAATCGCTTACCTGCTCGCAGGCGCCGATGTCTGCCTGAGCAACGCCAGAGAGCGGAACACCTTCCTACGGGACAAGCCTCCATTTGTGCTACGTTAGGCTCAGTTTCGCGTACAGCAACGGAATCAAGCAATCATGGATCGACCGTTTCGGACAGAGGAGAAGCGTCGGTACATCCAGCGACTGACGATCGCTCAGTATGATGGAGGGCAGCGACGCGCGCTGGAGCGCTGCTTCTGCACTCTTCACAAATCAGCAAACCTTGAGATGCCGACCAATGACCAACCTTCTGTGCTGCGCAGACATCGAGGCTCGAAGATAGAATCGTTGGTCGGCTTTTGAGCTTTGGCCATGATTTCGAGTACATTGATTGGAAGGTTATCGAGATAGCGATATACTCAATACTGCGCGCTCAAGCTGTACTTGGTTGTACACTTCCAATGTTGCGCCTGGTCCGGATCTCCAGCGCCGAGATACTGGGCATGTTGAGGATAAGGGCACACAGGGCGCTGCCTTAGCACCTGATCCTGCAAAGTGTCGTTCCGCCATGTAGTCGCGACAATCTCGTTCGGAGCCGTGCCATTCTCTGTCCAGGCAAGCAGGGCCAGCAGTGCATCATGCTTCGGGTCTCTGAATCCAGGCACGCCACTGACACCCGTCGAGAGAGTTACGGCTTGATTCGCGCCTGCAAAGTACCAAGGAGCCTTGACGTTCGTTGGAGTTCCGGTACAGTGCTGCATTCCAGGCACCAAAAAGAAGCGATACCACGAGTCCAGTTCAATGCCCTTGCCCAGCATGGCTCTGAGCACTTGCCGATGGTAAATCACAGATGATCCTGTCGAGATCAATGCATCGGCCAGTCCATGGTAACTGTGAAAAGATGAAGTCAGTTTCATGGTACTTCACTGCCGTCGGCACGCGTAGCGAGACTTACTGTAACAGCTTGCCGCCTCGCGCATGAAATGGAGAAATATCAAAATCTCCGGCAGTCGCACTTCCCGGCTGCAAGCAGTCTGCGAGCTCGACGATGCTGAAATCAAAGTCGTTGAAGTCCCATGTACTATCGTTCAGCAGGAAGTAACGCACGTAATCCGTGCCCAGGCCGCTCGGCTCTCCTAAACCTAAGAGGACTTCCCACTGCGCTTCCGATCCAAGCTCGATGTGTGGGAAGACGAACGTCTGAGCGACACATTAGCAATCAGCTTTTCTCCGACGAGGCATTGGCTTTTCTCCTTGCTGGGCTTACCTGATTTGTGTCGACGTAGTCGCCCCAGATCTGGTACAAGGTACCTAGCTGAGGAGCCGTGAGACATCCCGCTGCCGTCTGGTTCGTCACGTTCGCGCGACATAGAAGGGCTTCCGGCAAGAAATCGCAACCTTGGGGATTGGAGATGATGCTGTCGACCAGACCGTCTTGAGGATCGCATTGCCGCAGGACCTCTGTGCCGATGGCGGAGAACAGCTCGGTAGGGATGTGGTGAGCTGAGGAATTGGGTGAGTTGTATAGGCCCATCTTGACTGTCCATGTCTGCAGATGAGACGTCCACCATGCGGGTGCGCCTGCCAGCACGCCGTCGAAATCTTCTGGGAACATCTCGACTTCTTTCAGGCCTTGCCTTCCACCAGTCGAGCAACCCGAGTAGTAATTCCATGTCGCATTGGAGCCGTAGTAGGCTGCTACGATGTCCTTCGCCAAAACAACCGATCCGTGCATCGCTCTGTAACCCCAATCGGTCACGCTCTCTTTATTCAGCGCCCAGCGACCATCGCGGTTCGAACTGTTATGCCCTGTGTTCGTCGACATGGTTGCGAATCCATATCCCACGCCAGCGCCCTGTTGTCAAAAATGCATTCAGTCAGCTCTCATGACCCTCTCTCATCCCATGCACAAAGAGAAACCACAACATCATCTCTCTAAGAAAGTTGATTGATCAAAACCCACCATATCCAACCAATTGATCCCTCCCGAGAAACCTCCGTTACCAACAGCCAGAAACCTTTCATTCCACTCTTCAGGCAGGAATAGACCAAATGTGTACGCCGAAATGGGACTGGACGTCACGTTGACTTCGATCGCACATAGTGCTCGGAGTTGCGTGGGAGATGTCGGGTACGCGATGTCACTGGAGGGGACGTGGAAAGTCGCGTTCTCGGGTACGGTGGTCGTGGAGACGATGGTCGCGTTGGGTGGGAGGATGGTTTCAAAGGCTGATGTCGAGCATTCGAATGCTTGGGCGAGCAGCGGCGAGGTCAATGCCAATGCCAACGCCCACCTTGCCGATGCGATTTTCACCATCTTGATGGCGCGCTGTCTGCTACTGGAATCGCAGCGCTCTCTTCTGTTCTAACAGACATTGGCAGGGACACCCGACTACTTATTCTATGTCAATCTGGTCCACATCGCCTACGGAACTAAGAAGCAAGGCACTTTGTGACGGCAAATTTTTTGATTTGGGGACGTTTGATTTCGGTGTAACGATGCATGATAGTGATGTATAGATCGTCCGGCTAATTTGTGGTGCCGCCGCCTCCAATGCTGTGCTGCCGTGCCCCGAGTTGTGAGCGGACTTGTGTGGCCCGACGAAAGGTGGATCTCCACAGGTCGCGGCGTTCGCTCGTGTGCGGGGATGGCAATGCCGCAGCAGGAATCGCAACTGCCTGTGGTCAATGCCGATATTGGCTGAAGTGGTCCACTGTCTACCGTTCATTGCACCCGTCCGCGTGACACGAGGCGAGAAAATCTCGCACGTGTTGATTTATCTTTCACTCCTGACTTTGTTTTGCAGATCAGCCAGTCCATGTGACAGCCGGAGCTTCGGCTTCACGTCCAGAGGCTTCCGTGCTTGAACGCATTTCATTCGGCTTCTCTCAACATAGACTTGCTGCCATTCGGACGGCAGATTGGGGAGAGCCAGGAGTTGGTGGTGTGTCCGGCGATTGTGACTTCTCAAAATGTCGATGGACCTCTTGTGCTCCCGCGAAGCATGCTGCAATCCGCGAGACATGTCAACTCTCACCACGAGCAACTTTGTGAGATCGTAGCAGCGCTCCCTTGTGACTCGTCGTCGGCGGGCAACCCGCCTGCATGAAAGTCTGCTCGCATCGTGCTGTGTTCGTGAACGCATGACGCCCGGTCGTTGGTGCATCGAGATGCTCCTTCTGTTCTACAGCTTGGCCTTGATTGGCTTCTGGTCCTTTGGCACAGATGCTGCGTCTTCTTCCACAGCGACACAGACCACCACAGCAATGTCGTCTGGTTTACCACCTTCCCAGCCTTCCTGAGGGTAGCGCTGCTTGACTTCCTTGGCAAATGGCCCCTCTCGTCTTCTATCCAAGCCTGCGAGCTTCGCCGCGCGCATGACAGCCGCAGCAATTTGCCCGGGGAGGAAGTTGTCTTCTGCAGCGTCCTCGAGCCTTCGGGGCAGTTGTCTGACAAGCGAATCGTTGAGCATCGTCTCCGCTCCCTCAAAGTTGTGCGACTTGTACCAATAGCCCGCATTCTCCATCACTCGAGCAACAATTTTGAGTGTATCTTCGGCAGAGAGATTATCCCACACTCCATCTGTAGCGAAGAGTACAATATCGCCGTGTCGGAGTTGATGGGTTAGTACGTCGGCTTGGGCAGGTGTCTCGCTGAAGTACGCCGAGCCGAAAATCTTCTGCTTCACTTGAAGCTGCTGGGGCACCTTTGACATTTGATAAGGTGTGTTGAACGCATGCGTTTGAGCTTCTGATCGGAATGAGACCTTCCCTGGGCCCATCACAAGATACCCTGAATCGCCGAGACTGTCAAATGTCAGCGATCAACGCAACCAATGCGGCAATGCATCAATATCCACGTACTTCGCTGTCTCAATGCTACCTTCACAATTAGCAACGCCTAAGCTGGCTGTGCAACCTCCTGCCAGTATTCGTGGATTGGCCATGACCGCATCATAGGCCTGCTGCAGCAGAGGTTGAGGCTTGCAAGGCTTGCCATCTTCAAGGCCTTCATGAAGATTTGCGGATCCGGCCATCAATCCACAAAGCGCCTGGCTGTATATTGAAGGATCAACGCCTTGATCTTGCCATCCGCCTACGCCATCCGCGACCCCGAAAGCTACATGGTGTGGACTTCCTCCTACTGTTGTTGCGAAGAACGCATCTTCACCCGAGTCTTTCTTCGTTGAGCGCAGAGAGGGCGGCGAGGGATTCTCGTGTGTGGACGCATAGATCCAGAAATCTTGATTATGCTTAGGTTGGCGCGCAGGAGCCTGCTTTGGAGCAGAGGCAGCGCCGATTCGGTAGGTGAACGATGAGGCTTGAGTTGTCGAGTAGGACGACTTCGGCGGGGAAACACGCGGAGCCGGCATCGTGCGTCTGGGCAATTGGGAGGCTATCGAAGTCAGAGGGTTGCTCTGCTTCACGAGCAAGGAGAACCTGAGTGGTGCTGCTGACATTGTAGCTCCAAAAAGAGGATGTAACCGAGGACAGCTCCGGTGAACAGCATCATTGGGACATAGTATCTGAAGTGGAAGGGCACTGCGGCTTGTTGAAGGGCAGGAATTAAGGATGAAGAGCGTAGGCGTTCAAGTGACAGACGAGATAAATATCCACCTCCGCCTTGTCGTCGGAAGAGTTCCTGGCGCCGGGAGCGGGAGAGCCAAACTGTTCACGCAAACTCAAATCCTGGGCAAATGGCATGTGGCAGCTACGAACAGAAACTACTTTATGTGGTTGCTCTGGCAGGAAGGTTTCGCTGGAATGTGCGTTGTCGACTTCCGACATACATCTCTCGCTTCAGATGCGTTCGGTCTTGGACCGAGCCGATTGATCGGAAAATAAATGCATTGAAGATTGCCCATTCCAAGAATGGCCTAGCGCCTCTTACCGAAAGCTGAATTCCGCATCTCAGACTCCGTCCATCTTTAGATGTGAAGCCATTGAGCGATTCGTCCCCGACAGCACCATTCTCTCCTCGACCTCACTCGACAACATGGCGATGCATCCGGCGCGACAGGCATATGTGGAGGAAGAACGCGAGGTAAGCAGCACTCCGCTACCGATTCGAGCTGCGACGAGCAAGTCATATTCACATGCAACGCCAGACCGACTGCAGCGGACGGCCTACGACAGCGAACGGCTGACTGATGGTGCTCACTACAGGATGACGGCGGCATCGACATTGTAAATATACGTATGCGCTGCCTCCCAGCTTTTGCGACGTCCGAATACTGATCAGAATGCAGCCGCCGATACCAACTACCAAATACCCAGCTTGGCCGCCGGCGAACAATCTCAACATGCTTCCACAGTACTCGGTGAGATGGCGCGAAAGCGTAAAGCTGCCGCTCTTGCAGTGCCGACAGACGACCTGCGAGTGCGCACGGAATTGCGGGCGAGAGGCGAACCGATCACACTTTTCGGCGAGCGCAAAGAGGATAGACGAGACCGACTGCGGGAGCTGATGCTCAGAGCGCAAGAAGGCGGTGCAGATGAAGATGAATCCATGGCGGATGTGGGCGAGGAGGATGAAGAGGATGGCGAGGATGGAGAGTTCTACATTCAGGGCAGCCAAGCTCTCCTGGCAGCTCGGAGGGACATCGCGCGGTATTCTCTCCCACGAACCAAGCAACGCCTTGCGTACCAACGAGTAGAGAGCAAAATACCTGTTGCTACTCACGTCAAACATCGGAAAGCGATAAAGGAGAGGCTTTCGCAGATCGAGCTTTTCGGCAGTCAGATCGCAAGCGAGCGGCCAGTCGGTATCGTACGCTTTGCCCCGAACGGAGAACTATTAGCATGCGGTGATTGGGGAGGCAGTGTTAAGTTGTTGGATGTGCCCAATCTGGAGACGAAGACTGTGCTTAGAGGCCACAAAGGCATAGTAGGTGGTCTCACCTGGTCTCCCGGCGCGACACTGCCAGGCTCAAATGTGTCGCCTGGGAGTGTGAATCTGGCAAGTGCAGCTCAGGACAACGAAATCCACTTGTGGTCGCTCACTCAAGATACACCACTTGCAACGTTAAGCGGGCACAGTTCGCGCGTCTGCAGAACCGAGTTCCATCCATCGGGGCGATACCTTGCTTCTGCAAGCTACGATACCACATGGAGGCTTTGGGACGTGAATACGACAACGGAACTATTGTTGCAGGAGGGACATAGCAAGGAAGCCTTCACCGTGAGCTTCAACGACGACGGCAGCTTGGTTGCGTCTGCCGGGCTTGATTCGATTGGACGCATATGGGACCTGCGAACTGGTCGAACCGAGATGCTTTTAGAAGGCCACACTGCCCCGATCTATGCTCTAGACTGGCATCCGGATAGCTACAGAGTGATGACGGGAAGTGCCGATGCTTCTGCTAGAGTGTTCGATATGCGCGCAGTCAAAGAGAGTGCTAGGCTGGGCGCTCACACCAATGGCGTTTCCGATGTTCGCTGGTTCAGAGGTACGGATGGACCACTGTCTGGAAATCAACCCCAAGCCGACACCGCCATGACGAATGGCCAGGCGGATCATGGGGAGGAGATCCAACCAAAGAAGGGCGGTACATTCGTCGTCACTGCTGGTTTCGACAAAGCAGTCAATGTCTTTTCCGCAGACGATTGGGCCCTTTGCAAATCTTTGACTGGGCACGACAGTACTGTATATGCTGTCGACGTGACACCGGACTCCAAGTGGATAGCATCGTGCGGCAAGGACAGGACGGTCAAGCTGTGGGCAAGGGACGACATGGAAGGGATATGAAGAATCTAGAGGACGCGCGACTTTAACTAACCATTACGCACGCTCCGAGTTGGACATTCATGCGGGTGCCAGAAGATCGCAAGCACGTAGCCTGCCTAAAAGAAGTCAACCAGCACGGGCACTACGACTTTCAGCGGCAAATGCAAGAGCAAGAGTCGCCTGGCTGGGCATTGAAAAGAGTGAAGCGAGTGCCTCAGGCGCTAAGTTTCTGCTGATCGAGAAATTGCGGCAAAATTCTCGAGTGACAAAGAAATGATCCTTAAATCGACGATTTCGGGTACTTTAGTGCAGTATCTCACCCAATTATCGGTAATGCACAAGTAAACCACCTTCTCTTCCTTTCAAGCGAATTCCAAACATACATCGCAACACGTATTAATAGCCTTACGCTGTCCTTCATGAAGCTCGTTCTCTCCATTTTGATCAGCATCATCGCAATTCTAATCGGAGTCTACCGACAAGAACCTCGAGGCATTCTTCGAACGTCGACCATCAACAACATCAGCAAGACTCTCAAATTGAACGGCAGCAAAAGCTTCTCTACCAACATGACAGCTAACGGCGGATGGGTTGGCCTTCCAACGATCCCTCCAGAGGACCCCAGTCTCAATGCTGCAAACCCAAAGCCGAGAGGCATTCAAAAGGTCTTTGAGGCGATTGAGCAGGCAGAGGGTGCTGGAGCGACTGTACGACGATCGATTGGAACTCCTAGACTGAGAAATTTCACCCCATTTCTAATGCTGGACCACTTCAGGATAGCTCCGGGAGCAGGATTTCCGGATCACCCACACAGAGGCCAGGAGACGATCACATATCTTCTTGAGGGTAAGTTGCTGAAAATATACCGGGGTTGTTCTGCATACTGACGATCATATTTCAGGCGCAGTAGATCACGAAGACTTCGCGGGCCATAAGGGCATGATTGAAGCAGGAGATCTCCAATTCATGACGGCAGGACGAGGCATCGTACACGCAGAGATGCCACACGATTTCGGAGACGGGCGCGAGAACGTCGGCATGCAACTATGGGTAGATTTACCACGGGATCTCAAGACTTGTGAACCACGGTATCGAGACCTGAAGGCGAAGGAGATCCCTACTGCTACTGCGGACGATGGCAAAGTGATGATCAAGGTCATCAGCGGCCGCAGCCAAGGTGTTGACAGCGCTCAGCAGCTCGCATACACTCCAGTATGGCTTTTGGACGTCATGATTCAGCCTGGAGGACGCCTGGTACAGCCTCTACCAGCTGGTTGGAACAGCTTTGCATACACTTTGCAAGGAAAGACGGTCTGGAATACTGGAACCACTAGCCAAGAAGTGCCGCAGTACCACAACACTGTTTTCGAACAGAGAGGAGACCAGGTCATTGCAGAAGTGGCTCCGGACCAGAAGGGGCCCTCGCGCTTCATCCTTGTCGCCGGCATGCCGCTCGATCAGCCTGTTGTGCAGTATGGACCGTTCGTCTTGACCGATCCAACACAAGTCCGGCAGGCGATGATTGATTTCAGTACATATAGCAATGGTTTTGAAAGAGCAGAAGGTTGGGCTAGCGAGATTGGCAAGGCGATGGCTTAGCGAATGAGTATATGAATTGCTTTGTCTATGTCAATATCTCATTGTAGCGAGGCGCTGGTGCATGTAGTCTCCCGAAAGTATGCAACGGCGTTTCTTGTGTCATGCCATTCTTCTTTGAAAGATTGCGATCGCCAGTGATCTCAGGGAGGCGCTTCGCGAAATTGACAGCGCTTCCATTGCCATCGGTAGGAGGCTACAGCGGGCGTTGGCTTCGGAAATCCCAGCAAAGCCTCAGTTAAGATCTGCGCGATACCTTTGAGGGCGCCTTAGTTCGATGACGGGGCATCTTTGGCTTGGTCGTTTAGACCTAGCGTCTCGTTGGGAACCCTGCCTGCGACATGTTGTACATGTTCATCAATCGACGCAGTGCCGCGGCCGATTTCTTCCAATTCTGTTGGAATGACGGCCATTTGTCTTCAGAGAACGGTCTCGCTGCTGTGGTCTTTCACCTGTGCTGGTGGATTGGGTATTTGTGATCCAGATGTCGTCGGTACTCTTCATGACCCATCATCTCCCTGAGATGACTGCCGAGCTCTCTTCGTGTCCAGAGATTGGACCACGACCTCCGCTGCCGGTCTCTTCTCCTCATTCTTGAATCCCATCAACTGCCCAACGAGTCCTCCTGGCTTTGGAACTGGGCACTCCCGCTTTGGCCTTTCATCCTGCAATTGTAGTGTCTCCCTCGCACCGTTCTCTCGAGATCCTTCCAGTCCTTCTGTGATCTCCTTTCTCTTTCTGCGGTATCTCTTTCCGTCCGGAGTCTCGAAGCTGTCCGCGAATTGCCTTCGATCGACGGGACACGGCAGCAAATGTGGCGCGCCAACAACAAGGAAAGAGATGGCCAAGGTCGCGGTAAAGAGTGTGCTGGTCGACCTCGACCGCGGGTGTAGATGATGCATGGTTGTGAGGATAGTCGATTTACTCCAGAGAATGGTCGTGTCGCAAGAGAATCTCGACGCAATTGAGAAGGGTCAGTCAGCTGCAATGCGATTGGCCAGATCTGTGAGAGACCTCCGTGCTCGCCGCACCTGCCGCTCTGCCTTACATGACTCGTGCGCCCCGAGCATCTTCAATCTTCACATGTGCTGCTAGCGGAAGCCATCCGTCTTCAACTAACACTTCAATTGCTTCTACGACACGACAGACGGCATTTTCGACAACACGAGTACGAGTTCCTTGAGTAGTTCCTCGATCACTTTGCAGCCCCGAGCATGGCGCCTGCTGCGACCACACCTGATATTCCTATCGAAGTCGCACAGCAAGCCGCAGAGGCTGTAAGAACGTCGGCGAAGAGGACACGCGAAGTATTTGCAGCAGACTTTGGACAACAGTCAGCCTTGGAGAAGGCCCCTCAACCCGAAGTCGCGCCTCAAGAACTCTCCCCATACGACAGAGCACAGAAGGCCAGCGTCGCATCGCGGATACGAAGCGAATATGAAAATGTCAAGGAGCTTCCAGCAGCACTCGCTCAGAAACAGGCAAATGCTGCAGCAGGTATTGCAGCGCGAAGGAAAAAGCCCAAGACCGATGATCAGGCGAGTGATCCGGCCATGGCGAAAATGATTGAAGATGCGTCTACATCGAAGAGGTCGGCACAGCACGCGAACGGCACGTCCACGGCACTCACGAGGATCAACGGTACCGCGGGTGCAAAAGCTCCTCCAAATGCGAATGGACCCATGCCGCAACGGAACACACCATCTACCAGCCTGGTGAGACGAGACACAGTGAGACAGCAGAAGCCGCAATGGCATCCGCCTTGGAAGCTCTTTCGTGTCATCTCAGGTCATTTGGGATGGGTACGAGCTCTCGCGATGGAGCCGGGAAATCAGTGGTTTGCATCAGGGGCGGGAGACAGAACTATCAAAATCTGGGACCTCGCGACTGGCACTTTGAAGCTCACGCTTACCGGTCACATTTCCTCAGTACGTGGACTTGCAGTCAGCCCTCGGCACCCATACCTGTTTAGCTGCGGTGAAGACAAAATGGTCAAATGCTGGGATCTAGAAACGAACAAAGTCATACGACATTATCATGGCCATTTGTCCGGGGTCTACACGCTGAGCTTGCACCCGACACTGGACGTTCTCTGCACTGGAGGTCGAGACGGTGTCGTTCGAGTCTGGGATATGCGCACAAGATCAAACATCCACGTGCTCAGTGGACACAAGCAAACCGTCTCAAGCATTGTGACACAGGCAACAGATCCCCAGGTCATCTCGAGCAGTCTGGACAGCACTGTTCGAATGTATGATTTGGCAGCTGGCAAGACCATGGGCGTTTTGACACATCACAAGAAAGGTGTGCGATCTCTCGTGACGCATCCGACTGAATACACATTCGCATCCGCGTCTCCTGGCCAGATCAAGCAATGGCTATGCCCGAAAGGAGACTTCATGATGAATTTTGAGGGCCACAACAGCGTCATCAATTCTCTGTCGGTCAACGAAGATAATGTGCTATTCAGCGGCGGTGATAACGGGAGCGTGGCATTCTGGGATTGGAAGACAGGGCACCGATTCCAGTACGAGGACAGCGTGGCTCAACCTGGGTCCCTGGACGCCGAGGCAGGCATTATGACCAGCACCTTTGATGTGACAGGATTGCGTCTGATTACTGGAGAGGCGGACAAGACCATCAAAGTGTGGAGACAAGATGAGAACGCTACCGAAGAAACTCATCCCTTGGACTGGAGGCCAACCTTGGGGCGGCAAAAGTTTTGAGCATTCTAGCTTCTATCCTGTGCTAGTAGATACCCATAATGCAGATGTCCGAGCATGCACGGCGATACATTAGCTGCCGAACCCGAGTCCACGGCATTCTTCGTCTTCTCTTAGCGCATCGCGAATGTCTTCCTCTCCGACGCCCAGTCTAACTCTGCCTACGCGGTCGCCGTGTCTGCTTTCAACACCAATCACGCCGGCATCTGCTAGCTCTTGTGCTGCTGACCCAAAGCCGAGAACTCGAGCAGCTCGCTCCATTTCTTTCTTCGCTGCTGGCCGACCGCGCTTGGAGGGCGTGTTTACAAGAGCACCCACAACCTCATCGTCCGCATGCGGGTCGGAGGTGGCTTCAGGGGTCAGCAAATACTCCATGATATTCTTGTTCTGCGCCACCGTGGCCATGCGCCGTGCTTCGTCCACTACGTCCGCAAGAGTTGACTCGACGATGCCCGTGCGGCGTAACCGTGCAAGTAGAGCTGCTAAGAACAACTTATTTGCCAATGGTAGAGAGCGGAGATGCGCAGCAAGTGGCGTCGAGGTGGCCTCGTTGATAGCGCGCTTGATGGTAGCTATCGTCACAATGCCCTGTTTCTGTGGTCCGGTAGCGGCGCCAGTTGCAGCTTTCTGGCGCGCTGGCGTTTTGCTTGGTGTGTCAGGGGCTTGATTCTCCTTGCCCGGCTCTGTCTGCACGGTATCTTGTTCTGCTATCTCTACAGCCCGTCTGCAGATGTCCAGCGCGCGTCGAGCATCACCTGAGACAGCTGCGACCTTACGGCTGGCAAATTGAATGGCGTCTGGATCCACAATGACCTTGCCGACTCCTTCAAGACGACTCTGGATGATTGTCATCAATTGTGTGTGAGTGTAGCCTGGGAATGTTATTCGAGTCAGGCCAAGTCGGCTTGAGATCTTGTTCGATAGCGTGCGCTCTGGCAAATCCATGGTGTTTGCCACAGCGAGCACGATCAGGCGAGAATGCCGTAATTGCGGCCAGTTGAAGAAGTTGTACATAACTCCTTGGTTTCGTGTCACCAGTTGGTCCAGTTCATCCATCAGGACCACGCACGGAACACGGCGGGGACTCGGGGTGGTAAACTCCCGCTCCAGCAGTTCGAGCGCGTGTGCAGGGCTCACTCTATCGCCTTTGAGCGCTTCCCATAGCAAGCTATAAGACTGGTGAGGATCCGTCACTTTCATTCCGTTGATCTCAACAAAGTAGAAGTCGTCCAGTTGCTCCTCGCCTGCCGCTGCCTGCAGGCTCGCTACCACTTCTCGCACAGTAGCAGTCTTTCCAGTGCCAGGTGTCCCTGATATATAAATACAGGAGCCGGTCCCTGCTGAGATGGCTGCTTCCAGGTGTGAGTAGACAGTATCAAACTCGCCTTCTCGACAAGGCAAGGCATGCGGGACAGCCGACACATGCAGCGTTGATCGTGCGATTTGGTAGGGCGAAGATTGTGTCTGGGATGGCGACAACATCCTGGTTCCCAATGGTGTGAATTCTAAAGGCTTCTTCGTTACAAATTTGCGGCCTGAAGGAGTGACGAATTTGTGAGGCGTGAGCTGCTTTGCCTTGGACGGTGTAGGTGTATTCGACGCAAGCTTTCGCTTCTTCCTGGGCGTTTCTGGGTCGTCGAATTCATCCTTATCCACAACGAAGTCATCGTGCTCTTTGACACTCTTCGCAGCTCTGCGGCGTCGTGTCTTGACGGTCTGCGAATCTATCAATTCCGCCAAGCTGTCCATGCCCTCCTTTCCCCGGTATACGTCTTCCCACTTGAACTCGTCCGTATATGTAGCAGTTCTGTCCTTCACTCCTCTCCGGCAGACAAACGTCTTGCCATATGACTTCGAATTTCTTGGAATCTTCCCTGAAGGATACTTGCGGTTGAACTCTGTCTCGGACAGAATGACTGCCTTGCCGTTGATTGTGTTCAATGCATTCTCATCGAAGTTTGTGGTGATGTATAGCTCATTGCTCAAGAAGTCTGTTCGCTTCCTCTTGCTGGTGATCTCTTTCTCCGACACAAACCACATCATGCTAGCCTGTTTCTCGGTTGTGACATCCCCATCGGAGTCCTCTGCCTCGCCCTCCATGAAGTCATGCAGGATTGCGACCCATGCCTCATTACTCGAAGGTGCTTTGAGGAGGACGACGTCTCCAAGAAAGCATTCGAATTCGCCATTGCGCGCACCGATGATCGAGCTTCCGCCTTTGTCGTGGATCCATTCCCAGGGGTGGTCCTCGTCTCCTAGCTCATCGTCCGAGTCCTCTCGTAGCACTCCCCCACCAGAGAGATATTTCCTGGCCTGCGCAATCTTCGAATTCTGCCTTTTGGGCGGCATTGCGTTGCTAATTGCTGTGTCGCTGGATTGTCTTGAACCCGCGAGCGATAAAGCCTCGAAGCCGACGCGAACGCGTCCAAGCGAAACGCGGAGTCCCGTGATGCAATTTCTATCGGCCCGATGGGGAACTTCAATTCACTTCACTTCGCGCCTTCACATGCGTGTCTCTGTCGTGTCTGCCAAAAATCTACTTCCACAGTCCGCCGCTTCACTACAATCACACATGATGATGGTTTTGTTGCCAAACGAGATTGCCAAAATCCAGCTCTCCGCTCCTCTCGATTCCCTAGACATCAACAGTCATTATGCCGACCTCCGTCGAAAAGGCGTCCTCGTCGACGCGCTAGCGGAAGAACTAAATCATGCAGCAAGTTCATGTGGCCAGTGAGTCAGACCTTTCAGCTCCGATGAAGCTGCAGCTCCCAAACAAAAACGGCATCCGCGTGGAAGAGAACTCGGGGCCTGGTGAATTGCAGGTAGTAATACACAGAGATATGAATCTTCTCAGTGGCTCGCGGGATGTGGCCTCGCCTAGTGGGGCCTGTAATGAGCGTCGATGCAAGGCAATGGAAATTCTGAAGTTGTAGAATATCATTGTGCGGGCAAAGACATCAGGTCGCTCTTTCCTTCGGATTTTGTGAGGGCAGCGCCTTCCTTGTTTGCGGATTTCCAACTGCGCCTCGCTCTTTCCGCCAACACGTCTCTAATCCGAAATTTCCACATCTTACTTCACTGCGCGCCAACGACTTCTTCGATCCACCATCCACCATCATCCTCCCCCGCTGATCCTCATCCACGATGGAGGATTACGAATTGACTAACGCCCGGCAGTGGGACGAGTCTCTTGAGGGCCTTCCGGTCGCCGAAGAGCCCTCGCAGTTCGATTGGCAGAAAGTTGGCGCTGCGAAGAAAAAAGCGGCAAAGGCGCCGCCACGAACCTCTGTCCAGTCTTATGCGCAGCCAACGCGACCCTTCCGGCCACTACATTTTCAACAACAGCCAGGCCGGCCTCGATTTCCTTTGCGAAGATTCCCCCCAAAGCCACTGCCACTGGGCCATTCCACTCGTCAACCAAATTTCAAACTCGTGGATGTGGCTGACAACGATGCAGAGTATGCCTGGCGAGAGCGGAAGCCGCCGACGGATACCGTGAGGATCCCGGCCGTCCTGATCATGAATGACAGAGGGACTCAAGGCGACGGTCCTGGCACGATCGAGCGGCTGGCTAAAGAGAATGGAGTTTTCGTTCACTGTGAAGAGCGAAAGAGCCTCTATGGAAGTCTCACCTTCGGTGTCTGGGGAGATGTCAAGAACGTTGAGGCTGCAAAACTTGACATATTTCAGTGGATCGAGGCAAATGGACCTAACGGTGGATCTCATCAGAGCAAGTGGGGGAAACTCATTTCGCTCACTCCAGAACTGCAGAGGAGGGCCGAGAAACAGTGGAAGAGAGGTCTGATCCATCTTTAGACGTGGCCTTAGAAAATGTTGCTAATTCGTCTTCAGATATCAAGAGAAATCGGTACCGTCAATTTCCTCCAACGGACATGGCCTTTGAAGCAATTGCCACATTTCATTGGCCATCAGACGAGTACTCACCCGATGAAGCTTTTGGTAAGAGCTGTGAGGCCTTGGATCCCATCCGCATGGACTGCGAGTGTTACATCAAGTTTTCCGACGAGCGCTCGGTTTTCCTGGTCTGTGGGAAAGCATCCAACGTACGCTCAGCGATCACGCGCATCCGACTTACATGCTATCAAATGGCCGCACGATACATCAGCCCTGTCCGCGCGTATCTCATCCAATGGCGAGATTTGTCCACGATCCCGACCCACGTCTACGTGGAGGAACAGGAAGATCCGAAAGTGGAAGGAGCTGCGCAGAGCATCCTCAGCCATTCTCCTCGTGGAGAAGGTAGAATGAAAGACCAAGACGAAATCTCTTGCGCCCTCGAGAGCTCTGATATCAATGCGGAGCGAGTTCGAAGTATCATCGCAAGTGCCATGGGCAAGTTGCACTACTATCGAGGCCACTTGCAATTGCGTGTTCGTCTTGGTATCTTCGTCCTCGAAACATACAAGAACCCCGAAGATGGCTTCTTCACACTGGATGAATATGAGGCAATGACGCGAGAGACCCAGTTCGCAGGCCGGGTGACGACCGAGTAAGCTTCTCGATGCGCCTCAAATGTCTTTAGGAAGGAGCTGACCATGTCAAAAGATTAGGAGACAGATACCAGGAGAGCAAAGCACTTGAGAGGTTGCAGAAGGCCGATGATCTATTGCAGCCGTCGGATATGTTCTCTCAAGACGTGTCCCTGACGAAACCAATCTATTCGGCCAGCTTCATCTTTCCGAGCGAGCGTGGTGACTTGAAACTTCTGATGACCTGGAACGAAGCAGCTGATCAAGGCGATGCAACCCAGTTCACGGAGCCCAGCATCAAGTGGACACGCCTCGACCGAGATACCGGCCGTGAGGCGAAGCTTCTAAGCCTATCCTTGACGGATCTCCACACCAGTTCTGCCATTCAGTTCGAGATTACAGCCACGGATATTGTCGAAAAGCTCCGGATATCCACTCCGCTCACAAACTTCGTCAAGCAGGTGTCAATCAAACCTGAAGCAGTTCTTCGTCGGGATCGCACCAAGCCCTTCGTCACGTACAACCAGTTTGCGACGTTGAAATCGATGCGGCAATCAATCACCTACAAATACGGCATCAAGCCGGGCAACTACACGCTGGAGGTTACCGAGCTCCAGGATAGAGTCTACACCAAGCCTATGCAGCCACCGACGGTCTACGAGCCCCGCGTCAGTCTTCATGCATACCGCACCGAGTGGGACACGATGCTTGGAAAGAACGAGCGGCTTGCAGTGGGCACCAAGGCGGAATGGGACGACGAGATCACCACATGGCTGCCTCCTGACTGGGAGTTTGAGGAAGGCACAGAGGGCTTCAAGCAGCTCTTGCAGAAGATGACACGCATCGAGGAGATAGTGCGAGCGCCGAGGCCAGATACGGACGATGAGTGAGAGATTGCGGGAGGCATGGCGGACAAATCGAGCTCAAGCTGATACTGTCGCATGAGTTGAGGCGTGTTCTGCATCGGGAAGAGAGGTACGACAGGGTTGACAAGGAGTAGGCAGGAACAGTGCCTGCAACTTTGAGTTCAGAAGAAGGGAATGCTGCAATTGCGGACGAGATTGATGCGAGATCGTGACAGCTGGGACGGCTGTATGGCACTGAGCTGCTTGAAAGTATTACTGGTGTCAAGCAGCGCTATGCTCTAGGCTATTCCATCGGCTTCGAGAGGATTCCCAATCTATCACCTATACCAATTGGCTGGCAGTCCATTGACACTGTTCACAAGCCCACTTCTGTTGTTCATCGGCTGCCATTGGCCATTCGAAGAGCTTCCCCCTGATGTTCGAGTACTCGGAGACGTCCCACCTCCGTTTGCTGGACGCCATTGCACGCTGGTATTGTAGGTCGTCCGCGTTCCGGCAGGACTGCTGACACTCTTTATCGCAAAGCCTGTGTGGGGATCATAAGAGAGGTTGCCGCCTCTGTTGTTTCCCACGCCTCCGGTCTGAACTGTCTGCAGCGGAGCTTGCGCCCTCGTAGCCGCACCTTTGATTTTGATATCGTTGCCCAAGTGCGATTGTCGATTTTCGTTATTGGAAGAGTGTCCTGTAAACGAAAATGACGATGACTGCTGAGCAGGATGAACGCCTGCCGTCTGGCCGTTCTACAGCTTAAGATGCAGGTCGTTTTCGAACACAGCAGACACCATGCGTAGTGCTTCTGCCTCCTTCTGTGCTCCGGCATTGGATGGAGCGGTTTTAGTCCATTCGAAGAGAGCGTGTCTCAGAGTTGCGATGCCGATTTGGCCGTAGAAAGCGATGAAGCGTGGGATGGCTGTCTCGTGGAGGAGGCCGGTAAGCATCTGGTAGTGCACCAGCGTCTGCTTGTCGGTGGGCGTGTTGAGTATTCGAGCAAGTGCTTGCCAGTATAATCGAGCTGGAGCCGGGTTCTTGGGCAGGGCTCTGCTGTTGCGGAAGTCACGGAGTGTAATCGAGGCGAAGACAGAGGTCCAGGCAGTTGTGAGATCATCCTGTGCTCCAGCACGAACACCGAAGAGAAGCGGTATCTTCGTGTGGTACTTCGCCCACAGAATATCTATGAATGAGTAGCTGCCTTCGGCGAAGTACTTCGGCGATGCGAATATGTTGACAGCCATGTTGCCGACCTGGTCGGCTGCTTGGCTTCGCTCATATCGATTCAACGGGAGGACTTCACGCTCTATCAGGCCGAAGAAGAGCTTGACGAAGTGATTTAGCATAAAGACCAGGACGAGATTTCCCTGGACAGGCTGATCACCCTTGGGATTCTTGAGAAAGAACCCGGAGACATCAGATGTGTAGGATTGTGCGAATGGAAGAGCTCGGTCCAGTGTTTGCTGAATTCGGGCAATCTGCATGTCGCCTTGTTAGCTTCAGGTCAACACCACAAGTTCTGACATTTTGTACTCACCGTGGCCTTGTTCCCCTCCTTATCTGTCCGGCTGATCTGGTTGATGCGCGTTCGCAGCTCGTGGCGCCAGTCTGAGAGATCTTTGAGGCCTGGGTCTCTCTTCTTCCAGGCATTGGCATTGTTCCCTCCTCCATCAGCTTGCGATCGGAGCTCCTTCAAGTGTTGGTGGATCTGAATATATCCCGCGTGTACAGACTTCCGCTCATCTGGGCTGGACACGACTCCGCTCGGTATACTGCTGCCTGTGACACTGCTCGTTGATGGTTGGGTGGACGACAAGACCGGGGCAGCCGAGACTCCATTCGTTTGCGGCGGTGGTGCTTGCTGGGTCTGACTCTGCCACTGTGCCTGTTTTTGGGCCTCTGCCTCCTTTTCAGCGGCTTCTTTTGCGTCTGCCTGTTCACGAGCCCTATTCTCAGCAGCCGCTTTCTCTTCTGCAGCTTTTTGTCGAGCCTTCGCTTCATCCTCCCTCTTCTTCCGCTCAGCTGCGCGTTGAGCTTCGTCTCGCTCACGCTGGGCTGCAATCTGGCGTTCTTGTTCTTCCTTTTCCCGCAGCTCTTCCTCGAGCTTTCGGCGAGCCTCCTCTTTTCTCTGCGCCTCTTCTTGCGCACGTCTCACGCGCTCTCGCTCAACCTCGATCAAGTGACGTTCTAGCACATCTTCTGCTTGTTTTCTGTTGGCATCGTGTTTTGCCAGTGCTTCCTCCAGGGCCTTGTATTGTAGCTTCTGTTGTTCCAAGGCGCGCTCGTCGAGTTGCTTGTGCAGTTCGCGTTCGTCATCTATCAGAACGCGCCGCAAGTCCTCGATGAGATGGGCCGATACAGGGTCATTCTGACTTGCTCGGCTGAGGCGATGATTGCTTTCGACGCGTTGGCGAGACGGACTCGATCTCGAATGGTCAGACCGGCGAAATGGCGAGCTCATATCGACTTTGGTGTCTTCCTTGGAATTTCCGGATGAATTGTTGTTCGCACGTTCAAGAGGATCACCGAGAGCGGACAAGGCTGTAAGGCGACTGAGGGCACCAGAAGAGTCGTTCGGGCTGTGCGAACATATTCCTCTCCAGCGTGAGCAGAGTAGGCGCGCTTAACGAACTCAGTTGAGCAAATAAATGATTTCTTAGATCTGGAGAAGGGCGCGTTGGTGAAAGACGCGGAAGCTTGCCGTCGTCTGAAGGCTCGGCCCGTGGTATGCAGGGCCCCGCCGCCCGCGAGCTTATTGACCCACGCGACTCGATTCGCTGTGCTGGTGAGTTACGTAGCGAACGTTGACAGCAACCTGGGTTGAGAGACAAAACCTCCGTCTGGAGAACTCATGTAGCCGACCACGATCACATTTGGTCTTGCATTGCGATCCGTGACAGCATGTGTCATCGTACTGCGAGCACGGCCACTTCGCTCATGGGACGACGTAATAAAGCGCACGTAGGAAATGATAGATGGTCGAGTCAGGAGAAGAGCTGCCACGCGAGCACACATGAGTTCGACAGCAGTCACACTGGCCATGGAGTTCACGTTGAATTGAACGATGAACATCATCAGTGCACCTCGTCAAATCCGCAATTACGCCATCAGATTTGCTTGAACTTGGCGTCTTCGGGATGATATTGTTGTCCAGAGATTCCTTAGACAACGTGATGCTCTGCTCGATCCGGCAAGATAGCACCGGCGATAGGGTGCAATGTGCCCGCCCACCCGGAGCAAAGGCCAGCAAGCTGTTCCCGCGGCCGAAGACAAACTAGTAGGCCAGCAGAGATCACGAACTGAAGAGCTCGTACAGAGCGGAGGGATCGCGATGAGCTGTAGCTGGGTGGCCTCTTCGGGCGTTGGCGTCGTCGCCACCCATGCACATGCCTGGTATCGTCTTCCTGCGCACCGCACTCGCATGAGGTGTTCTTCAGAAGACTCACGCAATTGTGCTCGGTGCGGGCGTGGACAATGAGGGCGGGCGTGCCTGGTGACGAGGCGGCTTGGCATTGTTCAGCGTTGTTTCGTCGACCGTTTCCGTTGGCAGTGTGGCCGCGTCTCAGACAAAGCTGCTGGCCCGCCGATAGACTGGCGGCCAATGAGCGGGCACGCGCACGGATGCTCGTTCGTCGGGGCGGGCTCCACATGGGCGCGGGAGTGTGCCATCATTGCCGCTTGCCGCAACCAACACTTGTGCTTGACCTCCCAGAGCAGCCCTCCCTCACCACTGCAACATCACCACCACCATCCTTCTCTCCATATCCCCCCCTTCCCTAACTACTGCTCGCTCTTGCCGCAGCGCATCGCCGGCATCCGCTCCCCCACTACTGTTCCTTCGCATCTTTCACTGCGCCCTTTTGGATCCGTCTGACCATCGCATTGCTTCGAGGCAGCCTCGCCTCGTCCATCGGCAAGCACCCTCCTTAAAAGGCAGCAGCCGCCAACACCACCACCGCTTCCACCACTGCCACTACTGCCACCGTCCGCCGCTCCTGCACCGCCGACGCCGCAGCGCCCGATCATTACTCCCGCTAACCGACACTGTGGCAGCTCTTTGACGACAACAACAGCACGCATACACTCATACCGTCCACATCCTCCGCAGCTTGATCCCACGCACTACTCGCACGAGCAACGATTAAGCATACGTCACACGAGCATCGGAACTCACCACAACCAACAAGGGCCTGCTAATTCGGCCATCGACACGGCATTTTCTGCCTTGCAAAACCAACCGCTTGTACCATATAGCATACTCAGATCCGCTTGTCCACCATGGATCAGCAGGGCCAGCAGTCCGCTCCGCAGGGGCCCCAAGGACGTCGTCTGCACATTGCCCATCGTCGCAGCCCGTCTGAGATGACTCCCTTGATGAGTGAGTCCTTGCCGTCGCTGCCCACGTGATGCTCAACGCATCCCATCAGTGCTGACATGTTTCAATAGTGGAGCAGCTAGCTCTCGCCCAGCAAATAGAGATGCTGCAGCAACAGCAGCAGCAAATCGCCGCCACCCACCAACAATATGTCAACATGGGCATGATACCGCAGCAGCAACAGCTGCCAAACCAGTTTCAGCAATTGCAGGGTCAAATGCAGAATCTCAACGTTTCGCCCAATCCACAGGCGTTTCAATTCCCTCAGCAACAGATGGGTCAACAACACCTCAATGTCCCCATGGGAGGCATGGGCCAGCCCACTGGTCACCGCCGGAATCAATCTGCCATGCCCAACATGGGAATGGCGAGCATGGGGCCGCCTCCCGCTCCATCATCCGGAGCCGCCGGATCCGGTTTCGCCGACTTTGGCAACTTTGGTGCTGGACAGAACAGGAATGAGAACAGCGCACCGAGTCGGGGAAGAGGCGGCGGTAGCTCAGGTGGACACGCTCGAAGACACTCTCTCGCGTTGCCCGAAGCGAAGAAGGCTGCCGAACTGGCAGAAGCCAAGAGGAAGTCCAGCGGCTTCCAGTTTCCCATTCCTGGGGCCACTGGCTCTTCGCCTTCAGCTTCCAACCGTTCGGTGAGCCCAGGAAACACTGCCGATGCAAGTCAGCAGGCTCCAAGCAGTGCACCCAGAGGAGGAATGGGCGCTCGTGGCCACGGTCGAAGCCAGAGCATGGCTGTCGGTGGCCGGGGCATGGCACAGAGCAACCGCGGCGGACCTGCCGGTTTTCAATTCCCACCACCGCAGGCGACCAGCGATGGAGGCGCCAACACCCAGTCCGAGCTTGGTCGTCGCGGTAGTCAAGGACACGGCCGCACTGGATCTCGTAACTTTGAGGGCAACTGGCGGAACCCGAACAACAATCAGAACGCTGTCGGCAACGATGCGCAGAACAACATGGGCAACTTTCAGATGAACCAGCATGCAAGTGCCCAGCCGTTCCAGCCTGGCCACAGAGCCCGCGGCTCGGTTACCAACCAGTCGATCAGCTCTCTTCAGGGCTTCCAGTACCAGCCGCAGCCGCAGCTCATGCAACTGCCCCAGGGACAGGTTCTCGTTCAGCAGCCTGGCATGTTCGGCAACCAGCAGCTCAATGCGCTTCAGCTTGCACAGCTCCAGGCTTACCAGCAAGCTGGAATTCCAGCCCCCAACCTTGCTCAGCTCACTGGACAGCACAATGCCCCTCATATGGGGATGCAGCAACAGCAGCAGCAGCGCAAGACGCTATTCACTCCTTACCTGCCTCAGGCAACTCTCCCAGCTCTACTTGCTGACGGACAGCTCGTTGCCGGAATTCTTCGCGTGAATAAGAAGAACCGCAGTGATGCCTATGTCACAACTACCGATCTCGACGCCGACATCTTCATCTGTGGAAGCAAGGACCGCAACCGCGCGTTGGAAGGCGACTTGGTCGCGGTTGAGTTGCTCGACGTTGACGAGGTGTGGGGTCAGAAGCGTGAGAAGGAGGAAAAGAAGAAGCGCAAGGACGTGACCGATCAGCGTAGTGGCAGTGTCACCGCAGTCAACGACGCTACCACTCAGCCCGAAAGCTCAACTGCTGCCGAAGGTGGTATTCGCCGACGCGGAAGCTTGAAGCAGCGCCCGACCCAGAAGAAGAACGACGACGTCGAAGTCGAAGGCCAGTCCCTGCTTCTAATGGAGGAAGACGAGATCAACGACGAGCAGAAGCCGCTCTACGCCGGCCACATCGTTGCTGTGATTGAGCGTGTCGCCGGTCAGATGTTCTCTGGCACTCTCGGATTGCTCCGCCCAAGCAGCCAGGCCACTAAGGAGAAGCAAGAAGCTGAGCGCCAGGCCCGCGAGGGTGGTAACTCTAACCAGAGACATGAGCGCCAGCAGGAGCGCCCCAAGATTGTCTGGTTCAAGCCGACCGACAAGCGTGTTCCGCTCATTGCCATCCCCACCGAGCAGGCGCCAAAGGACTTCGTTGATCGCCACCAGGACTACGCCAACAAAATCTTCGTTGCTTGTATCAAGCGTTGGCCGATCACCAGTCTTCACCCATTCGGTACTCTTGTTGAACAGTTGGGCGATGCCGGCGACCTTAAGGTGGAGACCGACGCTTTGCTCCGCGACAACAACTTCGGCCCAGACGACTTCTCTGACGCCGTCATTAAGAACGTCGGATATGATGACTGGTCTGTTGCGAACGATGGTGAAGCCGCGCTTGAAGGCCGTCGCGACTTGCGTGCGGAGCAAACTTTCACCATTGACCCGAACGGCAGCAAAGAATTGGACGACGCCATTCATTTCAAGGAGCTCGCTGATGGTCAAGTTGAAGTGGGTATTCACGTCACTGACGTTGCCCATTTCGTCAAGGCCAATTCGCTCGTTGACCGTGAGGCTAAGAAGCGAGGCACTGGTGTTTATTTGATGAATAGGACCGTCAATATGCTACCACCCAAGATCGCCAATGATGTTTGCTGCCTTATGCCTGGAGAGGATCGCTACACCGTCTCTGTGGTGTTCAAGATTGACGCTGCTACTGGCCACGTTATCGAGGATGCTACATGGATCGGCAAGTCGGTCATCAAGAGCTCTGGCAAGCTCTCGTACGAGGAGGTTGACGCTGTTATCAACGGTTCCAACACTTCTTCTCTCGGCGAGGAGCGTTCGAAGCAGATCATGATGCTTCACTCCATTACGCAGAAGTTCCGTCAAGCTCGCTATTCCAGCGATGAGACTGCCATTCCTCCTCTCCGACTTTTGTATCAGCTGGACGACGAGAACGTGCCTGTCGAGCACAACATTTTCGATTCGAGCCCGGCGCACGAGATGATCGAGGAGTTGAGCCACAAGACAAACGCGCTCGTGGCCCAAAAGATCTTTGGCGGATTGCAAGATCGCGCTCTCCTACGTCGCCAGGCCCCACCGAATCCACGACGTCTGCGAACCTTTGCCGAGCGCATGACGAACCTTGGCTACGAAATTGATATCTCCAGCTCCGCGTCCTTGCAAAACAGCCTCTTCCGCATTGAGGACGAGGAGGTCCGCAAGGGAATGGAGACCCTGGTTGTCAAGGCTATGGGTCGTGCGAAGTATGTTGTGCCTGGCAGATTGCCCGACTCCGACTTGAGCCACTTCGCTCTCAATTTGCCGCTTTACACGCACTTCACGAACCCCTCTCGCCGTTACGCCGACATCATCGTTCATCGTCAGCTCGAGGCTGTTCTTTCCAACGGTGCAGTCGATTTTGCGGAAGACGTGGAGTCTCTGAACAAGACCGCTGAAAGCTGCAATACCAAGAAGGATTCTGCCCACAGCGCTCAGGAGCAAAGCGTCCACATTGAGTCTTGCCGCATGATGAACAGACTGTCCGAAGACCAAGGCGGCGATCTGATTTCTGTCGGTATCGTCGTTTGCGTCTACGAATCCGCTTTTGATGTGCTCATCCCCGAGTATGGGTTTGAGAAGCGCGTGCACTGCGACCAACTTCCTCTCAAGAAGGCCGAATTCGACAAGAACACCCGCCTGCTGGAGCTCTACTGGGAGAAGGGTGTGCCTTCTTCGGCTTTCGTCCCTGAGGACGAACGCCCACAGGCCAAGGGACATCGCCCGACCAACAGCATGGTCGCCCGAGAGACCGCAGCGAAGCAAAAGGAGGCTCAGGAGGCCGATCGCAAGGCAATGAACACCGGCTCCATCGACGCTGGAGACGTCGATGCGCTGTTCGATGATGACGACGACAATGCCTCGGAGGTCACCGACAATGCTGCGGGTGTTGCACTTAACGGAGAGCGTGGCACTCAAAGCGGTCCGCCATCGCCCACCAGAAACGGGCTCGCGCCTCAGCGATCCAAGTCCGACTCTCGTGTCTTGAACAACAGCTCCGCACCAGAGTCAAAGTTGAGCAACAAGGATAAGTACCTTGGCTTGTTTGCGCTCCGCGAGCAGAATGGCGACTACATTCAAGATGTCAAGGAGATGACTCGTGTTCCTGTGCTGCTGAGGACCGATTTGAGCAAGTCTCCACCGTAAGTCTACGCCCTCAATCCCTTATACTACACCCTTTGCTAACTCGATTCAGTTGCTTGACCATCCGCTCCCTCAACCCATATGCCTTGTGAACGACGGCTTTTCAGGAGCGGCGATGAACCTTTGACATTTGACCCGTTTGCTCGTGTCCTTGACAACAATTTCCGACACGTGCCCGATCCTGCACACAATTCCAGGAATCATTACAGCAAAGCCAGGCTTCAGCGAAAGCTTAGCACTGACTTTCGACCTTCAAGCAGCTCTCCGAGCCACTGACCGTATACCTTCATTTTACTCAGCAGTCCACATTGGGAGGGGACACATATGACAGCATGTGAACTGGGAGGATACATGACTGTTTCATGGAGAGAAGTTGTTGACAAGGCATGCATTGAAAAGCATGCCCAACACACCTCGAACGAGGTGGTGTGTGTCTCTCGCAGGATGGGAAGCGAGACGTATGTGAAGATTGAAGATTGTATATGTAAAGGCTTGAGGAAGCGGAATGGGCGATGGATATTGGGCTAGGAAGATTGAAAGGGAAGGAAGAGATTCCATTGTTCTCATGTAGGTTGATCGTACTAGTTAATAAAATCCCATGATGCCGTTATCCTCCACACGACCATTGCTTGAACGCCGAGTGCACTGTGACTTGAGAAGGAGACAATTGAGTCCGGGGAATTGGTTGGACCGACACGATTCACATGCCGGACTTGGCAATGCTGACTCGCAGATGAACCCTGAATTGCCTCGGCTGTGATGATCGCATCCCGAACTGGGCGAGGTCAACAGACTTCATGCTTTGCATGTGACAACGTGCCTTCTGTCCGCGACATCAACTTGCTATCCATTCCGATTCTTTGCTTGTTTTTCTATATTTGACTAGAGCTGTAGTAACGGAACAGCATTATCATCATCGGCTTCAGCTTCTCTGACCAACGCGACGCCCTCACATCCCCGCCATGGCCGACTCGCTCAAGTCGCTCCAGGTATACCTCAATTGCTGCACCACTTGCCGCTGGAAGAATAAACCATCAGCTAACTCTGCATCCGTCGATAGGCGACGTTTGAGCAGATTGTCACAAATCCCGACTACAAACAACCCCTCATCCTCCTCAAAGCCATCCGCAATGGCGCCGTATACGGAACCAAAGTCCGCCTCCCTCACGCCCTCGTCATGATCTTCCTCTTTCGCTCGGGCACGATTCGCGAGAAGCTCTGGCTCATCTTCAAAGCGACGCGCCAACACGCCATGAACCTCGCGAAATTCGCCCTCCTCTACAAGAGCTCCGTGCTCGCCCTCCGCAACACAAACGGCGGCAAAGAGTTGCCCGTGCATAACTTCCTCGCCGGCTTGTTTGGCGGGTATTGGGTGTTCGGACACGGCAAGGGAGCGGCCAGCAGCGTCAACCAGCAGATTTGCATCTACGTGTTCGCGCGTGTGGTGCTAGCGTTGGCGAAGCTGGCCGTGCAGCCTCCGGGGGACAATGCGCTGGTTGGAAGCCATTATGGTGGACGCGGCGGGATTGGCTTCCTTAAGCTTTCCGAGGACCAGGTGAAGAAGATTCAACAGTACGCTTGGCCCCTGTTCGCGAGCATGAGCTGGGCGAGCGTGATGTGGTTGTTTGAGGGATACCCGGAAACGCTGCAGCCCAGTCTGCGGAACAGCATGACATATATGTACGTTGGCATCTCTCTTCGTCGTGAAAGCGCTGATAGTCTTGCGTTTGCGTTCCTTTTGCTTCTGCTTCTGTTGGACTTGCTCCTGCTGCTGCTTTTGCGTTCACATACTGCTGACACAGGGCTGACGACCACTTTCCCTTTCCGTAGATACACGAACGCGGAAAAATGGGACTCGTCTCGGAATTTCCTCTGGCACAACAAATGAAAAAAGAATCAAGAAGAAAGATTTCAAAGCGACAGCAAACAAGATCCCTCATACCTCATGTTCTTTGCATATACCTCTTGTATCCTCTCTTGCATAGCGTGGGCGTTTCAGCATCTCGAGTTCATCCAAGCCACGGCCGCGGAGATTTGGGTTGTACATACTACTACGAATTGGTCTTGGAAAGACAGACCGGGCATGAAATCTGATGTTGGCATACTTTGGCTGTTGTTTGCAGTTTCGCTTTATTTGCTTGCTTGCTTGCTTTCTCTCGTTGCGGCGAGTTATGTTGGCTGATTTGGCTTTCTTCTACCACAGCTTCGCCAACTCCGAGCACTGGCATAACCTGGACACCTTCATGTGGCAATATGCTGCACCTCCTCTTCCGTCGACTCCTGGAACGCCGTAACGCAGGATAGTCGAAAGGGTGGCAGTTATTCCGACGGGCGTTGGTTAGAGGACAACTTAAGAGCCATAGATACATCATGAGAGGTTCGCGTGCATTCTGGAGGACTCTCAATCGAGTTTGTCATGAGTTATTGTCTTGATTGAGAAAGAATTGAAGCGTTCTGATGAGAGAGAGAGAGAGATAAGAAAAGTAAGAAAGAAAGAAGAGAATGCCTGTGGCCCTTCACGTCCGCTTACCGCTTTTCCGTCTCCTTCTCAAGATCTAGTATATCCAAGGCCCTCGAATAGGCTTATCACCATCCAGCTTCGGCCCAGCCTTGATCCCGTGGCTGAGTCTTGTCCGAGGCAGCCTTACCTCCAGCCTCTTGCAAGCCCGGATCGTCCTTGAAGAGTTCAGGGGTGTGGTTGCTTTGGGGCTTGTCCTCCTGCCTATGAAAAGAGAAAAGAAAACAAATAGTTAGTGCGATGTTCTGCCAATACCGAGTAACGCGAATATTCTTCATTGATGAGTCCTTACCATCCTCCAGTAGGCTCCGCTGGAGCGGCACCGCCCCATCCGTCGTCGCCGCCGTTGTTGTTGTTGTTGTCAGCATTACCCCATCCATCTCCACCTTGCGCGTTCACGTTCTGGGAAGGGGCCTTGTTCCAGTCGCCAGCATTTTTCCCGTTGTTTCCCTGAGCTGGCCAGTCACCGCCGCCGTTGGATTTGGCCATAGGAGCTTTCTTCTCAGACTTGCGCGACCAGTCGCGACGGCTGACCGAATCATCTGGCCTCAGCTTATCATCTGCTTTTGCGCCCATCCATCCAGGATTTGATGCCGACTTCTTGCAATAATGAGCTGGGCCCTTGCCAGCTGCAAGCTTCATTTTCATCATTTCTTGAACAATCTCATCCTTTGGCAGGCGCATCAAATGCTCCCGCTCGGCTTCTTCAATCGCCCTCTGGGCCTCGCTTGTGTCGATCTTGCGCTTCAAAATACTCTCCAAAGCCTTCTTGCTGCGATACTTGAAAGTGAAGATAGCGTACGGCTTCTCCATGGTGTCGAGATATTCAGGCCGATATGTGTCGTGCGTGTATTTTGCTCCTCGGCCAGGCTGGATCCCATAGCTGACACTGCTCGGCTTCTCTGTAGGAGCAATGACAGTAGGCGGAGCTGGAAACTCGTAGGCATCGCGAGCTCGTACTCTGGGCTTCTGAACTTCTTGTCGTGGTTGGTTCCACTGGGCCCAGTATGGCTTGATGACTGGTTCTAGGCGCTCTGAGCTCGAGCCGTCACCTCCGCGTTGACGGGATGGCAAGCTCGCACGACTCTTCGAGACGGGTTCCTGGTCCCAGCCAGCTTTGGACTTGGGGTTCTGTCGGTTACCATCGTCCCAGGTCTTTACTTTGCTCAGGTGACCCTGAGACTTGGTGTCTCCCCAGGCGCCGCCGCCGCCTCCTTGTTGTTGATCGTTGTTGTTGGCCCATTGATTGTTGCTCGCCGGCTTTGGTTCGTTCTGCTGGGCGTCCCCGCCCCAATCATCGCCGCCGTCGGCTGCAGGTTGGCCAGCAGCATCGTTGTCGCCCCATGCGTTAGCATCCTTGCTTTGGGACTTGTTCTCCCCTGGCGTATTCCAAGCATCGCCCTGCTGCTCGTTGTTGTTGTCAGCGTTATTCCAATCACCCCGGCCTTGATCGTTGTTAGCACCGGCATGGCCACCTCCCCAACCATCGCCATCTTTCTTATCGCCACCATTATCCCCATTCGCTCCCCATTGATCATCTGCGTTGTTGTTCTTGTCGGCATTGTTGTCAATGTCATCGCCAGCGTCCCATCCACCAATGCCCGGGGCCTCGGGCTCCTTTTGGCCTCCATCTGCGCCCCAGCCTTCTGCTTCAGGTTTCTGCGGCGTCGCTTTACCGTGTTGCGAAGCTCTTCCGGATTGCTGTACCTTTCTCTCGTAAAGCCCTCCTCCTCCCTCTCCCGTTGCACCCTCTCCAATCTCTTGCCAAGCATTCTCTTGGGCAGCTTGGGGAGGAGCACTTACCGCTGACTTTGAGCCTCGTGGAGGTTGAGGTTGCATAGGTCGAGGGAGTTTGGGATTGGGCCATTCCTGCATCTGCGGATGATCCACCGGAACCAGGCGTCTCTCGAAGATGAGATAGTCGCGGCAATGAGACCAGGTGCGTTGATCCATTCTCCTCATGCGAGCAAAGATCGAGCCTAAGAGAACGGCACTCTCGTCGCCAAGCTTGTCCATCTCTTGCTCTCTCTGGCGAAGTGCTTTCATGGCCGCAAAATGCAATTCTGGGTCGTCTTGACATTGCTGTGCCTCTCGGTAGAGCTCGGCAGCCTTTTGCCTCTCTTTGAACGATAATTTCCAGACAGCTTCGACTTGCTTCGACATATCTCGGACGAATTCAAAGCCTTCAAGCTCCCGAGAGCGAGCGCCATCTCCTCGCTGACGTGAAATCTCAGAGTCTTCTCTCTCGTAAGGGTGATCCCTATACGGGTCCCGAGTTTGAGTTAGCGGTGAAGCCTGTGCTTGCGCCTGTGACATTCGGCGCCGCTGTCTGAAATCATAATCGGCCCTAGGAGTAATGGGCTCTGCGTGCCGAGCTGGATACTGCATTGGGGTTCTGTTGTACACAGGGGGCTGTCGGAACCTTGAAGACTCGTCAACATGGTCGCGAGCATAATGTGCCATGAAAGGTCTTGGGGAATAAGGATCTCGATCGTGTCGCGTCCTGTAGCGAGGCTCGTCATAGTAGTCAGGAGCGTCACCAGCCCCATCAAATATTCCAAACATTCCTCCGAAGCCTCCGCTTCCAGCCTCGGATGCCTTATTCGAGGCAGCTTTCGAGGCAGCTTTGGGTGCTGCTTTTGAAGGAGCCCTTGAAGGGGGCTTGAAAGCGGCCTTGGCCGGTGCAGCTGCTTCTGATTTGGGCACAGGTTGGGTGCTGACATCTTGGATCGTGGGCGCGCCAAAGGGAGCAATGGTCGTACGAGCGGGTCCGTCGTCTTTACAGCGAAGAACGACGATTTCTATCGTACCAACATTACGAGAAAAGTGCGGGTTGGCAGGCGGTGCTCTGTCAGCATTTGCTGGCCAATATTAGCGAGCTTCAGTAGCCAAGTAGCGCTCAACTTACCAGTCTTCAATCTAGAGAACGTCCAGTCCCGGGCGACGAATAGTCCATCCGCGCTCTTTTCCTCCTTTTGACGCATATTGAAGTCGACTTCGAATTCTTTGGAAGCCATGCCAGGAGCGGGAATCTGCAAACGCTGTCGGTTGCGATTGCATTGGTACTCGCCGTCCATGTAGACGTAAGCGGCCAGACCGGGTGCGATGTAGCCGCTGCTCGTGACGTGGATGTGGAATGGAAGGTCGGTTTCTGGCACGGCGATGAAGGCCTCGACGCCGCCGTCTGTGTAGCGATGGCCATACTCCTTGAGTTTGGCGCCGTTCGGACCCAACTCGAGGGATGCGGTGATCTGCTTGAGGGTCGGCATCTTGCCGCAATTGGCGAGTGTTCGCGCAATGCAATCAGAAGAAGAGTCGACAAGTGCGGGCGTTTGTGTTTGCTGTAGTGGGAGACGTCGGATCATCGGCAGGGGTAGGCGGGAGGAGACTGGAAGGCGCGATGGGAGCACATGAGAGCACGTGACGAAGATTCTGGCTGCCTCTCGCGCTTGCTGCCGCTTTCACATGAAAGTCCACATGCGTGTCCGAACTCATATTCGGGAAAATTCTTCGCACAGGGCGCTTAGGCGTAAGCAAAGCTAGGGAGCTTCCTTCGCTTATTGCCATCGCGGCACCTGTGCATACTACTTTGAATTGAGCACACGCTTCCAGTCGGCGCCCTTACCTATAGCGAATGGCTTACCATCCCAATTGGCAGTCATCATTGCCCATTGCGTCGACTTGGTCTGACAGTGCTAGGCGATCGATTAAGGCACCTAATGTATCGTGATGCTGAGGCGCCTCGAAGATACCCATGCGGAACACTCCCAAATAATGTGAGTCTCCTGAAGGACATTCCGAAAAGAAGATGGACAGTGCGGGAGAGAAGCAGGAGGAGGTGCGGTCGAAGTGAATGAATGACCTGGAGCTCACTAGTGCCTGGTCCGTGCTTCTCGCCTATGCCATTAAACTCGGGCCACGAGCGATTGATCTTCGCGCATGAAGAGGTGCAACATCTTCTGCCAGAAACTCGCTCGCCACAATGTTGTCGTGAGTTATGGATCGCTGAGGTTCTGCATCCAGCGACTCTCAGCCGCCCACGATCAAGACTCTGCGTTGTGCAGGCGTGAGCGACGTTGTGTGGATCCAGCGAAGAAGCTTGCAACCTGAAGTCTCGTGCAGCTCCACGCGCAATCGTTTTGCGTGGACGACGCGCTCACCTGGTGACATAGTCACTCTCTTCTTTTCTTTATTCTACCAATCCGCCTGGCGCATCGCCCTGCTGACCTGCTAGCAATTGCTCTTCTTACCTGTGACACCTTCTAATCAGCAGCTTCCCGCCCGACAAACTTGCATCGTGCTACCCGCTCACGAATACGACCGAAAATTGTGCACCCAAAATGATGCAGAGAAGCCCGATGCCGCCGTCGTTTGCGCCTCACCATATAGTGACTGGCGACGATTCAGATGATAGCGATTTGGAGAACGCTGCTGTCTCTTCCGGCGCCGACCACGAAGGTAGCGAAGCTGATCCTCGCGAGCACACTTACGAGTCTGAGGGCTTAATGAGGAGGGCTTCGGCGGATTTGGAAGGCTCCAGCGAGGCTGCTGCGATGCCCGAGTCGGCGGTCGAGGACTCGGAGCCACAAGGCATGCTGCCGAGAGACAAACAACGGCGGACAACGCATTACAACTACCAGCTGGAGAAACAAATGTCGCATGTGGAAGCCAAGCAGTTCTACCAGCAGCAGCGCCAGAGCGCCCTCGAGGAGCAAGGCACAGCAAGTCCATCGATAGGGACCAGTCCGATCATAAGAGCACGAACATGGGGATCGCAGACTGCTGGAGATCCCAACTCAACTACACGTGCTGGGAGTCTTCGCAGCAAGCAGAGCTATGGTGGACTGGGATACAATTCTGCACTTCCTGTAGGCTTGAGTGATCCGACCAAAGATCCCAACAGCTCCACTATCCAATCACCGAGCCTTGGGCGTTTCGAGGGCGTGAACAGTATTCACTACGGCACTGACCCAAACGAGGACGATCTGGTCGCAGCTGATAGAGCGGCGAGAGCTCACAATTTGCATCCCGGATTGCCTCACGAGTCGAAGCCATTGCTGGAACAGGAAGGGATTCATGGGGCTGGAGCTGGAGTTGGAACTGACGCAATGAATGAGTCGAGCGTGACCACAGAATTGAATGCTATTTACTCAAACATTCAAAAGATTCTTGATTTGAGACACAAGTATATCCGGCTCTCGTTGCAAGGGCCGCACGACAACCCTCGCGATGAGCCAGGATGGGACATTTACCCTCCACCGCCAGATCCTGTGTGGCACGACAACAAGGAGCGGCACCAGCCTTCGAGTGACGGCAAAGCGGATGAAACCCCAGCGGACAAGCCTAGAAAGCCTCAGCGTAAAATGGGCCAGGATATTGGAGAAGATTTCAACTATGAAGAGTGTCTCCCGGTTCCCGAGGCTTCAGAAATGACTTTCAAGCTTGACCAAAAGGGCGTGTATCAAGTGTATGAAACTGCACAATCAGCGGAGCTTGGCGAACCTATAGTACACATCCCAGACATCCGCGAATACTACATGGACCTCGACAACATCCTCAGCATAGGATCTGACGGACCGAGCAAGTCATTCGCATACCGGCGTCTCCAGTACCTGGAAGGCAAATTCAACTTGTACGTGCTGCTGAACGAATACCAGGAGATTGCAGACACCAAGGCCGTTCCACATCGTGATTTCTACAACGTCCGAAAGGTTGACACTCACGTACACCACTCCGCTTGTATGAACCAGAAGCATCTGTTGCGCTTCATCAAGAGCAAAATGAAGAAGTCGCCAGACGAGGTGGTGCTATTCAGGGACGGCAAATATTTGACGCTCAAAGAAGTCTTCGAAAGCATCAATCTCACCGCGTATGACCTGAGCATTGACACCTTGGATATGCATGCGCACACCGACTCGTTCCATCGCTTCGACAAATTCAATCTGAAATACAACCCTGTGGGCGAAAGTAGACTGAGGACCATCTTTCTGAAAACAGACAACCACATTGCGGGCAGATATTTGGCTGAGATCACCAAAGAAGTCATGTCGGACTTGGAGAGCAGCAAATATCAAATGGTCGAGTGGCGTATCAGCATCTACGGTCGATCACTCGATGAGTGGGACAAGCTGGCTGCCTGGGTCGTCGACCACAAGCTGTACTCTCCCAACGTCCGGTGGCTGATTCAAGTGCCGCGACTGTACGATGTGTACAAGTCTACTGGCCTTATGAAGAACTATGAGGAGGTGGTTAAGAACGTGTTCCAGCCGCTTTTCGAAGTCACACAAGATCCAAGCAAGCACCCGAAGCTTCATATCTTTTTGCAGCGAGTAATTGGGTTCGATTCCGTCGACGATGAAAGCAAGAGCGAGCGCCGTATCTACCGCAAGTTCCCACTGCCCAAAGACTGGGATACCAAGCAGAACCCGCCGTACAGCTATTGGATATACTACCTTTTTGCCAACATTGCGTCTCTCAATGTCTGGCGGAAGCAGCGCGGCTTCAACACCTTCGCACTACGGCCGCATTGCGGAGAGGCCGGTGACACAGATCATCTGGCAGCTGCAGTTCTATGCTGTCACAGCATCAGCCACGGCTTGCTCCTTCGCAAGGTACCGTTACTTCAATACATCTTCTATCTGGAGCAGATTGGTGTTGCGATGAGTCCTCTCAGCAACAACGCTTTGTTCTTGGCTTACGAGCGCAATCCCTTTCTACAGTATTTCAGACGCGGTCTGAATGTCAGCTTGTCCACCGACGACCCTCTACAATTCGCCTTCACCAAGGAGCCTTTGATTGAAGAGTATGCAGTTGCTGCGCAAATTTACAAGCTGTCTGCTGTAGACATGTGCGAATTGGCGAAGAATTCTTGTCTTCAATCTGGGTTTGAGCACGCTATGAAGCAGAGATGGCTTGGAAACAACTTTCACCTTCCTGGCGTGGCGGGTAACGACATGGCAAAGGTGAACGTGCCGAATATTCGCGAAGCTTTCCGTCATGAGACATGGCTGCAGGAGCTCTCCATGATTGACAGGTACACGAATGCTCCAGCCGAGAAACGACTTAGCACCAACGCACTAGCTGGTCGACACACTCCCAGTACATCACTCGCACCGCCCGGCAGTCCGACCGCGAGTATGAAGACGAACCCATCAGCAACCAACCCCATGAATGGCGGAGAGAACTTCATTTCCCGTCAAGGCAGTGCTCAGTATCGAGACCCCGTGAGCGCTGCGACACCTCACGCTTACCAGAACGCGCAGGCCGCTCGTCTGCCAACGCAAATGTCACAGCTTGATCTCGCTCAGCAAGACGGTGCTTCGAGCAATCTGGCTCGTCTGCAAACGATGCGTGAGAATCGGGCAATGGGAGACCTCATGTTCAATTCTCCAAATACCTACGGCGATCCCAATACGGTGTTTCCACCCTTGCCACAGGGAGCTCCTGAAGGACAGTCAATGCCACAGACAGCAAAGGCTCTTCAGCCCACCCTTGACAGCAAGCTGGTCAATCCCGTCGAGCCAAAGCTCTTTCCCGGAGTTGTTAGCAAGAGGAGAAAATCATCCATGGCTAGGCCCTCAAGCCTGTCGATGACCAACAGCGCCTACGAAGAGGCTGGCAGTGAGGCCATGGAGAAAAGCACCGGTAGTCTGGCTAGATCGGGATTCGATACAGGCGATGAAGGGCCCTCCATGAAGGACTCATTGAGGCTGGAGAAGAAGGATACTATTGAAGAGAGCGCCGCTGAAAGTGAAGGCGGCGAGGAATACTGATTGTTGGGTCTTGACTTTGGCGTCATGTCTGGAAAACTGGACGGTATGTAGGAACAGGAGCGAAATGTCTCGACACTGGACGACTCGATAGACCTAGAAATTTTACATGATGACGCGATTACGATCAAGCAAATGGATTCGTCGACAAGCACATTCATGGAGTCTTGAAGCATCGCTTTCGAATCATCTGGTGGAGATATAAGGGGCAAAAGCATGCATCTCATGAAAATGCGAGCAAAAAGAGCTCGACCTGGAATTGCCGGAGTTTTCTCGCCAGAACAGCTTGGAGCTTGCCAGGGCTTGAGTGTCGACAGGTTGGTTCCTGCATAGCGCTCCACAACCCCACTGCTTCGGCACATCTCACGGCAGTATCTTGCATTTATCATGTCGTGTAAGCAGATCCTAAGCAACATAACCATTTGACAAAAGATCAATGACACTAGGAAAGAATTCCGGGCTATCTGGACAGGATACATAAATTCGACGAATCTCATAGCATTGCATCTGTCTCTTGCAGGACACCAATCGCTCTCCAACATCTCCAAGATGGCTATTCCGGACGATTCCAATGGCAAATCCAATGGGAACATTACGAACGGATCCAATGGCAACGCTACGACGCCTGCGACTGAGAGCAATGAAGTGATCTCGACACCCTACCTCATCGTTGGTGCCGGACCAGCCGGAGCTTCTCTCGCCTGCTTCCTTGCCTCTCATGAACAAACCGGCATAATGCTCTCTGCCGCTCCCGGGACAGCGAAGGAACCCCGAGCACACATCACCAATGCCGCGGCGCTCGAATGTCTGCGCGATATTAGATTGGAGGAAGAAGCTGTCAAGCTCTCCACGCCACAGGAATCGATGCAGCATACGCGATGGTGTCGCAGCATGGCCGGAGAGGAATTCGCCAGGATCCACAGCTGGGGCAATCAACCAGAGCGCAAAGGCGAGTATGAAGCTGCGAGTCCCTGTCGGCATGTGGATCTGCCGCAGACGCTGCTGGAGCCGATTTTGGTGCGAGAGGCAACGAGGAAAGGGTGGCGGGTGAGATTTGACACGAGTTTTGTGCAGTACGAGAAGGAAGAGGGAGAGAGTGGGTGGTATATTTCAACGGTGCGGGATTCGTTGTCCGGACAGACGTATCGGATTCGATCGAAGTACTTGTTTGGGTGTGATGGAGCAAGAAGTCAGATCATGAAGCAACTGGATTTGCCTCTGATCAAGGAACCGGGACAGGGCATGTGTATCAACGTTCTCGTGGATGCGGATCTGTCGAAGCATATGAAGCATCGGACTGGCAATTTGCACTGGATATTCACACCCGAAATCGAGTACCCTGCTTGGGGGTGGAGTACGATTCTGAGGATGGTGAAGCCCTGGCGAGAATGGATGTTCATCATCTTTCCCAAGCCTGGATTCGACGATTTCAAGATCCGGCCGACGGAAGAAGAGTATCTGAAGAGGATCAGGCAGTGGATTGGAGATGATGAGATTCCGGTCAAGATTCTGGATGTTGCGAAGTGGTATGTGAATGAAATCGTGGCGGAGAGGTATAGCGAGGGGAACATCTACTGCCTGGGCGACTCGGTGCATCGACATCCTCCATTGAATGGGCTGGGGAGTAACACGTGTGTCCAGGACGCTTGGAATCTCGCATGGAAGGTGGCGTACGTGGAGAAGGGTCTTGCAGATGCGAGCTTGCTGCAGTCGTTCTCGAAGGAGAGGCAACCAATTGGTGCTGGAATCATCAAAAGGGCCAACCAAGGGCTTCGAGATCACGTTCCGGTGTGGGAAGCCCTGGGTGCCATGTCAGAAGACGTCGGAGAGCGCAGAAAACAACATGCTGAGCTTTCAGCGACGACAGACGCCGGAAGAACGAGGAGAAAGCGATTGCAGGAAGCTGTTGCTTACACCGCGCATGAGTTTGGCGGAATAGGTATCGAAATGAACCAGCGATACGACTCTGGCGCGATTTACTTCAAAGACGAGAAAGAAGCCCACCGACAACCACCAGAGGACGAAGTCCTGGAATACCAAATCTCAACATACCCGGGGTCGAGACTGCCACATGCCTGGCTGAACAAGAGATGTCCCGTCGAGCCTATAAGCACCATCGATCTTGCGGCACATGGTGCGTTCTGTCTGTTCACAGGCGTAGGCGGTGGTGCGTGGAAGAAGGCGGCATTTGAGGCGACGAGATATATTGGCGTCCCGGTCAACGCATACAGCATCGGATGGAAACAGGACTATGAAGATGTGTATTTCGACTGGCAGAGGCGGAGAGAGGTTGAAGAAGACGGATGTGTGCTGGTGAGGCCTGATCGGACGGTGTGCTGGAGGAGCATGACGATGAGAGAGGATTGCAATGCTGCTCTGTTGTCGGTGCTGAAGACGGTTCTCGGAAAGATCAAGTAGGTGTCGATAAGGTATCTTAGAAGACGATATAGGAGAAGTAGTAGAGTCTATCGCAACGCCGAATTCGGCTAGTCGCGGCAGAAGATGGGCCGGCGGGCAAGGAACCTGAAAGCTCTCGAGTGCAGCTTTCAACATGTCACCTGCCTATCCAAGTTTGCCGTCTCAATTGTCATTACTGGTCGGTGACCACAGAGGAAGGGAAGCATTGGTGTGAAGGCATTGGAATGCAGACCCCGAGGTGACACCACCATCCTATTATCCATGCGTCCCGTTGCATATGCTCCTCTCCTGCGAAGGATAAGTACCACGCACTCATTCCTTGGTCTTGCTCCCGCTACTCTGCCTTCCTTCACGCGCTCCATACCACTTCAGTCACCCATCCGCAATATGAGCACCGCATTGAAGCAGGAGAAGATCGAGGCTGAAGCCCAACACGCCCTCAATGGCACCGGCACCAAGATCAATGCTTGGGCCTCACCAGGTCCTACAGCCTTTGACTTCAGAAGTGAGCCTCCCTTCCCAACATCCCAATGCATTCGATAGCCATCCTAACCAAGATGCAGGCGACACGATAACAACTCCGACCTCGCGCATGCTCGAAGCCATCTCCGCCACTACCCTCGCCGACGATGTCTTCCAAGAAGACCCCACGACCAACGCCTTCGAGTCCTTCATGTGCGACCTCACCGGCAAGGAAGCCTCCCTCTTCGTCATGTCCGGCACCATGGGCAACCAAGTCGCTATCCGCACGCACCTGCAAGGCCCTCCACACTCCGTCGTCACCGACCACCGCAGCCACATCATGGAATGGGAAGCAGGCGGAGTCGCATCTCTATGTGGAGCGATGGTCAAGGGCGTGAGACCAGACGCCAATGGAACGTACATCACGCTGGAAGATATCATGGATGTGGTGGATATGAGGGAGGATGTGCACGGCTGCCCGACCAAGTTGATTTCGTTGGAGAACACTTTGGCGGGAACGATCATGCCTCTGTCGGAATGCAGGCGGATAAGCGAATGGGCGCACAGCAAAGGGATCATTGTGCATATGGATGGTGCGAGACTTTGGGAGGCGGTTGCTGCTGGAGCTGGAAGCTTGAAGGAGTTCTGTGCATGTTTTGACAGCGTGTCACTGTGCTTTTCGAAGGGCTTGGGTGCACCGATCGGCAGCGTTATCATCGGATCTAAGGCCTTCAGAGAGCGAGCGCGTTGGGTGCGGAAATCTATCGGTGGTGGAACAAGGCAGCTTGGGGTCTTGACTTCGGCTGCAAGAGTCGCGGTGGAGGACACGTTCCTGGGAGGGAAGCTAAATGCCAGTCACGACAGGGCAAGGCAGGTGGCGGCGATTTGGGAGAAGTATGGTGGCAAGACGACGAATCCAGTTGAGACGAACATGGTGTGGTTTGACCTGAAAGCAGCCGGCATCACCGCGGAGAAGTTCATTGAAGAAGGACAAAAGGTCGGCCTCAGACTCTTGGGTGGCAGATTAGTGGTGCACTACCAGATCGGCGAAGATGCGCTGGAGAGGGTAGAAAAGCTGGCGCAAGTCGTTTTGCAAGGGAAGCAGGCGAATGGCACCGTCGAGCACCCTGCAAAGAAGATGAAGATCGTGACCGAATAGATGATTCACGACATGATAGACTAGACTCGAAATCCACATCACGAAGGAGGCGGAGCTCTCGTGAAAGCATTCAGAGCATCGCTCAACACATCCATTCCACCTGCTTCCTTGGCAAGCTCGTGGATGATAGCCCTCCTTCCATTCATCGACGGCTCATCCTTCGTCATCTCCACCTTGCCCTTCGGCCCCATCACCATCCCCACTCTATCCTCACTCTTCCAAGGCCGCCAGGCATCCTGCCCATTCGCGAAGTCCAGCACACCTCCAGCGAAAGCTTTCGCCTGCGCCTGCTGCGGCCCATCCATGAATTCATTCAAGTTTTGAAACAACCACATCAAGTCCTGAATATGTATCGCGTGCCCCTTCCAAGGCCCTTCCCATGGATTCGGCTCGTTGAAGCGGTACATGTAGACTTTCATCTTCTCTGCAAGGGTCTCTGCGTATGTGAGGGTTGGTGAGTAGAATTGGACATCAGTCACGAACTCAAGCACGCGGAAGAAGGCTTTGTCGTCGGGAAGCCCAGGGGAGATGCTGTAGGCTTGTAGGAGTTTGGAGGACAAGGAGTCGCTGAGTGAGGTGGTAATGGAGCTGTGGAAAGCCTTGGCGATGCCTGCCTTCTTGGATCCGAGGCGGAGAGACTGGATGTTGCCGTCGAATTGACAGTCGCCGATTATGACGGCTTCGCACCAGGAAGGCGGCTGGAGGGAGAGATTGGAATATTTGGGGCAGGCGGTGATGATGTCGTCGTCCACAACGGGAAGCATGGGGATTCCGCCGAATAGCATCTTTTCGCAGAGCTTCTTGCCGTCCATAGAGTTGAGGGCCTGGATTGTCTCAGCTGGAGAGGCGGACTCGAGACCTAGGGCTTTCATGGCGGTTTTGTAGTTAGACTCTGCTAGGGAGAGAGGCGCCGGTGGCATCAGGAGGTTGGAGCCGGACATGAGCATGCATCGACGGAAGAGCGGCTCCTTGGAGTACAGATGGTAGGAGACGCTCACAGCGCCGGCACTCTCTCCGATCAAAGTGACGTTGGTTGAGTCGCCTCCAAAGCCTGAGATGTACTTCTGTATCCATAGGAGCGCGGTTCTTTGGTCCCGAAGTGCGTTGTTCGGTTTGTATCCTGCTTTCCGCATCTCCTCTGAGGTCAGGAATCCTGGTGCGTTTAGTCGATAGCTGCTGCTTGTCAGATCCAATACCCTCGTAGATGATGATTGCTCTACTCACTTCATCGACACAGCAATGATGGGCTCTTTCTTCTCGACGCTCCACTTGACCAGCCTCGCGAGATCGTATTGAGGAAAATTGCTCGAGCCAACATTGAACCCTCCGCCATGGATAAAGGCGATTACAGGCAGTCTGTCGTTCGCCTTGAAATCTGCTGGCACTGTGACATTCAAGTTCAAGCCTTCTAGGTCTGAGAGGCGATATTGGCTGCGATCGTATTTCAACTCATGTTGAAAGAGTTTCTGTTCAAAGTCCGCGCCATTCTCGGTGTGTACCGGGACGGAAGGCCTGTATATATCATGAGTATGGAAGATATTCATGTGCTTAGGGTTGAGGCTGCTTACCCGATCTTCGTTCCGTCGATCCTGGCTTTCCCATCGTACTGTTTGAGCACGGGTTGCGCAAACCTGTCCTCCAAAGTCGCGTACTGCAATCCCAAGAATTGTGTGACGTCCTCGCGAGGTTTGCCTTTGATTTCGCCGATGGAGGGATGTGTGAAAGACATCGCGGCCATGTTGAGGTCAAGTACAGCTTGTATGAAGCTTGGAGGAGAAATCGAAAGCGGTATTTGTACGCCGCCTCAGATTTTGATTCGCAAGGGATCCAATAGTCGACTTATCGTATCCAGCAATAGCCCAGAAATGGTCGATTCTACCGACAGCCAAAAAGAGTCCTTGGTGGCGTTGGCAGTAAATGCAGTATCCTGGGGAAGTGTTCTCTCGCCTGTATCACCTGAGTGGATGGCGCGGGTTCGCAGATGTGCGTACGCTTGTCAATTCAGCTGCATAGGCAGTGCAAAAGGCGTCGTGTTATGGATTGATAAAACAGACATTGTACTTTGACCTACCCTTCCGTACTAATACCGCCCCAACCGCCGAATACCGATCGGAACTGCCGGACCATTAGGCCGTTCTCGAGCGCATTCGGGCAGTTGCGAAGCGCCACGGGCAATCTGACACCGATAGTGGTGAAGTTGGTTGCGTTGTAGCAAATCTGCCATAGTTCTCTTTCGTCAAGAGGCCTGGATGTGAAGTCGAAGAAACCAAAGCCCGAGGGTTGCCAAAGAGGTGTATGGCTTCCGATTCTCTCCGGCCGGCCAAATTGCACGTGACGGCATCTTAATTTGTCGAATAGTCGATACACGCCTGGACGTGATCCTGTCGCGCGAGTAGTAACCGCAGGGGAAGGCGTTGTGGTAACGCAGAGGACGCTGGGTGTTGTACAGGGATATATACAAAATTTTTGCTTTGGCGAAGATGCACTTTTTGGGGTATCTTCCCTCCACGAGCATAGAAATCGCAGGGCTCCTCTAAGTCTTGTAGGCTGGACCAACCGTCTCAGCCTGTCATGTCCACGCTTGACACCGTGATGCTCTGGGCTTACTCCCTGCCTCGCTCTTGAACCTCATCCATTACTGTGCTGGCCAAATCATGGGTTCTCCTTCGAGACCTTGTCCAGGTACTTCTCGAGGTCGAATTTGGGGTCGTCAGGGTTCGTTATTACTGCGCAAATTATTTGTTAGTATCTGTGGACAGACTACAATTCTTGCCCAAGTTTCCGTCTCTTGGAAGCGCTTCCCAACCTCCCTTGCTCTGCTGCTCCCCTTCCACAGTGTGTAGACTTACCGCCATCGCCAATCTTAGGTGAGGTCTTCTCGGCCCACTTGGCCTTGGCCTCATCTATCAATTTCTGTTTTCGGTCGTACTCGTGCTGGTTCGCGGCAGTCCTGTCCTTTGCGAAGATGGCTTGCTGGTGTGTGAAGCCGTAGAACACGCCGAAGGCGAGAGCGCCCCATCGGAGGACCTATATCATCATCTGATTAGACATCTGTCCCTGTAACTTCTTTTCGCGAGCCCAATGGCTCTATCTGATGGCCTGGAAGAAGAGAAAGCTCACATTCACCCCCGTGGTGGAGGCCATTGCGGAAGCTCGAGAAGCTGGGCAGACACTGGTGACGGTCGAAACTGGATAGTCGCGATTGAGAAGCCGCAGTATCGAGCGGCAAAAGGTGCGCGGGCGAGTGAAAGGTGTGGATATGCGCGCGGTTTCGGGGTGAGAGGAAGTTGAGGTGTTGTCGTTGAAGCTGCACGGATTCTCACGTCTCTCGGCGGAAGCTTTCCGACGCCGTCTTCGCTACCGCTACCTCTCGAGCAACGCGCTTCAGTCGCGTTCGGCACAACACACTTCTTCAGTTGAACAACATCTGTAAAGACGAAGGATGTCGACCATCCAGGCACGCAAAGACGAGATTCTAGCGAAGAAAGCTAAGCTTGCGGAGCTGAAAAAACAACGTGAATTGCGCCAAAAGGAGTTCAACACCAACCGGCAGAGTCTCGATGCTTCAGAGGCATGTCGATATCCATGATCGCACAATAGATACAGCCGACTGACTTGAATGTAGTTAGCTGCACCTTCGCCGCTCCGTGGCAGTAGTGCCAAGCGCGAAGATATCGAGTCCCTCATATCCTCCCTCGTTGACAGACCTTCATCCGCAACTCCAGGCACACCGAATAGCAAGAAACGGACGAGCGGCCACGAGCAATCCTCCGACGATGCCGCATCGCCGTCAACGACATACCGCGATACCGGCACCGACACTCAGACGTTATCCTTCACCGGCTTGACAACAGTATACGAAATACCTGTGGAATCGAAGCCCGAGATCATATCGTACAGTAAAGGAGTGCAAACGGACGCATGGACATCGGCCGATGACAACGGAGAGCCAAATACGGCTGACGGCGTGTCTCGTAGCCCGTCGAGGACACGGAGGAAGCTAAGCCAGCGCGAGAAGGAATTGGAGGAAGAGGAGATTCGCCAACGATTACGTCAAGAGATCGAAGAGGAGCTGAAGGCTTTACAATTGGAAGACAAGCTTGAGCCGGAGCAAGCGAGGTTCCCGGCACGGGCTTTGCAACCTGAAGAGCTGAATGCCGTTACGAGCAGTAACGACTTCTTGGACTTTGTGGAGCGAAGCAGTAAGGTCATCGAGCGTGCCTTGGACGAGGAATACGATGTGCTCGCGGACTACGCTTTGGATACTCGGGACGTGGAAGACGACGACGAGTATGTTGGCAGGAGAGGAAGACGAGTGAAAGAGGTGGCACAATTCGATTTGAACGATGTCATGGGCAGTAAGCGCATGATCAGCGACATCGACTTCAGTCCAAAGTTTCCCGAGCTCTTCTGCACGGCGTATACCAAGTCGCAGAAATCACCTCATACCCCGCCTGGCCTTCTGAATGTCTGGAACATGCACCTGAAAGGAAGACCCGAGTACAGTCTACACGCCACTTCAGATCTGCTGTCCTGTTTATTTCACCCATACCACCCCTCCTTGATCCTAGGCGGTACCTACAGCGGCCAGCTCTGCCTCTGGGATACTCGAGCTCGCAACCAGCGAACAGGCGAGCCTGTACAGAAGACGCCTCTGACGGGGGGCCGAACAGGACACGCTCATCCAGTGTACAGCCTTGCTGTGGTCGGCACGCAGAACGCCAGCTCAGTGGTTTCTGTCAGCACAGATGGAGTCGTGTGTGCGTGGAGTACCGACATTCTCACGCAACCGCAGGAATACCTAGAGCTCCATGCTCCGAATCCGTCAGCATACAAGACCGACGACGTTGCGCCGACATGTATCACATTCCCAGCCTCGGACCCTACATACTTCCTATCAGGCACTGAGCAGGGATCAATCTTCCCAGTGCACAGATACGAGCGCGCCGGTGCAAAGTCAGGAGTCGACGTGCGAACAAGTTACAAAGGCCACGAAGCGCCGGTGACTGGCATTGACTTCCATCCTGCACGTGGCAAGATTGATCTGGGAGACCTATTCGTCAGCTGCGGTCTCGACTGGAGTGTAAAGGTATGGCGAGCTCGGCCACCATCGACCACATCTAGCACGATCTCAGGAAATACCGAGGTCATCAAGCCTCTCCTGGAGATCCAACGCGAGGACAGCGTCTACGACGTAAAATGGTCGCCAACCAAGCCAGGCATCTTCGGCTGCGTGGACGGCGGTGGTCGACTGGACATTTACGACATCAACGCCAGCTCGGAAGTACCCGTCGGCGGAGCTAGGCCGAGCAACCAAGAGAAGGACGTGTACGCGCTAAAGAGCTTGAACAAGCTGGCGTGGGAGAAGAACCAAGGTCGGCATGTGGCAGTCGGTGGCCTTGATGGCGTGACGACCGTGTTCGAAGTCGGCAGTGAACTGGGTGGCGTTGATACCAAAGGCGACGCCTGGCAAGCCGTCAAGAAGTGGGTCGGTCGACAGTCGAAGACGAGGGTGGAGGTCTGAGGAAAATACTCTTTTTGCGTGCACAGAACGAGATACCCGGAATGCGAACTTTTGTGATGATCATCACATCTAAATCATCAAGTCTATCATCAATCGCGCCTCTCGACCTTCTATGATCTCGCAGTGATTTTAAGGCTCGGCCACACCGAGCAGAGCCTATATCAATGTCAGCACAAAGCTTGAGCACATCACGTTGGGAGCTCCACTCACCTCGTACGGACGCAACTTGATCGCCCCCTCAGTGCTCTTCCCAACCTCACCAGTGGTGTAGTTTCCAGCAGCCCACTTGGTCACTTTGGCATCGCTCGTGATCTTCCACTCAACTTCCTCGGCGGAGAAGTTCAGCACAACCACGAATGCTTCGGTCTTGCTCGCTCGCTTGTACGCAAAGACGGTCTTGTGCTCGTCGTCAAGGAGCTTGTAGTTGCCGTAAACGAAGACATCCTTGTGCTTCTTGCGGTTCTCCAACGCTCGCTTCCAGAATTGGAGGACGCTGAGGTCGTCGGGAGAGCTAAAGGCGCGTTGCGCTTCGACATTGACGGTCTTGTAGTCGTCGTTTACCCGCATCCAAGGCGTGTCTTTGGAGAAGCCGCTGTGAGAGCAGAACGTTAGCGACGTTGTGACTTGATATATCTCAGGCTAAGCTGGTGCACTTACGCATTCGGCCCATCGTTCCACTGTACAGGTGTGCGAGCGTGGTCTGCAGGTATGTCAGTATACGCATAGCAGAAGCTTTGATGCTTCTTACCTCGAGCCTTCTTCTGCATCACCTCCTTAGCATGCTTCATCATCTTCTCGTCGTTGCCGTAGAGCTCCTCCATCTTCTTCCACTGCAGGAAGGGTCAGTGCTTGATACGGCTACGATAGTTCTTGAGAGAGCTTACCCAGTTGATGGCTTCTATGTCTTTGTATTCGTCCTTCGAAGTGTGAGCTTCGCACCGGAGGAAAGTCGTGACTCAGTACTTACGGTTGACCAAGACGGGGGCATGTTCTTCATTCCAATCTCTTCACCCTGATATACATACAACGTGCCACTGAGGGTCGTCTGCATCATGGCAAGCAACTTAGCACCAAATTCGCGATACTGGTCAGCATCACTTGTGTAGCGCGACACGGAGCGTGGGTTGTCCTGCACATGTTAGCTTCTCCAGACGAAGGGAAGCATGCCTCAGCAAACGTACGTGGTTCTCAATGAACAGTGAGTTCCATCCACCGCCATCGTACATGACCTTCTGCCACTTTGAGACGATGCTCCTCAATTCTTTCGCGCCCCAGTCATCTAAGGGAGAGAAAGTGGTCAGTATTTTCCTCACTGTCATAAGCTGCGACTTCTCCTTACGAATGCTCATGCGCGGTTGGTTGGGGATGTTGTCAATCTCGACAAGCTACAATTTGTCAGCGCATTGTCACGACAATATCAGTTTCTTAAGCAACATACCTCAAAGATGAAGATCATGTTCAGCTCTCCACGATCCTCGCCGACGACACGAAGAATTTCGTTATCATCTTTGACGAAGGGCATTTCTCCCACAGTGATGGTGTCGTACTTGGACAGGACTTGCTTGTAGATGTCTTGGAGGAACTCGTGCAATCGCGGACCATTCGCGTAGTACTAGAGTAGCATTAGCACGGGACGAAAATATATGCAAGGACTCTTCTGACCTTGTGTCCAGGCTGATACTTGAAGCCTGGGTCGGTAATAGGAGCATCTGGGAATGTCTGGACTTTGGAGATGTGGTTGATGACATCCATTCTGAAGCCGCTGGCACCTCGATCGAGCCAGAACTTCATCACATCGTGGACAGCTTCACGAACAGCCGGACACTCCCAGTTCAAGTCGGGTTGCTCAGGTGTGAACAGACTCAGATAGTACTCTTGCGTCTTCTCGTCCCACGTCCAGCCTGAGTTCTGATCGCCGAGCAGCTGAGACCAGTTGTTTGGTGGCTGTCTGTTGCCATTCTCATCGTACTTGGCGGGCTTCCAGATGTACCTGCAACATATCAGCTCACCTTTCATGAACATAGACCCACGGAATTCGATTCACCAGTCGCGGTGCTTGCTGTCCTTGGAAGAGCGGGAATCGAGGAACCACGCATGCTGATCGCTGGTATGATTCACAACCAAGTCCATCATAAGTTTCATATTGCGTTGCTTCAAGCCCTTGATGAGCTCGTCGACGTCCTCAAGAGTTCCATATTTTGGATCAATGTCCTTGTAGTCCGCGACATCGTAGCCCATATCGGCTTGTGGCGATTTGAAGATTGGGCTGGTCCATACCACGTCAACTGCCATTCATTAGTCTCCCAATAATACCCGCATGGCTTTGATACGGACCGCCAAGCTCTTTGAGGTAGTCCAATTTGGACGTGATTCCTTTGATGTCGCCCCATCCTGGCGTGTTTCCAGCACCCGTAGAGAGGAAAGAAGAGGGATAGACTTGATAGACGACCGCCTCTTTCCACCAGCGTTGAGCGTTCGTGGGAGCCATTGTAATGTATGATGGAGAGCAAGAGAGATTGTCGTAAGAGAGGCGAGAGTTTCAGAAAGGAAAGTTGTCAGAGCACTTTCTGATCCACCTCGCGAGAGCTTCCTTTACCTAGGTGTTCCTTTGCCGACTACAGATTTTCACTTGCGCATTGGACGAACGACTCAGAGCTACAGCAGAGAAGTAGCAAGAGCAAGGCCGAGAAAGAGCCCGTCGTCGTCGCTGCTGCCGAATGACTGCGCGAAGAAAGCCCTGCGTGGGCGTCAACTTCTTCGATGAACCGAGACTGTCATTGGCGTTGGAGGAAGGAGCTGCGAGCTTGATTGACGTCGGTTGCTTTCCAATGCCCTCCGCTGCGAGCTCCGATGTCTTCCCGCGGACGAGTCGTATTCCAGTTCCCCGGCCATCTGCTTCATCTCTTCATCTTGCACCCACCCGAACAATCCAACGACACATCGTGAGGAAGGCGTAAATGTCTACGAAGATGCAAGCATTCCAGCTTCGAGCACGATCACTCCCTGTGTCGCATGATGCTAATCCCCGTAAACTCCGTCGGGCATCAGGCCCCTCAGCATCATCCTGCGAGCGTGATGCGTATAAGAAGGAGCTGCTTTTCTTTCGCTGTCCGACTTGATCTCTTCAATTGAGTCTCTTCTTTTAATGGTGAATCACTGACCCAAAATCACAACCACATCAATCAACATGTCCCTCTCCGACGATCCAAACGACGCACTTGGCCAGTCCGTCAAGGCCACAAAGCCCAGCTACGTCCAGCTCGGAAAGAGCGGCCTTCGAGTCTCGGTGCCGATCCTGGGGGCGATGAGCTTCGGACACAAAGACTGGATGAATTGGGTACTGGAAGAAGAGGAAGCCCTTCCCATTCTCAAGGCTGCGTACGATCGTGGTCTGAACACTTGGGACACTGCCAACGTATACAGCAATGGAGTCTCGGAGGAGATCATCGCGAAGGCTATGAAGAAGTACAAGATTCCGCGGGAGAAGGTCGTCATCCTGACCAAGTGCTTTGGTTACGTTGGAGAAGAGCCAGGTACGAGAGTCGTGGGTAGGAACAATCTCGCGGAGCAGTCCAAGGACTATGTCAACCGCGGTGGTCTGTCTCGGAGAGCGATCTTTGATGCCGTAGAAAAGAGCTTGAAGAGGCTGGATATGGACTACATCGATCTCCTTCAGATCCATCGATTTGACCCAGCCACACCAATCGAAGAGACCATGGAGGCCCTGCACGACCTGAAGAAGATGGGCAAAGTTCACTACATTGGTGCTTCGAGCATGTGGACGTTCCAATTCGCACAAGTAAGATCTTGCCCCAGCAGGTCCTTGTATTGCTGACAGTCTGACTCTGCAGATGCAATTTGTTGCCGAGAGAAATGGCTGGACGAAGGTGGGTCGCAAATTGACAGACGCAACTACCGAACTCGATGCTAATAATCTCGCAGTTTGTCTCAATGCAAAATCACTACAATTTACTTTACAGAGAAGAAGAGCGAGAAATGAACAAGTTCTGTAGACAGACTGGCGTCGGCCTGATCCCCTGGGCACCACTCTGCAGAGGTCATTTGGCAAGACCTCCCAGCGCATACGGCTCCACATCCAGATCGCAAGGAGAGCAGCTCAGAACGATGTTCACGACCGGACATACAGACCCGGATCGAGAAATCATCAAGAGGGTCGAAGAGCTTGCGAACAAGAAAGGCTGGAAGATGAGCCATGTCGCGCTGGCTTGGATCAACAAGCGAGTCTCGAGCCCGATCATCGGCTTCAGCAGTGTCGAGAGGATCGATGAAGCGTTGGAAGTGAGGGGGAAAGAATTGACTCCAGAAGAGGAGAGGTATTTGGAGGAGCTTTATGTCACTAGAGACATTCAAGGTCATCAGTAGACGTCTTTTTCCTCCTACTGCAGCTTGAATTGAACATGATGTGTCTCAATGATTATTTTCAAATTCGCCTATGTACCGCGCCATGCCAATGCAATGCTCGCTGAGTGAGTCTGTGTCACTTGAATTCCTCTGTACATTCCATAACTCATTATGCCGTATCCAGCGTCGCAAACGCATCGTCTCTCTTCAAACTGGCAAAAATTCAAGCACATACACGATCGCATGTACTATTGCAGGCTAAGTAACATGTTAGCATACGTCCAAAGAAACAAGACGGTAAATGCACTTACCACTTCCGCTCTCCTAATCCCAGCACCGGGTGTCGCTACGGTACTTGATCCAGCAACGATGAATCCATTGCCTGATGCACCATCTCCCGTAGCCAGCGTCGCCTGTGTTGTAGCCGCAACCAACCCATTATTCGAGCTCGTACTGCTCGGATACTGAAAACTTGTCGTCGTCGCCGCACTCCCCGCCAACATGCCATTGTTCGACGTCGCCGTAGCTGCGCCAGCTCCACCCACCACCGCGCCATTACTTCCTATTGTGCCGCCTGTGATCACTCCACCGATTGTGCCTGTACATGCTGCACCGGAAGGGCAGCAGGCGACGTGTCCGGCTTGGTCTGCGCTGCAAATCGAATCGGTCATGCAGCATAGCGATGGGGCGCCGAGGTTCGCGCATGAGTTGAAGTCTTCGGGGCAGGTGTTGCTGTATTGGCGCTTTTCTTTGAGGAAGTCATGTTCGGCGGTGTCGTTGCTCTGTAGTTGTTCGGGGATGTAGGGTTGCAGTGCGGCGAGGAAGGGTTCGAAGCTGGGTAGTTGGATAGCGCTCGTCGTTGTGAGGGTGAGGAGGCTCGTGGGGAGGAGGGATGTGGAGGCGCGCATTGTGAAGAATATCGCTGGTCGCTCCTACGGGTAAATTGTTGCTGATGTCCGCGATGGTGGTAAGAATGCTGGCGGACTGGAATGTCGAATGTAGCGCAAGGCTGAAGTGGTGGTCTTGTTCGATCAATCAATGCACGCAGCTGAAAAGCGACTAGCGGGTTGGATGTGAAGTGAGTGGGCTCGTCATGCAAGTACGCCCAAGGGACAGCGAGAGCCAGAAAAGATGTGCCGAACCAACCTGCGCGTACCGTCGATTGGAGACGTGAAGAAGACTATTGCAATGGCGGGTACGATTCACACACCGACACTTTTGTTGGACTCTGTCTCCAACCACCTCACGTCTGCAACGCTCGTGGCGGGGAGCACTTGCACCAAAGACGGTGGCCTAAGCTTCCAAAACCGCGAAAACTCAAATTTTGACTTTCGGCCTCAACCGACCACCTCATCTGCTTATTATTACCTACTCTACCATTATATCAACGCTCTGCGAGTCGATTTGCAAGTCCCTATGATCTTCTATTTGCCCTATATTACTATACCTTGTCTATAAATCGATTTAGAGCCCTATTATCTCTATATTAAGCTCGAAATCTACGCTAGAGCTACCTACGATAAGACGATTGCCTTGCTAGCTCTTATATATAGACTCGCTATTAGTAAAAGAATACTTTAAATAGCTCTTCGAGGCTAGGGAATTACTACTTAGCCTTATAGGCTACTTACTACTAAGTAAGAGTAAAGGCTTTATAAGAGAATTAAGTTCTTCTTCTAGGAGTATATATTCGGCGATTTAGATACGTAGCATTGCCTACGATTAGAGAGCTTTAATATCTCGTATCGATACTATTATAATACTCGTAGAGCTCTTAGATTAAAGTAGTAAGTCGAGTATAGTAAGGTAGTAGTAATAGAGCCTAATATCGAAGAGATACTATAGTAGGTGCTATCTAGTAGGAACGTTTAAGACTTTAGCTACTATAAGATAGTATAAGAGCTAAGGACATTTAATTATATTATCGGAAGGTATATAGTAAGTAGTAAGTTACTACGAGTTATAGTATTACGTAGAGGAATAACTATATATCTAGGGACTATATCTACTAACTAGCCTATAGGATTAACCCTGTCCCCTTTCTATCGCGAGAGCCTTGCTAGTAAGTTAGTAATTAGCCTCGTTCTACTTATCTAAAAGCTCGTAGTCTAGATAATGTCTAGTCTATTAATGCCTTCTATAAGCTAGAGATATTTAGTATTTAGATTTACGCCTATATCGACGTCTATTTACGCCGGATTATCTAGTTCTACGTTAGCCCTATAGCAAAAACGAAGTACTTAGTTTTCTTATAATACTATAGCATTATACGACTTACTAGCTATGTTCCGAATCGTATCTAGTTAGATTAGGGCGTTAAAACGCCTATGCTAGCTAATGCTTATCTATAGCTTCGAGAAATAACTACTAGCTATCTATTAGAGTTCCTTAACTACTTCTAGTATACTACGAGTAAGGGTAATTAAATAATAGAGGTATAGTAGGGCTAAGGAGTAAAATTAGTATTTAATCGCTAGCGTGATCTATTTAACTAATATGTTAATATAGGGCTCTACGAAGCAAGTTAACTATTAGATAGGGTCGCGTTCCTTATAGTCTATATGCCTATAATACGTCGTATTGTCTAGTACTTCGTCCGCGAGTAGAATCGCTATCCGATTTGTAAGTACTTACTAGAGTCGTATATAAAGAGTATACCTAATATCCTCTATAACTACCTAGAGCTTTAGGAGGTAGAACTATATAAGCATCTCCTTAACCCTAAAAATAAGATGCTTAGAGAGTAGACTAACTATATCGATTAATTCGGTAAGACTCGTAGAGCTCTCTATAGTAGTATAGGTATTCGTAAGTACGACTCGTAGAGGTAGCTTTAGTAACTCGCTTAACGCTCTAATACTAATATTCGTGTATATATAGATCTAACGTCTTATCTACCTCTATCGATAGTAGCCTAGGTTAATCGTAAGCTTAAATTAAATAGATTTCCCCTTAAATTCGATAGTAGTAAGCCTAGCTAGAGTAATAGGCCTAAGTGTCTATATATACACGCCTATTAGTATTTACGACTTACTACTAAAGACTATATTATAGCTAGGGGCTAACTTGCTAAGTTTGTACTAGGTACTAGTCTAGACAGATTAGAGCCTTCTAACTATACTAGAAATTTCTTTACCGATGCTAGGGAGCTATTATAATGCTATTGCCCTATTACGAAGACTCGCCTTATTATTATAGACTCGCTGCTCTATTATCGACTTGCTAAATACTATCCGCTACTACTCTACTTCCTTACCTACTAACCTACTAACTATATCGTTATCTACTATACGTGCTAAGCCTTCTTAGTTCGACCTCTATATAGCTAAGAGTGTTAATTATAATCTTAATTATAGCTAGGTCTACGGCTATCTACCTTGCTATAGTAAATATAGTATTACTAACCCTTTCTACGCTGCTAAGAGCGACTCGCTAGGGCTAGTAAGTCCCCCTAAAGATCCTATACTATCCCCTACTAAGAAGTAGAAGGAACTAAAGAGCACTAAGAGCTATAGCTTCTATACCTCTCTCGTAGATAATAACTATAGCTAAGCTAATGCTATTCTTACTAAGAATAAGAAGAAGTATACCTATATTCTTAGTAATGCTAGCCTTAATACCTTATCTACTAAGGCATAGGTGCCTCGTATAGGCAAGCTACTATTACGGGCTACTACTATACTAATTTCCTTAACTCGTAAGAACTCGTAGAAAAAGAGCTCCCTATAGAAGGACTCCCTATAGAAAGACTCGCTATAGAAGAATAGTAGTACGCTAGGCGAGTCGTAGGGCGACTCGTAGAAGCCTACTAAAGCTAAAGGCAGAGCTCTAAACAAAGGGATAGTACTATTCCTTAATGTAGAGCTCTAGCAAGTCCCTATCTCTAAGAAGCTACTTACTAGTAGCCTCGAGAAGGCTGTCTATAGCAAGCATAAATTACTAGCTAAGTAGTCTATTACTAGCTAGTTTAAGAATTACGTAGCGAGTCTTAAAGCGTGTTAGTAGCCTAAATCGTAGCTATGTAAGCTCGTTAAGGATAAGGGCGCTAAAGAGCTTAAGCATTAGAGCTAATTGCCTTACTAGCACTATCTATTCCTTTTTATAGTAGTAGATAACCGTAATTATCTAATACCGCTAAGTCGAAGTAGTATAAGAAGTAAGGATCTAGACGAGAAGCTATTGCCCTTTAAGAACAAGTACTTTAACTATCTAAAGAAGGACGTGTTTATTCGACTCGCTATACCTATTAACGCTATTAAGAAGAAGAACACTATTATCGACGAATTAGGTAAAAGTAAAGACAATAGTCTTAACGACAGCCTCTACCGTATATAGAAGAAGGTAAATAAGAAGATTAAGCGCCGAGAGCGCTTAGTAAGTTAAGAACTCGTAGTAAGTCGCAAAGATGCTATAGTTAAGAGCGAGCTACTAGCTTAATTCGTGTTCCCTATAGGTCTTAAGAAGGAATTAAGCATTATAAGTACTTTAGCAAGTACTCTAGTAGAACTAACTAGCTGTAAACGCTAGGCTAGTAGCAAGTTACCTAATCTACCTCTACTAAAGCTAAAGACGAAGGTAAAGGTACTAGAGGTTAGTAGCTAAAAGTAGCGAGTCTTTATCGATTTAACTAATAATAATAGTAGTCTAGAGGAGGCTATTATACTAGAGACGCCGAAGATAGATAAGAAGAAGCTTAAGATAAAGCTAAAGAGATAGCCTTCGGTAGATTTAAGTCTAATTATAGAGAGGACGGAGATTGGTTCTATACTAGAGCCTTAGCGAGTCTAGTAATTAACCTTTAAAGGGTAGTAAGTCGAGTAGTAAGACGTTAAAGGGTAGTAAGACAGCTAGATAGAGGTTTCTATTCTACTAGAGCCTTAGTAGATTAAGTAGTAGGTAATTAAGGAGAGGTAGCGAGTCGAGTAGGTAATTAATAAAGGGTAGCAAGTCGAGTAGTAGGTAATTAAGGAAGAGTAGTAAGTCGAGTAGTAGGTAATTAAGGAAGGGTAGCAAGGCGAGGCTTAGTAAGATAATAAAAAGAAGGCTTTAGCTAAGAAGCTAAAGTAGCTATTAGTAGTAGGGCTATCTAATAGGGTGCTATAGTTAAGAGGAAATTAGATAGACTCGTAATTAAGAACTCTAAGATTCTCTTTAACTTGCTACTAATCTATTAACTTACTTAAAGCTCCTTATCCTTAGCCTTAGCCTTAGCCTCGCGTATAGCCTCTTTAGACTTATAGTTAGTCGCTATCGCATTATTATCTACTATAATCTTATTGTTGTCGTCGATAACTATAGGCGTACTAACTACTACGCTACCTAATATACTACCTATCTCGCTACCTATTTTACTACTACTATTAGACTTGCTACAAGTCTTAGTAGTAGCCTCGCCCTTATAGTCCTAACGATCTCTACTAGGTAAGCCCTTTATAAAATCCTCTAGAACTATATACTTCTTATTAAGCTTAGTAAGAGCCTCTAATAAGACGAAGCTCTCCTTCTAAGTAGTACTAAGCTCCTAATTCGTAATAGCTAGCAAGTTATTAAGATACGTAATCTTAACCTCTATATAGCCGACTTTACTAGAGAGGCTCTTAACGATCTAATAGAGAGCGACTAGCTCGCTAGACTTACTAGACTCGTAGATAGGTATCTTACTATACTTCTTCTCCGACATCTTAGACTTAATAGGCTTAGTAGGCTCTTAATTCTCTACCTTACCCTCTAACTCGCTAGGAAATTACTATCTCATAGGTACTATAAGCGAGTTAGCCTCGTAGCTAGAGCAATTGTAGCGCTTATAATATACGTAGGCCTTATTATTACGCTCTATAAAGACTATATAGCGTAAATTCTTCTTACGATACTTCTCGTAAGAGTATAGAGTATCTATACCTACGAGTCGAATTAGTAAGTACCTTAACTACGATTAAGAGATAATACTTATATTAACTTACCTTCCTCTATCTCTATAATACGGCTAGTATAGTTATATTAACGACGCTTCGTAGTAGCTACCTTACGAGCTTTACTAGTATTAAACTAGACATTATTATAGATCGTAGTTTAGGTAGAGTTGCTAATATACTAGAAATCATCGCTATTACTAGTCTCTAGCTTATAGAGCTTACTATAAAGGATTAGACTTGCTTAGCGAAGCAGCTTTAGAGTAACTTATAGGTCGTTAGAAGGTAAAGTAGGTAGTATTATACTTAGATAATCGTATTTAGGGTAAAAAATCTCGGGTATTAACGCTCTAAGTAATAGTATGTAATTCCGGATCGATTAATCGTTGTTTATAAGTCGCTAGTAAGTTAAAATTAGTTATAATCGAGGATCTAGAGGTTCGTAAAGGTAAGTAAAAGGTTAAAGAAGAGAGTAAGTCGCCCTATAAAGTAATAAACTACTTACTACTATTATTAGTCATTTGCTATTATCGCGACTTTACTATAGTACTTATAATAGCATCTCTTTTAACATAAATATTGCGCTGCGTACTACTATTATAGCCTTAATAAACAATATTTCGACTCTTATTAACTCGCTAGAGGCTATAATAGTAGCGCGCAACGCCTTTAGCGAGTAGTAGTAGCATTATAGAGAGATATTGTTCGAATAGCGAGTCAAAGCAGTGAAGTCGCCAATTTAGCTTTCGGCTTGATCCGGGTTTTAGCAGTTTTGGAAGCTTAGGCCACCGTCCAAAGCGGCAATCTGTTGATCGCTCCGGCGCTACGGCAACGTGAGCCTGAGGCAAGCACCACGCAGGGATCAAGGGCATTTCGACTTCACTCTTCTCGAAACGACCGCCACGCTTTCGCCCTGTTCGCCTCTTCGGCTGTGCCACTCCGAACGACGACGGGCATGCTTGACGGCAGGTGGAAGCGCCATCACGTTCGGTACGGTCTCGCCGCCAAGGCCACTCACGCGACTCCGGACGCCTAGCCATGGCCCTCGTCATTCTTCCTTGGCTTCAAGATGCGACTTCACTTCATGGTGCGCCGCGGAACTGTGCTCATGATGGGAAACATTTGAATCAACAGGGCCGAGGCTGGGTTCGCGAATGCATGCGCCTACACCAGAAGTCATGGCAACCGCAGTCGCAAGGTTGTCGCGCATTGTTGGCCTAGTCCTCGAGAATGTGAAGGCCTCCGCGGAACATTGAAAGAATATGGAAAGCCTCCCATCTAGGCCAAGCCAAAGAACGTGGCAAAGCGTGGTCGCCATTTCAATGCCAATAGCCCTATCTCTCAGCCCAGATCCACTCCGCTGGATGTTTGGTGCTTCGTTCTGCGGCTGATGCGAGCGTGCCATGAAGACAAGCATCCTTCCAAGAGACATGGCCACGCTCGGATTTCCGAGAAGGGCAGACCTGCCTAGTCTCCAAGCCCGTGAAGTGGTCTTTGTCTATGGGATACTAGATCCGCTCAGTATGGAGAGTGGAGGTCCTCGAGGACATCATAATAGAAGGCGCCACGTGCTCATAGCCCGTTTCGAGGCCTATTCTGCTAAGTGATATATAAGAGCGAAACTTCCTTGGTTATCTTTCCCCAATCACCCCATATCTTCTCCAGATCTCTTCTTTCAAAACCTTGTCGCGACGGCTCAAGACATGGAGAAGTCACACGACCACTCGCCCGACTCGCGCGATGAGGTCCAACGCGTCGAAAAGGCAAGACAAGAACGGCTTCAGGATCGCCCCTCTGGCTTCCTGGGCACGATATCCAAGTTAGGAGACTTGCCAGAATGGAAGATCAAAGGAAGCAAGCTCAGCGGCAAGGGCTTGAACACTGCGATTGCATGGGTTGCCTCCTGCGGCTTCCTCATGTTCGGCTACGGTACCTTGCGCTCCACTAGCCACGCAGTCTCAGTGCTAATCGATCGACAGATCAAGGTGTATTGTCCGCTCTCTTGACCCTTGACGACTTCCAACGTGTGCTGCCGCTCATGACTCCACGCTCTCGCGCAAATGACCTCTGTTGGCTCGATGCTCCTATCAACGAAGTCCCAGACCCCTCAATGTGTACCGGCGACTCGAACACTCAGGCTGCTGCGGTTGCAATATACCAGATCGGATGCTTCTTTGGAGCTGTTGGCATTCTCTTCTACGGAGAAGCTTGGGGAAGAAAGTCATCCACTTTCTATGGCTCGATCATCATGATCCTTGGCACCATCATGCAGGCAGCTGCCCATGACTACGGACTCTTCGTTGCTGGACGCATTGTTGGCGGCATTGGCAATGGCATGGTGACCTCAAGTAAGTCAGACGTACCGATCGAACGACTTCTTTGCTGACTCGATATAGCGATTCCCACCTGGCAATCAGAATGCACCAAGCCCGAGAAGAGGGGTCGCTCCATCATTACAAGTGGTGCCTTCATCACGTTCGGTATCATGATCGCATACTGGATCGACTACGCATTTTACTTCATCCCAGCCGGGCTGAGCTACAGTTCAGTGAGATGGCGGTTTCCCATCATGTTCCAGTCCTTCTTCACTCTGTTGGTCATGTGGGGTCTGCTCTATCTTCCCGACTCTCCTCGGTGGCTGATGATGCGTGGACGATACGAGGAAGCCAAGGAGGTGCTTGCGCGCCTTGAAGGCACCGACGTGGACTCAGAAGCAGTCGACATAGAAATGAACAACATTAAAGAGGCTCTTGACGCTCAAAGCGCCGGCGGCGGATTCAAGATGAAGGAACTCTTCCAGAACGGTCCCAGTCAAAACTTCCGCAGGACCATGCTGGGTATTGCGGCACAATTCTTCCAACAAATTTGTGGTATCAACCTGATCACCTATTACGCCACCTATGTTTTCGAAAACTCTCTAGGATTCGACGCAGGAATGTCTCGTCTGCTGGCCTCGTGCAACGGCACGGAGTACTTCCTCGCCAGTCTGATCGCGGTGCCCATCATTGAGCGAGTAGGTCGTCGCAAGCTCATGTTGTTTGGAGCCTTCGGGATGATGGCTTCCATGGCTATCCTCTCTGGAGCCTCGTCCACTGCAACGATCAACGAGTTCAACGCTCCTGTGCTGGAGACGAGCTATGGTGTTGTCGCGACGGTCTTCCTTTTCGGATTCAACACCTTCTTTGCCATCGGTAAGAGCCACTGTATCTCTCGTGCCAACTCAAAGCTAATAACATGTGTCAAAACAGGCTGGCTCGGAATGACATGGCTGTACCCGGCCGAGATCACGAACTTGAGGATCAGAATTCAGGCCAACGCTCTGTCGACCTGCTCCAACTGGCTGAGTAACTTCTTGATTGTCATGATCACGCCTCCCGCGTTCGACAACCTCCGCTACAATACTTACACCATGTTCGCCGTCTTCTGCGCCGCCATCATTCCGTCGGTATACTTCTTCTTCCCCGAGCCAAAGGGCAGGAGTTTGGAAGAGCTGGACGTCATCTTTGCGAGCGCGCATGAGAAGGGTATCAATCCTGTGAAGCACGCTAAGCACATGCCCAAACTACAAGGAAGAGAGTTGGATGTCGAGATTTCGAGGTACTTTGGGGGTGATGTTGAGCAGGCGAGGAGAAGGAGCAGTGTTAGGGCTGCTAGCTTTTCGTGATCTTGCATATGAAAGAGCATGTGACTGCCAAAGCAGCCTTCTAGCGCTTCAGACCAGTTGTTAGGGAGCAAGGATGAATTCGATTGAGTCGTTTTCAATTGTTAATGCTCGAGGAAAGAGCGCTCCTTCCAGATTCCGTTCACAGATTTTGATCGGCTTTGCGACTTCCTGCCAACAGACATGCCTTCTTTGCGGGACCTCGTGGAGCAAGTGCAGCACAGATCGCCAGCGCCTGCGGCAGGACCTACGGGTTTGTTTACACCCGAGTTGTCTTGTCTTCCTCTTCCACTGCTTCGAAACTCCAACTGCCAGTCCACTCATCCGACAGCCACATCTGAACAGCATCTCGCAGCAGCTCAACGCTCCGCAGTTCATACACGACAGTCACAACATCGTCACACTCTCGTCGACTGCGACCCATCGCCGTGCGCATCGGCAAACATGCGGCCGATCTACGCGCTGCTGGCATGCTCGACTTGCCTTCTTTACCGCACAGTCACGGCTCAAGAGAGCTCCATTGTCATTGGAGATGGTCAGCCAGACAACAACGACATCGTGCAGGTTCCTGATCCAACTCCTGCCAACTCTCCTCCAGGACCCACGCCCGCCGACCAAGACCCTGAGCAGGGTGATGGCGAGGATGATGCTCAGGAGTTACCCATTGAGGACCCGCCGGGTGACCCATCCAATCCCGATGGTTCGAACGAGGATCCGTCTGACGGCAGTCCTGATGGCAGCTCTGACGACAATCCTGAAGATGATTCCGACAATCCTGATGCGTCGAATCCGGAGGACGGCGGTGAGACCACCCCAGAAGTTGATCCAACTGACAAGAACGCTCCGACCCCGACATACAAAGCTATCCAAAACGGGAAAGATATTTCTGCGCTTGTCAACGACCAGTGGGTTCCGGTGAAGCCGGCCATGCTTCAATTCGCCCCTGAAGCAAAAGCAGTGTACACAGGCGTGAAGGTTGTCGGCAACTCGACGACCATGATCGTGCCTCCCACAGCGACTGCAATCACTGTCGACGGAAACGTCTTCCACGTCGCTCACACCAACGTGCCCATTCCTTCGGAGCTTCTACACACAGACACTCCATCTCCATCGGCAACCGCACCAGCCAATGCGTCTGCATCCGAGATTGTGTTTCCTGCGTCGCTTAATGCATCCAACACGACGAATGGACGGCTGGTCGGCGCTCTTGTGATTGATCCTGACTCGCAGCGACTACACCGAGAAAGAGACGATGCGAAATGGTGGCGCGAGGTGGCGTTGATCCTCGGAGCTCTCGCTGGCTTCCTTGGCCTTCTGCTACTGCTGTCTTTGCTCTCACACTGCTGCCGTCGTAGACGAACGACGACTGTCCGTAGGACCTCTACGGAACGGGACCCAGCTACTGGCCTCTTGGTGACCACGACTGAGACCAAGCAACAAGGCACGCTCAACCGACAGGCTGAAGAAGGTCGAGGCCGTCTTTCCCAACTGATCGGTACTGGAAACAAGGGCGGCGCTACGGGTGCTGGTACAGCTGCAGCCTTGGGGGCGGCAGGCGGTTCGCAGGCGGGTTCGCAGGGAGGCAATGCTGGTGCTTCAGGCGGTTCAGGCGCTGCTGGAGGCTCCGGTGCGTCGGGTGCCGCTGGAGGCGCATCTGGGGGCTCTGCAACAGGGGCTGGATCTGGAGCAGCTGGATCCTCTGGAGTCGTAGCTGGATCCGGTGGAACTGCAACCACGACGGTCGTCAGCGGCCCAGCTCATGCAGCTCATGTTGAAGCTGTTCCCGCCCACGACGGTGCTGACAGCCTCCGCACTGGCAGCGAGATGATGGATATGGGCAGTCTTCGTGGCCGCAAAAAGCTTCGAGGTGACAGCCGCAGTCCCTTCTGACTGACCTGAAGATCTGAAATGCATTTCGGCATCAACTCCACACAACTCTTCAAGGAAGACAGTTCTCTGATCGCAGCAACTACACCAGATTGATCAGACTATCAGCATGAGACGAACATCTTTTGCGTTGCGCATCGCCATGCAAACAATTGAATGACAATGCCAGGATGGCTGTACGCGAAGGCAGGATATGGCCGAAGGATTCAGGAATATCGATAGCAAGGTATAGGTTGAAGACAGAAGGGGCCTCGGAGGATAACATACTTGGCATGGATAGTCGGAACAAGCAATCCTCGCCGTGCATGCTCTAAGCGATGCTTCTGTGTCTTCTCGCCCTCTTTTGTGCCACGTGAAGACGTTCCCCATGGTCTCTCGGCTCCAGTTCTAGAAACCCCAGACGCCACCAACTTCGTTCATTGGTGGAATCCCGCACATCACATGCATCCCCAGCTTTTCCGTCCATTGGCGCCGTTCGCCGCACGGCATCTACCCCGGACGCTCAATACATTAGCCTGCGGGCTCATGTGCCTGGCCAAGGCCAAGTGGTGGGCGTTTGGGGGTCGTGTCACGCACTCAGCACGCTTTGGCAACGTGGAGATCATGCAGGTGGCTGCGTCTGCAGATGCTCGCTGTAAGATTGACCCATGCCAAACGACTGTTGAGGTTGGGGGGTTATTATATTTGATGTCGAGTGCGTCTCCTTCGTCGTCGTCTTTTCGTAGTCTGCGCTTTGCTCGAATTCCGTCGTTGCCGCGTAGCAGTCACGAGGAAGTTGTCGTCTTTCTTTGCAGTACAAAGAGCGTTGCTGTGCATTTCCTTGAGCGGGAGCAGGACCGACTGCTATAGTGCTGCGCTTGGCACCTGTTCGAATCTGTTCTCTCCTAAACATCGAAGAGCGCCGTCGAGATGGGCCACTTCAGTATGAGCTTGACGAGAGCGTACAATTGGTATGGCGCGAGGAACCACTCTCCGTCCGATGAGCTCGATCTCTGACCACCTGTCTCCAGGTACATCTGTCTCGTTGCGGCATCATGTATGGTCCTCTACGGATACGACGCTTCGGTCTACAATGCCGTGCAGGGCTCCAAGAACTGGGTGGCTTGGTTCAATAACCCGGGTCCAAACCTCATCGGTGCTGTCAACACTTCGTACACCGTCGGTGCCATCGTCGCTGGGTTCTTCATGGGTGGTCCTATTGCGGATTACTTTGGCCGAAGGATTGGTATGGCCTCTGGAGCTCTGTGCGTCGTCGTGGCCACTTTCATGCAGAGCTTTAGTCCCAAGGGGGAGATTGGATGCTTTATTGCTGGTCGTGTTGTTGTTGGTATTGGACAAGGATTGGCTTTGAGTGAGTTGTCTTGATCGTGATGCTCTTGGGGCGTGATGCTAACGAGTGCTCCAGCTTGTAAGATGAATACTGGCACTACGTCCCTTGTGCTGATAGACTAACAACACATTCAGCTGGTAGCATTTACATCGGGGAGACCTGCCCTGCACAGATTCGAGGCAAAGTCATGACATACTGGCAGCTCTGCTACTCCGTCGGATCCTTCATTGCGTACTGGATCAACTATGCAGCCTCGAAGAACATTCCCGCTCTCGGAGAATGGGACTGGAGAATCGTGGTCATCTTCCAGCTTCTGGTTCCGGTTCTCATCTTGGCTCAGGTCTTTTTCATACCAGAGTCCCCCCGTTGGTGCGTCTCGAAGGGCAAGCTTGAGAAGGCCAGGTCTTGTCTGTTGAGGATCCGCGAGACTGAGCAGGACGCCGAGGATGAGCTCTTGACCATCCGTGAAGCTTTGGAGTACGAGAAGGAGGCCATTTCTTCGACCTATTCTGCTCTCTGGAAAGACCGTTCCGTCCGCAAGCGTCTGTTCCTGGCTTTTATTATGAACGCTGGACAACAGGTCACTGGTCAGGGCTCCCTCAACACGTACAGTACCCTTGTGTACAAGAAGGTGTTCAACAACAACTCGACAATCGCCCTTATCAACGCGCTCAATGCGACGTTTGCTATCCTCTTCACCTTGAACGCTGCTTGGACAGCAGATCGATTTGGTCGCAAGGTGAGCTTGTGTTGTTGTAATGACGGCGTGTTCGGCTACTGACTGACTGATGCAGTTCCTGTTCATCGTTGGTGCCATCGGAATGGGAGTGTGCATGGTCATTGTGGCTTCGGTCGAGACGCAGACGCCCACGCTTCCAGGAGGCGCGAAGTCCCACTCGGTTGCGATTTCGATCGTCTTCCTGTTATTCCTCTTCGCTTTCTTCGTAAGTGTCCCTGCAAGAGGTGTCTAAGGAACGTCAGCTAATGCAACCTGCAGTACAAACCAACATGGGGAGCCACAGTTTGGATTTGGACATCCGAGATCTTCTCTATGAACGTTCGTGCGCAGGCGGTGGGAATGTCTTCCCAAACGCAGAACGTTGCGCAAGCAATCGTCGGGCAGTTCTTCCCGATCTTCCTTGATGTGAGTTGGCCAGTCATCCGTCGCTATGAATGCACTAACAGAAAGCCGACAGAACTGCGGCTTCTACGCCTTCTACATGTTCGCTGGCATCAACGCCCTGCTCGCAGTCTTCGTGTGGTTCTGCATCCCCGAGACCAAGAACGTGTCGCTGGAGGAGATGGACGTCAAGTTTGGAGGTGCCAACCACGTCGAGAAGGGCGGAGATTTGATGGGAGTGGAGGATTCGCACCATGCCAGCATTGACCCTATGAGCAAGCACCCTCAGGCCGAACATATTCAGGAGGTCAGGTCTGAGAGCAAGCTCTAAGATGCATGCCATGTGAGCGCTGAGTCTGTGCGAATCCGGGTTGTATGCTCTGCTTCGCCAAGGCAGAGCACTTAGCCAAATCAAACAGCATTGTTTACTCTTTTCCAGAAAAGGGCAGTGTAAAGATGTTACACTTTTCATGTCGCCGGATGCGCCGGATGTGTTACATGTTGAGGAGAGAAAGGAGAGCCGAGAGTCTCAACCGGAAGGCTCAACCGAGCCCTACCACCTCTGAGATCGATCTGGTGTCGGGATCTCGGGCTCTTCCCGTCCGGGTCCGGAACTAGTCGAGCTAAAAATGACGACATTTTTACAGGAGCATCTCTTCTTTTGTCTCCTCTCTTCATAGACCGCGCAACCGTTCACCAATTGACGCTTCCCAGACCTCAGACTATCGCATTTCGAAAGGCTTGTCGCTGAACTAAGCTTCTTGGCATTTGGTCGAGTATGAGTTCATCATTACCACACTGGGCGCGTGCTTACCGCGTTCAATGTCGCTGCGGCCGGACTTTTCATATTTGCGGTCCATGACGATGGTGCAACAAACGCATAGATGTAGGAGGTAGGTCGAAGGTTTTCTTTTCTTTGTTAATATCTCTCCTGCTCCAGTGCATCCCTTGCGTCCTCGTTGTTGACCGTCTTTGCGAATCGCACCTGGCGTCATGACAGAACTCATTCGAGACACGGCCTTTGGCCATCTGGTACGATTTGTGTCGAAAGGTAAACTATTACAGGTAGGTCGATCCCTCCATCACTGGATCCTAGAAGCAAGACTGACGATTCGTAACAGTTCGAAGAAGAACGCGACCCCTCGCTCTACACCAGATACATCGACGAGAAGAAGTCCGGCTACCTCGCTCACCATGGCGACACCAATGCCCCCGAAGACGGCAACGAACCCGAGACCCTCGGGGGAGTAAGAACAAGAGAAGATCAATACACGCTTGAACCCCCATCCCGACTCTCTGCAACCCATCGCTCTTCATCAGAAGAGACCCGCGTGGGCGACGAGAATGCGAACATCAATCATGCCAGCGGCGTCAAGATCGACCCCGAGAAGGGCAGGGACCGTCACCTTGTGACCTGGTTTGGTGAGAATGATCCGGAGAACCCGCAAAACTGGTCGGTGTTGAAGAAGTCGTTCGTCACGTTTGAGATCTGTCTCTTGACGACGTCGGTGTACATTGGAAGCTCTATCTACTCGGCAGGAACAGAGAGCGTCATTGCGACATTTGGCGTGAGTGCCGTCGCGGCGACGCTGGGTCTGTGTCTCTTCGTTGCTGGATACGGATTGGGCCCTATGATCTGGTCGCCAATGTCGGAGATTCCGCAGATTGGTCGCAATCCCATTTATCTCGGCACGCTGTGTGTGTTCGTCGCTTTCCAGGCTCCTACGGCATTGGCATCCAACTTTGGAATGCTGCTTGCGTTTCGATTCTTGACCGGATTTTTCGGATCTCCTGTATTGGCGACTGGAGGAGCCTCACTGGCTGACATCTGGAGCCCAAAGAAGCGCGCATACCCCATGTCTCTCTGGGGTGTTGCGGCAGTGTCTGGTCCAACCCTTGGTCCCTTGATCGGTGGCTTCGCAGTCCAGTACGGAGGTACAAACAACACCATCACAGCACCCTGGGCCTGGCCGATTTGGGAACTGATGTGGCTCTCCGCCTTCTGTCTCGTCTTCCTCGTCTTCTTCCTCCCCGAAACCAGCGCAAACAACATCCTCGTCCGCCGTACACGTCGCCTGCGCAAGCTCACGGGCAACGACAAACTCATCTGCGAACCGGAACTCATGGCCGAGCAAATGACACCCAAAGACATCGCGCTCATGTCACTCGTCCGCCCATTTACCCTCAACTTCACCGAGCCCATGGTCTTCTTCCTCAACCTCTACATCGCGCTCATCTACGGCCTGCTGTACGTCTGGTTCGAGAGCTTCGTCATCGTCTTCGTCGAGATCTATGGCTTTGGTTTGGGTCTGGAAGGTGTGGCCTACCTCGGAATCTTGGTCGGCTGCTTCATCACGATCCCGCCATTCTTCGCGTACCTGTACTTCTACCTGGAAAAGCGCTTCGATGAGAACGGTAACATCAAGCCCGAATTGCGATTGCCACCATGCTTCGTCGGAGCTTTTTGCATTCCGATCTGTCTGTTCTGGTTCGGCTGGAGTTCACGTCCAGACGTCCACTGGATCGTTCCCATCATCGGCAGCGCATGGTTCTCTATCGGTGCCTTCCTGCTCTTCCAGTGCATTCTCAACTACCTCCCCGACGCCTACCCCGAGTACGCCGCATCCGTGCTGGCTGGAAACGACCTCTTCCGATCCGCCTTCGGTGCAGGGTTCCCACTGTTTGCGCGCGCAATGTACAACGACCTCGGAGTCGACTGGGCGAGCAGCACCCTTGCTTTCATCAGCATTGCTTTCATCCCTATTCCGTTCGTGCTGTACAAGTACGGCACAACGCTCAGGGTCAAATACTCCAAGCATGCTAGGAAGGACATCTAGACGCTTCTTTACATGGAACTTGTACGATTGGAATGAATCTTACAGTACGATTTTCAAAAATTTGTTGTTTTGAGCATCGGTTATCGCATCAGCGCGGCGTTTTCAGCTGTGATTACGATTCAGGATTTGTTGATAAAATGAAGAGATTTAGAACCCAGAAGACGGAGTGTTAGTTAGATGTTGATAGGATAGACATTAGTTAAGGATGCTGTACAGATTTGTACCTCTAGATCTTCTTTTATCCCAAAATCTCATTCCCAATTCTGCCATTGACACCCGCACCCTCCCGTTCCGCCATCTATCCCTCCATAGCCGTCCTTGCCATCGTCGGCTCGTCTCACTTTCTTCTCATCGGACGTCGTCGAATTTGCACCCGGAATCTCAGCCGGACTCACCAACTTCCCTCCCACCTCTCGATCTTCTACAATCCACATCCTCTCACTCGCAACGACTTGATCCTCCTCATTCAATCCATAACAATACACACCCTTCTTATCCGCATCGCCTCCATGTCGATCGATCGTGATGGTCACAGGGTAAGCGAAAGAGCCAGGCGCGGACATGTCGTTGGCGGAAGAATTGCTCGCTGCGATAATACCCTCTGGAGAGGAGGAAGCGGGAGAAGTTCCGCTGACGGTTCCTCTCTTCGTCCAGATCTGCACGCGGAAGCGGGTCTGCGAGAAGGTACAGACCGTCGAAGCGTTGTTCAGAGCAACCTCGTTGTTGAAGTCGTCGTCTGTGCCGTTTTGGGAGGCGTTGGCATGCGCGGAGAGGTAGATGGATTTGTCGAAGTAGGTGTAGAAACCGTAGTGTTCGGTTTCGTGGCCGCGGTTGTAGAGCTTCAGTGGCTGGGCGGTAGGGAAGGGATATAGTTGCTGTGTCGCTGGTTCACCGTTGGATTTGACGGCGGGAGGCGGGATGGACGTGGCTGCAGAAGTTGCTACGCCTTGTGAGTCTTCTTTTGCCGTGGTTGTTGTTGGGTAGGGGTAGGTGAAGTTGCTGTCGTTGTCTCGACGGGCTAGCTCTGATGTTGAAGATGTCTCTAGAGCGGACACGTCGAGAAGGGAGATGTAGAACGGTGTATCCTCTCCATTGTAGGGTGTGGTGATGTTGTCGGTCGTCCAACCCAAGAACCTTTGGTCCTTGTCAGATGGTGGAGCAGGCGAGGCAGAGTAGATGTAGTCGGACCAGCCACTCCGCTTAACAGTACTTGACTCCTGCCACCGCTTTCGTTGACTGCTCGAACTGACGACCGCCGTCTCATTGCTGGGCAGAGTGCCATTTCGGAATCTGATCTCGAACCTGAAATCTGGCGATGTGTCCTTGGCTTTCCCCGGCGCTGCGCAGCTCCACATGTCCGATGGCGAGACACAAGTGCTCTTAGCATTAGTGCTGCGAGGTTGAATAACAGTACTGACTCCAGTAGAGAGAGCCGGAAACCCAGTCAGATTCACCCAAGTAGCCTGAACAGACATGTCGGTGTGCTTCTGCGGCACGAACACAACCAGCAGTATGATCATTAGGAGCAACAAGCTCGTCACTGCGGCAGCGAGCAGCCAGAAGAAGCGCCGATACCAGGGACGCCTCGGCTTATCGTACTCCTCCACAGTCCGGATCGTGAGCTGTCCGAACTTGTCGGTTCCCAGACGTGGCTTCTCCCGCAGATGCTGTGGAGGAGGGAAGAGCTCAGTCTCGCTGTTAGAGATGCCCAAGCCATGGGAATCCTGCCTCACGTGGGTCGGACGCATTGCGCTTCTCTCCATCATTTGAGGCGCTGCTGATAGACTACGAGAACTGGCAGGCAAAGATGGCGAACGATGAGCAATGGTTGCTGCACCGAGAGTCGCAAAGCCTAGGCCGTAGTGAGATGGTGTGGGAGCAGGTGACGGGATTAGAGCGTGGGGAGTGGGTTCCACTTCCACCTGTCTCTGCTCTCCAAATGAAGAGTGTGGTCCTACAACATGGCCAAAGTGCGCATTCTGGACGACGGGAGTGGCAGATAGCGGCGACCAGACTTGCTCGGCTGGAGTGTGCTGCATGTTCCGCGAAACCGATGGCATCTCAAGACCAGCACTTCTTAGTTCTTCCTCTGACGGCGTTGAGAAGATGTTTTGCGCAGCAACAGTAGAGGAAGGAGTAGCAGCACCCACGGCACCGTGTGCACCAAGGCTGGAAGAAGTAGAAGGAGCGCGAGGGTCTTTCAATGCAGTCGAAACTCCCCTTGCGTTTTCTTGGCTTCCAGCACTTCTGGGAGACCAATCTCGCTGATCTCCATCATGCTCCGGGTCCTCGATCACAACTTGATGCGAATGGCGGCTAGGCCTGTAGACACTCTGCGAAGGACTCCAGCCTACCAAACTCCCGCGACTAGCCTCTTCAATGGCTTGCGGAGAAGCACAAATGCTTGGAAAGCGACAGTTGGGATTGTAATAGGCAGCAGCTTCGCCAGCCCATGGAATCTCATAGATGTTCAAACCCGAGGTGTTGGGATCCAGTGCTCCTGGCGCAGTGTCTGATCGTTTGAGCGGTCTCAAGTGTGCCAGGCCTCCGGCTCCCGCACTTTCTGAAGGACCTTCAGCAGGCGCTGAGCGGAGCTCCTCGTCGTCCGGAGCGCGATTGAGGAAGATGACCCCAGCATGCGGGTCTGAAGTGCCGACCGATGCGACGTCGTCCAGCATACGCTTCTCATCTTCTTGTTCAGCAGGGGGAGATCTCCAGAAGGTTCCACTCGATGTTTTGGCTGAGAATGGTGAGGTAATAACATTCCACCAGCCTTTGCTTCGGCGTGGCGTAGGCAGACCTGCTGTCAAAGGCCTCGAAAATCGTGATGCAGGAGTCAAGGTGTCGGCAGACCACGTTGACACAAGTCGAGTCTCTCTCAGGTGAGGTGACGCCGAGTCCTCTTCAAATGTGGTGATGGCGGACTCGCGCACCTGTATTCCGCCGGCGGAAAGGCATTCGTCTGATCGCGTGGCTGCAAACAACGGCAGAGGAGGTACTGGAGGAGCTTTCTCATTCCCTTTCAGCATGCAATTAGTGTATCGGGAATAAATACTCGAGGTCGGTCGGTAGCCAGTGGCCAGGTCAGATGGATAGAAGTGGTCCTTTGCCGGAGTGATGACGATGGTCGGCGTGGTAACGTCTTGTCCAAACTGCGGAAGGTCAGCAAAGGCATGATCACGTACTGACAGACTATGACACGGGTCTCACCCCGGCACACAGGATGAGTGAACTACCTTTTCCGTATCAGCCGACATAGGACTTGTCGAAACCGGTCTTCGCGACTCGGCATGATGAAGACCCTTAGAAGAAGCAGAAGGTGTAACATCCAGACCAATCGTGATTGCCCGATCAGATGGCGATACATCCTGACTGAGATCCAATGGAGACGGTCTAAGACCCTTGATTCGCTTGTGAAGGGGCGGAGCGAGCGAGGCTTCAGAGCCCTTTTGCTCAGACGGTGAAGAAAAAATGGCTGCTCTGAGGCTTCGAGCTGGCTTGATTCCGACCTTCTTCTTCTTCGATGCCGAGCCGGTGTTTGCCTCCGGTACGGTAGGATTTGGGGCAGCCTGGCCCTCTAACTGTTGCTTCAGTCCATCCTGCCGAGCAAAAGCATTCTTGCGAGCCTTAGACTCCGCAAAGCTCACAAAGCTAAGTTCCTGGACGCGGGACTCGTAGGGTAGTGTTTTTCCTTGACTGGCAAACTTCGTATCAATCGTGAGCTTTCCGAAAGGGCGTCGTCGATAGCTTGATTTCCGCCGTTCTCTGCCGGCAGAAGTGTTCATGTCTTCGCATCAAACGGGGTCTCGAGCGAAAGTAAGCTTCCAAAAGGCGCCGGCGCCTTGACGTATTCGTAGTACTGGTCAGAAAACGAAAGTGAACGACACAACGCCCGCCAAAATGATAAAGGAGAGAACGACCACTCGCAAAGGACAAAAGAAAGATTCGGCCGTGACAGAAGCAGAAGGATTGTCGAAAAGGAAGAGAAAGGCGTTACAACATGTATTCAAACTCCCCCAAAAACCATCCGTGCTCGTTGCGTAGGACAGGCCCAGCCTGCGACAGGCGTCCAACTGTCTCATTGGGCGTGGCAGACGTGTATAGAGCCGCTTGCGCAGCTTGCGCAATTAGGCCGGTGCTGCCATGCCATGGTGGAACGTCGAGACAGTGGAGTCTTTGCAGAAGCAAATGTTGAAATGGATACAAAACCGGGAGATGTTAGATTGGAAAAGGCCCGGAAGGCAGCAGCTCCAATCGAATGCCAGCGGGTGGAAGGCTGGAAGCGCTGGCGTAGCCGCCGGGCATGGGTCGACGCGCTGCGTTCGTGAATTGTGCTGCTAATTCGGGCGTCACGGGACCCAGAGACTCGAGAACGGGCTCAATCTGCGACGAACGAGTTCGGCCGATGAACGCGATGGTGGGACATGCATTGTTGTTGAGTCGAGACATCGCGTGAAGTCGTGTGAGAAAGTTCGAAGACTGAGCAACGCCAGCGAATGAGACCGTCTTCGGCGCACGGGGCATAGAAAGTCGAAACCGAAACCGAGCTTAAGCAGTCAGGCATCCAGGCCGCAATCCGCCTTCGCTTGAGTAATAAGGCGTTCTTTCTATATGTTCTGTCGTTTATTCGGATGTATGTTCATAGCCCATAATTCATGCTTGCATCTAAATATTCAGTTTTAGTGAACAGAGATCTGTTGTGCCGCAATAGCGTGACCGAGCGCCGGAATGCTGTTGTCCTTTTCTGAAAAAATACCACCCAAGGCATCACGCACCTCAAACTCTTCGAGCACAGCGCCGAACCTGTATTGGAAAGTCAGAATGTGCGGCATGAACAAGGCGTGACTTGTAACTCACCCATAGCAGCGGACCTTGCCACCCAAGTTTGTCTTGATGCGCTCTAGGTCCTCCGCGTCGAGCTCAGCCACGCGCTCATGACCATAGATCATCGACCAAGCCATGACCGGCGTGATCTCGCCTTCACGATCCAGCGGAAGCCGATTGCTGAGCTGCAGTAGCTTTACAAGAGAAGTGCTATCCAAGTCTTGAGGCATTTGATGAGGATACTTTTCCGTGGGCTTCTCCATAACATGTGAGTACGGCGGCGCGGTCGCCATGAGAGCATGCCCTGCCATGTGTTCGTAATTGGCATCGTCGGCATTCTCCATGGGATGGTGGAACGGCTGACCATCCGGGTTGTGCGATCGGATCATGAGGTATTGCATGTGATCCATACAAGGCCGTTCGAGCCTACAAAGCGTGAGCGTCAGCCACAACGAACCAAGTCTCTGCTAGGAGCATACCGAGGCGCCGGTCGACCTGCGACGGCTAGCTTTGCGGTGGCGGCGAAGGGTAAGGAGCGGGGATGTTCATCGGCATCCCTTGGGAGTCATACGTTAACACAAAGTCGATACCGATCTGGTCGTAGTCGAGTCGGTTGCTTGGCAGCTGTGCCATGTTCCGCATATGTGCTGCCTGGTTTTGCTGGACGGCAGACAAATTCTGGGCCTGAGGGTTTTGGTGACCCGAAGGCGGCGGGCTGAAGCCAGTGCTCTCTGATGTGCCGCGATAGCTGCCAGAGATGCTGCCGCTTGAGCTCGTGGCGCCGTAGCCGCTGCTCTCTCGCATGAAGTTGATGGGATTGCTACCAAAGTCGTAGGAAATTCCGTGCTGGGCCAGTAGCTCCTTGAGTCGGCGATTCTCCTCGATGACGGCGTCTTTCTCGCGAGACGTCTGCGTGAACGCTTCTTTCAATCGAAGGACTTCCTGCTCGAGCGCCTTGATGTACATTTCCTTGCGCTCACGATGCGTTCTAGCAGCAGTTAGTACATTGGCGTGTTGCCGTGCATCGGATTCGAATACCTTTGAGCCTGTCTGTTGAGCTCTTGTCGACGGGTGAGTGCAGGTTTGCTGTCCGGCTTGGGACCGCGACGCTTTGCAGGCTGGCCATCTGGAATATGGTCAGCACGAGCAGGGGTGAGAGTACTTGGGAGTATGGATTACCTTTGGTCTGCTTCTTGTCTGATGTGAGGTTCTTGAATATGTCAAGACCACCCAGTCCACTTTTCCCACCACTGCTGGTAGGACTTGCCCCTAGTGCCTCAGTCAGCGCGTGATCGAGGTTGTGGCGATAACGAAGCAATTGCAGGTATAGACAAGCAATGGCAGAGCGGACATCTTACCGTAATCGGCGTCGTCGTTCATGTTTGGGTCGCCCTGTGGCATCCCATGTGGCATGTTATGACAGCCAGCTGAATAAGTCGCCATGGCTGAATGCCGCGTGGATCAGAAAGCTATCACTGGCGCGAGTGTGAGACCTGATCAATGGTCAGTGGAGGCAGTGGAGCAGCTTAGGACTGGAGGATTTGGAGTTGGGTGTTGATGGGGAAGGTTGATGATGAAAGATGATTTGTGAATGCAGGGAGGAAGCATGCTGGATTGAAATGCTGGTGGCCCATCAAGTATGTCGTCGAAGGATATCGCCGATTTCAAATTCTGACGTTCAGCAGGGCAGGGCGAAGGGTACCCGGCGCGGCAGTACAAGATGATGAGTGACGCCGGAAGAACGAAGCGATGCGGTGCACACGCGAAGGGGCTGGCTCACCTTGGTGGTACGCACGAACCCGCGTCGCTGGTATGTAAGGTGAAACGATTGTCCGGTCACGGGTGGTTTGCATACAGACGTCTTGTGGTCACGCCTGATTGTCGAATTGCGGTCGGCCCAGCTGATTTGGAATGTGGCTCAGCAGGCTCAAGCGCTGCACCAGGGCTGGGGAAGTCGCGGCCTGTATGCCGGAAGGCGCGTGTAGCCAGAGAACCCGAGCGATGGGCAAACTGATGATGCCGTCCAAGATTGCGGAGCAGGTGGTGGTGCCCGAAGGGAGGGTGGTGTTCGCAATCAGGCTGTCACGAAGAGGCTCTTTGTGTCGTCGGGGTGAGGAGGGGGAGCGGTAGACTCTGCAGGGAAGGGCTCGCGGGCGGTGGTCGCACAACGCGAGCGTGCGGGATTAAGTAATGCAAAGATGCAGAGTTGGAGCTGCTGACCAGAGCAGGGCGATTGAAGCGCTGGAATCGCGTGCAGATAGTTGGATGCAGCAGAAGTTAGGCGACGAGAAGTGAGTGCCTTATGTTTTGCGGGCGCGGCAGGGCCGATAAGTCCGAGAGACAAAAGCCAGGTCCAGTGTGCCAGTGTGCCAGTGTAAGATAGGTACTTCGCAAAAGTATGGATGCCAAGGCGGGCGAGGTACGTATCGTGCTCGCAGTCGTCAGGCGAAGGGGTACGTAGGCGGCAGTACGAGATGGATTGTGTTGTAACGCACAACGAAACAAGATCGGGACTGGGGAACAGCGCTGCTGGTAGGAGGAGGTAGTCGTGAAGCCCGGATGAACGGCGACGAGGAGAGTGACTAGTGAGAAGGACGATGCGAAGATGGCGATGGGCGATGGGCGATGGGGCGGCCTAGACTTCCTGGAGGCGGCCTGTCCCGCGGCGAAATGAAGGATGTGGACGAGGTGCGACATTTTGGGCGTCACATCATCGTGCATGCTCCAGCGACCGCAGCTCGAGCTCTCACACTCCCAGTCGCATTATTCCGCAACAATCAATCCAGGCCTGCTCTACTCTTGCTCCCCGCCAAGAATTAGTAGAGCTCAGAGTATGGCTTCCCTTCTCGGAGGCCTCTGGGCTCTGCTGCTTGGCGCCCGCTGCACCCTCTTCACCGCATGGCTGCTACACCTGTTCCTCGCCGACCTCTTGCTGTCCGCCCTGCTTCCCGTCTCCCTCCTCGCACCTAACTTGGCGTACAATCTCTCCTCCCGCATCGCCGAGTCCGTATGGCGCGGCATCCAGCTCATCTTCACCCGCATCAACCGCGCCCAGATCGTAGTGTCAGGGGCTGAGAACCTGCCTAAGGGAGAGTCTGCTATCGTCGTCGCCAACCATGTCGAATGGCCGGATTTCTACCTCATCCAGGAGGCGGCGATTCGGTGCGGCATGCTGGGGCGATGTCGATGGTTCGCGAAGCAGGAATTGAAGTGGGTGCCGTTCCTCGGCTGGGGCTTGTGGGCTATGGGCATGCCGCTGGTCAGTCGCAAGTGGATGAACGACCAGCGTGAGATGAATAGAGTCTTTCACGGTGTCTTGCACCGAAGATGGCCCATGTGTAAGTCGCTCTTGCTCTGCCTTCCCGTCGGTGTGCTTCCTGCCTGACCTGGCTGCTGCCGAGATCGGCCCGGTGAGGTGAGATCAAAATTGGAATTGGAACTGAACAACAATTCAGGGCTCATTTCCTACAGCGAAGCGCAGAGGTACACGGCCTCGAGACGTCTTGAAGCGGAGAAGTGGTGCTCGGAGAACAACAAGAAACTCGCGCCGCACGTCCTCTACCCGCGAACCAAAGGCTTCATCGCGTGTGTCCAGAAGCTGCGCGAGGCACCTCACGTCAAAGCAGTCTACGACATGACACTGGCGTACGCGAAAGGTGGAAAGGTCTTTCAAAACCCACCCAGCTTCCGGCAAACGCTGATGCAGCCCAATCTCGACCGCGACTGGAGATTCTACGTTCATGTACAGCGACACGAGTTGAGCAAACTCCCTCGCGAGGATCACGAATTGGCGAAATGGCTCGAGGATCGCTGGGTCGAGAAGGGCGAGCGTTTGGAGAGGCTGAACAAGCGCTTGGCCCAGAATCTGCCGTGGGAAGGCGAGCCTTCATCTGCGAAGCTCGACTAATGAGTGTTACAATAATTCCTGCTTGGCGCGATGCTCATTCAACTGGCGAGGGAGCCAAGCAGAAGGATCTAAGATACCCCTGAGATACCCTATCGATATGGCTTTAGCACATGTGACCTCACGGTCCGTGCGCATCTCAATCCCGCAGCGCGTCTGCCCCTTCCTACTAAGAGCTTGTTGCTATGAGGCAGGCTGTGTCATTGAGCATAGCTGTGAGACGCCGTAGGAACAGTTAAGAGATGTGAGCAACGTGTGGATCTTGACTTGAATTCGTCATCTTCATAATCGTGCAAAATGCCTCCCAACTCCACGCTTCTCGCTAAATGATACAATAGTGTCATAATGTCATGAGCTTCCCTCGCAGCACTTGCTGGGCATGATCTGTGCATTCGAGCGTCCTAACGCTTTACTTCCTCCCCAGCTTATAGCCGAAGCGCTTCGTGCGCTTGCTCGATTCCTGTTGCGGTGATGGACCCGCAGGAGCAGCAGGCTCTGCCGGTGGCTCAAACATCTCCCAGGGAGCCACGTCATCCTTCTTCAATTTCGATGTCGCCGTTGCTCGATCTCTGGCAGCTGAAGGCGGCGACAGCAGAGAGTCTTGTCGGGCGACTTTTCGAGGCGCAGCAGGCGGGATCACTGGTGCCATGCGACCAAGCGACACAGAAGGCGGCGCCAATACATCCGGACCAGCAGACTTGACAACTACGTCCTCCGAATCACTAATCGGGAATGAAGACATGTCTGCTGCTGGTGTGCGTGGAGAGGCGTCAGGAGACGTCGAAGTTCCACTAGAGTAGCCGCGTTCCTGAAGACCTGGAACCTCTGGCACGTCTCGCTCGGAAAAGTTGGAGCCCGTCTCATCTTCATTTGACTGAGATCGCTGGCGCCCTCGAAGTGCTGGATGCGTAGCAGCGTCTAATAACGAAGCGTGTGTCTGTCGAAGGCTGCTTGATCCCTGGCTATCAGGTCGCTTGTCTCCGGCAACTTCGGTGACATGCACGACTGGTCGCTTCTTGTCTTGCGATTGACGCACCGAGGGCTTGCTGGACAGCGACCCATAGGGCCGTTTGGGAGAGTCGGGTCTGCTGGGGTTGAGCGAGGCACGTGAAGTTCTTACGGACCTGTCGTCCTTGTCTCCACGATCAGTGCTCTTGCGGCGAGCACCTTCCGGCAGTCCGTCCCATTTGCTGTTGACCTTGGGCACATGCTCGGGTAGCTTTTGAGAAGAGACGCCTGGCATGACCATGGCGACAGACTTGCCGCCCTTTTGAGCGGCTTTCTTCTTCTCATGCTCGGCAAATGCTTCCAGGGCCGAGGTGGATGGCTCTTTCAATGTGAGAAAGCCAAGAACACCAGCGCTCTTCCTCTTGGCCGGCTTCCGGGCTTGCGAGGACTTGTCGTTGGCAGTACTACTGCTCGACGACTGACGTTGATGTGTAGTTGGCTGTGTCTTCAAGACCGGAGTGCTTGCTATCCGTGTGACGTCTCGAGCAGGGATCTCTTCGGAGGATGGGTATGCCGGACGATGTTCATTGCTGCTCTCTTCACTGGAGGGAGAAGTGTCGGAGTGAAGTGCCGTTCCTGAAGACTTGTTTCTGACCGCGAGCTTCGGTATCCGTCGCAGAGTCGGATTGTTAGGGTCGAGAGAGCGTGGGGTGGAGGAGATGGGGTTGGTCTGCAAGGTCCGTGTCAGTGACGATGTTGCCGACGATCAGCCAGCGTGAAACATGCAAGGTGCTGTTCACGCTGGCCGATGCTTCTTTTAACGTACCGCCGTGTCTCTGGAAGACTGCATTCTCGCGACGTCGTGCGGCCTGATCGTCGCAAGCATGGTCGGTTGGAGTGTTGTGTCGTCCATAAAGGTGGTCGGATGTCGGCGGACGTCGAGAAAAAGTGGTGATGGGAGTCGTCTATGGGAGAGGCAGCGAGATGAGGGTCCTCAGACGCCTGGCAGCGTCGCCGTCTTCATGACCTCGCTCACGCCGTGGCCTGGGAGAATGCAGCTGCAGGTAGAGTCGAACGAGGACGAGATGTCGCTTGGCTGGACTGGGCGGGCGTCGACAACGTGCGAATGGGTCTGAATGGGTCTGAATGGCTTTTGGGGCGCTGCAGATGGCGCCCTCAGCCCGCTGCCATTCGCTGTTCAGCCCCGAACGTGTGGCAGCCACGTGCGGCCAGATCTTTTTCCTGTCGAGGCCACCGCTAGCCGAACTCTGCTTGCGCAGAAGCAGCAACCACGCCGATCACCCACCGCACACGGAAGGAGCACTGGACTGCCCTCGCTCGTGTCTGGAAGGAAAGCAGCAATCCCCGATTCCTTCGGTGTTGGAATACCACCTGCTGATGGAACGCTCGATCCATCCCCGTCGACACGGCCATTGCCTCCACCTTTATATCCTTCTTCCGGAAGTACTCTATCGTTCGAGTCTGCGAACGATTACCACGCTGACGACACCCACCAAATCCAACCACGCGGCAAGCTCCGCTGATGCGAACACCCCGGGCACTTCGCAACGTCTATCGCAGCTTGGAGCCTCCACCACCGCACGATGTTCACTCATCCGCCAGATCTCTCCATCCATCGACACAAGCAAATGCCAGCCGACCTGGCATGTCTTCCGTCGTCGTGATCGAGGAGCATTCACACGGCGTGACAATTACGTGCAAGACTGCTGAACGGGCAAGCCGAGCATTGCCATGGCGTGGACGGCTTCGCTTCCACCGCTTCCGAAGAGGCGTCGCCTGCACCGCGACCTCCATCATTGGCTGGAGAACGAAGGCAGCTGTCCGCCGCAAAGCTCGAATAGCTAAGATGTTGCATTCGCCGTGGCATGACCATGATGCGCACCAGCATCGACTTTGATATCCAGGATCAACAGTCCGCAGAGCACACGGACTTGTTCGCAGGACAAGGCAGAGCAAAGCTCCCATCTCAGGAACAAGAAGCGATGCGCTTCCTTGGCCAAGCCCTCAAAAGCAAGCGGTAGCTCGGGCGAGCAGTTCCTTGGTTGCCTCCTCACACATGGCTCGCCACGTTTTGCTGCTGTTTCAACCTGTCTGCATCTCCGTTTCTGTCGTGTAACGGTCCGAGGATAGACACAACTGACACACTTTACACAGTTGACCCAGAATACTCAACAGTCAGACGCTGCAAGCCAATCAAGCTTCGCTGTCCACGCGCATGCTCACGCATGTGAAGGGCATCGAGGGTCCTGACCACCAACCCCAACCCCATCACATTTTCCGAAGACCTACAACTTCCAAAGGCAATGAGGGCAACTGCCAACCCATGGCCTATCATCCAGCGAGGGACTCAACGGACATTTGGCCTTTCACCACCGAGTATATTCCTTTCGAGAGGGAAGACTCCGTGATTCACGCACGCAGTGTCGACACCTTCGACGAAGTCCTCCATTGACTCGATCGCCATGTGAGAGGCGCGATCACGATCTCATGTCTCACCACACCCACGCCACTGGACTTCCATTGCTGTCAATTCGAACCCTTTGGAACGACGCGACTGGACACAAGAAGTCTTCTCTTCTCAACTCGCATGTCGAAATCCATCACAGGGCAACCCTGCAGCGGACTGACAGACTCTCCTAATCATACCAATACAGCATGCAGTCGTGGATGCTGAAAAAGAAGCTGCTCAGATGATTGACATCAAGTCGTAAAAGTTCGCATTCTTGGTCGAGTGCCTTGTCAGTCTCGTCGCTAGAATTACAGCTGCTCGGCTTCCACTATACACGTCTCTATCGATCGGCACCTGCCAATCTACTCACACTCATTCTTCTAGTTCTATTTTGGTATTTCATTGTTTGTTCTGTCATTCCATTCCCATGTGTGCTTTCCATATGTGTACCAGCCCCTTTCCTACCTTTCCTTTCCATTCCAACTTTTCAACGCCTGCTTCCAAAGTCTTCCGTCTGACTCCTTCCAAGCATCGCGGGAGAGCGCGGCGCGTCAGTCGACGCTACACCAAGAGCTCCACTGCCGGACACTTGCGATGGCAACTGCGGTGGGCCCGCAGGTCGCTCATCGGTGGTCATCCTGTACGCGGCAGGCGACACCAGTCCGGATCGCGGATCGATTCGGTTTCCCGAGTTCTGTCCGCTGCGAGCCTGCTCCTCCGGAATGTTCTGCATGTGCAACTGCCCCTTCTCCATCATGTCCTGCTCCGGCTGGCCACCGCGACCAAAGAATCGGTTGCGATGCAGCGAAGCGGAACTTCGCCAGCGGCCGTCGGTTGCACGTCGCGCGAGATTTCCTGGCGTTGGGTCCATGGCAGTCGATCGGCCCGTGTCAATGCTAGATCGCACGCGTTCCTGCGAAGAGCGCGAGCGCTCACGCGAAGCCTCAACGAGTTCTCTTCGGAGGCGCTGCGGGTCACGGTCTTCGTACACGTCGCCGGACATGTCCTGGGTGGCCGCGTTACTCATGCCCAGGCTGAAGTCAACGCGTCGATTCATTTGAGACAGCGTCTCGCCACGAGCACGGTGACCTCTCATAATGGAGCCGCTCCTCATGTTACGTGAGCCAGGTGGCATCGAGCCGTGATCTTCATGACCCGCTGGACCAACGAAAGGAGGATCCTGGGTGCCCGTGCTCTCAGGCCCGTAGCCATGAGGCTGGTCTGGTGTTCCACCGTGTCCTGCGCCAGCCGTGCCAATGTGAGGAACCTGCGACAGATACATGGGGAAGCTCTCGCGCATTCCAGGGAAGCGCATGTATGGTCCTTCAATGCCAACTTCTTGGAAGGTGACCATCAACGCACAGATGAACTTGTTGCGGCGTGCCAGGCGGAGACCCTCATTCTGCCAGTTGGACTTGTAGAAGAATACCACGTTGAGCGTCATGGAGTGCACGTCAGTAATCTCGCGCAGTTCCGTGAGGATCTTGGACTGGTATTCACGCTTCTCGACGGTCACGAAATCCAGCAGCTTCGTTCGCAATGCGTCAAGCTGGTCCAGAGTCGTGCCGAATTTGATCGACACAGGGACGGCTTCAGCCAATCCACCCGATCGACGTTGGTTCAGAATGAAGAGGGTGTTCAAGTAGCTGTTCGGCGCCTGTACAATGTGGCCTTCCATCTTCTTGAACTCGGTATACAGCAAGCTGATCTCCTTCACGAAATAGTCATCACCAGTCAGGGTGGATCCAGTGGAGCCATAGATACCGACACGGTCACCCACATCGAAGGGGTGCTTGACGAAGACGAAAATGACCGACTGCAAGAACTCTTGAGCAGTTGCGCTGAAGAGCCAAGAAAGAGCCAGCACGGACGAGCCAGCTGAAGTCAGGACACCAGCCGCGGAAGTCGAAATGAGCGAGATGAACACCAAGATGACGACCACAACGACGATGAACATGAAGACGTCGTCAAGCTTGGAGACGACGCTATCCAAATCCTTGAGCGAGGCAGTGATCGACTTGCGCTCGCGTCCAATCTCGACGCACACAGCTTCCAGTTCTTCCATGGAAATGTCGCCGTTCATGTCCTTGTCGAACATGGTAAAGGCAGCATCTGCTTCGTCGTTGTTTTCAAACGCTGGCCTCAGGTCGTCCGACACAACAGTCTCCGTCTCTTCACGAGCGAATGTACGGTACAGACGACGAGCCAAAACCTGAGCGCCGCTTGTCGAGCTGAGTAGGGCAAGGACGACTTGAGTTGGATGGGTACTCTTGACGACAGCACGTCCGGTAAAGTCACCAGCGACTTTGCCAGCCACATCACCGAACTGCCTCAGTGCCTCTTTTCCAGTGCGGGCAGCGTCCGCTACCAATTTGCCGGGCGTGCGCGCACCGGAGCCAGGCTCGGGCTGTTGCTCGAACTCAGAGTCCTCCATCGCAATCTTCTCCTTGGAGAAGCCGTACAGCTTGGTGAGTGAACCGATCTGGAACTTATTGATCTCGATTCTATCGGCGTACGTTCGCAAGTGGAAGCTGATGGCGATCAGCTGGATGATGATCTTCTCGATGAAGTTCAGAATGGCTCCCACGAAGAGCGAGACTAGGACCTTGTTCATCGTTTTCATCCAACCAGCGGTGTGGTCGGAGCCATGGTCTCTTTGATGGTAGATCATGGTCGGCAAGAATGATATTTCGATGGCGAGCCACCAGAAGAAGATGGTCGCGGGAATCTCCAGCTGCTTGACCATGTCGCGCCATTTCTTGCTGTTGTTTGTGAAGAGTGTGGCAATCATACCAATAGGCATCGGCAGGGCCTTCGCGAGGACGCGGCCGGCCCACAGGGACAACCAGACAATCTCCAGCCAGATCATGAACCATTGCAATTTCACGCCTCCCACGACGGCTCTCTTGAACAGGAGAGCTCCGAGCAACAGAGGGATCAGGAGAATGAGAGTAAGCGGCAGAATATAGGTAGCCCATCGCACCAGAACATTGGACTGATGGATTTTCTTGAGGACCTTGGCAAACGCAGACGCAGGATGTTCCACGGGCTTGTAGACTTGCGTCTTCTCGTGCACCGGGTTGGTGGCAATGTCGAACTCATCGATGTGTTCCTCACGCTTCCTGCTATTCTTGTCGGAGCGATACGTCTGGTCGTCGGTGCTCTTCACCTTGGACAATTCGGACTCCTCGGCCGCGCGGGAGACTTGTCTTTCGACCTTGAGCATTTCGAGATCGTCATCCAGTCGATGGGCGCGCTCACGGGTTTGAGAGCGCGAGGGCACTCCACGAAGCGGATCGCCGGGTTCATAGTCATACTCGGTGACAGTGAGATGACTTCCGGATCGCTGGCGGCCGTGAGGTGCAGCGTTCTCCTTCAACAAGTTGGCTTGCGATTGGGCCTTGATCTGTTCTTCCCCTTCACCGACCATGGTGCCCTCTTCGGAAGACTTATCGTTGCTGTCGCCGGTGCGGTGTTGCGAGGGATTGTTGACATTGTAAGAAGGGAGAGAGGCCTGCTCGTGGTTCGTGTTGGGGGCAGATAGGTGGTCGGGAGCAGTGGGGTTGCTCATGTTGTACGAGGGCTGGTGGTAGGTGGGCTCCGGCCTCTCGTCGACCGGAGTGGACATGGTGGGGGATTAACGATGGGCTGTCCAGACAGCGAATGTCGTGTGCTCTCCAGGACGAAGCTTCCAGCGCTTGGTCGCCGCCAGCCAGGAGAGAGAGAGAGAGAGAGGTTGGAGAAGAAACTGACGTCTTGCGGAATCGATGATAAGGTTGCGCGAGTGGGTAAGCAAGGGACGACAATTGGGTCGTGTGGAGCGCGGAGGATGGTGAAGAAATGCGGTAACCGGGTTCCGGGAACGAGGGTGAGGTCGTTAGAAACGATGCGGTGGATGGATTGGAGTGGTGCGATGCGATGGCCCACTGAGATGTATGGTGTGTAAGGAAACGACCGCAAAAGAACAATGGTGATGTGTGCAGTGAGGTGAAAGTGGAGAGAGAGAATTGTGAGAAATTCGAGGTCAGGTTGTCGTGTCGTGTCGGTGCAGGAGAAGCAATGCGCTGGAGGGAAGGAGCGTTGGGAGGAGGTGCACGGGCGAGGGAAGCAGCAGCAAATCACGGTGCACGCACGGTGACGGAGCGCATGCAGAGCACAGGAACGCGAAGCTTGCTCCTCCAACGAGATCGAGGCAGCAGTGGCAACGTCGTGATCAGTGATGGCTTGCCTTGGCGCCGACTGCGTTTCTATCTTTTCACCCGCGGACGCGCGCTTCCACACCGTCGCATGCTTCTTTATGCAAGTCGTCGCAAGACCTCTATTCGGTACCTCCATCAAAACCACATTTCATTATGCATCAGACGCTTCTGATCATTGCGAGCATGGCTCACTCTCGCCAGCTCGATGGATGACTCGCACCCATCCGATGCAGTTCTTCGCGCCTCTTCTACCTCAGAATCTTCTCACGGCTGGTCGTTTCGCAATGCCCTGCCAAGACTCGTAACGCTCCCCGAAGCCACTGACGATCGCCTCGGAGAGTCGGAGGTATCGCCAGCGCGTCTGCCGGATTCTGCTCCCAACATCCACCACGCCACGGTTCCTGACACGCCTCACACGTCTCATCCAGAAGCTGCGCAACTCGCGGCACCGAATTATTCGCGTTTCTTCTCCTGTCAGCGCGTCGCCGAGAGAGAGAAAATTTCACTTACGCTTCTGCCAACCACACACACGGAGCCTCTGTCACGAGCACAGCAAGGAGCAATCCCTTCTCATCTCCCGCAAATCTCGAAGCGTATCTGAAGCTGTCGCAGCTTTGCAGACTCACGTGCCACGTTCGATACCAAGCTCTCACATTGGCTTCAACATCGTCTCCTCGCTTGTTGGGGTAAATCGACCAGGATGCTCGACTGCACGACCCACAGACAATTCTGGACACGCGGTCAAAGCATTGCTTCAGACACACCCTGGAGCGCCTGAGAATTGCCTGAATTCTGCCATACGACGCTTCATTTGCTATGTACTTGCTTCATCCTCGCCTAAAATTCAGCTCGTCAGCAGGATTCTCTGCACCTCCTGGAAGGCTTGGACTGTCAATGCAATCTGGCGCAGGTCGTGCGATTCTGCTTGCGACGCCGTCTTCGCCATGACGATCCCGTTCTTGCGGTCTATCAACAGCATCTGTCCAAAAATCCCCAGTCCCATTGTCACATCGCTATCGCTGTCCGACAACCAGTGAGAGCGGTATGCGAGCGTGCTGTAGTATCGCTGGAACAAGGGCGCCCAGCTGCTCTTTGCGAAAGCCTCTTGTACGCCGCCATGGACAATGTCGTCCAGCCAGTCTTTGGGGACCACTCCCCGGCCGTCCTCAACGATCAACTGGCCGATCCGAGCAATATCCCGTAGCGTAGCACACATCCCACCAGCTGCACGAGCACTTCCTTGCTTGTCCACGGCGACGAGTGCATCACTTTCAGCTCCCATCGCCTTCCACAGCAGGTCCTGAACCAACTCGGCAAACTTCTTGCCACTCGCACGCTCAATCACCCAGCCGACGAGATCCGTGTTGACAGAGACATACTCGAAGCGATCGTCCTCTGCTCGTTCCGGGTCAAAGTTGGCAATGAAGTCGTGCAGATTGGTATGCTTCTCATCGCCCTTCTCTGCGTTCCATCCCGCTGCGCATCGATATTCGTGATTGCCATCGAAATATTTGGCACCAGACCGCATGTCAACACACTGTCGAATCGTGACATCCTTGTAGATTGTCTTCGAGACTTCCGGAACGTATTTCGTTACGAGATCGCCCGCATTGAGCTTGCCTTGCTGTTGCAGGATGCCTACGAGTAAGCCGGTGACCGATTTCTTCAAATCAGAAATATCAGTAAATTTTCAATCACTTCATCAGGATAGAAGGGGCTCTCGCTAATTCTCACTCACCGTCATACTCATCATGATGTGCTTCGAACTCGCCTCATTCCCGCGAAAATACCCCTCATACAGCACTTTCCCATCTTTCAATACAACCAATCCATCCGTACTGCCTTGTGCAATCCATCCTGCCAGATCCATCGTCGAGCCATCTTCACGCTGCAACTTGAAGTCCTCGAAGTTGCGGGGTTCTTCAGGCAGTGGTGAGGCTTGAGGCGATTTTTGGACTGGCTGGGTGTGGAGGACTTTGTCTGTTCTCATTCGTCAGTCTCATGATGAGGGAGCATATTATTTCGCAGTTGGATTTGGGAGAAACGAGACTGGAAGTGTGAGTACTCACCGACGTTGATGAACGCCCATTGGTTCTGTGGAGGTTCTCTCCAGTTGGAGAGGTCGGCTTGAGTGGAGGAAGACATGGTCTGTGTATTGTTATCGTTATGTCGTCAATGATACTGCGATGCTAGCTGTATTGCCACTGGTCAAAGGGAGCTCTTGTATCAGGCGTATATAATATATATATATATCAAGCGGCGAAGAAGAGGAGGATGAGATGAGGTACCTAGGGCAGACTCGCGGACGGAGCAACTTGCAAGCTCCACACACGAAACTTACCCGAGGCTCAGCTCATGAGAATGACTACGGCCGACAGATCCTCAAGAAAATGGACAAGAACATTGCTGTGGAAGTGATGGAGGATTCAACGCCTTGTTTGGAGCTGGCAGGCACGGCGTAATATCATTGCCGAGTTCTGGGGTTATCGGCGTTAACATCACAAGAACCTGAGGCTGAAGGAACATGCGATACAAGTGCCCTTTGCATGATTCCTGTGCTGCAATGCTCTACATATCTACAATAAGTCTGCCACGGCATTCATGAATGCCTCATGGTTCTCCAAGAAAGGCAGATGACCAGCCTGGGGAATTGACTTGAAAGTCGTATTAGGAATTCCAAACTTCTGCATCGCTTCTGGCAACTTGCCATCCCCTTCTCCCGCAATGAGCAAGCCAGGGGTCTTCATGCCCGCGAGATGCGGCTTCAAATCGTAGTCGCTCAGCGCGTGCGTGTTCTGCTCGAAGCCGTCGATATTCGAGTTCGCTGCCATTGGAAGAACCTTCTTTGCGTTGGCGGAAGCGTGGTTTTCAGGCGTGAACCAGCGCTCTACGGTGATTTTGGCCAGCTCTGGCATTCCTTTGGACTTGGCGAGTTCGACGCGCTCGCTCCAGGCTTGGCTGTTGGCTGGGCTGGAGGCGACGTTGCAGTCGCAGGCGATGAACTTCTCTAGCATGTCTGAGTGTCTGATGGCGAAGTTGATGGCAGTCACTCCTCCCATGCTGACACCCAGGACGGCGTGAGCCTTTTCTACGCCCGTACGCTGGAGGAGATACTCCATATCATCGGCCAGTAGGTCGAAGTTGGTGTGGTTGCTCCTCTCCGCTTGTTGAGAGTAGCCGCGTGAGTTGTACCTTAGCACTCGATAGGTCTTGCCATTAACGCCCTTGATCAACGCCTTTGCGACATCATCCCAGATGTGAAGGTTAGTCATGATGGAGTTCACGCACACAATGACTGGATCGGCCGGGTTGCCTTCCATCTGGAATCGCAACTCAGCGCCATCAGTCGTGATGACCGACGAAGGTGGCTCTTCTAGAGGTTCAAAGCTCAAGTGATAGCCCCAAGCCCTGATGTCCTTCCAAAGAACCTTCTCCATCAGCTTTGTTCGCCAGGGAGTGTCCCGTGCCGCTTTCACCTCCGGCGATTGCAAGTCCTCTGGACATTTGAAGTCCGAGACAGCCAGAACTTCCACCTGCCCGGGCGGCGGCATGCCTTGAAGACCACCTACGATCATCCTGAATCGCCGCGTGCGGATCCAGCCTGATGCCTTGGAGAGCATGTCGATGTGCTCCTCGTCGTACCACCGGTTCAACTCGTCCAGGTCCGCTTCATTCACTCGAAAAGACACAGCAACAGTGACTGGAGGTGGGCCCTGATACTCTCCACGCGTTGAGATCAGACTGTATATCTTTCGGTCCAGCGACTCAAATGTTGCCATAACAGCCTTCTCCCGAAGAGATCGTTCCTCTCTGAGACGGTTGTAGATACGCTTCTCTATCCAGGACAGGTCCGAAACATCATAGACGGCGGACCACTCCGGCTTCTGTCCATCTATGGCCTTATAGCGATCTCCAGTTGTGATGAAGGGAAGTCGGAGTCGTAAAGGCCCATGCTCGGTGTTGTACCATTCATGAAAGCTGTTTTCGTCCGTATTCGAGCCTGGTTGGATTGCAACGGCGAGGTAGCCAGGTCCTCTAGGCGCAGTCATGTTCCTGAGTTCGTTGTTATCCTTCTCGAGAGACGTGTGGCTTGGATGCAGACGAATTCTTGGTCCTGCATCCGCATTAAGAGGACCCGCTACCTACGGCATCGGCGACGAGGGAGCACTCGGGAAGCGCAGTCGGCAATGGAGCGGCTCAGTGTTTAAGCAGGAGCAAGAGATTCTTTCCTACAGCTGCTCTTGTAGAAAAACAAGAGTTGACCTGGCTTCATCTTCGCGCAGTCGTTCGTCGTCTACCGTTCCCCCTCAAGTCTCCTGATCTGAGGGAGTGCAATGTTAGAATTCGCAAAAGGGAGACACGTTCATTGCTGCCCCGTCCCCAAAACGGCCTAGCTGCACATGCCCTGCTTCACGATGCAGGGGCCAATGACGAACGTGGGGTCCTGTTTCCGTTTCAATGGCAAACATCACCGGAGCTTCAACTTCTCTCCGACAAAAGCTCTGGAAAACAAACTGTCAACAAACACACTTTCTTCGCTTGACCCTCTTCATCCGATCAGTTGAAGCATCTCGTCGTCCACACCATCAAACAGCAACCTCGACGCTCTCAAGATGTCGGTCCAGAGCCCCAACTTTCCGACCCCGCCCAGCGACAAGGACACACCACAGCAAGATCGTTCTCTGTTCCACCACGAGGCGAAGAAGCACGAGAGTCACCACTACGTGAGGATGTACGGCGGTCAGGTCCTTAACGCAGCCATGTGGGGATTCGGAGCCACGTTGGGAGCGGATGCTGCCAACGCTGCTGTGGGAGAAGTGAGGGTGTGTGTTCTGAAACCACCAAGGTTGGAACAGCTTGCTAAGATTACACTACAGGAATGGTGGCGCCATTGATGCATCGAGCATTCGACAACCACTCCGACCAAGCGAGATCGATACACGATTGACACGAAACGAGCATGAGACACGATACAATTCAGCATGGAAAAGCATGGCGTTGGGCGTGGCAATAAGGGAACCTGTAATACTACTGCAAAGGCTGAGAGACTCTGAGAGGCGCTACAGAACGGATGGCTCATAGGGCTACAGGGCCATAGAACGCTTACGGCGTTTGCTTGAAATCAAGGGTGATTTGCTCCTCTGCTCCTTTCTCCTCTCGTATTACATCGGAAGACACGGTGACTATTAGCAGGGCATTTTACATGCCTCCAGCGCAAGCGTAGAATGGCTGGAATTGATGAAGATCCAACAGACTCTTTCCCCGAAAGGCATTCGCGACTCCCGCGCATTCACTGAACATTCACTGTTCCATTCACCTGAATTCGATTCACGCGTGATACGAAAGAGGTTCAGCGCACTTAAGTAGACATGTCAATTGAACGGTAGATTCTCTCTGTGTGTCCCATACGACTGTCTACTCCCGGACGCCCAACAACACTCCAATGTCTCCAATCGGCCAGCTGCTGTCGCAGCATGGGATGCTCAAATCTTTGTGCGGCAATCTCTCGAGCGCAGACATCGTCCACCTGGCGGCCACCTCTAAGGAGAACTGGGCCTACATCACAGACTCTAATGCGATCTACAGGCAGCTGCATGCAAGCGCTGTCTGTGACGGACGAGGCATCGTTGCACGCGAAAAGCTCTTCTTTGGCAGACAGGTTGCAGATGAGGGCAAATTGGACCAAGACGACTGCCTAGGCCCTGACGCAAAGCCATGCAGCGACTGCGGTGCAATGGTCTGCGATGTGAGTGCTGCAACAATCTTTTGGTCAGATACATCTGCTGACATTGATCCAGAATTGTCGTTTCCACTTCGTGTACCGCTGTGAAGATGCAGCGGATGATGTGAGCGATGACGAGTACTCTGACTTCGAGTATGACTATGCCGAAGACCTTATTGAAAAATAAATGCTGCTCGACAACTACGCCTTGAGCACAATTCAAGGGCGCAAAGCAATGGACATCTTCTGGGAGAGGCGTAAAAGGCAGTTTTGCCTCGCGTGTCACCCGATGATATACCCCGATGGGAACGACTACGACCTATGCGACTGCACTCTTTTCAACCACTTTGTCGGGGGGGCGTTGGCTATGCATTCCGTGTTTCTTAAATGAAGAAGTGGAAGCAATCAACAAGTTCCTCCCAAGCTCAAAGAGACCTAAGCCTGAGCTGAGTAGCGTTGCACCAGAGGTGAGTCTGAATGAATCGCACGGATCATAGAAGCCGAAGAGGCTCACAGACAGCGGGACTCCAAGTGCGACTGCGGGCAGCCTATCTACACGGCTTCGGTTCAGGTGTGCACCATTTGCAACAGGGGCTGCAGCTGGTGGCGTTACGAGACCTCCGTCCTCGAAAAGATACTTGAGCAGCTTGGTTTCCAAGAAGAGAAGAATGGTGAGATCACAGAGATTTTGCAGCAACTCGGATGAGATATTATTGCGGTACGCAGCACAGGTCCACGGGTGATTGAAGTCAAGAAGAGGAACAAACCGTGATGAAAGAGCAGGTCGTCTAAATTGATCGCTGTATGCGTCGTTGATCGTACACTAGACTTACACCGTCTACAGAGATGAGAATCAAAACTTCATGAGATCCACGACTTGTTCAAGGCCGGAGATTACGCTGAAGAGCCAGGCATCTTGTGGGCGGGCGTCGACTTGCTCTTTGCGGTTGCCAGAGCTTGCTGAACCAGTCTCCAAGACCGTCTTGGGACCCAAACGCGACTGCATAGCAAGAAGACCGTAGTCAAAAGAGCCAGAGCGCCGGCCTGATGAGCGGCAGCAAGTGGTGTAGGCACCAGGTACCAGAGAGTCGTAATACCAAGGGCGACCTGCAAGCTTGCCATATGTACAACCCCCATCATGCCACCCTTGGCTGCTTTAGGAAGTATGGCACGAACTGTTGGGCTGAAGCGGCTGTAGCACCACAGACCGACGATGGCAGTGAAGGTAGTAGTGGCCAGGATCCTGTGGTCGAGCTGGACAAGGACTGGGTTCTCCAGGGCGTTTCGCCAATACAGATCCTTTTGGTCATCAGTGTGCGAGTAGAAAGGATCGAACATCTCTCGCTTTGGCGGGATCAATCCTTGCCCCATCCAGGGGAAGTCGTTGTAGATGAGTCCAGCGTCCAGGCCAGCGACAAGCGCTCCAGACATGGCAGTGATGAAGACCAGTACTGAGAGAGCTCCCAGCATGCGCCTGAAAGGTCTCAGTTCGGGTCGCTGTAGCGTCTCGAGCAACTTCGCACCCTCTGCCGGGTCTCGTAGCAGTCGGTTCTCGTGGAGTATCCGCATGCCGTTCGTAAGCATAGTGAGGTACGCAATGAATGCAGTTCCCAGATGTGCCGCTAACCTGTACTGGCTGACGCGAGGATGCTGGCCTTGCTCGAACAGATCATCCTTCAACCCACTCTTGACCATCCACCAGCCAATGACTCCCTGGAATCCAATCAGGCCGCAGATTCCCACCAGTCGAACGGCCATTCTTCGATCTACTCTTCTTCTGATAATGAAGTAGGCTGTGGGCAGGAGAAATGTGATGCCCACGACTCGTCCCCAGAGTCTATGGCCCCATTCCATCCAGTATATCTGCTTGAATTCTTCCAGGTTCATCCGACTGTTGAGCTGCTTGAACTCTGGGCTCAGCTTGTATCTTGCAAACTCTTGCTCCCAGGCTTCCTCGTCTCGCGGTGGGAAAGAACCGGTGACAGGTCGCCATTCGGTGATACTCAGACCAGACTCTGTGAGGCGGGTCAACCCTCCAAAGACAACAATTCCGAAAACACTTGCTGCTGAGCCTAGTAGCCAATATGCAACCGACTTGGAACTCGTTTCGGGCCATGACGAGGCCTTGTGTGTACTTCCCGAGGGAATATCGGCTTTGCTTATGCTCTTGCCCAATGCTCCGAGCGGTGAACTAGAAGTTGGTGATGTGACTGAGCTCTGACTTCTAAATTGCGCGGGTCCTCTGGATCGGAAGGCTTTCAAAAACGGCGTTTCTCGGAGGGATCGGTATGCTGGAGGCGTGCGCGACTGCTGATGTATACATCTCCTGCAGACGAATGCGTCCTGTAGCAGCCTCTCTGCTTTGAGCGCAAGGCGTGCCCGGACGGGCGATACACCTACAATAGAGGCCATTGTTGAGTGAACGACTGAATGTAGGGAGGGCGGTATCGATGAAGTCAGGACGAGAGGCGATCAAATACGGCGAAGGCTATTCGCGAAGCACTGGCCATCTCTGCCACGAGCCGGGTCAGGGTCTTTAGCGGAAGCCAAACCAGAAGCCGCCGACGGGACCGGGCATCTGTACCGACCGGAAGCTACTTTTACCCTTAAAGACATGACTTGGGATAGCGAGTCTCGTTTCATCGCGCTGGGCTGTCGTCATGTTCGCTGGTCACGAATGATCTCGCGTCCTAAATACCATACAATAATCTGGAGCTGCTACTGAATGCATGAGAGCGACGGTGGTGCTCGTGACGCAGGCTCCCCCGCTGTTCCCGTCTTCCTTGTCAGCTGCGCCTGCTCCATCGATGCTCGAGGCTGTTGCACGGTAGCACGCTGCCGTCGATTCCTGTTCGGACGGTGCGACCAAGATGGATCAGAATGAACAGCACGCAGGCAATCGTGCGCGCCCAAGACACACCAGCTCCAGAATGACTCCTTCGCCCTCGCCGTCATCATGGTCCTTCGCGAATGCAAGTGCAGCTCCCGGAGTGTCTTCCGTACATCAGCCGACCAGTCCTGGTAGCGCTACCTCTACATGTAGCAGACCCAACAATTCCAGCACTCGCCCTCGACCGAGCAGACACAGTAGTCTCCCAAGAGCCTTATTCGCTTCAGGCAGCGCCTCGATCTTTGGCTCGGCCACGACCGCAGAAACGCCCTCGAACGTGTTTGCCCGCTCGACGCCTGCCCCGAACGAATCTTCATCCCATGATCGCCCAGGTCCGCTCCCCCAGCAGTCGCCGTTGAAGCAGCAACAATACGATCCAGAGCCAAGCATGTCTGTGGATGCCAGATTGATTCCAAGAGCTTCAAAAGATACGGATGATCCAACAACTCCGCCATCGTCGAACAGAGGAGGACGGAGGGCGGAGTCGACGACATTGACAACACTGAGTAGACTGTTCGCAGTCCAAGCTGCTACATCTCCCGATCACTCTCGGAACTCTTCCTACATATCTCAGGCTCGTCAGCCTCCATATTACACACGTTCCGTCCAATCGGCCGAAACGGCTGCGCTCCCAGAGCATCTATACTCCCGTGGGTTGTTGTCAGGAAGGCATTCTGACATCACGGTGCACGCGTTCGGTCAGGCGTACAAGCTACACCGGTTGATACTGGATCGTTCGCCCTTCTTCGCTAGTGCGCTGAGCGAGCCATGGCTAGAGGCGAACGCAAAGGAGATGACCGTCCACCCCGAGGACATTGACGGTTCAATATCGCAAACATCCTTCGAACTTGCTCTCAAACGACTATATGGATGTTACAATCTGGCCGACGAAGACGAGAATCCTGTGGGCCTCTTTGCGACTGGCTGCTGGCTGGAGATGCAAGATTTAATAGAATCTTCAGTTGAGTCGATGCTCCGTCAGATGACTCCTGAGACATTGTCGCCTCTCATCAGGCTGGTCACAAACAACTATTATGGCAGAGCAGGCGACAAGATTTTGGCCAGCGCCAAGTCCATGTTGTGTCGAGATGGGTGGAGGATGCCCTCTAGATACTGGGATGGAATTCCGGGTGATATAGTGAGAGAGATTGTTGGGGGCGACGGGTTCTTCATCGACAATGAGTGGGACAGGTGGATCTTGGCCAAGAAACTCTTGGACCGGAGGCTACAAGCACAAGCAGCAGCGGCAGGCCTCCTGGAACCAGGCAGAAAACGCAAAATGCAGAAAGTGCCGGAGGCGGCCAATCTCATGGCCGTGCGATTCGACGCAGTCTACCGCAGGAACGGTGCAAATGCCGTCGGTGTGCCGGACAACCTGCATAAGTGGGTGACATTATACACCCATCCCGATGTGGAGCCTCTACTGGTGCTGCTCGATGAAGGAATTCATTACATCCACTTGGACTTTGAGCAACTGCAATTCATTCGGAAATCTAGAGATTGCATAGGCTTGCCAGTCCTGCCTGATAAGGTGGTCAGCAATGCACTCTGGCAGCAGATGGAGCTACGACAAAAGGTGATGAACGCGCGAGAGGCCGAGCTGGAACTTGGCCTTAGTCTACGACACTTGGACGACGCCGCCACAAACACGAGCCCAGAGCCAGCAGTGTCAATCACGTCACCGAATGGCACAGATCGCGCAAACGGAAAGCGCAAGGTCGTGAGCGATGGTCAAGACGACGATGAAGAATTCGAAAGTGGATCTTGGGATGGCAATGGCAAGCCGCGCAAGTTCTGGATTCCTAGCTCAGATGCCAACATTGTAATGGGAGCACATGCCGAGCCCATCATTGCAACTTCGAACAACACCACGATGCAAAGGCATGCGAGCAGGACGAGCGCAAGCCTTCAGCCCGAAGACGTGCAGTGGGCAGCAGACTTCACTGCGGCCACGTCCCACCCTCGCCCCTCGCTCGACGATGGGGAGCCAGGCCCAGAGCCAGCGGCGACATATTCACATTACCCACCCTTCAGATTTGCGGCTGAGTTTCCGAATCCAAGGTTGCTGAAGGAGAGGAAACGATTCTACAGCAGAACCGTCTTCTACGCTGGCAGCTTGTGGAACATTTACATCCAGAAGATAGCTTCTTCGAGAAGCAAGCAGCTGGGTGTGTACTTGCACAGGGCCAAGGAGAGAGAAACAGAAGAGGTCATTGCAGGCACTGCTGGGTTAGCGCAAGGAAGCGTGGATGAACGGATTGGTCAATTAGAGCGCGAGATGAACCGACAGCATCGACGCAGTGCAGGGCCAGATGGTGGAGATGGCGACGGTGCGGAGAGCAGTGGCAGCGCTGGCGTTGAGGACGGCTCTCTGCTCGCTGGATCGATGGAAGGGGGTGATTCTGCAAGGGCCAGCACTATGCGGAGTCTGCTTGCACGCGGTCATCGAAAAACGGGACAAACAGACGTCCTAAGCTCGTCTCCGCCAGTTGGTACGGACAGTAATCTCAGCACCGACGATAACCTCACCCCGGATTCCGATTCAGAGGCAGAAGAGGAGACCGCGGCACTAGCGTCTGAAGCCACTTCGAACAAGTTCCACGTCCCGACTCTGCCTCCGTACGTCGATGCCCGGCCTACTATCAGGACGTATTTCAAGATCTACAGTCCATCTCGTGGAGGCCGAATGCTGTCTGTTTATGAATCTGCACCAGACAAGTTCAACTTCTCTCAGTCGTGGGGATGGAAGAGCTCGACGCTCATGCTGGACGAGGGTTTGCTTAACGACGATGGTGACGCCGACGCGGCCATCGGAGAAGAGAAACACATGCGCCCCATGAAGGGAAGAGGAGATGGAAAATTACGCTTCATGGTTGTCATTGGTAACATATGAGATGAGAAAGGCTCTCTGGAGTGGCCTCTGTATTAACGAGTTATGACCTAGTTGGCTACATATTAAAGTGGGAGTAGGTGTTGCACATCGACCTTTACTTACGGCCTTCGAACGTATTGGAGCAAGCCCTTGCAAACTTTCAATTTTCGATACAAAACTCTTCAGCGCATGTCTTTGATATTGCAAAAGTGGCCTCGAAGCATTGCATTTGCCCGGCGCGGCAGAGGTTCGCCAGCAAGCGGCTCGGCCAACATGCGCGTGGCCGGATAAATACCCGCCGAAGCAGTGGGAGCTGTGGTGGACCTGCCGGTATCGCCTTCCGACTTTGCATTTCAGTCAACAACTTGCTGACTTCTTTCTCAACAAACGACTCTCCAGTGCACGAGACCGAAACATCGGCAGAAAGTGGCAATGAACGGACATACGAAATCGAATGTGCCGCCTGCGGGCGTTTGGGCCCCGGCCGTGACCTTCTTCGACCACGACAAGGACGAATTGGACCTGGCATCACAAGCAAAATATTATTCATACCTGAGCAAACACCTGACCGGTCTCGTCATCTTGGGAACCAACGCAGAGACGTTCATGCTCACACGAGATGAGCGTGCTCAACTCCTCAAAACAGCCCGTGAAGCAGTCGGACCGGACTACCCCATCATGGCGGGTGTTGGGGGTCACTCCACGAAGCAAGTCCTCGAGTTCATTGAAGATGCCGTTGCAGCCAAGGCCAACTACGTTCTCGTCCTGCCGTGTGCATACTTTGGCAAGCAGACCACTCCGAACGTCATCAAGCGATTTTACGAGGAGGTCGCCGAGAAGAGTCCCCTCCCGATTGTCATCTACAACTTTCCAGGTGTCTGCAATGGCATTGACATTGAGTCCGATGTGATGACCGATTTGGCGAAGAAGTACCCAGGCAAAATCGTCGGAACCAAGTTGACTTGCGCCTCTGTTGGCAAGATCACTCGATTGGCATCTGTCTTCGACGCAACGGAATTCGCGACCTTTGGAGGCCAGTCAGACTTCTTGATTGGGGGTCTCGCTGTTGGAAGCGCCGGAACGATTGCTGGATTTGCAAACGTCTTCCCCAAGACCATTAGACAAATTTACGAACTATACAAGCAGGGCAAGCACGAGGAGGCAATGAAGTTGCATCGCATTGCTTCTCGAGCGGAGACTTTCAGCAAGGCTGGAATTGCCAACACCAAGTTTGCGACTGGACTCACCAGTGCGAAGAGCGCTGGTATTGAGAATGCAGACGCGAAGCTGTTGCCAAGGAGACCATATGAGCCTCCCACTGAAGCAGTGCAGAAGAGCATTCGTGCTCAAATAGAGGAGATGGTTAAGATTGAAGATTCGCTCTAGACTTGGACCTGCCAAAGCATAGGCTAGAATGAGAATTGGCTTCATCATGTTACGACTAGCAGCGTTTCGATGCTTTTATTCTAGTTCGATCATTGCTAAATGTGGCGGCAGATGGCTTGCCTTCAAATGCCGTCCGATAGGTCTTCTTTCTGCGCCGTGAGTTACGCTGCATGTTGTCCCCGCATGATGGGTAAATGAAGGAGAACATTTGCCGAGAAGCCACAAGTGACATTGATACATGCATTTACAGATCCCGGAATCCCGATCTCGTTCTTTCTCGACTCTAAACAAGCGCGACTGCTGTGTTGCAAAACAACTACTGACCATGGAAGACGAAAAAGTACACGACACCTCTCACATCGAGACCGCACCTCAAGCCGACCAAAAAGCCTCGCAATACCAGATCGAACAATTCGAAGCCTCCGTTCCAGTCAAGCTCACCTGGAAATCATGGACCGTCGTCTTCATCTCATGCTTCGCTATCATGTCCCAAGTCTTCGTCGTAACGGCCGCCGGCTCCGTCATCGCCTTCATCGTCCGAGATATGGGCGGCTCCTCCACCAGCGGCTGGATCATCCAAGGCCCTCTTCTCATGCAGAGTGTCCTCTCCCCTTTCGTCGGCCGGCTCTCTGATGTCCTGGATCGCAAGTTTCTCGCTTCGGTTCCGCCTCTGATCGCGTTTACGGGAGCGGTGATTTCGGCGCGAGCGACGTCCATGACCATGTTGATTGGAGGAGGTATCCTGATCGGGGTGACTCTGGCGGCGATTGGTATTGTGCAGGCGATTCCGTCGGAGGTGCTGCCGTTGAAGTATCGGGCGTTGGCGAATGGGTTTGCGTTTTTGGGAGGCGCGGTTGGGGTATGTATCAATCTACGCCGTCCTTTTGGTGGAGACCATCTGACTTATAATGGTGTGTAGGGCCTTATCGGTAGTCTTGGAGCTGGAGCTGTAACAAACACAAATTCCTCTGGATGGCGTGGAATCTTTTGGATTCAGGCTGCTTTCCACCTGGCTACTTCTGCCGGATTCTTGCTGTTCTATTGGCCTAAGAGACAGTCGGATTATCCCAAGATGTCGTTACGACAGTATGTGTGGGCAATCGATCCCATAGGATCAGTCTTGTTCGTGTCTTCCGCGACTTTGATGCTGCTGGCGCTTGACTGGGCTGGTGGCGCATATGTAAGTCGAGCTTTCGGTACACGTTGATACGGAGGCTGACACATGTGACAGGCCTGGAGCAATCCTCACGTCGCTGCACCTCTTGGAATTGGCTTGGGTCTGATGATTCTTTTCGGTCTATACGAGTGGAAAGGGCGTGATGATGGGATGGTCGCCCACGTCTTCTTCAGGGGCTCTCCCAATTTTGCGCTATCCTGCTTCGCCTTCGCAGTCGAGGTGAGCCTCGCATAAATCATCACCATAGGAGAGACCATCGAGCTGACGAGCATCGCAGGGCTGGATCTTCTACTCAGCCGTCAACTCTGTCACGCCTCAAATCGTCCTTCATCTCGGCTTTGAGAGCGACAGTTGGAGGATCTCCATCCGCCAGATGGCCTACCAACTTACTTCTCTCGTCGCTAGCATCCCGATCACGCTATACGCCACGAAGTACAGAGACCTCAAATGGCCGCTGCTTGCAACGTTCACGCTTTTCCTAGTCGTGGTCATCTGCTATGGCTGCATCACCCCACGTTGGAACAAGGCTCAGATCGGCCTTAACGTGATATCTGGAATTGGCCAATCTGGGCCGTTGACACTGCTCGTGGCTTTGGTCCAGTTCACGGCGCCTCATGAGTATCTATCGACTGCCACTGGCCTGGCGTTCTCCGCTCGTGCTATCGGCGGAGCATTTGGGTCCGCGGTCCTGGACGCTATCATCAATGGTTCTATCGGATCCACGTTGACCTCAAAGGTCACAGCAGCAGCTCTGAGCGCTGGGCTTTCCAGATCTTCGATATCCGCGTTGCTGGAGGCCATGGCTTCAGGCGAAGACCTCATGAGTGTGGAGGGCGTGAATCAGGATGTCGTTGCGGCTGCTACAGAAGCAAGTCAGTCGGCGTATGCGCATGCCTATAGACTGGCATGGTGGTCCATATTCCCATTCGTGGTGATAGCGCTCATTTCGGTGGCTTGTCTGAAAGGGGTGAAGGAGCAGATGACGGAAAAGGTCGAGGCTACTGTCGAGCGCTCGGATCTGTAGAAGACGTTCATGGCCACGACACAAGGGGACTGCTTGTATCAGTCATCAGGAATGATCATTCACATACGGCCCCTGTAGGCCGCCACTTCGAACAAGCCATAATGGCTGAAGCTGCCACACTGCGTCCCTGTCTCCTTTTCAAGCATCTCCTTGTCCCGCCAGGGCAGTCCAGGAGCTCCAAGCAGTCCAGGTTGTCCATGAAAGTCCTGTCACGTCACGATCCACGCCCACGAGGCACAAGGAGAAGCCAGCACGCGAAAGAAAGGATCTCCTTGTTGCGCAAGAGCCGATGCATTGTCCAAAACGAGATGACAGCGCTTGGAGTTGCTACCATCGGCGAACCAGGTGTTCCGAGGAGCACAGGCTTCCTGACGACACTTGTGCAAAGTGTTGCAATACTGCATGTCCCAGGGTATCCTTCAACCGATGCCATTCATTGACCATTCGTCATCAAATCTAGACTCTCTATCCAGCGCCTGACGCTATATCTACGCTATGCTGATGCAAAAATCTTGGAAGTCTCATTTACTGTCGTAACGCTATGCCCACTTGCCAAGCAGAGCCATTAAAAGCGCTCCCAGCGCCATCCATCCTACGGCAGATAAGACTACCCGGATCGGAGCTCTCTGCATGTACGAGGAGAACATGAATTCGTGTGCCATCAGCTCGACCAGTCCGGTGTATATCAAGATCCCTGCCGAGATGGAGTCGAAGACGCCGTTCACGATCAGCGTGGTCTGGCTGTTCGGATCGAACGTCGTGCGGACGCCCAGACCGACTGCGATTGCGATTGGTGTCGACAGAGCGTATCCCAGGGCCATCAGATATGGCGTGAAGCGCTTAGATTCTGGCCATTCCATGCTGCCCAGACGGGATCCAAGGGCGAGTCCTTCGAACGTCTGATGGAATACGAGAACGATGTAGAGTGTCGTGAATTCCTCTCCTGCTACGGCGAGCGTCAGACCAATGAAGACGCTGTGAAAGATGACTCCTGCAATCTCGTCAGCGGTTGTATTCAAACAGCGATGTGCCGTTCCGGCTTACCAAATTCCAGAATAAACACGGCGGTCATCTGCGCTCCGTACGATTCCGGGTCGAACGTCTTGCCATCTCTGTTAGAGCTTAACGCTCTCGTCTCGGTATGATCGCGAGCATGAGAAAGATGATCGTCCCCTGGTACGAAGGGACTCGATGGACATTCGGGACGGTAGGAAGATTGCGCCTGTCGATTGTGCATGCCAAGCTCGGTAGCGCTGCCTTCTTGGTACTTGACATCTGATACTGTGGCATCGGATCCTCCGATCATCTGAGCACCACGCTCCTGGTCATGGCCATGAGAATGGCTGTGGTCATGTCCAAATTTTGCAAAGCGCATGGTCATGAGCTCCACGAAGAAGAGGACGAACACCGACATGAGGCAGATGCCTTCGACCCAATCGTAGTCTGTAATGGGACCAGTCAGACATTCGTTTGTGAGTGCTTCGTTTGCTGGAGCAAGTAGCTGGAGTTGGTTGTCAGTATCAAGCTGAGCACAGCTCGGTGGTGGTCTCACGTACGTGGATGAAAGCTGTAGCAACGATGACACCGGAGCCGAAGTACTTGGCTATGAAGAAAGCCCATTCTGGCACTCCCATGCCCTTGTGTCTTCCTGCATATACTGGAAAGACTGCTCCGATTGCTGACCCGACCATGATGACGAAAATGGAAGAGATGCGAAGGCCGATCCGTCCGTCGAATTCATTGCCGCTAGCGCAGGTGGATGCCATGACGGCTGGGTTGCTCTATGCGCAGAGTCTTGAATATCGTAATGGCCAGTCTTGAAGTCGATCGAAGCCTCGACAAGGGCGTGGTAATTATCCCCGGCGGCTGTGCGCGGAAGTCGAGAAGAAATCGCAGCGCTGAGGACAAGATACCGAGGGGCCAAAGCTTGTATAGGCACGAGGCGGCGAGAATCCAGTCTGGTACAGGTGAGGATTTGTCTAGTTATTAGGTAGGTGGGTTTGGTTGCGAAGTTAAAAATTGTTTCGAGAAAGCAGCCGCTGGACGGACAACCTTGATGGACATGCTGCCCGCGGACAGCACTCGCTCTTGCGCTGGTGACACTTGCTCTGCTGGTGTCCCATTCTTTCTGCATTTATTGCTCCACGACATCATCCTCGTCGTCGTCCTCCTCTGTGTACGGCATCTGTGAGGCGTATGCTGGTCGTCTGTTGTGGAAGCGCCAACACAATATTGGGAGGTCAGGTCAGGTACGTTTAGACGGTGCCGTTCCACGTTGGGACTCGCTGTCTGGGATCCACCAGAACCGAACCCCACTTCTTCTTCTCCAGTTTCTGCGATGAATAGATGAGGTAGTCATGATATTCTTCCGGGCGTTGCAGTGCTCTTGTCGCTGTCAATGTGGTCCATTCAGCGTAATCGCATTTACTGTCGAGTTGTGTCGAGATGGTTAGAGTTAGACTCTTCTCCGCTAAGGTAGCATGCACATCACCGGCATCAACTGCGACTTGCCGGAAGGAGTACTAAGACATTGATGACTAAGCCTGCCTCGTCTCGAAGCCAACCATCCATGGATCTTGCGCAGTTCCAAAGCTTCTCTCTATCGATGGTCCATTGCTCGTCGGCAAGCTACTTCCACAATGGGTTGGTTCTGGGATACGAAGAGCGACAACGATCCGCTGAACGACCCATACAAAAAGCTTGACCCGGCACTACGCGAATTCCTGGAGAAGGAGTCTCCGTTGAAGTACGAAGATACCAAACCGAAGCCTGCGATCAGACAACCTGCGACACCTTCATCTGCTGCCGTCCCTCCATCGAACGATGCCGCGCCGAACACTTACCGATCTCAACTACCTCAGATAGCTGGTGCAAATGCAGACGATGACGCAGACCAGGGAAACCGAATCGTGCCCAAGGAGTCCTTGTATCAGGACGGACGATATGCTCACCTTTGGGAAACATACAGATCCCAATCCGAAGTCGACGCGGGAGGAAAGACAGACCAGGATCGCCTAAAAGATGTTGTTGACGCATACCACGAAAGGAAGGCTGCAATAGGCAGGGCGGCTGTGGAAAATTGTGTCGATTTTCAGATTGCAGAGAAGGATTGCTTCACATCAGGATCGTGGTCAAAGCGATTCACCATGTGCAGGGAAGAGAACCGAGCCTTCAACAGATGCTACACCATGCAAAGCCGCTTCTTGAAGGCTCTAGGCTACCTGTCGATGCAGCGCTCCGTAGAGGAAGAGGAGCGAATACAAATGCACGCTGACAAGCTGTATCATGAAATGCTGGAGCGCGAACGCGTCGCGAAGGAGGCCAAGGAGAGCGGCATCGAAGTATCCGCGCAGCCGCCGCTCATTCAGGCGGAAACAACTACACAAGCGCTGGGAGAAGAAAGTGCATGGGCGCGAGCTCGCAGGAGGGCGCAAGGCTCTGGCGAGGGAACACTTCTTAGTCAGTTTTCGCCAGAGAGGCAAGCGGAGATCAGGCAGAAGATCGAGGGTCTGCCCAAAGAAGAGAGGGAGCTTGAGCTGCAGCTCATCGCTGCGGAAAGCCGTGCGCAAGTGGAGTACGCGCAGCATATCAAGCATCATTTGGAAGAAGAGAAGCGCAGTCGAGCAGACAGGCGAGACAGAGGCAGAGAGACGTTCGGAGATACCATCAAGAGGCTCTGGGGATGGGACAAATAGTGGCATCGCGGCGAAGTTTTCGGAACAATACTCCAACTGCACCAATTTCTTCTACGCAGCGATGGTGTGTACCTTCCATGATTGATCGTGATGAGTTCGGGAACGGATTTGACACCTCAGGCTGCACAGTGTACCGGGACTTTCGAGCTTATTTTCGGAAGTGGGACCGTTCCCAAAGCAGTATCAGTTCCCAAACATCACGTCAAGCTTGAGTACACACAGCGCTTCTTTCAACTCACTCGAACGGTACCTATGCAGCATCGCATAGCAAGAACATGTCTCAGGCAACACCAGTTAAGCGTGAGTAGCCTCTACATGTGATCAAGCGCCGACTAACAGCGAGAGCAGAGGACAGAATAGAAAGGCATTTAGCACGGCAACGAGGCGCTGGGTATGTTGACGATGATACCGCGCTTTGCCGATGCATGAGTTAATGCTTTAGTAGTGTGCGAACGATATCCACCAACTTTGGATTCTCCTTTGGGTTGCCTTTCCAGCCATTCAGGCCCGAGCCTACCGCATCAATCGAACCTCCCACGAAGAGAAGGAAGTCCGAAGAACACGATCAGAAAGAGTCCGAGAGCAAATCAAAACAAGCGTCGCAGACGAAAAAACATCAGGGCACTGTTCCTGTCGAGAAATCGGAAGTGAAAGGGGAAGCCAAACCTCATCGGCGATTTGAGTCGATTCCAGAGGAAGAGCCTCGATCGTCCAAACAGACTGAGGGCAACGAAAGCTTCACGATAACGAAACCCGCACCCGGCACGAAGAAAAGAGGCAGAACCAAGAAGACAAAGGATGAAGGAGAGACAAAGCATGAGTCCGGATGTGAGAGCCCTCCGAAGAAGAAAAGAGGAAGGCCAAAGAAGGCACAAACCGTCGCAGACGAATCAGGGGAGCCTGTCAGCGAGGAGGTGCCGAAAGCAAAGACAGGAAGAGCCAATAAGGCAAAGCCCACGGAGAGTATCGAGCAGGAACCAGCGTGCGAGAGTCCGCCGAGAAAGAAGGCAATCAAGCCCAAACACTCGCAAGTTGTAGACCATGTAGAGGCACTTCCCGCAGAGACAAGCAGCAGACCTAGAAGGCGCGCTGCTGTCTCAGCATCGGTCAAGGTTACAGAAGGCTTCGCTGAAGAAGAAGCGCCTATCGACAAGAAGCGGAGAGCTCTCGCTTTGGAGCCAAAGAAGAGCAGAGGCCGTAAACCCGCCAAAAGTGCCGTGGCTCCTGATCACCACGAGGATCGGGGGCAAGAGAACGAACTACGGCCAAAGGTCCTCCAATCTAGCGATCCACAATCACAGCCCTTGTCGCCAAAGAGAAAACGCCAAGCAGCACCGCCTGAAGATGAAGACGAGATCCGCGTTGACATACCCATGATGAAGCGGAAGCAAGCTCACCCTCTTGTGGGCAATTCCGTCAACGAAGAGCGTTGTCCAAAAACCAACCCCAGAGCGGAAAGAAAACCACTGGGGGAGACCAATTCGAACGCTAATATCCGCAGTGTGTCCCCAGAAAAGCATGAGAAGATGCTGTCGGAAGAGAACATTTCACCACGCAAGTCAGCACAAGCTACTTGCTTGTCAGACGAGTCGATGGTTGCGAAAGAACCTTCTCGGAAGAGTCGCAAGGGGACGCGGAGTGAAGAATGCATCGATCGTGGACCTAAACAAGCTTCTAAGAGTAAGCGCTCGCAGGTTCGTGCAGATGCTGCATCCAAGCGTGACCAATACAAACCTTCTACCGACGTCAGGAATGTCTTTCTCGAGGAGACCACGAAGCAGACCTCACAAAAGAAGACTCAAGCAGCGGGCTGTCCCAAGACGACGACAAAGGTGCGGAACAACGACGGCTTTGCACCGGCCCAAGACAGAAAGCCTCTAGCAGGCGATGGCTATAAAGAGGAAGCAGCATCTGTCAGGCGCGGTCTCTCGAAGCAGGAGGAGAGAGGTCCGCTGGAAGGTGGTATGAGCAAGACCAACGCACAAGATCTCAAGAAGACATCTGTGGCAAAGGCGCACACCAAAGACGGAGGGGAAGAAGAAGAAGCAGACCTTGACTGGCTATTGCAAGAACCAGCCAATTCGCGGAAGCAACCTCGTTCGACTCGACCCGCAGCAAGCTCGCGCCCACGAAAACGGCAAACGGCGAAACAGACGGATGACATGGACCTTGACGATCTGCTACAGAATATCGCCAATTTCGTGCCTCCGAGTCTGAGAGTTGGTGGAGGGCGGGAAAGTAGATTGAACAGAAGCGATCACCAAAAGTGGTAGATGCTCAAAGCAAGCCACATCCCGGCGTTGCAACACATTTTATGGTCTTGGCCAGGATTCAGGCGAATGCTCGCTACACCTCCACATCTCTTGTTTCATCGACGCACAGCTTTTCGGCGGTCGCTCGTCCCGGCAGTCGTGGCTTTTGCCTGGTGGCTTCTGCAGTCTCAGCCTGACCAGCACGCAGCGTTGACGGGGATTCCGGAACCTGAAGCAAATCTGCCAGCATCCACGCCGTGGCAGCGAAGCAAGCAAGGTACTCGTCAAATCATTCGTCAAGATCAACTCCTCGGTAGTCGTCACTTACCGCGGCTGATATCGATCGCGAGAATGATCAGACGTGTCCGGCTAAATAAAACGTGATATGAGCAAACTTCATCAATTCATCCGCGCATTGCTCTTCGCCTCGTCTCCACCAGAAAGCTTCTGCCATCGATTCGTAAGACGATGATGCGCAGCCGCAGGCTGCAAGTATTCTACTCTCTAGCGCTGCTCCTGAGCCTGCTCTTCTCTCTTATCAACAAGATTGACAATGTCTCAACGCGAAGACGCGTCCAGCACCTGCAGCAGGCGCGCCAGAGAATGCGGAACTGCCGATTCGCCAACGCAGCACCAATTGAATTTTCCCCAGGCGTTGGAAAAAAGGCGCTCGAGTCAGCAGCGTGAAATGGCGTGCAGACGGGGCTATGCCCGTGTTCCAACGAGTCAAGCGCAATGTGCAAGCGTTCTGCAGGAGAGTTTTGCAGTGCTGATCTTATAGCGCAAGCGTCGCGCACTGTTGTCAACTGCGCAAAGAGGGAGGGAGAAGGAAGCTAGTCGTCCGAATGTGGATAGAGGACGATATGCCGAGCTCTGTATGAACTCGGGGACTTGTGGACCGAGTACACGGTCGGGTCAGGAGAACGCTTCTCTTCCGCCGGGTCGACGTACAGCCAGCCATTTCGTCGATGATTGCAGAAAAAGGTCTACTACCCACAAATCAGACACGATCTTTGTTGTCGATAATAGAAGCCGTGGTGGTGGATGGGCAGGAAGAAGTGGATCCCTCTAGCGGCCCTCAGAATAACGTTCCGGCAGCACTCCCCGAGAGAGAGCGTTCAAGAATAAAGTTGACTCCGCGAACAGCGGTGCCTGACGGCCGGCGGATCCTTTAGTTTTCTTTCGACGAAGCGGACTTGGATTCAATCAATTTTGCTTTCACGTGGTTCGCAAAGTGCAAGCCGAGTCAGACCGTACCGAGTGCTCGTGGTGAGTTTGCCGCTACAGGAACTTTCTTGTCGTTCACGCCATCTGCTTGTGACTAGTGATTCGTGGTGGAAGCAGGTAAGTGTAGGCGACGAGTACTCGGTGTCTGAAAAATGTCGGATTTGGGGAGGGAAAGGATGGATCGATGTTGGATAGGACAAGTTGATGTTATCAATTTATTGAATCAAGATCGCGAGATCTATGTTGACAGACTCTCTATGGACAGACGCCAGGAGGTATAGTAAAAGAGCCAAAATCAAAGACGGGTTTGGGTATCTCAGCACGCCAGAATGAAGTAGAAAAGAAACAATTACAGTCTTGCGCCGGTGCTGTCCAAATGCCTCCGCTGTAAGAATAAAGCGACAGTGATCGTCCGCGCGCTTCGTGTCGAATGTGTGTTTTGCCTTCAACACGTAGGCGCCGTTTCGTCTGCTCGTTGCAGTATCGTACATTTTGCAGTCGTTCATCCGCTCGCAGATTACCATTCTGGATAAGGTGGTGATTACAATCATTATTTTGCGTGTGTATTGCAGCATCAGCGGCCGTCTCTTCCCTGGCTCGGACCCCCTGGCGGCTTTCGTTCCGCATATGGGTTCCAAGGACCAGTTTGAGGAGGAGCCTGCATGAGCTGTGGAGGCGCAGGTGGTATCGGGCCAGGCAAGTGGCCCCTTGATAGTGGTGAGGGTAGTGGTGGCGCGCCTTGATGCATCGGAGGAGGTGGAGGTTGGGGAGCAAGCGGCTGTCCGTATGTTTGAGGTCCATAGTTGCCTGGGTATCCTGGTGGGCCATGCAATTGTCCTTGGCCCTGCGGAGGGGGCAATGATAGCGTAGACGTCCTTCGTCGAAGATTTCGGCCATCATCGGGACTGCGTCCTTGCTCCTGGATGGGAACATAACCAGCGTTGCTGGATCCACCCATGCCCACAAGAGACGAGCGCCTTTGATGGCGAGGAGATTGAGGACGTGGAAAATGTCGATCTCCACCAGGAGTCTGCAGCACCACGCCAGCGAAATAGTCTCGTTCGCGCTTGTAAAAGTCCATGTCCTCGGAGAGCTCTTTGACCTGCTGCTCAAGCCTTGAAATTGTAGTGGACGCTTCCTTTTCCTTCTCCTTCCTCCTCTGTCGGAAACGAGCACTCGCTCCAGCATTGCGCCTCCTTTTCTCGTCCGCAACTCGCGAAGCCGCCTGTACATCCACAGGAAGTTGCACAGTACCTGAAGTAGTCTCCAGTGTCATCATCTGATAAACGTTCTGTCCTCCCGAAGACGAAATGGGGACTCCCATAGCTCGTTGTCGATCCGGGCCAACAGAACCAGGCGCGCTGGCAGTCCCAGATCCACCTGCTGCATCTTGGCCAGCTGAGTATGCAGAAGACAGGGTAGGCATCGAAGAAGGCCCAGCATACGCAGCAGGCGAGCCCTGGCCGGCCTGGCTGTACGAGGAGTATGAAGATCTAGGGCTGGTGCTCTCTGAGGTGGGTCTCATGGCTCGTGGCGGAGGACCTGTTGACGCACGTCGGCCAGATTGCTGGACAGGAGGTGTTGGGGCCGAGAAACCGTAACTCTGCCTCATCGCCCCAGGCGGTGTTGGTAGCGGCGGGGCACCTGAGGCGCCGGGCTCGATGGTGTAGGTTCTGCTGCGAGGAGACACTGCAAAAGGGGCATTTTGAGCGCTGTATGTTGCAGACGGGGCGTTCAGTTGATTGAGGCTCGCGGCTCGATGCAGAGATGGAGATCGAGGAGTGAGAATTCGCCTAGGAGGTCTCTCACCAATCGAACCAACAGACCCCGCAATTTGCGTCGATGATGAAGGCGTCGGAGTGCCACTTGCAGAGTAAGGAGGCGGATTGCTCGTAGCTAAAGGAGGAAGAATCGACATTGAGGAGCTCGGCGAGTCCAGCTGCGAGGCTTTTCGTCTGCGGCCTTGCAAGGCATCATCGGGCTCTGTCGGGTTTAAGATGGACATGACACCCACTGATCTCGAGGCTGGAGAGAAGCTCCCTCCCGAAGCACTCGGTGCCTGAGGGAGAGGTGGAAGCTCCATGGTTCGACCATTGCCTGCCGGCCGCCGATGCAACGCGGGTGAAGATGTCGCGCTCGGCGGATGTGCGCTCGATGGAGGACCATACTGCTGGTGCTCCTGCGACACGGGAGTGCTGTGAATTCGCTGGGGTGGAGGTTCGCTGCGTCCCGTAATGTAACTATCCGGAGGAGCGTGTTCCCTCGGCCTCTCTGACATGAAACCTTTCCCAAAGTTCCCCTGCTGGTCCCGCGCTTGAGACCATGGGCGTGCCGACTGGGCCGTTGAAGGATCCGGAGTAGTTCGACGCCCGAGCGGCGGTAGAGAATGATCGAACTTGGGGTTGCGGTAGTCGGGAAACGACGAAATCGGATCGGATACGTACGGGCCGTGATAGTGAGCGTGATGATGGTGGTGTCGATGGACTTCGGTGGCAGCCACGTTGGCGACGTTAGAGACGAGGGACGCCGTAACGTCCCAGACAGCAACAGTCGATCGAGATAGATGAGAGGTGATGAGCTGTCACGTCGGCTGCCTCAATCCGCAGTGGCAACACCGCTGCTCATAGCGGAAGAATCGCACGCAGCTACAGGCACACGTGGTCGACGATTGCGCCTGCGTCGAGTTAGACGACGATGCGAGCCCTCGGAGGTGTTGGAAGCGGGCGTTGGTTGCTTTTGGCTGATGGCGTGGGAGGCAGCTGTGGATGGTGTAGAGCACAGCAGGGCAGCGAGTGGTCGTTGGGCCGCAGTAGTCCGCTGGAGATGATACGAGCGGCCGGAGACACAACTGCTGAAGATGTGGGAGGGCGTGGAGGGGACTGAAGTGGGTTGGACAGGCTGATCGCGGGAGGCCGGACCACAACAACAGCAACGACAATGGAGAGGGCTCGTGGAGAAGAGTTGCAGTGCCGACGGGCGCGCTCAGGGACGTGGGCAGTGATATAGGTTTTGTCGTAGGGTCAGCGGTGTGATGACAACACCTCCTGGACTGGACTGACCGGCACACACCACGCACCAATACCAGATTAGACCAGCAGCAGACCAGCCCGGCAAGAGACGAGACCAGCACCAGCACCAGCACCAGTCGAGTAGCCTAGTGACCATGCTCCGAGTCCCAGCAGCAGCAAGCACCACCGCCGATTCGAAGAAGCCGCACCAGCACCAACACCAGGCCAGCACCAGCACCAGCACCAGCACCAGCACCAGCACCCGCACCCGCACCACACCAGCACCAACGTTGACGACTCCGAGCAAGCAGCAGCGGCGAGGCTAGCGCGGCGGGTGCATCATCATCGCGCGCGCAGGGCTCTCCGGGCGCTGGGCAAGAACTAGGTTAGCCGTCCGCTGTCCACCAGCTGCACTAGCAGCGCCAGCAGCGCCAGCACGCCCGGCATTGGCAGCCCAGCATGCGCAGCGTTAGCCTGTCTGCGGACGCCCCTCCTCCTGCGACTCCTCCCTCACGGCTCCGTGTATCTCCCTGTATCGTCCCTCGTCCCTCCCTCCCCCTCGAGAGAGGACGTCGCGTTTGTCTAGCTCAGGCAGGCATGGTATTATTCGCGGCGGGAGGATGTCTGGGAAGCACTGGACTACTGGCGTTGCGGTGCGTGATGCAGATGCCGGGGTGCCAGACGCCCATGCACAATCGTGCACATCCTGCCGCCACAGCGAACGCTGTCCAACGCTGTCCAACGCTGTCCACACGCCCTGCGATCGGGCTGCCTGCCTGCCTGCCTGCTGGCTTGCGGCCGCCGGAGAAAGTGGTTCAAGTTGTCGCTGGCTGTCGTATGAAGCCCCTACCCCCTTCGCGCGCCCATTCGCTGCGCTCGCACGCCGCAAGCCGCAATTGCGCTCTCCGGCCCACGCCGCAGCAGAAGTGCGAACCTGTGTGAAGCATGCTTTCGCGGATTTGCCGCGGGAGGCCTGTTGTCTCCAACGTGTGAACTTGCTGTTCCTGATGGTCCGACACTAGCGTTGGCCTGCCGTTGACGAGATGAACTGTCGTCTCCGCATCGCGGCCGCCTGCCGCTCTGGCTCTGGGTCTGCATCTCACGCTCGCTCGGGCTGCTGCTCCGGCCACGACTGCGTGCGTGGGCGGCCATAGGACAGAGGACGTCGAGTGAGCAGCAGTTCGCTCCACCGCCTGTCGCGGGCCTGCAGCAACGCAACGCAAACGCACGTCGCGACATGCACGTCCGCCCGCCCGCGCGCCTGCAGACGCAGACGCAGACGCAGACGCAGACGCACGCTGCACGCTTGCAGCCACACCCAGCGGCTCCAGCTTCAGCACCAGGGGTTCGACGCATCCACGGCGCTGGTGTCAGGCACAGGACAAGCTCCTCGCGACACACTTGCCGGCCCACGCTAGCCGTCCGCCCTCGCATCATTAACCCGGCACGCCGGAAGAACCCCCAGGCCCTACTAGCTCGAGCCACACCTACCTTGTCGCTTGTCGTCTTCCTCCTCGCACCATCAATGGCACTTGCCGTGAGCATCTCGCGCCATCATCACCACGACTTGCCGCTTGACGAGTGCGTGTATGCGCCAGCTAGAGACATGTTGTGGTATGTTGCGGTACTCGCGCCTATGGAAAGCGCATTTCGAGCTAGCTGCTGCGACCATGACTGCGCCTCATCCTCTGGTGCCGGCATCTGCATCTGCGTCGTGGCCCCTCTCGAGTGTAGTGAGTGCTAATCTACATGTCGATTTGTAGTGCGCTCTGGAACAGCGCAACTAGCCTGTGCGGTAATAACGAAGTCTCCAGCAGTGTCTTAGAAGTAGCAAGCAGATCGCTTGCTAGCTTCCGTCCACAATCATGGATGCCCGTTGAGATGAGCGTCTGCGACTCAGAGACAACCTGACGAGACTACCTCCTAGTCGGGGGTGACGCCTTCTGACGATTGTGCGTACTTTCGCCTCGCCGTCGCACAGCACTTTTGCAGCGACAATTCGACGGCCGTTTGGGATGCGGTACGCTTCCGTGCCCGTCACCCGCCCGTCCTGTCTTGTCGAGTCGTGTCACGGCGTACTGCTGCAGGCTGGCTGACGGTCGTATCGAGGAAAAGCACCTCATCGCATGCGGCTAGTGGAGTAGTCTCTGCCACCCGCCCCTCCACTCCCACACGCGAAACATACGCCATCCTTCAGCTCGATATTATTGCATCCACAAACAAGCAAGCACCGGCAGCGTCGCTTCTGCACAGGAGCGGTGGACATCGGCTCTTCAGTGGCCTGCCACGCCTGCGTGTCTGCTTTTGCACCCACCGTGCGTCGTTGGTTCTCATAGTCAGCAGCTGCCTCATCTGTGTCGGTTCGAGGTTGGGCATCAATGTGCTATGACTTGCGCCGCTCCTTTCCCGAAAGCCGCCATGCGCAGATCGCAACACCCACCGGCGCCCGTACCTCGTCGTCGAAGTCGCCATAAATCTGCGCGAGATGAGCCGGTGGAGAGGCCAGGTCCCACGATGCCTGCACCCATGTCGACCCATGGTCATGGTTCGCGGCAACACCACCAACGTGTTTTCGTACCCATCCGGCCTTGTTTCGCTTCCATCAGCATGGACGCGGAGAGCATCGCTGTATCATTACCGATCGGTCACACTTCCCATTCTCGAAGTTGGCAGTGACGGACCAGACAATAGCAGTTCGTGACGAAGACGGAGACGTCAATTGCCGATGCTCGGATTCGCCACGGCTCACGGCTCACGTCCGCGTTGTGCAGCTCGCACCTCATCGTACATGGGCGATGGCCCGAGAGCCAGCCGTCGAGCGCATCAAGCTCTGGTCATGTGCTGCGTGCCGTGCATGAAAAGTGAGCTGTCTTGCGTGCTGCCAACGCATCGACAACCACTTCGAAAATGGCCCTTTTTCCTGATTGGACGCTGCAGTGGGATTTTCTCTGTACGACCTATCAGCATGCTCGTCTCTCGTCCCACGCTGGCTGCGGGTGGGAGAGACGTATTTGTGTGTATGTGTACGTGTATGCGCAATCATGCGCTGGAGCTGCTGCAAACTAGTGACAAGACTGCTTTTCTCGACAGCTGCAGCGAAAGCGCCACCATCACGCCTCCGTCGATTATCTCGAGCGTACGGGCCGGGGTGTGGGTGTGCCCTGGTGACTGTGACCGTGATGGTGAAATTGCCGAATCCGCCTGCTCGTGCTCTCGTGCCGTCGGATGATAGTGTAGATGGTGTGGATGATGTGCGTACTCGGCGTTGCTGCGTGTGCTGCGTGTGCTGCGTGTGCTGCGCTATCTCATCGCGTTCATCTCGTTCGGCGTTCGAGAAGCGCGATCAGGGCTGCAGCTGCCGCCTCAGAGCGGGACGACTTTCCGCCCGTCTTAGCTCCCGCTCACACGTGGCGCTAACCGACTTCTCACCCGAGCATCGGCTCACCAGACGGTTCACAAGCGCCATTCTCCATCATCCTCCCACGCTTCCCTCACCGCCAGCCAGCGCAGCCGTCAAATTCCCTCACGTCCGCCGACTGTTCGACCGCACACAAAATGCCATCGCCCTCGACACCTGCCGCGCTCTGCAGCTAGTCACTGGACGCAATGCTCGACCAGCCTTTGCCCACCGCCTTACAATGATCATGACTGTGCAGCATGCCGGTCGCTACACCGCAATCTCGCAGCCCGGCCGATGGCGACAATCATTGGGAGGCCACGGCCTAGAATGATGACGACTCGTGCACATGCGACCGTCCCTTCCTATCCCTGCCAGTGCGCCCCTAGCACCTCACACGAAGTGGTAGTACTATGGGTGCTACGCATCATCTGTGCCCGGATGCAGCTCTTCCTTCGCAGGCCATGTATCGCAACACGACCTTTGCGTAGCCGCACGCCAGCGAAAAGACGCATGCGATGCGCGAACGAGCAATAATCATCGACTCCCGCTGCAGAGCAACCCGTCAGCTGCCACGTGTTGAAGTCGCCATCCCGCTCCCGTCTTCTTCAGGACCACACATGAGGAGCGGCTCGAAGCGAGTCTGGTCCGCTAACTGCCACCTACCGCTCCTCACCTCCCACAGTGCTTCTGGTCCTCAGCCAGCCAGCGTCTCCTCAAACCAGTTCGCTGCTGTGCGCCTTTCGACGGCTTCTGGCGCCTCCCACGTTGCGGCTGCCAAATAATCTAGAGCCTTGCTGCTTGTTCCCAAACATCACGTGGCCCTCCTGCAAAACAAGCATCATCATCCCTCTTCGTGTATAGTACGTCGCTCTATGCATGGAAGTCTCTATCGAGCTTGAGATCCGAGGGTGACGAACGGGTGGTCAGATCCTCACCACAAGCCCATTGCGCTACACAGCGTCGTGCAGGGCGCCATGTACAAGGAAACCACAGCCTGTCATTGTTGGCATGTTGGACGAACTCGCGACATGCCACTCCCACGTCTGTCTCACAGCTCAACCCATCTGTCAGGACACTGCTAGTGGCTACGGCAGTTCCAACAAGATGTGTCTCTCAATCCTACCACCTGAGACAGTCCAAGCCCAAGTGGTATAGAGCGAGCACAAGACCATCATCGCCAGCACAGGCGGTGAATGCATGTCGAGTTGAGCTAACTTTGGGAAACTTCGTTTCGGGTGGATAGTGGTGTTCTGCTTGCTTGCGCTGATTGGAGACAGTATGCGCCTTGGGTTTCACAAACACCGTCGCGCTGGTTCTTCCGCCGCCTTGAGAGCGTTTGACAAGGCATTGTCATGCAGGGACAGCAGATTCGACATGTGGCGTGCACCCCAAGATCTGATGCATCCGCCGCGACAATGTTCCTATACAACCGATGCACCCACTGGACCCATGATCCGATCGCCGCAAGACAACGGGACCCAAGTCTGTGGCTCCCCATAGTGACCCATCCATCCGCGTGGATCCGCGTGAAGAAACGACGTCTGCTCTTCTTGGAGTCAATTGCATTTCGATATATGCATCGAAAAGGCCAAGGAGACAAAGTGGTGTGAAGATCGGCCAATGGCTTGCCTTCACAAATCCAACATCGATCAAATCGTCTCAGTGTCGATCCGCGGCATAGATCAGTGGAAATTGTCAAGTCTGTCTGCTGACGAAGGGGTTCGTTTGGGGGCGTTGCAAGCCTGCACGCTGATCTTCGACAGACTGCAAGGCAGCTGTTCGTCCGTCCATGTCGTGATTGTCTTCGCAGAACCGAAATAGTCAAGATATCGTGATAGACTGTAGACCGCTGGCTTGAAAACGGCCCCTTTCCTGTGAAAAACACTAGATCGAAAATCAATAATGCAACCATGGAATCTCCTCGAAAATTATAACTAGAACGCACCTTCCCTTACTCCAAAGCGACGAATGCTGTCAAGACGAAATAGCGTGGAAGGCATGACGGAGAAGTGATGCGTGGGGGAAGGTGGAGACGAATTCAACCGCATTCATCCCGACAAGCAACATCACCTCTACACAGCCAACGTGGAAAATAAGCGCTCGTTCACGCTCGCCACTGCAGAGACATCTCTTCGAAATGTCGGGAATCAAGACATACACTATTACGAAGCCGTATCTCCATCTCTCTTGCGGCTTGGGCGAAGTGAGTACCTACTAGCCACATCAACAAGCTACGATCACGCGCGATCTTGCAATCATTGAGGCATCCATGATGCTGACTGCTAGTTTCTTTCTACGCAGGGTCCGTTTTGGGAGAAAGATCGCGACAGCCTGCGCTTCGTCGACATCGTGGAAGAAAAGCTGCACACCGTCAACCTGTCCCAAGGCCAATCTTCCCACAAGCAATGGGATCTCCGCTTCAGCATCGGCATCACAGCGGATATTGAAGGGAATTCGAAGGAGTTTGTGAGTTTGCTGCCCCAGCTTTCGTGATGATCGGGTTCCTGACGCACGATTCTAGGTTTTTGGTGGAAAGAGTGGGTATGGACTTTTCAACCGCGAGACGGGAGAGCACCGCATTTTCAAGGACATGTGGACGGATGACGAGCGCAAAGACGATGGCGGCGGAAAGCCGAAGAAGGGAAAGAATTTGGAGGAGCGAATGCGTTCGAATGATGGGGCGGTTGATAGTAAGGGGAGGTTTTTCGTCGGTAAGTCTTGAGCAGCTCTTCCAACTGAGGCAGCCATTCCGACTGACTTCCTCGCTCTCCAGGCGCCATGAACGACCCAGCCCTCGTCGGCGAAGGCTTCACAGACGAAGGCGTCCTCTTCCGTCTCGACCCCGACCTCAGCCTCCACCGCGTAAAGAAGAATGTGACAATCCCCAACGGCACCACCTGGAGCAAAGACGACAAGACCATGTACTTCACCGACTCGCCTTCAGGCAAAATCATGGCGTACCCGTACAATCCCGCAACAGGAGAGACGTCCTGGAACGATGGCAAAGACTTCTTCACCTGTCCGTATGAAGGCGGAGTCCCTGACGGCCACTGCCAGGACGAGGAAGGCTGCTTCTGGGTGGCGTTGTTTGGTACTGGGAAGGTCGTGCGGGTGGATCCGAATGGCAAAGTGGTTGCAGAAGTCGAGCTGCCTACGCGATGCGTGACTTGTCCGGTTATTGCTGGAACGGAACTTTTCATCACGACTGCGCAGGAGCAAGATCCGGAGAAGTATGCGTGGAGCGTCAAGTATGCTGGTGACTTGTTCAAGGTAGATATTGGCGTTGGTCCGAAGCCGCTGAACAAGTTTAAGATGGAAGGGAAGGCATAGAGAGAGTGTGGGCTTGACACAGATGAGAGTTGCGTGATACGTGCTGCTCGCTCATGCTGGCATATAAGTATACTGCTGGACACTGCTGGCTTAATGCCGGGGTATTGGGTCAACTCTAGAAATTACAAATCAGAATCAGAATCGTCACCAGCCACATATCATCTATGAGAAGGAGTTCGTCAGCAGCTGCACGAAGCACTAGCCGCGACGTCGATCCTCCCTTTCAGATTCCAATCCAAGCCGTGCTCCAGGCCTGTGTTCGTGATGACTTCCGCCGTCTCCTTGAGCACCTCAACAAACGCCTGCGGTAGCTCTGACCAATGTTGCGCCCACCCGTAATCTACCACCGTATCCTCAAAGCTGCACGACAACGCGTCGAAGAGATCTTCCGCAAGAATCCACTGCCCGTCATGCAGCCGTAGTAGATTCCTCCACTCTCGCCACACGCATTTCGCAATTGCGCGACATCGTAGTGGGACGCGCGTGCTCGCCGCGATGACGATGCTCGCCTGGTACATTCGCGCGAGCATTTCCTCGGATTCCACGAAGAGAGCACCCGCACGGCTCGCAGCGGATTCGCGTTCGTGGTCCGTCGTGGGTGTTTGGCAGCTGTTGTGGCGATAGATTTCGTAAGCGGCCTTATCCTCGGTGGCGGAGCTGGCCTGAGACGAGACCGGTGTTGTGCAGCGGCTGTAAGAGCTGTAGTCCGGTTGTGGAGGATCGTAGTCGTCGTCCTTGTAGGCTGTGGAGCCGCAGCTGGGGAATCTCTCGTGGCCGCGACGTGGTGCTATTCGAGGTAAAGGGAATGTTCGGTGTTGGAAAGTTGATTGGGTCTCGCAGTATGATGATCGTAGTGGTTCTGAAGGAGGTGGAGGAGGCGGTAGGGAGGATTTGGAGAAGAGGCTGTCGACTGGGCTGTTGACAGGACCGCCAACGACGCCTTCGATCGAAGGCTGGTTTGTATCCGTCGACAGCTTTGACTTGTGATGGCCTGATATCAATTGAGGATTGGATCGCTTGGCTCGAGGTGTGATATCGGCAGGAGTGACCTCTTCTTGAGTGGAATGACCCGGAGGCACGCCTCTGCAACAGTCAAGACATGCTAATGAGTGGCCATACCACTGATAGATGCATTCGAAACAGTATGTGTGTTGGCATTCGGTCACAACCTGTAAGGCATTAGCGATGAGATCGATTGCATCAAACTGCTGGTGGACCTCCTTACCGGAGCTTTGAGAAGATCTTGGCATATGCTGCATTCGACATCTCGAGTGCGCGTCGGGTCGGCCGCTTGGAGTCCAAAATATCGCAGTTCTTCCTCGCTTGGCATTGGAAGCCGATGTATGATGCCGGAAGAGTGCGAAGAGTACGCGCGTGAGAGATCGGTCCAGCTGGCGGATGTTGGATACGTCTGTTGCAAGGTTGGCATTGTTGGTGGTTTGAGGTCTTGAACGATCGACGACGAGGAATGGCTCCTCGGAAGAGGCCAGAAATGACAGATGTTTCAGAAGGACAGGAGGACTGCTGGTGCCAGATCAGGAAGTTGTATTTTCGTAAGCTTGGCCAGGATTACGGTAGTTGATGGGTGATATTTGATGCAGAGATAAATATACAGTGAAATAGGTGGTAAAAAGAGCGAGACGCGACAGCGGCGATGAGAGGAGAGAGAAGAGCGGATATGAGGTTGGAACAGCAACTCACAGAGGTCGTAGCGGACGAAAGAAGAGAAAGCACACATCAACAAGGGAGAGAGAGGGTCGCGCAGATTGAAGGCATCCGTTGTGCCAAAACTTGGAGAAGATCTCTTCCCGTTGCGCGGCTGAGAGGCCAGGAGGACCTGCGCATCAGCTGCAGTCGAACCAGCAATGCTGGGTAGGTTGCGCATAAGGTCGGTACGGGCGTTGAGCGTGATCTGGATAGCAGGCCTGCGTCTGGATGGGACTCAGCACCCGACTCCGCGCGCGCTCAGGCGCGACGTGCGACCCGTTGTTTTTCTGCGCGGAAGAATGGTTCCTGTTTCATCGCAAAGGCAGTCAACTCCGGTACCGATGTTGCATTCCAGTGATTGCACAGTGAATGCGCTGTTTTACCGACACCCTCGATGTGTTCACTGTTCGTTGAGTCGCCGCGGAAGGGTGGAAGGCTCATCCGCGCTGGTCCCCTCGTGCGCGCCAGCAGCGCAAAGATGCCGATGCCGGCAGGAGAGGCGTCCATTAGCAGTTCGCGGTCGGCTGCAGACAAGGAACCAGCTGCTCGAAAACGGCCGACAGAAGTCAAAACCAAGACTCGAACCGGTTCATCATTGAAGTCGGACCAGGAGCTGCCTCGTAGAAGACGGCAGCAGAACATGGCAGCCTCAGGCACGGAAGCGAAATCTTTCCTCCCCAACCGATCAAGTAAGAACCAGGATGCTATCAGTAGTCATCCTGCGCCACCATAGCGGATTCGTACGAGAAGGGGTAGGTAATGGCGATGTGCAGCAGTGCGAAGGTTGCGATGATAGGACAGTCGGCCCTCAATCTTCGCATTCGACGGGGTTCATCCTCACTGCGAGCGGATCCATCTCAACTAGGAGGCGCTGCCCTACCATCTCGGCTTCGGATTTGCGGCCAACTTTACGAGAGTCTATGAGCATCTTCGTAAAGAGGCCTCCGTCCTCAAGGCCGTCCAGCGAATGCGTGGGCATGCGAGGGCAGTGACAGGTGAAAGAGGAAGTTGGAAGCTGCTGCTGAATGTCGGCCTCTGCTGTGTCGGGCATCGTTCGGCTAAACTCGGTTCGCCCTGCCGGATTAGGTTCAGCCCACCAGAGCTTCCGAGCTCCCAAGCTTGGAAGTACCTAGCTCGCTCACTACAGCCAAGGTAGATTTGTTCCTCTGCTCTGCATTGCACTGCATCGCGTTGACAAGCCCGACTCACGCAGCGATGAAGCTCCTCCTCAAGACCCTCTCTGCGAACGCCGCAGTTCGCTCCCAAATCAGACGCACCGATCACCTGAGACTGCTCTCGAGGTCTGCTGCCGCCGGAATCCATACCGTTCCGGACTTGAAGGACAAGAGCTTGCTCAAGTCACAGGCATACATCAATGGCAAATGGGTTGACGCAAAGTCAGGCAAGACCTTTGAGGTCCATGACCCTGCTACGGGAAAGAGCATTGGCACCATGCCAGAGATGAACAAGGAGGACACCGACCTCGCCATCAAGGCCGCCTCCGATGCCTTTCATTCGTTCAGGAAGACCACTGGTCGCGAGAGGTCCAAGATGCTTCGGAAATGGTACGACCTGATGGTGGAAAACAGCGAGGACATTGCCAGATTGATCACGTGGGAGAATGGTAAGCCTTTCAACGACGCCAAAGGTGAAGCTGCGTACGCAGCCAGCTTCTTTGAGTGGTTCAGCGAGGAGGCTCCCCGGCTCTACGGAGACACCATTCCCGCCACTGTAGGCGCAAATAGAATCTTCACCCGAAAAGAGCCAGTCGGAGTATGCGGCTTGATCACACCGTAAGTCTATTCGAGGTCTTGCATTGTTCAATTCAAACTGATCTCCCAAAGATGGAACTTTCCAGCCGCCATGATCACTCGAAAGATTGGACCTGCTCTTGCTGCAGGCTGTACAGTGGTAGCCAAAAGCCCCGGCGAGACTCCATTCACTGCTGCCGCCCTGACGGAGCTGGCACATCGAGCTGGTATCCCTCCTGGCGTGGTCAACGTCGTGACGTCTCTGGAGAACACTGTGGAGGTCGGTCGTGCAATCACATCCTCGAACGACGTCAGGAAAGTCTCTTTCACCGGTTCGACGAATGTCGGTAAGCTTCTCATGAACCAGTCATCGGACACTCTGAAGAAGTTGTCCTTCGAGCTGGGAGGAAACGCGCCTTTCATTGTCTTTGACGATGCCGACTTGGACACCGCCGTGGCTGGGGCTATTGCCAGCAAGTTCCGATCTAGCGGACAGACTTGCGTCTGCGCCAACCGTATCTATGTCCAGAAGGGAATCTATGACAAGTTCGCGAGGGCCTTTACGGAAAAGGTTCAGGGCTTTAACGTTGGTCCGGGTTTCCAAGACGGAGTCACCCACGGACCTTTGATCCACGATCGTGCTGTGAGCAAGGTACAGTCTCACGTCGACGACGCTGTTTCTCGAGGTGCAAAGGTGCTGGCTGGTGGTAACGCCCTCACTAAGCTTGGACCAAACTTCTTTGAGCCGACGGTGATTCGGGACATGACAAAAGACATGAAGATTGCCTCGGAGGAGACCTTTGGCCCAATTGCCGGGCTCTTCTCATTTGAGAGCGAGTCGGAAGTGGTGAGCCTCGCGAATGACGCCGATGTTGGCCTCGCGGGTTACTTCTTTTCCAAGGACATTCAGAGGTGCTACCGAGTGGCCGAGGCATTACAATTCGGCATGGTTGGTATCAACACTGGGCTCATTTCTGACGCAGCATCGCCATTTGGCGGTGTGAAGCATTCTGGATTCGGTCGTGAGGGATCGAAATACGGCATTGACGAATACATCACGATCAAGACGATGACTATTGGAGGAATAGGCGATCTGCAATAGATACGACGAAGTCTACGAGAGCATGCATAGTGGCAGATATACCATGTAACCATAGCACGTGCGTCAGAGTCACGGTTTCATTTACACGCGTTGGACGAGTCGTCCTGTCAGGATCTCCTGGCTCCGGAAAGGCGACGAGCTTGTTGATTCGCCTCTTCCAAAGCCGCAATTGATGATGCTACCTAGACTGCGGCTGTGTGCTGAGTACTGCGACCCATTTAACCTCAAATCGACATGTACATATCTTGAACGTCAAAAGACGATTGCAGCTCTGAAAGTTGTGTATTTCCACACTCTTCGTCGGAGGTGAAGTGAAACTGAGACGAAGCACGGGCCGTTGGGTTCGGCAGAACAAGCTTTGACATGTGAGCGTGCCTCCGCTGCCCTGCATTTACCAGCGCTCGTGGCCGACGACACTCATCTTCCTCAACGCGCCTGCTCACCACAAACATTCACGACCGCACTGCTCGCGTGCACCACCGAACGAGCCCACGAGAGAACTCATGTCTGGGCTTCACAGCAGTGCCAGCGGCCGCGTTTCGAGATCCAGCTCACGATGAGCCGCCGACCCCGATCACACCCCGGAGCGAGCGAGTAACTCCAACCGAAGGCATCATCGCGGCCTTGTCATGTCCCCAACAGACGACAGCGATGTATTCGCCACCAATCACGAATCGTCTCCCGCCGCAGATGTGAGCTTCGCAAAGCTGAATTCCGAACATCACGCCGAGTCGAGTTCGCAGGCCGAGTCAAGGAGCTCAGCAGGGAAGCGGAGCAGCAACAGTGACAAGCGTGCAAGAGAGAAAGAAAGGGGAACGCACCGTAGCGCGGACGAGTCGCCCGATGGAAGCAGCAAGGACAGGCACACCAATAGCACACCGTCACGTCGGTCTAAGAGGTCGGGAGGATTTCTCTTGGATTCCATCTTTGCCAATGGAAAGCTGCAATCCTCGGAATCCAAGTCTGGCAAAGCAAAAGGCCAGAATGAACAGGTATTCGCGAACAAGAAAAAATACCCACAAAATCGAGTGTCGGCAGATTCCTCTCAGCGCAGTTCACCCCTCTCGCGGGAGCTGTCACCTCACGAGGCTCACGATGCTATTCCCGCGCCCACAAGTAACCGGTATGCGCCGGCTGTGGATCCTGCACAATTGGTGCAAATGGCACTCAACCTGAGCGAAAGTAGGAAGCGCCATGTGAGCAGCAGTCTGCCTGTGCCTATCTCCCCAGCAGGCGGAAGGAGAGTTGTGTCTGCATTCGACTCTGGGTATGGGACTGTGAGGTCTGCTTCTTCTGGAAAGAAACGTGCAAGCCAGTTGAGTGAGAGCATTGGCCAAGCGTCCTCAGATAACGGCAGTCCGAGCCAGAATGATGCTGTCGGAACTGCAAATGGCCTTGATGGAGAAAATGTTCTCTACACGTTTTCTCCAGCTACGCTCTCTCGGGCGGAGAGAGCTAGGAGATATTTCGAACTCGCCAGTGAGCACAGACGATTGTTGGAGCACCTTCCTCCATTACTACCCGATTCTTCTGCTCCTGAAAACTATACCACGCAAGTCACGAGCAGCCCTGGCAGCGCGCACTACAATGTGACTAGAGTACCATCGAATACAACCAACAAGCGACAGCTTGGTCGGCCCTACAATCCATTGCAAGCGTTGAGGAATCGACGACTCCGCAATCGAGAGCGTCGTCCGCTGACGGCGCCCCCGGACACCTGGCAGGAAACAGACCGAATCAGACACTGGATCGATGGGGTGGAAGCAGCTTCGAAGGACCCTGCATACCGTCCTGGTGATGACCAAGTCCGCCTACCCACATTTTCAGGAGAACTTGAAGGTGTGGCGGCTCAGCCTCAATCTGCGCAACGTCACAAAAGGACCGATACAGTCAGCTCAGTCATCACGAGACCAGAAAATGGATGGACTGTAGAGCCGGCAGAACTACTCGCGGACACTTATTGGATGGAGAAAGACGACAACAAGACCCTCATTGAGGACAGGAATGGCCAACGAATTTTCCCATCGCGAGCCAAAGCGAGCTTAGATATCCCGCGGAAGAGTCGAGAGGTTGCGCGAGACCAGGACTACAATGTACAGAGAAGCGCTCAACGAGATGAGTCTGATGAAGAGGCCATGGACAAGTCAAGATCTCGTCGACGTCACCTTCTTCCAATTCCTGGTCGACTTCGCAGGAGCAACGTCAATCGATCTGGCAGTATATCAAGCGTTTCTAGCGATGAAGGGCGCCTGCCGCCAGCGCATCAGTTCGGAAACGATGATGGTGGAGATGAAAATATTGGCCCACTTGAGCGCCACATGCGCCGTATGATTGCAAAGGAAGAGGAGGGTGAGCTATCTTCGCCAGAAATCGCATCTCAAGACTACTGGGACTCGAAGAATACGCCCTTTGGTAACCCTCGTCCAAGCATGGATACTGCTGCTCAACGTAATTCATTTGCGGCCGGCCGGCTTTCAGTTGACACCTATGGTCATCGGCGATCGAGGTCTGCAGATGGCCGTGTGGGATCCGTCGATCATGGTCTATCTTCTATGGATGAACTCGTCTCAGATGGTCCATCTTCGCCTGCTATTACTGGGTTCGCTCCCGCCAAAGGTCTCGATGCACCCTCACCTGCAAGCAAGCGTACGGCATCCAAGCGCTCGCATCTGCCGAAGTTCCGCTCACATAGTAAGGAGCGCAACAATATCGAGCAAACAGACTTTGCAGCAGGCTACAGTAAACCGCTTTCTCCTGTAATGAGCGCGGATACTTCAACCGGCTTCCCGAGAGCAAGTCTGGACTCAGCACGACCAAGTCAGTTCAGGCGAAATGATACTACGGAGAGTCTCGCGAGCAGCTTGCGCCGATCGAACACGAGTGCGTCTACAGCAGACAACTCAAAGGACTCCAATGCTCCTGGCGGACGGCGCTTCTTCAAAGGAAGCCGCATATCTGAACTAGTTCGCAACGAAAGCTCCCGGCTGGGAGACCGGTTCCGCAGCAGCCGCGAAAAAGCGAACGAGTCGATGAACGATAGCGATACTCTCAAAGATCTTCCCGAGAATGCTGATGCGAATGTCGATCACATCGACAGTGGCCGCCTAAAGGAAGATGTCCAAGATGACGAGAGCGACGTCAGCCCAGGCGCAACATTCGAAGGCGATGTTCCCAAACAGCAATATTTCACTTCCAATCTACCAAGCTTCAAGTCTCCGTCCGGTCGAGAAAGGCGCGCGGACGCAGGACAATCTTCTGGAGAACCGGGCGGCAGACTTCAAGGTGACGACAATAGACAACAAAGCTTTGATCGCTCAACTCAGGGCGCTTTCCTGGCACCACCTCGAATCAACCTACCAGATGATGATAGCATCTCAAATCCTGATGTCAGTCGAGAAAAGGCCGATGACCTCTTCTATGGCCGCAGAAAGTCTGCATCACAAAACGACCTGTCGCTCGTGGCCACGAATACAACATTTTCGCAGCCGAGACGCAAGGATGGAATGCCTGTGACTGGCCTGTCTGCACACGACTCGCAGCGACATTGGAGTATCAGTGACCAGCATGTACCCCAGATACCGCACAAGGTCACCATGCGGGACATAGCCCGCATTCGCGCGCTTTTGTTGGCGTCAGGCATCAAAGCTCATGAGATCTATCAGGCCGGGGATACAGTTCGAGACCCTCCTGTACCAATGCTTTCGAAAGCCGCAGACACGGCTGGCCAACGGTTGTTTCAGGTACCGCGGAAGGAAGAGAACGTCGTAGCTGCTAAGATGCTGTCCCAAGCCTTGTCGAAAACTCTGGCGAACTTCGAACAAACTATCCTGGGATTCCAGAACTCAACCGCGAAGACTCTGGGCTCCCAACTCGAAGAGATCTCGCATCGAGCATCTGAGCAGCTCACCAAGATTGTCGATGAGACGTCCGATGAAGCCGATGCCTTCAACGTCGAGCTGACAACTAGACAGCCTCAAGAAGTGAAGCGAGTGGACGAAGCGGTGGACGCCATGTTTCGGCATCGCAGAAAGCAATTCCGACTCTTCCGTCGTGCGGGCTTCAAGCTCCTCGAATGGCTTGTGCTCGGCATCATGTGGTGGGTATGGTTCCTTGTTGTCTTGTTCAAGACGTGCAAAAAGATCGTGGTTGGAATAGTGAAAATCTTGCGCTGGCTTCTTTGGTTTTGAAAGTGGAGTTTGGTGGTGGATTTCTACCCAGAATCTCTTTTGTTTAAGTGATACCCACTTGTGCTTCTTGAGAGAATACATATAGCGAGGCGTTCCGGCACCGCTTACTCCTTATGAAATATTGAAATTTGGTGGACACCATGCTTCTCCTTTCTGCGAATGTCGTTCATCTCCGACGCCCCTTGATTGGGCGAGTTTGAGTGCTGAAGATGAAAAAGCCATGTGCCACTTCGAGCAACCTTCCCTTTTTGATCACGATCGCACGAGAGGCTATAGCAGCTCTAAGTGACAAACAAGACTTGAGATCTGCGCCTGCATGACACACATGGCGAGCTTGGGCGTAGAAGCCCCGCTCGAGGATGAATGATTGTCCGCGCATGTATAGCTATAAAGCGATCTAGGAGCTAAATAGGAACCTTGAAGCAATTGCTACAACTCGGAGGGATCTCGCTACATCAACAACTTCTATCCCCGAAGACGATGGCTTCTTCTACAGAGCACATCGAGCCCGAGCCAGCGCCAGCGCTGAACATTCCCAAATCTTCCTCAACCGTCGACGTGAGCATCATCAATACAACCACAGACATCGTCTCGACCTCCAAAGTCTTCGTAAAGCCACATATCCCCGGGCAAGACTATGTCAACCTACCTACATTCGCGTTCCTGCTGCATCATCGACAATCTGGGAAGAAAGTCCTCTTCGACATGGGCGGACGCAAAGACTGGTGAGCACGACGTTCCATTTCACGCATCGAAACATCCTTACACCAACAGGTGGAAATGGACCCGCACCTTCCTCGACTACGTAGAAAACCAAACACCCGGCTTACGAATCGAGAATGCAACGAAATTCTCAAGGAAGGAGGAGTCGATGATCAGAGCATCAGTAGTCTGATCTGGAGCCATTTCCATTGGGATCACATTGGTGATGCGAGTCTGTTCCTTAGTAGCACGGAGATTGTTGTGGGACCGTCGTTCAAAGAAAGCTTCATGCCGGGGTACCCGACTAGGCAGGATTCTCCTTTGCTGGATTCGGATTTTGCGTGAGTTGCAGAGATCAATTGAGAGAATATGAGAGTTGACAGTGATTCAGTGGTCATGAGGTGAGAGAGATCAAATTCGACGGGAACCTCAAAGTTGGAAAAAATTCCCTGCCTTCGACTTCTTCGGCGATGGAAGCTTCTACCTTCTCGACACGCCAGGGCACGCTCCGGGGCACATATCTGGCCTAGCCAGGACGACGCCTGACACATTCATTTTCATGGGCGGCGACATCTGCCACGTACCAGCTGCTTGGAGGCCCACGAGGCATCTTCCATTACCCGGGCAGATTCCAGAGTCGGTGCCAATGGATTCGCGGTTTTCAACGCCTTGCCGGTGTTCTGTTTTCACGGCGTGTCATCCGGTGCAGTCAGCGCCTCGCACGACACCATACTATCAGCTTTCCGATAAAGAAGGCTCGCTTTACATGTTCCCTGAAGCTGCGCAGCGTAGTCTGGACACGATGAAGGCCTTTGACGCAGACCCAAACGTTCTGATATGCATTGCGCATGACAGTGGCTTGTTGCCCATCCTGAACTTCTTCCCCAATGGCACAATCAATGATTGGAAAGCCAAATGCATGAAGGAGGCTGCTGCTTGGGGTTTCCTCAACGAGATGCCGATTGATGGGAAAACAGGTCGTCCACTGTTAGTGCCTGGACTCATCAGAGACGGCATGAACATTCGTAAGGCGGAAGACGTGTTGTCAGGATAGAGGTAGCTAGTGCCCCAAGTTAGACTTGTATTCTGTCCATCCAGGTGCTTCTTGACCAAGAGCTTCAAAGTCTTCATCAGGCACGACCTGAACCACACGAACTTTCCATTTCCCGATCCGTAGGATGAGCAGACCGTCACGGACCATTTCTGAAGCCACTTGGTCTTTGATTGGAACAAAGTTCAATTCGCCGTCTCGGTGCGTTGATGCATTAGGCGATGCAGATGCCACATATGCACCGCCTTTGCTAATAGCCCGCGCGCCTTCGGACTTTGTTGCTGCCAATCCAGCGTGGTACAGGATGCGGCTGAAAGGTGTCTTGTGTACCAGTGACATAGGAAGGCTGATCCGCTGCGAGTCGGAGCTCTGTTCCTGCTGGGATCCGGAGGCCGGCTGCCGCGAGAGCGAGGCAAGTGTTGGATTACGCATCGTTTCGTGCTCGCTGCGGGTCTTGAGCGCTTCTTCGGGCCCGTGAACTAGTTCCAGTACCTCGCTGGCAAGCAGGTGTTGAGCCTTACGTTTGCCAAGATCCGCTCGATGTTCGTCCATGATATTGCTAATCTCTGAGACTGGCACGAACGTGAACAGCTTTAGGTATCTTTCGACATCATCATCTGCAGACCTCAACAGAAACTTGAACAGATTAGCAAGGAGAATAAAGGGGACTCCGCTTCAGGACTTACACCATAAAGATCGAACGGTGAGGTCAGATTGCGATCCAACCAAATAGCGTTCCCAGCACTCTTTCCAAACTTCTCACCACTCGAGGTGGTCAGCAGAGGGACTGTCAATCCCATTGGAACCAAGTCCTCTTTCAGTTTGCCTTCGCCGTCAAGCCACTCCTGTCGAGTCTCTGATTCTGCATTTTGGGCGATGAATTTGACCGCGTCGATGCCGGCAATGATGTTGCCGTATTGATCAGACCCACCAATCTGAACCTGAATCTTTCGGTCATGGAACATCTGCCACCAGTCCCAAGCTTGAAGCAACGGGTATGTAAATTCAGCGAAAGACATGCCGTCGCCCCTTTCCATCTTGTTCCGTACTCTGTGTCAACCTGTCAGAGTGAGAATCCACCTGTGAGATCTGCCAGGACTCACTCACGTATCTCGACCTAGCATAGCGCCCAGTCTCATGCCGTTGCCCATCATCTTGAGGAAGTTTAGAATGTTCAATCCCTCCAGCCATTCCGCGTTGTTCAACAGTTCTCTTTTGCCAAGGTCATTCCCATCTCGACCATGTCGTCTACCGTATTGAATCGCGCTCTCCCAAAGCTTGTCGACCTGTGCGAACATTGCCTCGAAATTGGACTGTGTGACGGCTTCGGCAGTTTTGGCGCGAGATGTCAAGCGACCGCTTGGATCGCCGACCTTCGCTGTCGCTCCGCCTACCAAGCTGACAGTATGGTGGCCGTGGTGATATAGCCAAAAGAGCACCATAACAGGGAGCAGATGACCAAGATGGAGGGACGGTGCTGTCGGGTCGATGCCAGCGTAGAAGCCTACTTTCCGCGTGCTGAGAAGCCGATCGAGAGCATCGCGGTCACTAATACGCAGTCAGCTCGAGCATGATGCTGCTCACTCCTCTTCTGTGTCATACCCAGCGATCTGATTGACGAATCCACGTTCTTCGAGCAAGCTCAGAATGCTTTGGCGATTCTGGCAGGAAGCGTGGAAGTGCCGTGTTCGATGCAGTTTGACAACATTTCGCACGCGACATGCTGAGCCTACATTTGGCCGGCTAAAGAGAAGCCGGCCGAGCGCAATTCGTGTCATCGCATTGATCGTCGTGAAGTGTCTTGGTGAAGTTCGCGACTGCTGTCGTTGCTGTCCCAAACTGGTAGATTTCCGCGGAGGAGACAGCTCTCACGAGCGCGAAGACGGCCTCATCAAATATTGAAGGCTTAATCAATCCGGTATCGACCCAGAACAAAGCGATTACTTGGAGACATTCTTGCTCAAGGATCCATGATCATTCAATTGATTTCATTGCTGCCGACTGTCTCCTGTTCCTCGTGGTATCATTTCTGAATGCTCCCGACGCCATCACATGCTGAAGTGGTCCATGGACAAGGTGAAATGCTACTGAACAATACCTCGTCCCTCAAACATGTCGTCTATGCCGTCTTGCTCTTCATCCACTTCATCTTCTTCGCTTTCAATATCTTCTTCGCCTTCGTCTTCCTCCTCGAATCCGGTCTCGATCGCTCGGCTTCGAAGACGCTCCTTCATTTCTTCGCGTCGCTCCTCCTGCCACCGCATCAATGCCGCACTTGCGTGGACGCGAAAGCCGTAGATCCGGGGCTCGTATCGGCGTTGTGTTTTTGGAGGCTGCAGAGCGGGGTACACCTGGAACAGGATATTATGGAAGCTCGAACCAAAGTAGGCGCCATCGATAGAGTTGTGGCGTGAGGATTTGGGGTTGTAAATGTCTTCGCATCTAGCGCAATAGAGCTTGACGAAAGATGTGTTTGGTATGTCATGTTGCCCCATCGGCAAGAGATGTTGTGACTCGCAAATGACTCTAGGACATTTGCCAAAAACGCCCTGCTTGTACTTTTCCATCTGTTCCAGCAGTCAGTAGCCTGGTTGGAATGAATCACCATCAGTCTGGAAGCACGGACGTACCATCTTGGCAAGGCCACGAGTTGTGACAATGTAACGTGCATGCACCAAGCCGTATAGATGCCTCGCACTCTTCTCGATCTGTTCTCGCATGTCGTCGTCCACCTCCATGTCGAAGACATCGGTCACCAGATCCAGAGCATACTGGTAATACTGCACCTCCGTATTCAAGCCTGTCAGGTTGAACCGGTCTGTCAAATAATCCTCGTCGATTTCGCAGAAGTATTCGTTGCCCCTTGAAGAGATGAACTAGAAGCATTGTCAGCACATAGTGTCAAAGTCTCACAAACAAGCAGCAGAGCGCAATCGAAGTCATCGGACTCAGATCCTGGACCGTGAAAGGGCTGCTCGATATCCGATTTCTTCCTTCTGCTTCGGGTCTCGGTCATAGGGCTGCACGCGCAACGAAGTCTCATTTCCCAACATCGCGAATCCATTTTCCAATGAGCTCATACTCCGCATGCTGGTCAGACCAGAGGCGCAGACTGGGCACCTTTAGTTTCAAGGCCTTGTAGTGCCTAGGCTGCTGGTGCAACGGTGGCCGCGCATTCTAGACCGGAAAATCTTTGCGACTTCTACCACAGCGATCTCCATTGGGCAATAGAAAACAGCTGCAAGACAGGCACTTACCCAGTCCCTCCAGTAGCTTGTATAGTCACTGTCGGTGTCGCTAGCAAAATCGTCCATTTTGTTTCGGTCGTGGCCAGCAGGTCAAAAGGTCTTCCTGCGAACGTCTTGATGCTGACAATTGTCGAGAAACGCGGTGGTAACACGGGATATCTCGTGAGCAAGCGTTACGAGACGAGGAGTTGAAGTGGGAAAGAGTGGCAGAGAGACGCGGCATGTGAAGCTGAGGCGGCTCGCTTGCTCCCGCCGGCACGTGGCGACCCTTGTCTGGCGGCTTCCAGGAACACCTTCCCTGGCGATCCATGTCGCTGCATCCCTTCTCTCAAACGACTGTGCTTCTTTCCAGACCTGTCCGACTTTGACACCATCGCATTTTGCAGAGCGCTCGGTGTGCCAGGAATGGTCCGGTCCACGCGGTAGAACAATGATGGTGCCTTCATGCCGCCAAAAACAGCCGCCCTAAAACATTGCCATGTACTGGCCTATTGGCGCGCCCAATGTCTATGCTTTGCGCAAGCACGCGATTCCGCCGACTCGTCTCTCACAATCGCATGATGGCGCTGCGTCCGACACGAACGGAAAGGCGGCATCTTCTGCAAGCAGTGCCTCCGGGGAAGAGAGTGGAACGGAGAATGGGTTGAACGGCTCTCACAATGGTCAAGATCATGGGCTCCCAAAAGTACAGCAGGACGAGGAGGCTCGAGAAGACGAGATAATAGATATGAAGGTTTCGCGAGGCGGTAGTGTCTTTGTCACAATCACTCGGTCCAGCCTTACGATATGGCAATCGAAGCCCACAGTCGCATTGGCTGGCGTAGTGCGCTCGCCGCAGTCGATGAAGTCGTATGGTCGAAATACGGCCCTGCTACTAAGACCAGACGCACTGATCATCGTTGTCCAAACGGCCATGGGATATCTCATCACCTACTCCCTTGCAACGGATCCTTCTGCGCGTGTCTACCAGACCATTCTTCCGGAATCAAGCAAGCATTCACGGCAAGCCAGTACAGACGGATACAGCAATTTTCGAAAGCAGGGCTCGAGCACAGCCAGTTCTGGTGTAGGGGAGGGTGATGGGATCCGAGAAGTCAATGTGCGCTTCAGAATGGTCATTCGAATTGATGCCGGGATCAGCAAAGCCCTCGCGTTGGAGGATGAACTTGTGGTCGCGACTCAGAAGCCATCTGCCTTGCAGTGTATCAGATGGGTAGCAGAGAATGGTACCTCGCAGACCAGTACCGAGCTCGTCAGCCGTATGCCTTGGGTTGGTGGAAAGCTCGTTGTCGTTGAGATGATCCACGACCGACCTATGAATTTGGCTACATGGATCACAAATGACGGGAAAGCGTTTGCAGTGCAGAGACGAGCGGGAAAAGGTATCGACCCTGAGAACCCAAAGAGTCTATTCCAAGGATTCTGTTTCCGCGAGCCGGATTCGCAAGACAACTTCGCCACCAAAGTCGCGATCAACGCCAGATTTTCGTTGATCGCGATCGGCTGCGCGAATGGAGGCATCGATGTGTACGTCGTCAAAGACTACACAGGCAATATACCACTTTCACACAAGCTACGACTGCCGGTAGGAAGCTCTACCACGGGCAAGTTGACCTGTTTGACCTATTCACCGGATGGCTATTGCCTTTTCGCGGGCTACGAGAGGGGTTGGGCTACCTGGACTGTCTATGGGAAGCAAGGCGCCAATACATTTAGCGTTGACCGAAGTCAAGCGCGAGGCAATGACGAGAAGTGGCTAGAGGGCATCCGAAGCGCATTCTGGTTGGGAGGTGGTTGCGAGCTTGCTTTGCTCCCAGCTACAGATAATCGAATCTGGATTTTGGATGTCGCACGCAACTCCACAGCCTCCTGTTTTTCACCGGCAAACATCTCGCGGGGCCTCTTGCACTCTAGCAGCAACGTCATTTTCTACAGAGGTCACGATGTTCCAGATGTGACGTCTCTGCCATCGGACATACCTCTTTGGCACACCGTTCAGGTCCCACCACAGTATCTCGTACATCAATGGCCCCTCAAGTCAGCAGTCGTCTCGCCCGATGGCAAATACATCGCAGTGGCTGGTCGGAGAGGTCTTGCACATTATAGTGTAACGAGTGGTCGATGGAGGACGTTTGATGATCCCCAGGCTGAGCAAGAATTCACAGTGCGCGGGGGCATGTGCTGGTATCAACACATCCTTGTCGCAGCGGTGGAGGCGAACAACCGCTACGAGATTCGTCTGTATTCCCGAGACAAATCACTGGACTACTCACACATCCAGCATGTGGAGCAGCTGTCGGCTCCTGCAATCACGACGACCGTATCAGGGGCTGACTCGTTGCTTGTGTACACCTACGACAATACGTTACTTCACTTCGTGATTGTCATGACAGGGGCATCCGCAAAGCTCGTGCAGGTTGGGCAGATTGGATTTCACGGCATCATCAGGGCACCGCCCCGCGTTCGAGCGATCAGCTGGATCTTGCCTGATGACCAGCTTGAACACGGAGACCCTTCTCAGGACGTTGCGACGGCAACTGTCTTGTTCCTCGTTGACGGCAAGCTAGTGCTTTTGCAACCATCCACGAACGAGCTGGGCGAATTGAAGTACGACATGCGCGTGATTGCACACAACGTTGAATACTACATGTTGCTCCGCGATCAGCCACCGATGGTTGCGGAACTGAAGCTCGAAGACACCCCAGCAGGCACTCCTCCTATTGGCGGATTGACACTCGATGACCATCTTGGACATAGCTTGCGTGATTCGCTCTGGTATTTCGATGGCACCGGATTCCACGTCTGGTCCGATATCCAAGATGTGCTTGCGCGTGCGCCTGCAGAGCTTGGTAGAGATTTGCCCCCGGCGGTCACCATTCCGCTCGACTTTTCTCCACTGTCTGTGGCGGTTTCTAAAGGGATCTTATCCGGCATCGAAGCAGACCTTGTGCAGAGGCGGGATGTCAATTTCAGCTTCTTTCGACATGCTCCAAGAACGCAGCTCTTTCTGCCTCAGCTGCTTCGATACCACCTCGCAGAATTCAATTCGCCAGCGGCCTTGCATCTGTCTAACTCCTATCAGCATCTGCCCTATTTCTCACATGCACTGGAGGTTCTATTGCATGATGTACTGGACATGGAAGTCGACAATCCGCCGTCGCCACCGGAGACTGCGCTTTTGCCCACCGTGCTGTCTTTCCTCTCCTCCTTCAGCTCGTATCTCGATGTCGTGGTCAACTGCACACGCAAGACCGAGTTGCGCAGCTGGCAGACGCTTTTCACCTATCTCCCGCCTGTTTTGGAACTGTTCGAGCAATCACTCGCGCAAGGCAAGCTCAATACCGCGGCTGGATATTTGTTGGTCCTTCATGCTTTCGAGCAAGATTCTTTCCAGGTCCATGAATTCTCGCAAGTATTCAGACGTGCTGCAACGGAGCAGGACTGGGAACTGTGCCGAGAACTTGCGCGCTTTCTTGTGGGCATTGATGCTTCTGGCGAAACGCTGCAGACGGCACTCCAAGAAGCCGGATTCGAGGATGCGCCAAACGGACTGGGCGGAGGATACAGGGGCGATGCGAACGCTAATAGCAATGGAAAAGCCAAAAGCCGCCAGCAGGCTCATCATGGCCGTACGAACGGATTTACAGGCCCTGTGGACTACTTTTCGGTCTCCAGACGTCTCAGCTCTGGCGACGAGCAAGAGCAAGGCCAGGCATTTGCCACACCTGATGCTTGAATACCGCGATGAAGAAATCAACCAACACGCAGACAAATAGGATGATGAGGGCGAGAAAAAGACTCCAGATAAATGATGTCTGCGACACTGTTATGGGCAGCCTCATGTGGGCAGCAGCTACTTCAACTAGGCCTCAAGGGTTGGAATCGACGGCCTGCTGTACCAAAGCCGAATCCAGGTAGGCCCTTGCTTGTACAATGGTGCCAGCTTTGTCAAATCTTAGCATCCATAAATATCGCTGGTTGTAAGGCATGTCTAGCAAATGTGTCAATTGCAGTTGATCGCGGAAGCAGCGCATTCGCCAGTGGCTGCTCGTGCGCAGGGAGGAGAGTGAGGCATACCATTCTTGCAGACTGCATTTGCCTCAAGTTCGACAGCAGCCCACTCTTGATCGCCTCCCCCAACAACATTGGTGGGTTTGAGGGAGAGGGGTTCCTTGAGAACTTTCTGCACCGTCCCGAGCGCGGCATCTTTCCAGGCTTGCAAGCTTGTGAAATGACCGGCGGCTGGGTGAGTACCCATGACATCCCAGGTCACATCTGGAGCAACTCGAGAGAAGAAAGGCGAGGTATCGGATGAGGCCAATGCTGAACAGAGCTGTTCGATCTCGGCCTTGGTGGGATATGGAGCCATAATGATGTATGCTAATAGAAAATGGCGTTTGAACTTGTGCAGATGATTTCACGAATGGGTTTGATACTGGCAGCGGAGATGCAATGAACAGAGACGTGGCTATGGTAAGCAATGGTGCATCGTCATGCTTGTGGAGGGGTAGGCTCGCGTCCTAGCGGCAACGTTAATTCTCACAGCAAGAGATGTGATGTAGATGACGAGGACTTTCTCCTGAGTTTTGCGGGTCACGAATACATGTATGAAAGCACCGGTGAGGCGGTGCGTAGTGCATCAGAGCGGCGGACGTCTCACGGCAGATTTGCACATGAAAAGCGAGCCCGGAGGCAGAGCAGAGCAAAGGGCGGTAGGGGGGCTGTGCAGGGCCCAAGGCAACGACGGGCCAAGGTCAGGCATGCAGCAGGTGTAACCGCAACACTGCCACCTCGACCGCGGTTTCACAGCGTCCGCTTTGCAAACCTCACTGTAATGGTCGGTGTATGATGATGCTCGCCCTTTTCATCCTTCCTCTTCTGGCGATATATCGCACCGCTCAACCGTGATGATAGTCATGCCTCGTGCTACCATTGTGGCCATGCCCGCCCTGCATCCCGCTGCCCTCATTGCTGCTGCTGGTCACACAGCTGTACGCTACAAAGCACAGAGGCCGCCTTGATCCCGACTTGACGACTGGCGATGGCCTTCGACTTTGATAGAGACTTACTCTTACTCCGATACATCCTCCGCAATATTGCACTGTTCATACCGCTTTGGCGCGGTCTGCATTCCCAAAGCTACCTTACCTTGTCTGCTACCGCTGGCCGCCTGTGGAGTGTGTCAGCAACGGAGCTTCTTTGCGCCGACCGGTTACATTGGCATTGACTGCTCAAGGTTCACTATATACATCCACGGGCCACGCTCATTGCGAAGTAGTAGGAGCTCTCATCACATCGCTGAGCAATGGCAACGGCTGGCGGGATTGGGTCCGCACTGTACCCAACAACTCTCACACATAGCAGCTCAACACCTCTGCCTCGCGTCGATTCGCCTCTGGAAGGTCTCTCGAACATGTCTTATCCTCCAGCTGGGACTCAAGGAAGCGACAGCGGTGCGAGTGTGGCCTCATCTTCCCCGGAAGCCATCTTCAATGCACCCAAGGGCGGCCGCCAAAGAAGATCGACAAGCTCCTCAAAAGGCAACCCCTCACTGCGATTCTTCATCGTGGACCATCCAAAGAAGTTGAAGGACAAGCAACAGATGACTGAGAATCGTCGGCATGTTATGAACGACTATCTTGACAAGGAGCGACGAAATCCTGCAAGCACCGATGCTCGAGTGAACGGCTCTACAGCGACTAAGAAACGCAAACGTCTGGATGTGCCGTATGCACCTGATAGGAATGCGGGCCCAAGACAAGGATCGATTTGTTCGACTCAAAGCACGAGCAGCTCCAATGGCTCACCAGACGATCGAAATTACCCTTTGGCCTCTGAGGAGGACACGCCTTATGCTAAGAAGGCACAGATAACACCGCGCCATCAGATTCAATTCTACGACGACATTGCTCCTCTGGTAAAAGGGATCAATGGAAGACTTGGAAATTCTCAGTACCTACAGACTTCACTACAGGACGTCCCACACCCGACCTCGTTGGTAGGCTCGAATCTCAACCCTTTTGACACCTGGCCGACCCTGTCGAATCCCATGTGCGATATCCAGGCGCTTAAATGGTGTTGTAAGTATAGTTCTATGTATGGACTGGCAAAAGTAAGACATGAATTTAATGACTGTATAGGTAGCAAGAAGTTTGGAAGCGAAGGCATCGCACCGCATTGGGTGCCGTTGCTGCTGAGAGCGAAGCATGCCTTCCTCTCTACAATCTGCATCTCTGCTTCTCACGAGGACATTATGAGGAGAGGAATGCAAGCGCCTCACGAGCGCCTTCAACACGGCTCGCATGACCGAATGCAGGCTCGCTGTGAAGTCATCGCTTTGATCAACCAGGCAATGAACGATGATCAGTCACGAATTGCTGATACTACAATTGTCGCCGTCTTACAGCTGCTCAATAGCGAGATCATGGGCTGTGATGATCAGGTCATGCGAATACACCAGCAAGGCCTGCACGATATGGTTCGTCAAAGAGGTGGACTGGAGAAGCTTGGGGTTGAAGGTCAATTGGCTTCAATACTGACAATGTGAGCACACGCAGCTAAGTTGTCAAATGACTTGACGAAGAAGCTAACGTGAACAGAACAATGTATATGATCAGCGCACTCCGCGAGACCGCGCCTCATTCGGACTTCTACAAATATGCCGCACAGCGGCGAACGAAGCCTCCCCACTCTAGCGACCTCCGAGCCATTCCAGAATCGCCAGTCTACTGCAGATTATCCGGCTATCATACGATACACAAATCGGTCACGCCCTTCAGCCCTGTCTACCGACTCTTAGAGACCCTCCGACTCCTTACAAACAGCTTTGTTCGGAGCGCCGGCCCTGACACCCTGAGCCCCTTGACACCTATCGAGGTCACCAAATCATGGGAGCAAGGCAACAACAGCATCCTGCTCCTCCGCGACGAGATATTCTCCTTAAGACCAGCCGATGACCGCGCTCAAGACTTCGTCGACACCAACGAAAAGCACACCTACGAAGCCCTCCGTCTCACCGCCATGCTCTACTCACACGCTCTCGCAAATCGCATCCCATTCTCCAAAGCCGCCAAACAGCTCTCCACCCGCTATGCCGCTACGTATCCTCAACAGCAAAACTCCAATTCCTCAAGTAGCTGGCACGGCCTCATCAAATCCCAACTCCAGCAAACAGATATCAGCGACTGCTGGTCCGACATGGCCGGCGTCCTCTTCTGGACGACTTTGGTCGCCGGAGCCTGCGCGAATCCAGATTCGGCTTCATCTGAACTATCGACGCGTGACCGATGGGACGAGAATGAAGAGGCAAGGAAGTGGTTGACGGCTGTTGCGGTGCGGTGCTCGATTTTGCTGAGCTTTGAATATGGAGGAGCGATATTGGAGACGTTGGAGAGGATTGTGGGGATCGAAAAGGTGCTTGCGAAAGGAGAGGGAGAGGGTCGTGCGCGCTCAAGAAGAGGGGAAAGCCGTGCGGAGGCAGAGACCGTGCGATTTGGAGGGACGATTGATCGAAGAGTAAGCTCTCCTGCCTCAGGTGCTGGTCCAAAAGCGGTGTTTGGGCCGATGGAGGCACCGTTCGAGCAGAGGACCTTCCAGGACTTCGCGCAGGACTTTCTGAGTGAAACGTTTTGATAGCGATTAACCCCAAGGAAAAGGCAGATAGAACCATTTCGGCTCAAGCTTCACATATCCACGGTGATGATACAGACTACACCTCAAGTCGCCATCATACATCAATCGCTAGCGCACCTACACTTCTACATTCGTTCCACCAGAGAAGCAAACCCTCAGCAACGCCATGCTTTACAAGTTCCGTGCGCTGCTGTAGACGCCTCACTCACAATTACTCCTGCAAAGGCTCAACCAGCTCCTAGCCATCCGTGACCATCGCAGTATCGTTCCCATTAACGCCATCCTTTTCTACTCCAAGCTTATCCACAATCCCCAAGAACCGCGCATACTGCACTGTAATGCGTTGTAGATCACGGTGCTTACCCAACACCATGACAACTTCCTTGAGCAGATCTTCTCGCTTCCAACCAACAATCTCATCCGTTGAGGACCACTCGATGCCCGCATCTCCATCTGATTCTTCGAAGACTTGGCCCATGAGACCTTTGAGCAGCTCTTCGACTTTGCCTCGCAGTCCCTCAGCACCGATTCTCTTAGCGTACATGATGAGGTACATCCTGAATTCATCCCTGGCACCCAGTGTCTGCGCAGCTGCGATGCGGTTTTCAAGGTGTGCGATCGAGACGGCAGATTCGAAGCCTTCAAAGCCTTCTGCGGAGAGGAGCTGCTTGACGAGACGCTGCAGGAAGTAGGCGCGGCCCTTGAGGAGAGACTGGGAAGTCGTGTTGCGCTCAAGAAGCGGTATGATGCCTGCGGATATGTTTTCGGGGTTGACCTCGTCGAGGAAAGATGGCTGTGGATCTGAAGTGTTGCCTTTGGAAGTAGAGGTGACAGTGGAGACCGATGTGTCGGTGGTGTTCCAGTATTGTGAGCCAACCGCCCACCAGGACTCGCTGAGACGTTGCCAGCAGTACATGTTGGGGTTGTATGCGAACCCATCCCCGTTGCTCATGCCAATGATGATTCGACCATTGGTATTGAGGCGCGCAAACATGAGGCTGGGACCGGCAGTGACATGTCCTTGCTGCGACTGCGCAGCCATATCGAGGGCGGGCTGTAATGAAATGGGTGGTCGAGGCGCGCTCATGTTCTTCATGTTCCACACGTAGCACTGGCCCACCGCAGTAATTGCCATCAACCACCATCCTCTACAGTCGAGGATTACAGGCTGCGCTTCAAGGACTGCGGCATTCATGAGCCTTCTCCCTGCAGGTGTCCAAACATGTACGCTGCCATCCTCGCAGGATGCTGCCCAGAAGTTTCGATTTCCCGTAACAAGTAGTACCGCTTTTGGTAAGAAGTCTTGCCAAAGAGTCTGGCCACGTCTTGTCAGCGTGATTCGTGTTGGTTCTCGATCCTGTGCTCGACCAGTTCGTGACGGACCAGAAGCATTTCGCGCTTCAAATACCAGCGAGGAGTCGCTGTCATTCGGATCTGTACCATTCGCCTGCTGCTCACCGCCCTCGGCACCAGCCCTGTTAGGATCCAGCGGCCGGACGATGACGCTTCTTAGCTGGGGCACTGCGAGTCGAGTCTGGCTGACAGCCAAGCTAGGGTTGATGATGGCTGGCCGCAAGACATCGGGCATGTCTACTGGTCGCTTGGTCGCTGTCGCAGCTGAGGCAGGCACTAGCCCATCCTCGGTATTGTGGACCACGGGAGTAGCTCCTTCCCGTTGCATCCCTTCTATGCGCTTCTGGTTCGGTTTCTCTTCGCCATCTGCATTCGCCATTTCCGCATATTTGCGCTTGTTCCCAAGCACCAGGCTCGCGAGTCCGCCTTTGGGCAGACCGTCATAGGGCTTGCTGAGGTCGAGTATCTTCGTCGGCTCGTCGACGCTGCCGCCGCTTTGTTTGACTGCGGCCTGAAGTTGCGGCCTGGGTAGATTGGTCTCTCCCTGATTTGAAGAAGACAGTAGCAAAGGTGCCACCCGCTTCTTGCCATCTTTTGTGATAGTAACTCGCTGTTTAAGTCTGTCGACCCGCTCCACCTGCGGATCCTTTGGCGGAGGTGGAGCTGCCTCCTGAGTTGTTCCGTTCGTGGCCGGTGCATTAGTCCCCTCTTTGATCGCTGCGTCTCCATTCACCAATGCTCCGGTAGTGGCGTGTCCGTCTCCCATGAGCTCTCCCATTCGACCTTCTACCCCTCTGAGCTCGCCAGCTTTGCTTCCTTCTTCAAGCCGCAGAGCATCTGTGTTTTCTATGATGCCCACACGCCTCCCAGCACCATACTTCGCAAGGGCTTTGTCATATTCGTTAGAAGGAGCAGGATACCCTAATTCACCCTTTTCGAAGATGAGTGCAGCTATCGTGCCGTCCAGGGAAGTCAGGAACAGAGTCTCTCCATCTGGACTCCACGCCAAGTCGCTGATGGCTTTTGCGCTCAGTTCACTCGTGGTGACAAACGGCCGTGGGAAGCTGGTGTTCCAGACGCTCAATGTCTTATCCTGCCCTGCGCATGCCACCACTGTTACTGCTCCTGGTGAGACGTAATCCTTTGGTATATCTTTCGGAGGCGGATCCCGCGTGAACAGCCTTGGGGAGAAGGCACAGACTTCCACAGGGCCCTCATGGCCAATCAAATTGATCTCGCTGTCCCAGGATCCTCGATTTACGATCGCAACAGAGCTGACAGGCCCATTGACAGCGTTTGCAGCTGCAATGTGGGCTCCCTCTGGACTCCATGAACATCGTCTGAAGTATGTGGTCAATGGAGAGGTGGTAAACGGCGAAGAAACGGTGGCTTCCAGGGTAAAGTTGCTCGTCTGATCGTATGCTGTCGCATTCGGCGGCGGCGAAGTGAATCGGTATATTTTGATCGTCCTGTCGTCCGAAGCGGTCGCGAAGTACTTGTTGGCCGGGTCGAAGGTGATACCTTTCACGTGCGACTGGTGTTGAGGGAGAGTCTTCAGCTTCTCAAAGGTGCTACCTGACCAGACGACGACCTTGCTATCCAATCCAACGGACACCAGTATTGAGCTGTCGCAGCTCCATCCCAGATCTTGAACATCATTGTCATGACCAATTAATCTTCTGAAAATCCTCCAATTCTCAACTGGAGGGGTCTCATTGCTGCCAAAGGTGGAGTGCGCCGGCGGGCCTGGGTCCAGAGTGTAGACACATACTATCTTGTCGTCGGCGCCAGAAGCCAGGTACTTGCCATTCGAACTGAAGCGCACCGAATGCACAGTGCCAGAGTGGTATGAGAGCGATGCGAGCTGTTTCGGTTGGGTGTAGGCGGGATTGGAGGCATTCAGGATGGCTTCGGTGGACCAGATGCGCACATGGCCGTCGCCGGCGGCGGTTGCGAGACGCGAGCCATCAGGCGATACGTGGCAGCTGTAGACCTCGTGGTCCTTCTTCTCGCCGCCGTGGATCAGCCATGCTGGCTTGGTGAACCGCATAGTGATGCGCGCTTTTGCATGTTCCGGTCATGCAGCGGAAGGCGTCGGTCTCGTTGCGCCAATGCGGCGGCGTGGATGCGCACGGGAACGAGCGTGACGGCGGTGTCGTTGGATGAGTTGGCGGGATATCGACAAAGTGCTGTGGTGGTAGTGAACAGGAGACTCGCGAACGACAGAACAGACGCGGAGCTCTCTGCCTAGCGCGTCTGCCACATGCGAGCTCTCTCAGGCGATTTGATTAAGCTTGATTGGACCCTCACCAAGGTATTGAAGCGCCAATTTCGTCCTCCCGGAGATGATCGAAGTTAAACACGGGCAACGCCTTGCTTTCCCTTACCTGATACCACCTGGCATTATTCCAGCATTGGAGCACGATGGGCTATAATTCCTCCCCAATAACTCGTCGATAGCACAATTCTTCTCGCCATGAAGCTCCTCCGCACGCTTCTGCTACCCGCGCTGCTGCGCGAGGCTCTCGCGTACTCCGCCCTGTCCGACGCCAGCTTGCGCTCTCTGCCCGAGCCAGGAGACGACTTCGATATCAATTCGGGAAAGCTGTTGTCGCCTATCCTCGTACCGCGCGTTCCCGGCAGCGAAGGCTCCAAGGCAGTGTTCAATCACTTCGTCGAGTTCTTCCAGCAGAACCTCCCCAAGTGGAAGATCACGTTCCAGAACTCGACGAGCACGACTCCGACTTCTGGCGGAAAGGAGCTCCCTTTCAGGAACATCATAGCCACGCGCGACCCTCCTTGGACTCAAGGCGACGGAGATGTTGGAAGATTGGCATTGGTCGCCCACTATGACTCCAAACTCACCCCGGACGGATTCATTGGAGCGACCGACTCAGCTGCCCCATGCGCCATGTTGTTGCACGCTGCAAGAAGTCTGGACGAGGCATTGACCAAGAAATGGGAGGCGATGGAGGCAGAAGGAGTAGATGATGATCTCTTGGACACCCATCATGGTATACAGATACTGCTGCTGGACGGAGAGGAGGCGTTCCAAACGTGGACCCATGATGATTCGCTGTACGGTGCGAGGTCGTTAGCGGAGGAGTGGGAGATTACGGGATACTCTGCATGGAGCGCGTACCAGTCGCCGCTCTCTACGATCGAGCTATTCGTGCTGCTGGATCTGCTGGGAGCGAAAAACCCCACTGTGCCGTCGTACTTCAAGACCACCCACTGGGCCTACCAAAAGATGGCTGATGTCGAAGCCCGACTACGTAAGGCCCACAAATTCAAGAGCTCCCCAAATCATCCATCGAAGCGGAAGGAGGACGCTGAGGGTCAGAATGAGCCAATGTTTTTGCCAGAAGGCTCGAAAAAGGAGACTGATCATTGGGTTGGAGGCTACGTCGAGGATGACCACGTTCCTTTCATGGCTCGTGGAGTCGAGATTCTGCACATCATAACGTCTCCGTTCCCAAGTGTATGGCACACTATCAACGATGATGGCGAGCATCTCGACATGGACACAGTCAATGACTGGACATTGTTGACTATTGCATTTGCTGCTGAGTGGATGGAGCTGGAAGGATTCTTGAGTCAGGATAAGGCTCAACCATTGGAAGGAAGGCGAGCTGGAGAGGAAGAGAAGAGCGAATTGTGAGTCCACAGAGTCTGTCTGACTTCGCGTTTCTCCAATCAAGTGTACTAATACGTCTTAGCGCCGAACAGGTACGCTGAATAAAGACATTCGCATTCCACACTCTCCACTTCTGTTGGACATAGTAACAGCCTATGGACACCCAACACTCGTCGGCCGGAGCGTCGTGAGACAACTACGTTATCATTGTTCCCACTTCCGGCCTAAGATCTCGGACTCGTGCATTGACGTGTCGGCGAACACTACTCTGGGTCAAATAGGATTGAGGATGCTACGCAATGTGTCGCCTTTTGTCTTATTTGGCGCCAGATTTCAGCAGCAGCATAGTCTCTCGAGCATATCGAAGGATCACGGCCAGACATTGAGTTCGTCATCGGGACGCTTGCTGTTAGGGTCAAGACGGCGTTTGGCATTTACAGGGACAATGCGACAATCGGCGCTGTGCAGCGGAATGAGGCAGCTTGCCGCATCCGGCCCACTTGGTCAAAGAATTGGAACTTCATTGATAAATTGTCAGGTAAACGACAACGCTGACTTGATTCGCACCTCAAGTGTTCCCTACGTTCAGCCCGCATAGACGTTACTGCAAGTTCAACCATGGGTATTCAGACACGCTCTAAGGCCGCTGCTAAAAAGGCTGCGTCGCAGTCGCCAACTTCGACGGCGGCTCGTCGAAAGACATCATCTGAAAAGGTTCTGTCGCCAAGTCCTCTAACGCCTCCCAGAGGCGGCAGGAGTCGGAAGAAGTCAACGATGGAGGCTGCCGAAGAACCTGCTCAGCCTCCAGCAAAGCCCTCAGCTACCCATGCACCAGTAACGCCTGCGAGATACGTCGATCCTCCCGGCGGTTACCTGGCAAACACGAGGACTCCAAGTCAGCAGTTGGAAGACGAGCTCATTGCGAGCTTGACGCCCCGGCGTTCCAATGGAAGAGGGAAGCGTCGAGCAGCGTCACAGAGCTCCGGCCCTAGGAAAAGGCCGACCCCCACTCGTCCGACAAAGGATGCCTCTACTTCGGTTTCCCCTGGCTTTTTGTGCCAATTCCCAAACGCACAGGACTCTCCAGAGGCACGAGATCGTCAGTCGACTCCAGATGGCGCCGGCAGCGCCGCACGGGATGATGATGGAGACCTCGCAGAAACGCAATTAGCGCTGGCTCGGGAGATGGAGCGCAGCGCCGATCTAGAGCAGCAACTCTAAGACTGCCATGAACATGGGGCACAGTTGCGAGCTCAACTTGATGAAAGAGACGTCCAATTGGCAGATGCAGAAAACGATGAACAGCCTGACTCCAGCAATGATCGCATCAAGCGGCTCGAAGAAGAGCTTGAGGCATGCTGCGGGCGCGGAAAGAAGCTGAACGCCGAAATCGACAGACTCTATGGCCAAAATAGCGCCTTGATCGACGAAAACAAGGAGCTCCGAAACACCAGAACTCATGATCGAGACCTTCCACAGGAAGACGGGGAAGCAGATGAAAGTGACCGAGACAGTATAATCAAGCAGCTCCAAGCCGAAATTGACGATCTAAAAAACGATGCTTACGACCGCAATCTACAAATCAGCGATCTCACACAAGAAAATGAAATTCTCAAGCTCGACAAAGAGCCCTCAGAAGATGTTGAACGCGAGCCGAATGCTGAGGTGGAAGACCTTACAGAGGAGAACATTCGGCTTTCTGCGAATGTTGAAAAGCTCCAAGAAGAACTCGATCGTGCGCAGAGTCAAGAGGATGGAGAGCTCCGAAAGACCATCGAGAAACTTCAGAGTGAAAATGCAAAACTGAAGGAAGCGAACACTCTTCTCTCCGCCGCTCGCCAAACGACTCGTGCACAGCCACGTTCCGCGCAGAATGAAGGGGTCGAGGAACTTCGCGCCACGATCCGAAGACTAGAGGAGGAGGCTGAGGGACTCCGGCAAGATCTTGCTGTCCAAATCTCTCTTGCGAGCGAGTCTGGAGATATGGTGCCACGCAGACAGCTCGATAGAATGCATGAGCAGCTGGAAGAACAGGGCCGGGTTGTCAATCAGCTGGAGAATGAGCTTGAGCGCCTGCGCCCACTTCACGAGCTACTCGAGGGCGTGGAGGCTTTGCAAAAGGAGACCGCTGTGCTCAGATCTCGGCAAGGTGGGGAAATGGAGGGCATGATCAGCGCTGTCGAGAGAGCGAGGGACGAAGCCGAGGATTTACGAGTGGAACGAGATGTCCTCCTGGAACGAATGACCAACCTCGAACAGAGTGTCTTGGAATGCGAACAGAACCATTCTGGTAGTTGGAGTGGAGCAGACATGGGGCTGGGTGTGAGAATCGCGGACCTTCAAGACGATAAAATCGAACTCGCTTCGAAACTCAAAGAATGCCAAGAAGCCCTACGTCGTAGACGAGATGATGCAGCCGAAGATACCGACGCACTCGGAGAGTTGCAAGCAAACTTGAACGCCGAGATCCAGCAATTGACGGAGCAGCTCGCCGAATCTGAGTGCAAGCGAAGAAGTTTCGAAAAGCAACTCGATACGTGGAGAAATCTCGCTTTCGAGAAGGGAGACATAGACTTGAAGCATAAAATCGTCGAGTTAGAGCACGAGACTGCTAGCCTCCGAAAAGCCCTTGACAACTGCCATGAGCACGGAAACGCTTTGCAAGTTCGATCAGATGAGGCGTGGGCTGCAAATGCGAGTCTCTTGGCTGGAATGGAACGGCTGCGAGATGCTGAGGGGAATGCACGCGATGGGGGCTATGAGGACGATGATGACGACATAGGAGAAGACGGGCAAGAAGATAGGCAGCAACAAAGGAACGAGGATCACGGCTCAGGTCACAGCACGAGTGATCTGTATAGCTTGAGTTCTTATGGGGCGAGGCAAAACGAAGTGAACAAGGACGAGGAACGTGACGAACAGGCAGGCGAGCAAGGATACTGGGGTGGACAAGACGACGAGGAAGATGAGCAGGAACACTGGAATCAAGAAGATGACGACGGATCTTACGACGTGGAGAACCAAGAACCAGAGGACGAGGATGCAGACGAGAACATGGACGATGATGGCGAAGAAGAGCCGGAGGAGGATGAGGAAGATGAGGAGGTGATTGAAACAGTCGAGAAGCCTAAGACGCCTCCTCGCGCCGTCAATCAACGGGTGACGAGAGCAAGATCAGAGGGCGCGGATCGCAAGACACCCAATTATCGCGTTGCCTCGATTAGCCCATCCCCGAAGACGAAGGAGAAGCAGAGGCAGAAGTTGGAGCGAAAGCAGCAGCTGGCGGAGGAGCGGAAACAGAAGCAGGAGCAGGAACAGAAGAAGAATAAATAATCGCTGGTGGGGTGGTGGACCAAGTTACGGTTGAATGGTTTGCTTTCTATCTTCACGCTGTCTGTATGGTGTCTTGGTCGACTAGCATTGAGATTAGTGAACTCACAGGTCTATCAAATCATGGATAAATAGGTTGGATCGCGAAGTTGTTGTATTAAGCGATCTGCGTACTGTTGAAGTTTGTAAGACCATGTTCCAACGAGACAAGCATAGCTCTCAAACGAATGACTCGATTCAATTCTCCCTGCGTCTTCCACCTTCACATTCTGTAACCCATCCGCTTCACTACCTTATCGGTTCCCTCCAGGTGACTGACTAGGCCTACGCCAAAGTCAGTCGAATGTCCACAAGTCGGAACATTCGGCTTCCCCACTTCCCATTTGCCATTCGCAGGAGCAGAAGTGACGAAGATCCACAGGCAGATATGCCCACAAGCGTGCAACGGCAGCACAATGGCATTCTCAAGGCAATCGCGGGCGGCACTAAGAGAGGAGCTCCTGACCTACTATCATCCGCGATTGACAAGAGGATGGGCACTGTGCCGCAGGAGAACGCCTGCAGGCATATCCTTCTGCGGACCTTGGTCGTCTCTGCTCGTGCGAAGGATATATGAGCAGTCGGGTACAGATACACCCAGAAAGTAGGCTGTCTTCTTATGTGGTCGTTGTGTCGAGTCCTGGTCGGTTTGACCAATGTGTCTGCCAATATTCTGAAATGCATGTACAGCAGCCTGTTCTCAAAGTTTAGCGGCACAAACTGGAGTAAGTGGAGTTACCTGAGACGGCTCATGCTGAGCCATTTCCAAGCCAATAGCGATCATGCAGTCTTTGATGAAGTGTATATCTTGTCCGCAGTCCAGATAAATAGCCGCAATGACTGCTTCCAAGGTGGTCGCGAGCAAGTTGCGGCTAACTTGACCAAACTGCGCAGGGCTGACGATGATACAGGCATCGAGCCCGATATCATGCGCAACAGTAGCGAGGTTGTCATTGTTGCATAGATCGCGGATCAGATCGTTGCCCGCGGCTATGGATGTAACTGCATGAGCGAACTGTACATGGCAGAAGGGACTTGCTCTGAGATCACCTTTTGGAGTCCCGGTCGGGTACCATTCATTCGCGATGATGAAAGCCATGATCTTGTCCCCGAGCAAGGCCAGACGCTGGTTGGATTGGTAAATTCTCATCCCAGTAGTATCAATGGCCTCGAGCAAGAGTGCATCATTGCTCATTTGGTGACCCGTGAACCTGTGAATGAGGTCCTTTGCGTTCTGGAGTTGCCTTGACATGTTCATTGCGGAGTCTTGGTTACGAATGTGAGTTGCCGTATGATGATGTAGAATAGCTGAGAGAGGTGGCGTCGAGCCCAACTTATAGAGAGTCTCAGGGGAACGGTCCATGCTTCCCGCAGATGTCGTCGCTGCGTGTCACGACTTCTGGCCGCGGACAGCAGCGCTAGCTTCCACCACTCTAGGCACCACGCGCATGTGAAGGCGATCAGATCCAATCACTTGTACAGGCACACGAGCAGTCGCCATGTCTGCCGATAACGATAAGATGGTCACATCGCCTAGTGACTCAGAAGTCGAGACACCACTCAACAATCCGCCAAGCTCGATACTTTCTCCGCCCGACTCCCAACACCGCGAACGAGCAATGCCGACGTCCGCTTCCGGCTCCTCGATCGCAAACTCGAACGGAAAGCGCCCAATCCAAACCATCTCCAACGGCAACGACGACTCAGAAGGTAGCTCTTAGAAGAAGGGTTGTGAGGATACTCATGTTGATCTCAATACAGAGCTCGCAGCCATGGCCAATGGCAAAGCGCGGCAAGACCTGCCGACTAAGACGCATCAACCCAGCGGATACACCTGGAGCAGAGCTGAAGATGAGCCGGGATACTCATGGCAGAACAAGAAGGCAATGGACGAGGCAAATCGTGCTTGGGATTCGTTGCAGCATAAAGAGAGCATGATCAAGAGTGAGTGCTACAACACCAGCTTGGAACTACCTCGATACACCGTCTGACTTGCAACTCAGACAAGTATGGCGACCCTTTTGAGGCCTACGAGAAGGAGCAGGCTGTAATCGCTAGCCTGGAGCAACGGTGATTGCGACGCAATCCGACTTCACGCTTCATACCAAAGCATTAGACACGACACCGCATTACATGGAGTTTCGGCGCATGGACAGCCTCATAGAGAGCTACAAAGCATATTTGATACCCAAGAGAACGAGAATGAGAATGAGAATGAAGATGAGGACATGAGTAAGGACTTCTGAGGATCGGGCGGTCTATCGGTCAATGATCCAAATGGAGAGTCTTCGCCATTCATTTGCATCAGTTCAGCTACCTCTCAAGGAGGACTGCGCAGACCCTCAGGTCCTCACTTCCAAAATGCCTCCCGCGCCCGACTTTCGAAGAGACTCGCTTTGTATCGTGCTGGGAGCTCGCATGTCGTGTCCCTGCTTAACCTCTTTGCATCAGTCCATCACTTTGCCATATCTCCCATTTGCTCAAACTTCTCTCTGATGTCCTCTGGATGCACACGACGACCCGTCTGGTCCATGAACTCGCTGGCAACTCCCAGCCAAGTGAAGTTCTCCTTCTTGTTTGCCACGATCTCTGCGAGCAGTTGCAGCTCGCCAAAGCTGAAGAGATCATCCTCCTGAAGCGTCATCCATTCGCGCATTGTGAACTTGGCTTCGCTGCGATGGCTTGGAGCATTGCTGGCGGCTTTGGCTGGTTTCTTCTCCTTGTCTTCCTTATTCTTCTTGCCCTTATCGTTGGACTTCTCTTCTTTCTTTCCGCCTCCATCGCCTCCCTTGTTCTTGCTCTTCTTGCCGCCGTCCTCCTGCTTCTTTTGCCCATCGCCACCTTTGGCTCCTTTGTCGCCGCTGTCTCCGCCCTCAGCTTTGAGCTTTCCGAGGCAAGCTTTGAGAGCGGGGTTCAGAGTCTTATTCAACTGTTTGGCGATATCCTTGAAGTTGGTGTTACTAGCCAGCAGCTCTTTCATTTTCTCCTTTTCTTCAGCGGTGAAGCCTCCGTCCTTGTCGTCCTGAATCTTCGCATCTTGGTTCTTGCCGCCTTTACCACCCTTCTCTTGCTTGTCTCCTTTCTTATCATTGGTAGCTGCAGGTGCATCGTCTTTGATCTGCCTGTAGCGGTCCGAAACCTCATGCTTCGGACGACCAAGCTCCTCGCCTATCTCTGCCCAGGTTTTCTTGGTCTGTTCTTTCAACTCCTTTAATTTCGCGTCATCGTCCGCTGTCCAGGGTTTGGTAAGATCGTCGTCGTTCTGAGTGACCTTCTTTCCATCGCCATTGGCTTTACCGCCTTTCTTTCCACTCGCATCCTTGACAGCCTCGCCATTGGCGGAGCTCGCTGGCTTGTTCTTGTGGCGGATCATTACCATTTTGCCATTCTTGTCACGCCTCACATCGGTGCGGCTTGAGGATGGCGCCTCGCTGACGTTCGGATCTAGAGGCTTCCCGGTGTCAGAATCGACCAAGTATGCATTGACTTTGGGCCTGAAGAAGCCGAACGGAAACAGGGTGAACATTATGGACTCGTCGCAGAGCACGGCAGTGGTCAGTGGTCAGTCGTTGGCCGAGAGTGTGTCGGCGCATACTTGGATTTGCCGGACGTTGAAGAAGGCGGGTCTGAAAGAAACGATAGAGCGGCGCATTGTACAAGTGAGGTTCCAATGTTTGCAGTGCATTGAAGTGAAGACAAACGAGACATGTGAAAGTCGCAATGATCCGGCGCGAGAGTTGCCTACCTTCTTCAGCGAGCTGATGGAACGCCGCGGTAACAAAGCATCTATAATGGAAACCCTTGGAGTCTTTTCGATCGGCGGTAAGTTGTCGCCGCTCGTCGCAGCAGATGCGATGTATGTCGCGAGAAGGCCCATTGTGGTGATCAAACAGTTGGTGGAGGTCTCGAAGTTGCAAATGTGTCTTCGGCTAGGTTTGAGACGGTTGAAATCAAGCTGCAATCAGTTGATTGAGCTGCGGCCGCTTTCCGCGTCTAAGCTTGTTGCTACGGTGACTCGAGTTGGCTTTGGAAGTTGGGCCATAGCCAGAGGCATCCAGCACGAAAACTTCTCTGTTGCAACGGGAAATTGAGTCGCTAATGCCGAGAATGGTAAGCCACTGCCAGCTGGATGCGTCTCTGGGATCCTACCATCAGTCGTTCCTGAAGGTCAATCTAGCGTGACCATTTCAAGGCGAGACTCGATTTTCGTAGGCAATTTGGAGTTCTCGAGCCAAGTCATCGCGCGTTGTGGGCAGCGCAGAAACTCAATGACAATGGCCTTCGTTTCTTTCACTGAGACGTGTCCCCCAGGGTTGTGCGGCTCCGAGACGGCCACTTGCAGGTCATGTCTGAGAGCACTTCTAGACACATCGACCATCATTGCATCGGGAGACATCCATTTCATATTAGAACAAATCTCAGAAAAGCAGGGCTACCAACACGAAATGCGGTGCGTTGGAGAGTTTCCAAAGATTCCGCCCAGATGTCCAGATTCGTGACCTTCTCGAACGGTGATCTAACCCGCCTAGCTCGAGCGATAGATCCATTCTGTGCGTTCTGGGGTCGATCGTGCCTGAGTCCTCTTTTGCAAGTGATCCAAAAGTTGACCAGCATCAGGTGGAAAGTGAGGTGAGGTTGAAGAGTCGGACGTACCCGCGTGAACTTAGATCGCGCAGGGGGCTCTTCGCGTGTCGATTGGCAGCCAGGGTCCCTTAATTAGGTTCCTTCCAACTTTCAAGCTGCCACGAAACATCTTCTGCAGATAGGAGAGCACGCGCAGACAACTTCACCATCGAAACGTCCCCACGCCGACCGATTGCCCACGATGGCACCCATTCTCGGATTCCTCTTCTCCGCCCTCTCCCTCCTTACCATCGCCAACGCGCACAACATCCAGCTCCGCGCCCATTCGCGAGAATGCTTCCACGAGGCGCTGCACAAGGACGACAAGATGACGGTCACCTTCCAGGTTGGCGACAGAGAATTTGGTGGCAGTGGAAATCTTGATATCGACTTCTTCGTACGTTCTTCTTTCCCAACAGGCCCAACAATGGGCTACACGTGACCGAATACCAGAAAGATATGGGCAGTTGTGAATTTGGGGCACATTCATATTTGAGGAAAGCAAGACATGAGCTGACGAAGCTCCCTCCAGATAACGTCACCTTCCGGAATCAACATGATCGATCAGCGGACCGTGAGCGCAGGAGACCACTCCTTCGAAGCGAAAGAAGACGGAAGATACATGTACTGCTTCAGCAACGAGCATTGGTCAGCGAACACGAAGGAGGTCAGCTTCAACGTGCACGGAATAGTCTACGTGCCCGAGAGCGAGGCCCCTCAGGATCCATTGGAGAAAGAAGGTACGCGCAACCACGATATCGCAATGGATGCGGCGAAGACCGTGTGAGAGGAGCACTGAGCTGACTCTGTTTAGTCCGTCAACTATCCGACCTGCTCGCCCAGGTCAAGGACGAGCAAGGGTACATTGTCATCCGCGAGCGTACTCATCGCAATACTGCCGAGAGCACCAACGCCCGTGTGAAGTGGTGGAGCATCTTCCAGCTGGGTGTCCTCATCGGCGAGGGCGTCTTCCAGGTCTGGTGGCTGAAGCGATTCTTTGAGGTGAAGTCGCCCGGTAGACCGTCATTCAACAAGGGAGCCCTCGGCTAACCCTAGAGCAGGTTAAGCACGTTGTATGAGCTGTATGATAATAGTTTTGTACGAAGGACGACAAAAGCACAACTATCACGTGGATTCACAACACAAGGATCAGGGATCACTCCCGAGGTCGACTTTTAACATTGCCATGACACGCCCTTCGACGGTGACCACATGATTGCGCGAAGTCCATGGATATCAATTGCAGAAGTTTACACGAGGCTTTCGTGCTATGGGAGTGAACTTCTCCTGCTCTATTGGGCACCTCCAAGAACTTCCCGCTATGCTGTCTGATGTCTGATGCAAGTTGCTGTACATTACTCCTCATCTTCTAGTACCATCGCCCGGCAGCTCAGACGGCTCCTGAGTTGCGCCAAGCTCTTGGGGCGACTGCAATCCTGCCCCCAGTTCGACTCGTCGTTCAGACGGCATCTCGATGTTCTTATGATCTTTCGGCTCTTGACTGCCTGGATAAGCAGGAGCAGCCGAATTCTCCCGGGAATGGTCGTACTTAGGCTCCATCATCCCCTGAATCTCGGAGTCGCCCTTTGCGGCGTTGTTTCTTCTTCGTCGCAGCAACCAAAAGGCGAAAGCGGAGAATACTGCAATACATCCGACTGCAACTCCGACACCAATTCCTGCCTGGGCGCCTGTACTGAGACCGCCGCCACTGTTGTCGTTACCGCCGTTCTTATTGCCGCCATTGTTGCTGTTCGCATTGCCAGTATGCGTCGTGGCTCCGCTGGTCTTAGTCGCCGTCGCCGTCGCCGTGGAAGCGGTGCTCGTCACGGTCGAAGGTAAGGCCGTCCATTCTCTTTGCGCAACAGCTTGAAAGCTCTCGTTCGCAGGCGTATTCGGTTGTCCGCAGTCGTCCTCTCCACAGCAATGCCAAAGCTGCTCCGTGTTGTTGTACTGGATGTACGTTTGTCTAAACTTGGCTTCAACCCAAGCATATCAGTGCTGCTCTAAACACCAACTCTTCAAAGAATGCGACTCACTGCATGCCTTCGGACAGACCGGGTCGTTGTAGCTCCCATCGGTGCAACCTCCCAAATACCATCCTGTTCCACCTTGACTGCCACCGGGGAAATGACATATACTATCCTCTCCGCACTGCGAGCCATTTAGACAGCACAACGAAGCACCTTTCTCTGTTGTCTTGGTGTTGTTGCAGACATGCCATCCATCCGTCGACTCTGCGACAGTGCCGCCCGAGTTCCTCCAGAAGCACTGATCGTTGGGAGTCTGGGCAAAGGTAAGAGCAATACAGCCGCTGAGAAGAACGAGAGCCTGGAGCATGATGCTGTTGGGCGGGTTCCGTGTCGACTGCGTGATAACGTCGACGTCTCTGCTCCCTGCAAAAAGCGGAAAAAGAGACGAGGAAAGTGTCGGCTCCAAACAAAGGACCGAAAGACGTATTAGTACTTTTCACGGACGAGCGTATTCCAAGAATGGAAGACGTCTGCAACAGCATTTAATAGGCGCAGCACCAGCAGGCAGTTGACACAAGTAGTCTCCCACATGCCTGCCACACGGCATAACGATCCTTCCGGCCACGATGTGAAAAGTTGAGTGGACGAACAGACCGCTCAGGACATGGCTTGCAGGAACATGTCGTTGGTCCTTACTGGTTTGAGGCAAACTTTTGATGATCGGCGTCACTCAGCCTCAGCTGTGCTGTTAGCGCGCTCCACGGCTAGAATTCAACCCCATGAACAGACACATGGAGCGCAAGGCACGTGCCGTGACACTCAAAGAAAGCAAGAGACTGATTTTCACAAAATAGAATTTGGTATCATCCTCATTGAGCAAAAGTCGCTACCAACTCTGTCAGCGTCAAAGCTAGGTACACTTTTCTCTGGTATTTCGCAGCACAACAAACAAGAAAAGCACGCTCATGATCAATCTTGTCTCAGCTCATCAAAGAGCCACGGCGCCATCGAGGGGGAGTGAGGTCGAACAAGCCAGAATATACATGCTCCATGGCAGTCGAAGTAGTCGGAGACAACTGCGAAGACATCTCCGTATAACTGTCCACCACAGTCGCAACGTCATCCTGCGCTGCAATTGCCGAGCGATTCTACTCCTCGCCCTCAAGCGGCGCCTCCTCATCGTACTCCTCCTCACCCTCGGAGACGGAGGCCTCCTGGTACTGCTGGTACTCAGAAACCAGGTCGTTCATGTTGGACTCGGCCTCGGTGAACTCCATCTCGTCCATACCCTCACCAGTGTACCAGTGCAAGAAAGCCTTGCGACGGAACATGGCAGTGAACTGGTCACCGACACGCTTGAACAGCTCCTGGATGGAGGTGCTGTTGCCGACGAAGGTGGATGACATCTTCAGGCCGCGTGGTGGGATGGAGCAGAGGGCGGTCTGAACGTTGTTTGGAATCCACTCAACGAAATAGGCAGTGTTCTTGTTCTGGACGTTGCGGATCTGGTCCTCGACCTCCTTCATGGAGACCTTGCCGCGGTAGATGGCGGAGCAGGTAAGGTAGCGGCCGTTGCGGAAGTCGCTGGCAGCCATCATGTTCTTGGGGTCAAAGATCTGCTGGGTGAGCTCCGGAACGGTCACAGCGCGGAAAGAGTGAGCGCCACGGCTGGTCAGAGGAGCGAAGCCGACCATGAAGAAGTGCAGACGCGGGAATGGCACCATGTTGACGGCGAGCTTGCGAAGATCGCTGTTGAGCTGACCTGGGAAACGCAGGCAAGTGGTGACGCCCGACATGACGGCAGAGACCAAGTGGTTCAGGTCACCGTACGATGGGTTGTTGAGCTTCAGAGTGCGCATGCAGATGTCGTAGAGGGCCTCGTTGTCGATACAGAAGGTCTCGTCGGAGTTCTCAACGAGCTGGTGGACGGAGAGGGTGGCGTTGTAAGGCTCAACAACAGTGTCGGAGACCTTGGGGGATGGCATGACGGAGAAGGTCGCCATCATGCGGTCTGGGAACTCCTCGCGGATCTTGCTGATGAGGAGCGTACCCATACCGGCACCGGTACCACCACCAAGGGAGTGGGTGATCTGGAAACCCTGGAGGCAGTCGCAGCCCTCAGCCTCGCGACGGACGACGTCGAGAACCTGGTCGACCAGCTCAGCACCCTCGGTGTAGTGACCCTTTGCCCAGTTGTTGCCAGCACCCGACTGGCCGAAGACGAAGTTGTCCGGACGGAAAAGCTGTCCGAATGGGCCGGCACGGACGGCGTCCATGGTGCCTGGCTCCAGGTCGACGAGCACAGCACGAGGGACATACTTGTTGCCGGACGCCTGTACCGCGGGTTAGCACTAGAAAAGACCTCGAGCTATACTCGAACGGGAAGGAGGGACAAACCTCGTTGAAGTAGACGTTCATGCGCTCGAGCTGGAGGTCGGACGTGCCATTGTACCTGCAGAGTGTCAGCGACGCGTCTTCTCGCCTTCCCGCACACCTGTAACACTTACACGCCAGAGCCATCAAGACCATGTTCACCGGATATGGTCTGCCAGAATGCGGCACCTATTTGGTTGCCCTGCAGCGTGTGTCAATGCCCGCGCTCTTTTGCCATTCCTCATCTTACGCGTGTCTACTTACGCATTGGCCGGTTTGGAGGTGAACCTGTGATGATATAGTGTCAGCATGGAGTGTCTGGTGAAGAAGTTGTTGACCGTTGACGCGGGGCACGCGTGCGAATCAGGGGCGGTGTGGGCGTTTCTACTCACGATCTCGCGCATTCCGGGAATTTTGGCGGTATTGTGGGGGGTGTTGGTTTGGGTGAGGGTATAGGTCTCTTGGTCTGAAGGGGGCACTCGAGGGCGTGCTGGCGGTTGAAGGCTGGCGGGCGGCGGTGTTGTGTGCTGGGCTGGGCTGCGAAGCTGGGCTGTTGTGGTGGATGAGGTTTGGAGAAACAGAGAAGCAGCGGTGGAGGCAGCCGAATAAACAAGCGGCCCCTGCACTTGGTGGGTTGGCTAGTGCGCGCCGTCTGATTGGAAGTCGCGCCTGCATGCGTGCCTCAGGCTCGCCGCTAGACCCGTCTAGCTGGGATCGATGGATGTGTCCGACGCTTCTCACAAGACTTTCGGCCTTCATTCACTTCACCCGTCCCTTAGTCCTCGACTGGGAAGGAGCGCATGCAATGGCCTCCCTCCGCGCCCTGGCGCCTCGCGCCGGCTTCACACTGCACTCCAAGCAGCTCCAGCAGCGATTGCTCCTCCCCGGTATGCTCCGCCATGCCTCGACTACGCCGCCTCCCAAACCTCGAGTCTTGGAGAAACCAGACAAGTTCCGTCCACCATCGCATCCCGCTCGATTGAAGAGCAAGCCCAAGTACACGTACGGTCCAGATCTCACTCAGCAGCAGAGGACGCGACGGTATCCGCACATGATGCCCGCTGAGGGTACCTTCATGCATTGGTTTCTGACCAACCGGATGATCCATGTCTGGATTACTATGGTACGAGGAGAACAAGATTGTCAAAGGATTTTTTCATGCTGACTTTCATATTCAGTCGATTTTGGTTACGCTGGTGGTCGGGATCTGGCTCAGTGACTTCCTGCATACCACTCCCTACCGCGACCTTCTCCCGCCGAATTCCATGTTCTTCTCTCATCCGTTCCGTTTCTTGGGCCGATGGATCGAAGTCTACGATCTTCACGTTGCATATGTCTCCGAGCAGACTGCTGAGAAACGGAGAAAGAAGGTGGAGGACGTCCAGAAGAGATCCGAGTATAGAAAAGCGCATGGCATGGACCAGGAAGGTATTTTCGGCAGCTGGACTGCAAAGTCAGACACAGAAATCATGGGGCCTGCTCTGCGAGAAGGTGATGTGAACATGAGTCAAGTGGGAGCTGCAGAGCAAGATGTGGGCACCGCGGTTGGTGAGAGTTCACCGAGCGAAGAGGATACCTGAGTGGACTTCGAAGGGAATAAGCAACCGGTGAGGAAGAAGTGGTTCGGCATCTGGTAATGACTTGTACATTGGAAGTCATACACCTGCTACGCTGATGTCTATGACCAAGCTTACGGTAGCGGACCACAGCTCAGCGCTGAAGAATTAGTATTCAAAATCATCGTCCACGGCAGGCTTCTTGTCCTTGCCAACCGATTCCTGCTTGCGGTACATCTCCGCCACTTGTCGGCTGCTCGTGGCGTCCTCTGGCTTCTTGTCATCGCGAACGCGGATGAAGCGAGGGAAACGCAGACTGACACCCTTGTGTACCCCGTCGCTTCCAAACTCTGAAGCTGCGGCCCTGTAGCGTGGACTGAGAGTCAGATCTGCTGTCTTGACCTCCCACACGAACTTAGGCTCGAACCACACATCCGGTTGGTCATTCTTGCCAGACGAATGGTCGTAGAAAGGCTTCGCGCGATCTATGGCAAGCGGCGACAGCGTCTCGAAAAGCTCGGCAAGGAGTGCCTCTGAGAATCCTGTTCCGATGTTGCAGACCGTCTCGTACTTTTCCGATGTCGAATTGGAGCAGGCGAGCTGGAACGCACCGTACCAGTTCGTTCGCTTGCCTTTGCCATAGTAGGCGCCCAAGACAACAAGGTCTAGCGAGTCGCCTGCTCCGGACAGGTAATCTTTCTTGACTTTGAGCCAGTTCTGAGAACGTCGCGAGGGTTCGTAATGGGATTCGACGCCATCCAGCATCTTGACCATCAGACCTTCGCAAGAGGCCTTGATTGACTCGTCCAGGAGAGTCTGAATCTCTTCAATTTCTCTCGAATTACCGAATTGAGCGAAAGCGAACTCGCCCTCAACGACTTGAAAGGCGCCGTACATCGCATCACGTCGATCTCGAAGTGATTGGTTGACGAGTGCCTCGCCGTTGAGATAAAGAATGTCGAAGGCGAACACGCAGACTTTGACTTTGATGTCTTCCGCCTTGACATCCTTCTTCTTCCGGGTCATCAATTGTTGGAACGGGAGGACGTGTTTCTTCTCAACGTCCCAAGCAACCGTTTCACAATCCAAGACAAAGCTCTTTGTGCCTTCCTTGACCCAAGTGGGTAGCTTTTGCAAGATGTCTGGGTACTTCTTGCTGAGGTCTTCACTGTTGCGCGAGAAGATGTTCGAGATGCCACGTTCAGTCTTGCCAGCAGCAGGTGCTACTGCAGCTGCGAAATCTTCTTCTGCATCGTGCGCAACATAGTGAATCTGAGCGCGCTCACCATCGTATTTGTACTCGCAGGTGAAGTCTTTGCCCTCGAAGCGATCAAGCACCTCGCCAATCGATTTGGTCGGCTTCGCAAGCATGGGCTTCAGCGGTACTCCGGGTCTCAGTTTCAGGGATTCGCGCAGCTTCCAGATGCCGTGCTCTAAAAGGGCTGGCACGATGACTTCGTAGGCCGGAAGCTCGTTGTAGACTGCCTTGAAGGTCTCTTCGCCCTTCTTGAGCTGATCCTCAGATGGCGTGCCCTTCCCATCCTTCGCCACCGAGTGAGCAACCATTGCATGGGCCAGAGCAACCTGTAAGTTCTTGTCTGCTAGACCCAAGCGCATCTTCCCTTCAAGGGCACGAATGATGAACTTGGATTCGCTGGGTCCACCCTTGTCCTTGGTAATATCGACGGACTCTCCCTTTGCGAGATTGACATCAGCCGCTGCCAGAAGCTTCTTGATGCCGTCGACTTTCCGTTGCTGTGCACCTTGCCCTTCGACAGTGGCGATTTTCATCAAGCCCTCGTGGACACCACGCACAGTAAGGGGCTTCGGCTTGAACATTGTGGGCTGATTCGAGCGACTCTTGGCGGCGACTAATCCCAGATCACCGATCTTCTGCTGGTCTTCCTTGATAATCTTCAAGTTACGGCCAGTCGTTTCCCCAATAGCTTTCATGATGAGCGACTCCCCAATTCCAAGCTCAATGCCAGCGTAGTCCGCGGCCAGTTTGCCAATCATCAAGAGGACAGTTGGCTGAAGGTCGTCAGGAGTAAGCCGTAATACTTGTCGCAGAAAAAGCGAGCAGTGAGCCAGAATTTCGAGACGCTTGGTCGTCATCTCGATCTGGGAGAAGGTTGTGCAAAGCGCTGCGTATGGGACGGGCTCGCCAGCTTTCCAATCCGGATAGGGATCCTTGCCAGATGCTTTCAATGTGGTTTGGACCTTTGCACGAGCTTTGGCGGCGGCCTCTGGCTTGACATCTTCCTCCTCTGACACTTCGTCTGCGTCCGATTCGCTCGCATCTTCTTTGCCACTGCTATGATCATGATCTCCGTTTTCATCTGCAGTAACGCTCCTTGGAGACGCTTTGGAGCCAGATCCCAACTTAGATGTTGCCTTCTTGACAAGCTGGTCGTCCTCGTCGTCCTCATCAAGGACGGTTGCTTTCTTCTTTGCTGAGTTCTTGCTTGCGCTGTTAAATGGCGTTGGAGACTTTGACTTCTTTGCGCTCGCTCGACCTTCATCATCTTCTTCCCGGGCCTTACTCTCGGGCTGAGATTTAGCCTTATTTGCCGTCTTTCTTGCCACTCCCTTTTTGCTATCACCATTTGATGTGGTCTTCTGCCTCTGCTTCTTGGTTGGTGGCTCGGCATCTTCTTCCTCAGACCCGCTTTCGCCATCCTTGGAAGCACGACGCTTCTTCGATGACCCAGGTGCTGGAGATTCCTTATTGATGCCCACGGTGTCCTCGTCCGAAGCCTCATCCTCTTGTTTCACAGCCTCAGAATCTTTCATCTCGACATCCTCGGTCTTCACTTGTCCATTCATGCCGTTGGTAGAGGGGGAGTTGGAAGCCCCAGATGTGGCCTCGTCTGCATTTCGCTCTGGCTTTGGCTGCGGCTCTGATTTGGACGAGAATTTCAACTTCGATTGCTGACCCTCAGCCTTGGGACCTCCTGGGTTGCCGAAGAACTTGCTACATATGGGTTAGCCGTGATGTTTCGATCACATGTCAAGAAGCAAGAGTGCAGAGAGCCGCACCCGAGAGTATGCTGGGTTTTGACATACCCGAGTTTCGCCTGTTTTGGAGCCATCCTGCCGAAGCTTGCGCGGTCTGTCGTTTGAGGAGTCCAGCGTCGGTACAGAGATCTCGAGTCTCCCGATGTAGAACGAGCTTCGATAGCGGGGAGGGCGTTGGTGTCGAGCACAACCTGAGACGGACTACGCTTGAATCGTGCGGCACAGGATGAGCGTGACAAGATGCTGCGAGACCATAGCATGCCACTACGCAATGGGTATCGAGAGGTGGACGTATTATAAGTGTCGTCGTGAGTGGACGATGGTCGATGTCTGCCTGACGCGCCGCACGCGAGGCCAGGCGACAGTTTCGCGCCTGGAGCTTGGAAACGCCGACAATCTCCGATGCTGTGATGGACGTCACTAACAGAGCTCCACAAGCACCCATTTCGATGCACTCGAGCCTCACACCTCATCTCTTCAACTTTTACGGTCGCACAACAAACACCGCTGCTAAAAAAGAGCAACCGCCCATCCTGGCGTCTGGCTTCTGGAAATCACCGACCCCTCCCTCCTCTCCCCACGAAGACTCTGCTCCTGTCGAAAGACGAGCAGGACTCATCATGTCTCGAACTCCAGACCAACCCAGTCTATCGCCTCGCTTCTGCTTCAACCAGACACAGCTAAGAGGTGAGCCATCAGCGTTCTCCACAGAGCATACAACTCAGCTCACGCTCATACGAAGATCCCTAAAACAGACTTCCTTCGAACTTCGCGATCAGCCGTAGACGATACCATCTCTCAAAACCTCAACGCTCTCGTCACACCAGGGGCGAGGCCATTCAATCCATCATCGACAGCGGAACGACAGCCCAGACCAATCGGCAGAAGACCAATCGACCCAGCTGCTTGCGATCAGTTCAAAGAGAAAGTGCTCTTCCCGAGTTGGCAGAGTCGAAGCGATGTAATGAATTACTGCGCGGGTGTTGCAACGAGTCCAGACCCTGACGATCCAGACCATGTTCTCAGGGAGAACGAAGATGCCAGAGCAAGAGAGCGCGTAGTTGACGAGAGATTGGACCCCTACTCTTCGAGATACTTCCCGCGAGAAGCGCGAACCGAGTCTTTGGCATCATTGATGCGGAACGAGAGGATGGTGGAGGGCATTATTCGAGCGAGAACATGGGGTCTTGTTGGGGAGAGATGTGAGAATGAAATCTCCGATGCCGACAAGGCGCTGGATGCCTGGAGGAAACGAAAGGCCGAAGCCCAGAATTCAAACATATTATGACACAAGTAGACGGAAATGAAGGAACACAGTCTCAACTCACACTGCGCATGTGCCGTCTCGCTTTCCAGAAATACATCGGACCCGTTTTCATATCTACATTTGCTCGCTCGCGTTTCCCGTTTTTGGAACCCCTAGTAGTAGTACAAGCCAGAAGCAAAACATCGCCGGCCCCTTCTCTGATCGTCGTAAAGAAATGAATGCAACTCCACGCCGCCCGCTATGCTGTAAATGATCGCAAAAGCCAACGGCTGACTAACTCCAGCCGCGTCGGGGTATATTGGCTTCTTGCCACAAAACCATCAGGCCCATCTTTCGCTGAACGCCGCCCCAGACCCACCCTGCATCCTGCATATCAAGAATGTCGTAAGGTCGAGGTCACCCTGTATATCTCAGAGTTCCCAAGTGTCGCATCAATAAAGAATTGTGTTCCGCCGCGCGGGCCATGGGAAACGGCCGCATCTTGGTCGAGACACCTTGCAAGCCTGCGTGTAGCGGAATGTCAGCCTCGTGTGATTTCAGGACTCCCGTAGAGAGCTTCATTGCAACAGGCTCTGTTGGTGGCTGTTGTATCCGCCTCCAGACATCGTTGGCTCCGCTTGATCTGAAAGGGCCAAGAGCAATTGCGCCAGGCATCGCTTAGTGGCAGCGTCATCGCGCAAGACCGGAGAAAATGTGGCATCTCGCAGTGGTTCGGGCAGGCATTGTCGTAGCGCTTCGCGCGCGCGGGCGTTATCTGAAAGACTACGTCGAGGTTCTGGTCAGTCGGAAGAACATTTTCAGACTTGGAGGAGTGCAGACGTACCGCAAGAAACATCGTACGACATGCTTTAGCAGGCGCACTGTCTGCTGATCCACGAGCTGCGTAACCATGTTGGAGAGGACAGTCCCTACAGCGTAGAACCTCTCGTATGTCTGACAGATGTATTGCAGACCCATGTCATCCAGCAGGATCTTCTGGACGATGAAGATAGCAACCGTCTTGCTGAGCTCTGAGCCAGTCTCCATGATACGGAGACACAGTGGGATGATCTCGGTCGTGAGAAGGAAGTTGATGACTTCCGAGCTGTCGTTCTTGACAAGTGCGCCGATCACGCCGAGCGACGTCAAGCGCAGGTATTCAAAGGGGCGCGACTTCGAAGTTGTGTTGAGGAATGGGTATAAGAATAGTGGAATATGTGCTGTGCTCAGTCAGTGGCCGAACAGTCGCTCTTTCGACGAGACATACCGTTGAGGAACAGTCCCCGGGTCTCGCTGTGGGATGCGACACATTGCAACAGGGCCAGCGCGTTGCACACGCGGTTAGAGGCAGCAGCAGTAAGCTGCGAGGGGTTCAAGAGAGGGTATACCGAGATGATCTCTTGCAGCAGCGAAGTCATGACTCCTGATTCGCCCTAAAGTTAGCTAGTGTTCTCGAGCAAATCGATCCATTGCTCTTGAATTGGACGTACCGAACGAGTGCCACAGAATCAGCGCCAATTCAGGAACTTGCTCCCTCTTCTTGCTGAGCTCAAGAAGTGCGGCCTCGCGCGTGTTCGCGTTGAGGACTTGAGCGATCCAGTCCAGAACTCTCCTGTTGTCCTCGCTGATGCTGTCGCCGGGGCCGATGATGCTCTGCCCTCCTCCATGTTCTCCGGGACCAACAGCGCCTCCAAGGGGACCAGCCGTCGAGCCCATTCCGTTGCTACCGCCATTGGAAGTCGCATTCAATCCCCCAGTGTTGCCGCCGCCATTTTGCCCCGCAGCGTTCATCGTGCGACCGTAGTGTTGCTGTTGCTGAGCGACCGCATTCGCCGCAGCCGCAGCTTGCGTCTGAGCCGCATACTGGTTGTGCGCGGCGTGTGGGTGGTGCTGCCAGTCGGGCTGGTGGTATGGAGACTGGTGAGAGAAGACGTGCTGCATGGTGGTCGTGGTACGGCGCTGAGGCCCACGCAAACCTCGCTGATGCGCCTCGCGATGATCTGCTATGTGCTTTGCGACAGCGCTATCGGGTTATCTGTAGACGTGGAGATCGTGTCGGCGGCGTGAGCGAGGTAGGTGTCTTTGGACCAGCGTCAAATTGCACGCATGTGTCGATAGAGCAAGTACAGCGGAAGGGCACCTCTCACACCGAGTAAGAGGTCCCCATCGGCGGCCCGCAGCGCAGCCGAAGGCCGAGACTGGGCACCCTGCCCTGTGCGTCGTCACGAGGCATACTCGAACTGAAATGATGTGCTGACGACGGCAGGTTTCACGAGCAGACTACTTTCATGTGCAATTCGACCAAAGTATACTATCTCTCACAGCTTTCACTCTGGTGGATCTTTATGCATTGCTTCTCCGACCGCCGCGACAATCTTCATGAGCTCCACCTGCTGATGACTCTCCGCTGGCATTTCTCCGACCATCTTTCTCAGGTTTCGCTCCCAAATCCGGAGGTCACTGTAGCTTGAAGAACATGGTATATCGGTCACTAAGTATGAGATTTCCACTTCCGTTCCTTTCTTCGTCGGATGTGCTGAGCGGTTGAGCCATGTCCGCAGTAAGAAGAAGTTGCCAAGTCCAATCTGTGGGATGATGAGCCCATGATCGCGTTTCAAGTCCTTGGGAATGGGGCCCAAATTTCGCTCCACCATAAGTTTTCGCGAGTCTGGCAGGCGGCTCGATGTTGCGAGACTCCTGAGCTCCTTTGCTGAGAGTCGGTTGAAGAAGGTCACTAAATGTCGGAAGTCGAAGCAGTAGACTCTGGCCACGATCACGGAGGCGTTAAGATAAACGGGGTGGAGGAAATCTTCGCGAAGATGTCGATTGACGCGAGGAATCGCAGCTGTCGTGGCTAAGCATCCTCTGCTACGTGCAGCCAGGAAAGCTGCTTCGCCTTCCGATACTGCTTCATAGATGTGGACTCGGAGCTCAGCAGGTATATCCAGCAACAGCGAGAAATCATGTTCATCTTTGTGGTTGCCCATGATCCTCGCCCTCTCGTCTTCGTGTTGTGAGCCGTGTACTAGAGCCGGAGATCAGTATGTGGCTCAATTGAATGTGAGGACTTTGAGAGCACGAACGAACCGAGCCCGGCAATTGTCTGAACGCTTTCATGTTTGGCGGCAATGCCTCCGCTAGCGCGCAGCTGCAGCCTGTGAAGTGGGCCTCTGCCGGTATCCACGCTTAGCTCGCTGAGCATGATGCAGCATTCCGGCAATCATTGACGGATCGTCAATGGAACCTTTCTTCACTGCCTCTGGGGGAATAATAGTCGCCGCCAAATTCAAGAGAGGCATCCTCGAATTTGTCTTCATGAATCAATATCCATGGGCTGAACAGACCGCTTTCGAAGTACTTGACTTCAATGGTGGCCTCGAAACTCTGGCCAAGATAATTTTCCCGATGTCCTTCTGGAAACGGTGAGCTAAGAGAAAAGAAGCTGCCTTCCGGAGCGGTAGCCACGACGGAAATTCTGCTGCGAAAGCTTTGAACGCTTAGTTCGAATTTTCGACTCTGCCAATCTGTTGAGTAGGTCATGAAGGGCCCTAGGCCACCAAAGCGAACTGCCCAAGGTGGTCGGAAATCAACATTAATGCCCTTGCTGCGGTAGCCCAGGAGAAAGGCCTCCATGCCTAGAATCTTTCCTCCAGCACAACAAAAGCTTCTATCACCGTCTCGTGCCTGAAGCCACCTTTCGCGTCGTCAGCAAGTCTCATCTCAAGCAAGGTGAATCTGTCATACATGTGTGCAGAAGGGAAACTGCTTGCCCAATTCTTCTCAGAGTGGACGATAGCGCTGCCAGAGCGATCGGGCCTGGGCAGGTCGTAGCCCGGAATTTCCAGCTGGAGAGAGCAATTTGAAGCCAGCGACTGAACGTGCCAATGCAGTGGCAATGGCAACTTCACCAATACGTTTTCTGGGGTGTTCGCGTATTGAGACCATGGTGCTCCGGGAGTCTGTGTCGCCTTGAAAAAGAAGCCCTCGTGGTCAAGCTCATACTCCGCAGAGCCGTCGGCATTCCATTTGACGAATCCAATACCAGGCACATCAAGATTAAAACTGTTGTCTTCCTGAGCCTTGATCATGTGGATTTCATCTGCCCAAATCTCCCGTTGATATGTGCGACCGGCTTCCTTTGCAGGGACATAGGTGAACGACACCATGTGAGGCCGAATCTTCGCGCCCTGCACAGTGCATATTACTAGTGCGATATGTGCTCCTGAAGGCAGATCGAATTTGCTGTAGTAGCCTGTGTACCATTTAGCATCCCGTTCCATCCTGCTGAAGCTGGGTATCTGACCTTCAAAAACGGCACTTTTGTGAGGAGCATGGTGCTCCATCCCGCCGGTCAAGTCTGGTCGACTGAAGATTTGGACGATGAGGCTTCGCGATATGACCGGCTGAGCATTGTTTTACATCTGAAGTTATTGCACTTGTTTCCGTGGAACGTTCCTGGCTTCCGCATGATGATGCGTTGAATTTCCAGGTTTGTGGCCCATGCGTCACAAGCTAGCTGACTTCATGCACGCAACCCAACTCCAATTTGATCCCAATTGCAACAACTTTTTTTGCAGCAGTCACAAGATAATCTCTTCACTTGTGATTAGCCGCTCAATTTTCATCAATTTGGAAAGGGTTATTGAAATTTTCAGCGTGCAGAATAAAGATGTGAAAAGCTCCCTGGCACAGTGTACTGTGACATCTACCGCATCATCAGCGAGTCCTCGATGTGAGCACTCCAATGTAGGAAAATGGACGAGATGGAATGGAGACGAAAGTGATTCTGTTAACGGCTTGACTACTTCTTCTCAGGCTCGCCCTTCTTTGCCTTGTTCTTATTATCGCCGGTGTCCTTGTAGTCTCCTCCTTCGGCTTCATATCTCTTCGATAGCTCAGCCGCTTTCCATGCTGACCAACTACCCTTTCCACCACCTGTGATAATGTTAGATTATCTCTTTAGACGGATTCATCATATGGAGCGCACCTTTCTCTTCGTTTTTGACTTCCTCCTTGATCCTCTCACGAAGCTCAGGGTCAGTTGGCTCGCCCTTCGAAGACACCATATTCAATCGTTGCACTTCACGATCTGATTGTGTTACAGTGTGTTTAGCTTTGATTGTATTGTTTGGTAAATAATTTGCTGGATAGGGAGTTGCTAGCTGCTTTTCTACTTGCGAGAGACAGTGATGACAGCGTTTCAAAATGTCATGACGTTATTTTGGCGTCCCGTTCTTTGTCTGCACTCCGCGTTCCAATCAGCTAAATGCAAGTACCAAACTTTGCTTTGAAGACACCATACCCTGACGCAAGCAAGTGCTCATGTTCTTGGAGCCGAGGTTTGTAAAGTTGCTGCAGAGATCGATCGTTCAAAGCTCGTCCTTGCTTTGACTGCCAGATCTGGTATCGTCCATGCCTCGCTTGACCATGCTTGTTAGCACTTCGAAAGCGACTTGGGCCGCCGCCAATGCCGTGACCTCTCCAGAACCATCGTAGGCTGGAGAAACCTCGACGACATCTGCACCCACGAGATTCAAACCCTCAATGCCACGCAAGATGCGAATGAGTTCTCTTGTAGTCCAGCCCCCAGGTTCAGGAGTGCCCGTCCCTGGAGCGAGGCCGGGGTCGATAACGTCGATGTCTAGAAGCAAAAAAGGCAAAGGTTAGCAAACATCTGAGATGTCACAAGGAGTCTGTCGATCATGAATGTGCTCACCGATCGATAAATAAACGGGCATCTCTGTCCCAACATGCGACATAATCTTTTTGATAATACCGTCTGCTCCGATGTCGTCAATGTCATCGCACGCAATCCTGACCCATCCCTGTGCTGTATCGTCTTCGTAGTCTCCGAAATCCGTGAGGCGAGTCCTCAAGCCGGCGTGGACGGACTTGTCTTTGGCAATCAAGCTCTCGTTGTGGGCAAGCCAAAACATGGTGCCGTGTGTGAAGAATGATTGTTCATTCGGGTTGTCTTTGTCAATCCAGGCACTGGGATACTTCGCTGGATGCCAGGTGTCCAGATGGGCGTCGAAATGAACAACAGCGACGTTACCATAGATCTTATTCAGAGCTCTCAAAGTAGGAAGAGCAATGCTGTGGTCACCACCAAGGCTGAGTAGCTTTGGTTTGTGCCTGTATTCTACAGGAGATCGCTTGCTTGCGGCTGGTGCGTTAGTGTACGCGAGATTCGTGTACGCTTCGCTCATTTGTTTCAGTGCTGAAATGATTGAACTAGTCAGCAAGAGAGTAGTGACAACCCATGGCCAAGTGGAGTCGGTCTCACCTAAGGCGTTGTCGAAAGGCGTGACAGGAATGTCACCGCAGTCGATCACGGTCGCCCACTCCTTGTAAGGGTTGAACATTGCTCTTGGGTTGAATCCTCGGAAAGCGGTCTGTCGTGCAGATGCCTGTCGGATCGCTCTTGGACCGAAGCGAGCTCCAGGGCGATAGGTCACTGCGGTATCGAAAGGCACCCCAAGGATTGCAATGTCATACTCCGTCTCCGGATATTGCAAGCACCTAGCAGTGTCAAGATGAGCAAAGGTACTGATGCCAGTATAGCCCCAGTCTGTGCCCCATTTTGCATCTAAGTCCTCTCTTGTCCACCCAACGAATGGTTGCTGTGAATCCTCAGCATCTCCATGATGGCTGTGCGTGCTCACAAGTGGCGTGAGGATCGAGCAAAGGAGCACGAGCGCTCTTCCGATCATTTTGAAGCGCGTGCAGTAGAGAGAGAGGATGGTGGGCGCGGAATAGCAAGCAGTTACTAGGACATTGGCTTATCTCGTCGGCCGGCCGCTCGCTGCGGGCAAGTCAACCCGGCGGTGACCATTAAAGGGCGTAGCTGTTAGTCATATTGCCGAGCGTTGAAATCATCAAGAGCAATGCCTATAGGAATTGTGCATAGCTGCTAATTGGTGCAGCAGAACGTATCAAACTCGACAGTCTGGCGAGGATGTCTCTTGAGAAGAAAGAAGGAGAGAAACGCAGGCCGACAAGGAAAGAGGACATCCATGTCCTGGCAAGGCTGAGATTTGACACGTGACAGCGCGTTTCCAATCTACGCGTCAGACAGCTTGAGCTTGAGCTTCAGGTCAGCCTGCAGAGGTCGAGGTCTCTCCTGGAATTCGTCCTTGACCGTTGACCATCGACGTCTTCCAGCAGCAAAGATGCCCGAGGTAAGCATTGGAGATAAGTGAAGAGCGTTGGCAACATGCGACGGGTCCTAACATTCTGCAGATCGGCGAAGTCGCACGCATCGTTCACTTCTTGCGAAAGCATCTAGTCAATCGAACTATCAAGTCTTGTCAAGGCTTCGAGGATGATATCGTCTACGGCAAGGTCGGATGCTCAGCATCAGCATTCGAGAAAGCAGTGACCGGGAAAAAAGTAATGGGCGCTGGCCAACAAGGCAAATACTTCTACCTCACGTTCAACGAGCCGCCGCATTCTGTGCTGCATCTCGGCATGACGGGATGGATAAAGTTCAGTGCAGAAGAGACAGGGTATTACAAACAGGCGAAAGAAAGCAAGACTGTTGAAGAATGGCCGCCGAAATACATGAAGTTCCTGTTGAAATGCGAGGCAGAAAAGGTCAACGGCGAGGACCGAGAGCCTGTGGAGGTAGCATTTATCGATGCGCGAAGGCTTGCCAGGATACGTCTGATCGACTGCGACGCCAATAGCATACGAGATGAGACACCTCTGAAAGAGAATGGACCAGATCCTGTCATCGATAAGGACAAAGTCACTGTTGAATGGCTAGCCGGCCTGCTCGGGAAGAAAAAGGTGCCAGTCAAAGCGTTGCTGCTAGACCAAGCGAATATTAGTGGGGTTGGCAACTGGGTAGCAGATGAAGTGCTCTATCAAGCAAGAATACACCCTGAACAGTACAGCAACACCTTTGGAAAGGACGAGGTCAAGCGATTGCATGATGCCTTGATTGGTGTTTGTACAACTGCTTGCGATGTTCTGGCCGACAGCACAAAGTTCCCCGAAAATTGGTTGATGAAGTTTCGCTGGGACAAAGGCAAGAAAGACTCTAACGTTCTTCCGAATGGAAACAAGATCGTCCATCTCAAGGTCGGCGGAAGGACTTCAGCCATCGTCCCTGCTGTGCAGAAGAAAACCGGTGCATCAGCCGCTGGTGTTGACGACCAGGATGAGGAGGAAGATGTTGATGAGGAGAAGCCCACGAGAGGCCGGAAGCGCAAACCCCAGGTTGATGCGGACGAGGACGAAGAGGAAGAGGTCATGCCTGCGAAAAAGGATCGCGGCAAGGCGAAGAAGACCGAGACAAATGGTGCCGCTACGAAAGCGCCAGCGAAAGCTGGCAAATCGAAGAACGTCAAATCGGAGTCGGAAGATGCCAAAGAAGGTGCTGAAGAAAAGGAAGAGGTTGTGGAGGCGAAGCAAAGCCGGAAGAAGAGCAAGGCGACACCTAAGAAGGAGGGAAAGCCGGCAACACCGGGGTCGCGAAAATCGGCTCGTACCAAAAACAAATGATCTCTTCCATCAGCACATGCGATATCCCAAGTGCTTGGTAGGCATTGCACTGTATTTGACGAAATTGTACGATGAGCGCTGGAACTGTACAGTACCCTCAATCCACCATTTGGAAGAAAGCAAGCTCGTCCGCCATCTCAGATTCGGCCTGAAACTTCATACCATCGACATTGCCGTCGACTCCAACAACAAAGCGCAGCTTCTTCGCCCTATCTGTGATCCAAGAGCTTGGGCCCGAGCGCTGGTGAACCCACCAGGTTTCGCCAGAGACGTGATGCAGCGTTGCCGTAAGACCCAAATAGACCTCCCTGGAAGCGGGTGCTGCCATGTACAATGGGACTCCTGCCTCCGCAATCGTCCCATCACTGTTTCTCGACTCAGATGCCGGCATCGAATCCGATGAGCTCCCACGCAGTGGAGACATTGAGATCTCAAATTCGTGATACGCAGGATGCCGATAAACTCCTTCATACGCTGACAAGGGCAGCCTAGGGGTGATGTGAGATTGTTTCGCAGCTTTTCCATATAGCCTCTCTACGACAGCGTCCCACTCCATGGATTTCTCCTTCTCTGACTGCTGCTTTCGCGCAACTTGAGCCATATCGAATCGATCCTGTTCCGGAGTCTCGAGAAGCTGGTCAAGCAAGTACCAGCCAACTACGTTCTGCGCGAGGCTATACGAATTCTGCAGCGTCACAACTGCGCGGCCAGACTTCTTCCCTTGCTTGATTTCAGCGGAGCTCGGAGGTATCATAATCATATTGGCCATGTAACCTGCGATGGCACCGCTGTGCTGTACTATTTCGCGGCCTCGATATGTTTGCGAGAACAGTCCAAGGCAATAGGCTTCCGGCCCAAAATACGGCAGCTTTTCATCAGATGGGACGAGTGTTCTGGGCGTGCGCATAGCTCTCACGGCACCTTCGCTAAGTGCAGCATTGAGATTGGTTGGTGCCATCAGGTGCTTTACCCAACGGCTGTAGTCCAATACGTTGCTAGCAGTCCTTTAGCGAATGTGTTCTCAGGACCACGAATCACTTCTGAGACTTACGAGATGATACCACCTGCTCCAATTGATGGAGGCACGTGTTTCCACGGTACAAGGTCGAAGTCGTTTGACTGAGAGTTCCACAGATATCCACGCGCCATTTCGATGTCTTCGACGTTCCGAGCGAGATCCAGAGCGTCTTCAAGATCGTACGTGGTAGCCTGCATCTTGAGAGGCTGGAATATGTGCTCCTTCAGAAGACTTTTGAAAGGCCGATCTAGTATGTTTTCCACGGCCCAGGATACTGCGGTGTATGGGTTATTGCTGTACTCAAACTTCGTTCGCATCTCTCGCTGCATAGGTAACTGATCGCAGAATTAGTGCTAGGCATCTGCGTGAGTTTCAATGACCGTGCTCTCACGTGTCTCAACGAACGAACGAGCTCTCGACTACCTGAGAACCCATTCACCCATGCCAAGTCATGTCGTGGTAGTCCTGTCCGGTGTGAAAGGGCATCCTCGATGGTGACGTGTGTAGTAGCCCACTGGCCAGCAGGTGAAGATTGATCGAGGACAAAGTCGTCCCGTATCAGCTCTGCTAGAGGCGTATTCCACGATATGGACGGGAAGTCCGAAGACTCCACCAGATGAGCGGCCATTGCCGAAGTGAACGACTTTGTTGTCGAGCCTGTGAAGAACATAGTCTCTGGCGTGACTGGTATCTGGTTCTCAATATCTGCAAAACCGTAACCTTTTGCCTTTACGTGGTCTCCTTCCACCACGAGAACGGCCATGCCTGCCGTTGGGAAGTTTTCCAATGCGTCTGCGACAATCTTGTCAAGCTCTGGGTCCACCAGGTCTCCATACTGGACATGCTGGTCTGTGATTTCTCCCATGGTGACGGCAGACCACTCTTGCGCTCAAGGAGAGAAGAATGACAAGTCAGTAACGGCGCTGCATGTGAGGAGCTCCTGCTGCCGCCTGCCTGCAGTCGCTTCCGACGTAATAAATCCTGCGATGTACGAGAAGCATGGTGCCGGCTGCCGTGGCCCAGCTTGCAGCGCACACGCTGTCAGATAAGAGATACTTGAAGCAGCAGGCGGACAGCTTCGATGATATGGCTTCCCCAGCACTTGTGTGTGTCAGTGTTTTGGGGTCGATGTTCACCGTCGTCGCCCGGCGTGCAGGAGGACGAAAAGAGCACGGGCCAGCAGCACCACCCGACCTAGTGGAAACTTCACCTCGCTCTCTCCTCCCCATCACTTCTTCCATCAACCAAACGACGTCCATTGCACTGTCAGCAATGACTGTTCGGTCGGCCATTGCGGCCTTCATCATGGCCAAGGCTGCTCTCCACGAAAAACCACGTCCAGTCACAAGAAGTGACACACTCGCCACGAGCGTGACAGGCAAGCAAATCACTCTCTTTTCTTTCAGGTTCCATCATTCTGCTTGAATGTCCTTACAATGGTTACTTTTGCAAAGGTCGAGACACATGACAGTACCGATGCAGTCAGCATCTATGAATCGTCAAACCCTTCCGTCTTGGAGAAAGTTCGATCTCTCGCAGAAAGTGCAAAGGACAAGTTCAGTCTCCGTTCGGTGCGAGCAACTGGCCCAGCACGATTCTTCAATCCGACAAACATCCGCATGCGCGTCGAATGGACCGATCGTGAACACGCGCATGATCCTGGCGCCGACATGGCCATTCTATGGCGGTCAAGAGACAATCGAAAAGGCAGGTCAGGGCTATCTCCAGCAGCTCCTCTTTCACATAGATCGTCTACTCACGTTTCTCAGAAATTCAATAGCAGTGCCCCGTGCAGCCGCCACGCGACCTTCTCTGCAATTTCCAGATGGTCCACCAAGGTTCTCCAGTAGTCTTGTCCAAGTCTCCAAAGGCATCGTGCACGTCTTCACGCGATTCATGTACTGGGATATGGCATTTTGGGTAGCCTTCTGGTTCACCTTAGGATCGGCTGTGTATGTTGCTAATGGCGTCTTCACCTGGCTCCCAGTGGCATATCCGGACTCGTATCCACCTGCCGATAGCAAGATGACAGAAGGCCTGACAGCATTCTTCGGCGTGGTCTTTTACGAGATTGGCGCTATATTGGCGTACCTAGAGGCTATCAACGCTGGAACTTTCCATGGATCTGCCATGCGTCGATTTCTTGAGGGTCACCAAGACGGGCAAAAGAAGCTGGTAGACGAGAAGCTGCACTCGTTCTTCCAAAGCATGGTGCCAGCAATAGTACGAGGAAGCAAGCGTGTGTCGAGTGCTGCGACCCGAATGGAGTACGAAATCAAGCTACGGGAGACTGTACGAAGGAATCGCCGTGATTCGGCGTGGAAAGGTCTAGCTTATCGACGACACGCACTTGATCTAGGCGTGGAGCAAGGAGCTCTCAAGGAGTATTCTCGGTTTCGGTGGCTACCGACCTGGAAGAATTTCAAGGAGCACCACGTTTACGAAATTGGTTTTCTTGCTTGCGCTATTCAACTTCTCGGTGCCACCATTTTCCTCGTCCCAGGATTGACGATCCTTCCCGGAGTTTACGACCATATGAACAAGCACGAGCAAATTGGGGCTTATTGGATTCCAGACATCGTGGGGTCGACTCTCTTCATCGTTTCAAGTTTGCTTTTCACCTTAGAAACACAGGAGAAATGGTATAGGCCTCAAGTCAGAGTGGTCGGCTGGTGGATAGGATTCTGGGCAGTCGTGGGTTCTGTAGGGTTCGAGTAAGTCTACTCCTTTCACAATATTATGTGGACTTGATCTAATGCGGGCTAACAATCGACAGATTGGCTGCCGCTTTGGGCCCGGCGAGCTACAGCAGTCACGCAGCAAACTATCAACTTGGTCTGTCGAGCACGTGGTCGTCGGCTTGCTTTGTCATAAGCACTTTACTGCAGTGGTACGAGGCGGGTACGTATTTCGAGCTGTTGAGCCAGACGGGTGTTCAATGAACATCACCAGGCTCGAACATGTTCGCTCCCCATTATGTACCGCACTTGCTTCAAATGCTAATGTTTCACAGTCAACAAGAATGTGATCGAAGAATTGGATCAAACGCAGAGCGCAAGACCCATTCCACATCCGATTTAGGCTGGTGGACCTCTTCGGCACTGCTTCATGCAGAGGTTCGATGACCTACCAAAACACTCCAACTTAGGCCCCGAAGATCGCATCAGTGAGCGCACCGAAGGAGAGCTGCTACTCGACATCATTTGCTCCGAGGACCTCTGCTATAGTACACCCTTGCAGTACAATATTGGGAGACCAGCCGCGTAGGGCTAGGTTCAAGTATTAGCGAGTGCTCCAACAATCCATTCGGAGCTCCTCTTGTCCCTCCAATACCAAGCTCAGCAGTCCTACCACGCTATGCAAGCCATGTATACAGAAAGTCTGATGGGTTCAGAGCTCGTATTCGTTGTCGAAGCAGGCCTGTACTGACCTCATTGCCAGCAGAATGTTGGCTTGAATCAAGCGTAGCGTTGTAGTATCATTGCCGAAAACGCTACACCATTGCGGCCCCTAGTAGTGTGTCTTGAGACTCGTACCTGGCGTAGGTACGCAGGAGAAGGGTAGTGTAAAACGTCGCTTCTCTGGATTGATGTAACACCAGAGACGACTTCCTGAGTTGGCCAGCACTCTACACAACAATCACCATCGACGTCTTTATATCTCTGTTCAACACCTGACCAACAAGCATATGACAGATACATCAATACTACGAAGCATACCAAAGACGGCTCGAAAAAACAAGATGCACATTCCATACTTCCTCGCACTGGCCGCTGCCGCCACTGCTCTCCCACAAAAGCGAGCCTTGGGCAACCAAGAGTTCACTCTCGCAATACAAACGATGACTGGCAACGATCGTGTACCACTCACCGCAGTTCGAAACGGAACCGATACGTACTATCTCCTCGTCGCTCAGAGCTCGGGCTCTGCAGCAGCAACTCCAGCCTTTGCGAACGGAACCAACGCAGCCAAAGCACTTGCCCTTGACATCGACGGCCAACCTGTCTACATAATTGCTTCGGATATTGTGAGGCTCGACAGCTAGAACAACAGTAGAAAGTCGTGATGCTGATATTGTGCAGGGTGACCTACGGGGCGCAGATAGTCCCGTCACTGCGGAATACTCTCACCAGCAAGAAGAGTGGTGTATTCACAAGGACGATGACCGGATTTCGCACGAAGTTTCAGCTGGAAACAATCTCATGCTAGGTAAGGCAGTTCGATGCTTGGGAAGGGGCTGGCTGAGTCGACGCTGACATTTCCAGCCTTTCGACGACCCGTGAACAGCGTCGAGGTGATCGTCTTGGCATGGGGATCGGAAGAGAGCGATGGAAGCCTGCCTGGAGGTTGCTACGCTACTGGACTGTACAAGAAATGCAACGTTGCGGGCAGCACTGCCACCTGTAAGGACAGTCTGTAATGGTGCATCGAGATTCAGCGTCGTGCGTTGTGGATGAGCTGCGGTGGTTGATCCTAGCGAACACAATGTATCGGTCCTAAGCATCAGTCAATGTGGAATTGCATCATTACTGTCCTTTTGCGCTGAAAAATGCAGCAGATAGCGTGCAGGAGTTCAGAGGAAGTCTCTATCAATCGATACATGCATTGCAAGTCCTGATCCTGAACAAGTAAAACGTCTCTTCTGAGGCCAAGAATGAGACAAAGGGGGTATTTGAACCGAATATCGTAGTTCCACGATGGCTCTAGGCTGCCTGCGCTTGCTTGCTCTTCACCGAGAATTCGTCCAGGAAGGCGGGGTCGTTCTCGAACTCCTCCTTCAACTAAAATCATGTTAGAAATGCTAAATTCAGTACTTTTTTTTGGCATACAACTTACAATGTCAAGCCCGCCGACCAACTCGCCCCCAATGTAGACTTGCGGGAATGTTGGCCATTCACTGAACTCTTTCAAGCCTTGTCTGACCTCGTCGTCCGCGAGGATATTGAAGAAGCCATACCTAATGCCCTTCTCTCGCAAGATACTGACGGTCTGCCTGCTGAAACCGCACTGTGGAGCCGAAGGTGTGCCCTTCATGAACAGCATGACAGGCGCGGCTTTGACCAGTTCTGAGAGACGTGCATTGAGATCCTCCTTGGACTGAGAGCCGTTCATCTGCTCCGAACTGTACTGCGGAGCAGTTGCCGGGTCCGATGCGTTCGGCGCATATTTTGCCATACCGTCTCCATTAGTGTGTGGCACTTGCGCCTGTGGCTGCGCCTGCTTGGTCACGGTCTGAGCAGGCGGAAGGCTGCCCGTGACCGCATTTCCGCCCGCATACTTCTCGACCGCGCTCCTAACCTTGGTGGCATCCGTGCCTGTGATCTGCTCCTGAACCTGACCTCCCTTCTGAAGTACCACCAACGGCACCTGTGTGACATCGTACTTCTCGCTCACGTCGGCCAACTCTTCCGCATCCAGAGAGTAAAAGGCTATCTGTGGCGGCGAGGTGGACTCGTATGTCTGCGCGAGAGTCGAGAGGATGGTGGACATTTGCTTGCATGGCTCAGCCCATGAGGCGTTGAAGTAAATGACGGCCAGGCAAGACGCCGGTAGCTGAGAAATGTGGTTGTTGAACTCGGCCTCGCTGGCCACAGACGTGAGGGCGCATGGCGACGACGCCGCCATGGTCTCGATTCTTGCGATGTGGTTTCGGGGAGGAATTGTGGCGGTATTCGGAAGGCTCTGCTTGGGTTGAAGTTGTTGGTTGTCGCGTGAGGAGAAAATCGTGAGGGTAGTGATTGATAATGCTCGAAGCCGACTCGGAAATGGAAGCGGGTGCTTGGTGGGATAAAATGTTGTCATGCTGGACCCTTGCCGCCGATCACATGGGAGACTCCCGAGCTCTCGGAAGGCGCCGAGCTGCCGAGATTTCGGCCAAACTTTGAAGTTTTTGGAGATCTTCAGCTTCCGTCTGGACGAGACGACCTCTTTTTGAAATTTCCAACCAGAGCAGCAGGACCGCATCGCGACCGCAATAATGGCCCTCCCACTCCGCGAGGTCAAGCCCAAGAATGCCCGCACGAAACGCATCCTCGAGAACAAGGCGCCTCAGAACGTCGAGAATCCAAAAACTACTCTTTTCCTCCGCTACACTTCCGCCAGCGAAGTTTTGCAACTCATTCTACGAGATCTAAACTCCCTCAAGCGACCCTTGAGTGTCAAATTCGAGAAGAAGAACAGCATTCACCCATTCGAAGATCCCTCCTCGCTCGAGTTTTTCGCAGACAAAAACGATGCCTCGCTCATGGTTTACGGCAGCCATAGCAAAAAGAGACCGCACGCCCTCACGATGATTCGCTTCTTCGACTACAAGGTCCTGGATATGTTGGAACTCCTGGTGGACCCCGAGAGCTTCCGATCATTATCACAGTTCAAAAACGCGAAAGCTGCGATTGGGATCAAGCCGCTCCTGTCGTTCTCCGGCAGCGCCTTCGAGTCGCCGACCGCGAACGAATACACACTGGCGAAATCCGTCTTTCTCGATCTTTTCAAGGGCCCAGATGCGTCGAGCGTGGATGTTGAGGGGCTGCAGTACATGATTCACATTTCGGTCGATGAGGAAGAGAGCGAGAACGTGAAGCCCATGATCCACTTGCGATGCTACATGCTACGAACGAAGAAGGGCGCAGCCAACCTACCGAAGGTAGAAGCAGAAGAGATGGGGCCGAGAATAGACTTCAGAGTGGGCAGGATGAAGGAGGCAGATCCGGATATGTGGAAGGAGGCCATGCGGAAACCAAAGTCCCTCGAGGTAAGACTTCAATACGGATTTGGTAGATTGCTGTACGTTGTGCTAACCCTTATCTCTCTCACAGCCCAAGACGAAGAAGAATATCGAGACCGATCCGATTGGCGACAAGGTTGGCCGCATTCACATGGGCCGCCAGGACCTCAGCCAGCTGCAAACTCGCAAGATGAAGGGTTTGAAGCGAAGTCGGGACGTCGTCGACGAAAACTTCGACGACGAAGACGTTGCAATGGAAGGTGCATCAGACGACGGCGGAGTGGCTTTGGAAGGCGACAAGCGCGTCAAGCTGAACGCATGAGCTCGACTTCATCTGCGTGTGCTTCAATTTTGTGCGTGCGTTCTGAGCGTGGCGTTTGGGATCGTGTCCAGAAGAAAAAGGGATGTGCGTACGGCGCGGTGGGAACTCATGTACAGCAACGATGCCAGTGTTGGCAATAGAGCGTCTGCTCGGGGTCTGCAAGCACGCATTCGAGAGGCCTCTGCTTCTTCACAAGCTACAAGTGGACCGAGTCGTCCAAATCAATACTGTGGTATCATGTTGCAATTGCTCAATCTATCTCTACATAATGCCAGAAGGAAAGTGCTCGCACTTGCGTCTCATAGCGAGGTGTGAATGCCACGTGTAGGGAGCCATGAGTAACCCAGTGACTTCGCGCCGACGATCGATGAAAGCGCATTTGGAGCCTGCCGGATACGCTTATACATCTTTGGAGTGCGTACTTCAACCCCATGAGATCCATTTCTCCACCCGTGTAGAACGCCAATGAACGCCTCCCAGGCACACGGCCAGTTCGCTTGGTATGCAAAGAACGCTTGACGTAATCCAGATGACGGAGATCAAGGCCGGAATCCTCATTGAGTCGTGGGCATGTCGGCCGTTGCATTTCATAAGCCTTGCAAGTCGTTCGGGAGGGCTGGACTTGCGCTATGATCCACCTCCCTGCTCCTGCTTGGCCTTTTCCTGCTGCTGCGCTTCCATAGCCTCTTGATTTTTCTTCGCTTTCTCCTTCTTCTCCCTCTCGTTCCACCAGTCGGAAATGCCATCCTTGAACTTCTCCCATCGTGATCGATTCAGCTTGTTCGAAAGCTGTCTGAAGTTATACATCTCTCCCCAGCAGTCCCGTCCCCATTCGCACCCTGCCATGTTCACCAGGAAGTCCCGCTCCTTTTCCTGGTAGTGGATGCCTTTCAAGCCGCATTCTCTCATGTCGTCTCCGATCTTCAGCGCCCTGCAGCCTCCGTCTGGAACTCCTCTGTCATCACCACAGGCGCCGCTTGGGAACGCATTAACCTTCCTTTGCGGGATAAACGCGGTATGTGGCCGTATCCACGGTTGATTGGTGTAGACGTATTCCAGTGCGTCTTGCTCCTTGTGCTCCCATTCCATGTGCCGCTGTTCGTAGAACACCGGATCCCACCAGATATCTAGTAGTCTGTCGGTCCAGGGGCTGCGACGTACGAAGAAGGACCCAAGGTTAAAGCCTCCGCAATCTTGCGGCACAATGAGATCAATGCTCTCAGGCTTGCCGTCTCCAACTGGTGAAGTAGTCTCTGGGTCAAGGTAGTTCTCGTATTGAGGCGCATTCGGGTCACCGGACGTGCCATTGGGCGGGTGTTGGATGTTCAGAGGATTGTAGACGTTGATATCCCGGTACGTATTGCGACCGAGATCATTGAAGATGTGCGACTGGAGGGAGTAGGAAGGCTCCATGATGAAAGTGTTCAGATCAAGCCACCAGAACCTTCAAGCAAATCAGCAATCTTGTCCGGCCATGCAGCGTTTCATACTCACCACTCTGCGTTGGGATACTTCTTCATGGAGTTGCGGATGATATCCACCTTCTCCCAACTTTCCCTCCACTCGTGAGCATATCTCTTCTTGGTGCTCATGTCGACAATGTTTAGCTCGTATCCCCAAGTTGCTGCGTACTTTTTCTTGTTTTTCACGCTGTCTCTTTCGATTGCCCATTCTCTTGCGCCTTTCCATTCCATAACTCCTCCTCCCTGATTTGCACCGAGAATGATCACGAATTTAGCCCCTCCACCTAGCCATGATGTTCTGCGGTACCAGAACGTGATTGCTGTTTCAATCGCTCAGCGAGATATCCAAAAGCTGCGTGTGCTAGTCACTTACCATCGCTCCAGAGCCACATTATCACTAGAAGTACCAATCCCAGCAGCGCAACGTACTTTCGTCTTCTAGACAAAAGCAGGCCCGCTCGTCTTGATATATCCTTCCAGCTCATGCCAGATCCATCTCGTATCCTTCCTCGGCCCAGCTTCTCTTTCGACGCAAACCGATCGTCTTGCCCACCATGCGTAAACATGGGTAAGCTCACTGACATCTTCCGCACCCTGTTGAACCATCCCTGGTTCTGGCTCTGATATCGTGGATAGCCACCCTTGACTTTGTCGCTGTTCGCCTTTGCGCTTGCCCATGTCACGCTGTGCCCGCCATTCATAGGACTGACCCCTCGTAATCTGCCACCATTGGCATCTTCATATGGAGTTGTCAAACCCGGTGAGGACCACCCTCCGTCGCGCCTGGGCGAGGGCGAACGATCTAGTGACATGTGATGAGCGCGATCGCTGTCCTCAACAAATGCTGTGGTGCGCAGAGAAGACTGTCTCGTGCTCGAGAGTTCCGATACTCGGTCGGAGAGATTATTCGTGGAACCGGCTAACGGAGCATTAAAGCCCAGGTTGTGAGAGGTTCGGCGACGATGTCCTGGGAGAAGTGTTGAAGCCTCCGCTCCAGAGGCGGGAGAATGGGACTCGGCCAGCTTTGCGCGCGCTGCCTGGTCAGATCGCGGGAGTGCGTGGCTCGTATTCAATACGTGGTCGTTCGCGTCGAGGTATGCTGCAGCATTGAACGGGGTGGGATGGACAAGCAGGTTGGACTAATCGGGGCGTGGGGCGCGAGGCGGGAGGCGCGAAGGGTTTTGCAGGAGCCGTGCCGCGAGTGGTAGAGTGGTTCGGTAGAGACGGTGTGGGAGTCTGGGAGATGTGTTTTGGTGGTTCGGGTGCCGGGTGCGGCTGGTGGGTGGTGTTGCAGACAGATATGTCGGATCCAGTCGCACGTCGGATGGCGTTGGAGGCGCCTGCTGCTCGACGTCGCCGTCCGCTGACTGTGCGACAACCACCCGGCGCAGAGCAGAGGGAAGTAGACAGCTGGAGCTGCGCGAGTAGATGGCAAGGTAGAGAGGGTTCCGGAGGATGGCAGTCTTGAAGCTCCTTCTGCCACCAGCCAAGGACGTAGCAACAACAGCGGCAGCAGCAGCAGCGAGCAACAGCAGCAATAGCGGAAGGTCCCAGCGGAGGGAGAACCTTCGCAGGAGTGTCACAGGAAGAAGTCAAGCATCAAGATTGCACGTGTCTCAGCCGAAAGGAAGCGAAAGGGATGACCGCCGTCGAATCCTCGCGGCGAAGAATGTGCCAAGGGTCGAAGTCTATTTCTTTTTTGCCTTCCTCCTAGAAGGAGTATATCTCTCGACACATTTTCATGTGCCGCCGCTAGAACTTCTCGCATGTGCCCCTCTCAACATCTGACTCAAACAGCTCGCATTCACCGCGCCTGCTCTGCTCGACTTCACAACACTGCAACAGCCAAATCTGAAGCACCCCTCTCCAATCGTTCAAACGTCCCGGACCTGCGGACGGCCCGGCGAGGTTGAACACCGGTGCAACAGCAAGCTCTTGTACCTGGAAAATAGCGCCGTCCCTTGCGGCCATGGTCCCGATATCAAATTCAGGCATCGCAGCACGTCCGGCCAGTCGCTGACCGGCCGATTGATTGCTGCCGTGCAAATCTCCGATATTTGACTTTCGGGCTGTCACCGAACGCGTTCAAGACGCGCTCAATGGACTTCAATCGATGCTCATATCAAGATGAAATCAGACTCATGAATACGCATTGTTGACCACCACCGAGCAGTCCTGCATGCCCTTTCTGACGCTCGCAGGCACTCCCAAAAGGCTCAAGGCTTGTTGAGCACTCTGGAAGCTGACTGCCCAAGCTCCCTGCGCGTTCACAAAACTCTTGAACTGTCTCCCAACCGCGCTGCTTGCGTTCTTGCTCAGGTTAATATCACTGTCCAGACGGCCAATTCCAGCAGGAGGGAAGTATGTCTGATTGTAGTATGTCACATCCCACACTCCAGGCGTGTCGTCGAGGGGCGTTCCTGCTGGAATTCCGTTCGCCGTCTGGAAGTTGGCAAACGCTGTGCTATGAGCTCCAACAAGAGCTGCAAGGTCGCGAGCGCTGAAGCCTTTGTCCACGAACAAGGCATAGATGGTGTCGTGATCAGAGCCTGGCCCAAAAGAGAGTGGTAGAAGGCCATCTGGTGCTTCTACAGAGGTGTCGCTTCTTCCAACATACACTCGACCGATGCGTCCACCTGGGCAGGCCAATACGCCAATCGATCCAGCCACTTGTATCAAATCTGTATCAAAGTCAGCGGAATGTTGATCACACGGACCAATTCGCCCCTTCAGAAGGACCGTACCTGCGGCGGAGATCCCGTATCCCGCGGCTTTGTAGTCTTGCAACTTCTGCTTGAGAGTGTTGTGAAAGTCACGTAGGCCGTCATGATCTGGTCGATTGATTTCCGTTGGTGACAAGAGGAGAGACCCGTCCGCGCCACCAGCTGCCGGTGGATAGAAGGGTGTTTTTGACGAATAGGCTGCTGCATCGTGGAATGCATAGCGAATGGCTGCACGTGCTAAGTTATTGCACTGGCCAGAAGAATCTCTGTAGGAACGTGCGAGGTCTGAAACGACAGCAGACCAGAATGTAGGACACACAGTCGAGGTGGGAGAAGTTGAGGTCGTTGTTGAAGAGGTCGTCGAAGACTTTGCTGTCGTAGAAGTCGTGGTAGAAGAAGTTGTCGACGATGTCGTTGAGACAGTGGATTGAGAGGCGCTTGAAGAAGCAGGCGTTAAACTAGAAATGGTGCTTGAGCTCGGGCTCGACAATGTCCCGCTCGACGAAGTGAGGGAATCGATCACGGTCGAGCTGGTAGATGTCGCCCGGATGCTGGAGCTGGAAGTCGAAGCAGGCGCCGTACTTGGTGTATTTCCTGTCGCAGAGCAAACAGTAGCAGCAGTCGACGTTCCCGAGTAATAGAGATTGAGTCGATTAGGGCCGCCACAGATTTCGGTCTCCACGTTGCCACGACATGGTTGGTCGCAATCGGACTGATCAGTAGCGCAGACTCCGTTGTTGACGGTATTGGAACACCTGCAATCGCGCAAAGCGATCAGCAAAACGATGCCAACATATCTGGGGCAAGAACGTTTGTGCTCCTGTCAAACTCACCAGCACTCCTGTGAGAATTCGAGTCCCCCATACAGGAATCCGGCGTGGGAACACGCATTGAGACATCCTCCGACTGTCATGTTGGAGTACCCTCCCGGGACATCCTGTGAGCTAGAAAGCGTGCGGTTCGAGACGTCATCCGTGTAGCATCCGAGCGCTTGCCATCCTGAAGGAAGAGTCCCAACGCCGCTGCTAGAAATCTTGTTCAGCTGGTAGACATTAAGGCGTACTTGACCACCGCAGTATGAGCTAGAGTCTCCAGAACAAAGCATATTACAGCCGCTCTGCGCAAAGCTCGCGGAGTTGTGAATGTTGTTGTCGCACCAACATTCAGATCCAAATTCCACTCCGGCGAGGGAGTATCCTGCGGCCTGACAGGCAGAGGTGCATCCAGTTACGGTCATATTAGACGATCCTCCATCGACAGCTTGGGAGCTGCGAAGCGTTCTGGCGCTGGTTGAATCGGTATAACATGCTAGATATGTCCAGCTACTTGTGCCTGGATTCGTGGAAGGACCAGCGTTCCCGGTTGAATAGACACTAAGTCTATCGCCATTACCACAGGTCTGGGCAGAGTTGCCACTACATGCCATGGAACAGTCTGTCTCTGCTGCTTTTGCTGCATTTGCAGGCAGAGCGTAGTCCTACATTCATCAGCGCCTCGACATCGCATGAGAAGGTGTGGCGGGACTACGCGTACGCAGTAGCACTCTCTACCATACTCCAGACCCGCCCAGTTATATCCTTTTTTCGTGCAATAGCTTGTACACGTCTCGATGGCGGTTGTGCTGCTGTCGAAATTGGCCAGGTTGCCAAGTGTGCGATTGCTCACACTGTCGACAAAGCATCCTTGGTAAGTCCATGAAGGCGCTGATGCTCGAGCGAAGACCGCAGCAACAGCCGCTGCTGAGCCCCCATATCGTTCCGGACGCATGCTTTGATCGATCTGCTAAGGTCTCCCAACTTCACCACTTCGAAGGCGTCCCTCCCGTGCATCTTATCTCACGGCTGTGTGTAAGCACTTGCGAGCCAGGTCCCACAGCATTTCTCACCAGGCTAGATCGAGAGACAGCCTTGCCAAAAGAGTCTTGGAGGCCGTTGTACGCAAGCCCGTAGCAAGCGCATGCGCGTGGCCTTGCCGTGTCGAGCACGACGCCCACGCCATAATTGTAGCGGCTAACGTTTTGGTGTGTGCAATCCTGCATTGATTCTGTGCGTTTCCCGTAACTTCGTTCCTTCTCGGCGTAAGACTTTTCGTGTCCGGGCAATAGCTCCATCCTTTGACCTGAGTGTGCTGTCCACTGTCCGAGTTGAGCAATTTGGGCGATTTTGAGTTCATGCACGTGGCTTTGTGGCTAAATTCGAGCCAGTCAGCGGACCACTTGCTATAGCTGAGCACACGGCACAGCTCTGCTCAAACTTCGGTGTGGCTGCTTGCATCTCACGACTTCCGTATGCTAGTCGGGCAAGTAGACATTGGCGTTCTCATCCCTCGAATAATATTCTGAGCTGCTCGGGCTTCGGCATTGTGGACTCGACGCCTAAGAGCTAAACTTCAACGCCCTCGCTTCGTCCACCAGTGGTGGTGATCCTTTTGCCTCCCATCCCGGTCAAGGCATGATGAGAGATGGATCAGATGACCACGGCGTGAACGAACGAAGGTCGCGTACAGTATTCCTGCGAGCCCTACAGCTGCAGCACTGATCGTTGCAGGATACTTAAATTGAGCAGGTCGCGGAAAGGCGATCGTTGAAGCGAAAGCAAGCATTTCGAAGACATTTTGCAACGCAAACTCTTGTGATGAAAATGTTCCGCGATGCTCAGGTTCCACTTCCTGCAATATGTTAGCAATCGTCGAAGCAGAGTCGACCATCAACTCGTGGTTCGTACCTCCTGTATAATGATTTGAGCACTCTGATCAAATCCCCAGAGGCCGACGCGACTTAGAACCACAGCACCAATGGTTCCAATGGCTGCCAAATTGGGATGCTGATCGATCCAGAAGAACGCACAAGCGACTGCTACGCACAGAATCTGCCAGTTGATGAACCATATTCCTCCTCGGATGGGACCTATCCGATCCATAATCTTTGGCGCTAGCCAAGTCGCTGTCATTTCGAACATAGCAGAAGCTCCACGTAGCACACCGATCAGTCCAGAGGAGAGTCCAAGCGCGATGAGATAGGTAATCATCTGACCGGAGAAGGACAACACGGTCAGGTATAGTAGGGCGAGGGAGAAGGACGGCAAGAATGCTGAGTGCTGGGTGTAACTCGCTGCTCCCGAAAACATGCTCTTGAGCTGCATTAAGAAACCATGGCGATGTGCGGTTGCTCGATCGCTGACTTCCTTGGGACGCCGCAATTCTGGGACCGTGTTGTAGACTCTCGCAATTGAAAAGTATTCAACCAAGACAGAGATTACTGTCATTGCACCAGTGACCCCAATCGCAACCTTGGAAGAGGCCCCGTCAACCAGAGCGATCGCCAAGGGGCCAATCAATTTACAGAATAAGTCGATTCTCCTCATCTGTGAGTTCAACGCTTGGGTGTAATCTCTCAGCTCCATGAAACAATCCTTAAATGCAAGAACTCACCCTGTAATTGCTTCTCGTCGCCGGAGGCCACCGTGACAACCCAGTCTCTTTCGACTGAGATTGTGTTGAGTACTGATCCAAGCTTTTCCACGCAGGCAAGAGCGGATAGCGTAGCGAGAGCTCCAATGTAGGCTGCACTGCTCTCCCGAAGGAAGGCAAATTGAACCATCAAGAAAAGGACCACGCAGGAGATAGCCACAGCAAGGCGTTGGCTAACTGTTGCAAAATCAGAATTGGCAACCAAGCTGGACATAGGGACTGGTAGCCTTGCCTATTGACAGTCGGACAGTATGCAAACGGTCTGCACGATCGATGTAGGAGCCAAGAAAAGGCGAGAACACCGCTGCAGATGCTGCCCTCGAGAGTGCATAGACACTTGCTGGTAGCAGTGTGTTTGGGAAGATGTTGGCAAGAAACAGGAAGGCACCAAACTCGAATACTCTGGAATTCCATGTGGACAGGAAATGGGAAACATAAAGCAGTCTGTGAGTGGTTCCTAATCCTCTGTTGGGTATATTCGATTCCGTCGTCTCGAAGGCCTGCAGCTCTGTTTCCTCGCTGTTGTGCTCGTTGTCTTCAAGCAACCGTTCCTCTGCTTCGCTGCCGGGTGCCATGGTGATGGGGAGCCAGAACGAGTCTAGGTGTGTTGAGAGAAGAGTTCAAAGTAGAAGGGCACAGTCATCTTGTTTTTAGTATCGAGAGTCGGAGTCTCCGTCTTCATGTGAAAGAAAGTGGCCTGATCGATGATGTGCCGAGAGCAGGCAAGGCAGATCGGGCATGGGTTTAGGCTTTCGGGAGGAGCGGCGCGGACAAGGATCGCCCGCAGGGGCTAGCGTCAGTAGCGAGACGACATGGACGTGTGCGCGTGGAACTTCAACAGCTTCATCACGACTTTCCAACGACAAACCGTGTAATGACCACCGCCCTTTCTCGCCGCGCGCCAACACACTAGCGGAACGTGACGGCCCATCTATCGCGCAGAGGCGACTCCTCGCAACCATATCTGCACACCGACCGCATCTATTTCCACCGCGCGACACGCACTTCACGACATGCCTCGCTACAAGCGCTCGCGAGATGAATTCGAAAGCGATGCGCCGCTCGAGCCCGCGGTGCCGCCTGAGAACAAGGAGACGCTTGATAAGCTGCGCAACATGTGGGAGTTCGCGAGTCTCATGCAGTACATATTCTTATTTGGATCGGCTGTCAAGATAGATGACGATTTCGACATCGAGGTACGATCATCGCTAGAGAAGCAAACATGCGCTGCATTATACGGGCAGTCAGAACTAGGATCAGAGAGCTAATAGATTGGGAATAACAGGACCTAGAAGCAGAGTGCTTGAAGCCCTCGCCGTCGGAAAAACTCGCGCACATCGGGCTTCAATTGCTCAAATACGTCTCCTCGCACCGAGGCCTCACGTACGCCTTTGACACTCAACTGAAGCTTTGGCTTATCCACTCTCGCTAACGTGTCGCAGGCCCGAGATGTTCGATGAATATACGCGTCGCCAATATCTCGCCAAAGCCCCACAGCGCAATCCCTTTGGCGACGAAGATGAACCCGCCAAATTCAACGAGCTCGACATCTTCACGCGGATCAAGATCCTGCAGCAGCTAAGCACTTGGACGTTGGGTAACGTGGATCGCATCAGAGGACTAATGCCGCAAGAAGAGGACCAGCTCTCCTGGCGCATTGAGCCACTCGGATGGGACAAGGAAGATCGCTCATATTACCTGCTCGACGACAATCGCCTTTACCGCAGAAGTGATGAGCCTGTCCCGCCCCCGACGCCAAAGCCAAAGGCCAAAGCAAAGTCCAAAGCCAAGAGTAAGTCTGCGAAGAGCAGCAGAAGCAGAGCGACACGGTCCAGCAAGCGTAGGAAGGTGGAGGATACTGAAGATGAAGAACCCGAAGAGGATGAGGACACAGCGATGGACGACACGGCTGTGGATGACACCCTGGCGACAAACGGCGAGACTACACAGGAGGAAGAGCCTGGTTACGGCTTCACAAGTAAGACCTGGGAGTGCGTCGCTATCACTTTGGAAGACTACTCGGAGCTTATGTCCAGTATGTTCCGATCTCGCGACCCCAATGAAAAGCAGCTGCGAGCGCGAATCGAAGAAGAGGTGCTGCCGATCATCGAGAAGCGCGCCGAAGCTATAAGGCAGAAACAGATGAAGAAGATGCGGGAATTGGAGAATTTACAGAAGATGGCAACAGCCAAACGCTCCAGCCGGCTTGCGGACAAGGCTGAAAAGGATCGGCAGGACCGCGAGGAACGGGAACTGGAGGAAAAGAGACAAGCGGAGCTGAAGATGGCACGTGAAGAGCAGGAGAAGCAGCGCAGAATCGAAGAAGGACACGAGTCGCGGCGACTCACTCGAGAGCAGCGAGTGCGTGAGCGGGAAGCGAAACGCATTCTGCACGAGGAAGAGCTAGCCAAACTCGAGTCTGAGGGAGAACGTGCTGAATCTCACGGGCCTGACGGCGATGCGGCTGATGCTAAGCGCGCTTCCGAACGCCAGCGGAAAACCAAAAAGGAACAGCTCGAGAAAGATCTTCAAGAGCTTGCCGACGACGAAGGCAGTTGGTACTTCGATTGCTCGGTTTGCGGGAAGCATGGCGAGAACATGGACGATGGCACGCATAGCATAGCGTGCGATAAGTGCAATGTCTGGCAGCATAGTAAGTGTCACGGATTCTCGCCGAAGCAGGCCGAGAGCGAGGGCTTCAGTTTTGTCTGCTCGACATGCAAGCGCAAGGAGGAGGATGCGAAGAAGCCGAAGATCCCTCCGCTGAAGCTGCACAATCGCTCAAGTGACAGCCCGGAGGTGTCGAAAGGTCGACCAACGACTGCCAGCGGACAGCAGTCCGACAATCGCTTGCCCGATCATCTGGCTAGGCAACTGGATTCTCTGCCTCACTCGCAAACACATCCTAGCCCTGGTCCCTTCGGCCAGCTGACAAATGCCCCCAACTTGACGCCGCAGGGACAGAATCAAGTTCCTTCTGGTTATCGCTATCCTCCCGTCGGCAATTTCGCTCCACATCCACAGCACCAACAGCAAGCGTGGCATGGAGGCCAATTTTCGCCGCAGCCTCAAGGAGGACCTGCTTACGGAGCACCTCACCAGAATGGCCACACTCCCGCTTATCACCAGCAGTACCACCACGCTGCTCATCATGGCGCAGTTGCTTCCTCAGGAGGACACCCAGGATATCAACAGCCATACGCTTTCCCACCCCAACCAAACGGATACAACTCGCAGGCTTCTGCTGGCGCTCATCCAGTGACACATCCGCCTCATCAGCAACATCAATATCAGCCTCGCCCACCACAAGGCTACTACCCACCTCAGCAACAGCCGCAAGCACCGGCTTCAAGCCAATTATTGAATGGATTTCAATCACCCAGCAAGGCAGCTCCCAAGCCAGCAGCCGCATCTCCGTCCCAGCATCCCGGTGTACCTGCCAGCACCCAGGCATATTCCCCGCAGGCTCATCAGCGGCATGGACCGCAACTGGCACAGAGCCCGAAGACTCATCTTCCACCGCCGTCTGAGTCTAAGACACATCCACCTGCACCCTCGCCGGTCAAGTCATCGCCTCCACCACATTCTCAGCAAAACCTGCACGCTCAGTCTTCGCCCCAGGTCTCTCAAATGGCTCAGACCCCACACCATATTCAACCGCCTGGAATGAACGGTCACTCGAGCAGCCAGGCGTCACAGTTACGGACTCCGCAGATGGGGCCTCGCCCTGGCAGTGCAAATGGTAACGACATTGCAGCCGATGGGATGAGTGGTCCATGGCCTCAAGGATCGCAAGCCATCCCACAAAAGCATGATCAAAGTCCCGCTCCGCCATCGTCTGCTCACGGCTTTAGCGAAAAGCGTGTCTTTCCTCCTAACACGCCACTGGTGCCAAGTCCAAGCCAACAAGTCTCCGCAGCTACAGGAACCATACCAGTGAAGAAAGAAGGACCAACGATGCAGCCGGCGGCAGACCAACAGCCTCAATCGCAGTCTCAATTCCAGAAGCTCAGCGAGCCTCAGGGCACTGCCGCTTCCAAGGAGGAACAGTGATGACTAGCGTGGGTGCGGTTTGCTGCTATGAACCATTATGCCTGCTTCCCGGAATCCTGCAGTCGGAAGGGCCATCTTGTTGAGGGGCGATTGAGTCATTATGGAAATTGCGTTGATGAGATCAGGAGTGGCGTACGTCTGGACAGCATCCTGCTTTGGGCTGTGGCGATAACTTCTTGTCATCGGGAGCAGATAGTGGACTGTCATGCGGCCTGTTCAATGAACAGTTTCGACCCTGCTGCGCGCAAGCAGACGCCTCTATCGGCGCGATGAATCCACGATCAAAGTCAGCACAACGATGTCAAGAACAGTAGCAGAGGGTCGTGTATCAAAGATGTTGGATATGAATAGAATCCGACAGCTTACAACATGGTATCAAAGTTAAAGAGTCCCGCATTTCCCGAACACTTCTTGCTCATGTCTTATTCAAAGCTTCTGTCATTTCAATCCGCTTCTTGATCAGCTCACGAAATTCGTCTCTGATCTCAAAAGGGCCAACGTGGCCCATGCCCTCGTAGAAACACTTGGTGACACCGCTCTTCTCTCCACCAAGTTCTTCCAGCAACATCTTCCCATGGACGAAGTCGATCATGTGATCCCCTGTGCCATGGAAGACCTGAAAGATCGTTTAGCATCACACTCACTGAAGCCGGTAGCCTTCTGACTTACGAGAATTCGCTCCCTGCCGACCGCATCGCCCATCTGCTTCAACTGCTCTGGTGACTTGTGGTGGAACCCAGCCGCATATAGTTGACACAAGAATCCTTTAGGCGTGAATACCCCGGGAGATAGACGCTTACTTATTTCCTGCGCGGCGAATCGATCGCCGTTCGTTGGGAATTTCGCGACTACACATTCGGTCTGATCAGGCTTCGCCAGCCATTCAGCCGAGTAGCAGTCTGCTTTCACTTTCGCTATTTGGTTGTCGAGAGATTTGGGGACCATCAGGTTGAAGCGGTTGCGGATGTTCTCCATGAAGGAAAGCGTACGGACGATTCGTGGTGCAGTGGAGATGAGGTTGAGGCTGCAGATTCGTTCGGGTACGAGCATGGCGAGCTCTTGTGCTATCATGCCACCCATGCTGATTCCGATCACATGAACGCTTCTTAAGTCTTTCCAGCCTACGTGGTCGAGCAATTCAACGATGTCTTTTGCCATCTCCGAAGTGGTGTAGCGTAAAAGGGGCTTGTCGGATTCGCCTAGGCCTCTGTTGTCGAAGAGCAGGCAAGTGTATTCATCAGCGTCTGTATGTCCGAAATCCTTGGTCTGTCGTTGCCATGTTTTCAGAAAGCCACCAAGGCCCATGATCCACTGCAATTGCTGTCAGCATCTGTAAGATCTGGATTGTTGATGACATACAATAATCTTCTTCGGACCATGTCCGTGAATCTCATAGTAAAGCTTAAATGGACCTCCTCTGCCTTTAGCAACATCGATTTTCTCCTTCTTATCAGGCTTGAGGTCCCAGTGGACATGAGGATATTCCGGATGAGCTTGGATTTCGGCTGCTGTCAAGGGCGTCGGTCCTTTATCGCCATGAGCACGTTCGTGAGCATCTCTCGGGTGGCTTTGTTTCAACGCAGGAAAGGCACTCTGAACATGTCCCATCAGCGTCCAGCCTGCGTTCGCATCGGCAGCCATGGTTGGCGTAAGACGGAAAGAAGTCCAACACCTCTCTCTGTGGCAAGTCAGCCGGTGATTGAAGCTGTGACGATAGCGTGCAACGCTAGGCCCACGTGTCAGATGGTAGGCGGTAGGTGCAACTGCGAAGCCGCAGTGGACAGGTGGAAGAAGTTGGAGACGAAGCGTATTTCCTTACGTCTGTTGACGAATGCGACCTATGCCAGCGTGACGCTCAGCCTTCGCTGTCACATGTCAGGCGGGAGTTTGACTGGGAGGCGATTTTCGCTGCAGGTCTTTCTCTGAAGATACCGAGTCGGGCGAAAGTCGGGCCGGTGACCGGTCGCTCTCGCGTTCCCAATCGACCTCATCTCCTACTTCACGGCAGGACATTTGCTCAACTATTTCCATCTCTTATTATGCACCCGGATATTGCAATACACGAAGTACACAGTTGAGACTGCGCGCTTCGCTTGCAAACATGAATATTTAGGATGACATCGTCTTCGACGCGAGTAAGACTGTCTATCTACGTCTCCTTGCGCAACATGTCTCTGAACGGAATCTCCGTGGTATGCATGCTACCCGGCCACCTTCTCAGAGCACTAAAGTAAGCGATGTCCTCTTGAGCCTTGCACTCTTTCAATGTCAAACAGCAACCCCCGGAGAAAACATGATTACTATCATTATATGCCTCGTTCTCTGCTTCTGCTTCTCCAACGCATCCAGGATCACGCTCCAACGTCGTCAAAACACAACCACAATCGACCAGCCGTTGCAATCAATCAAGTCGGCACTTTACGCAGTCAACAGAATCTCCAACGGAACGTCCACTTCCGGTTGTCAGAATGCAAACTTGACCAGCACCCTGAACAGCCAAGGCTACGATGGCCGTTTGGCACATCTTCTCTTGTATCTCATCAGCCCTAATAATGCCCTCTCAAGGACTTGCCCTAATCCTTAGTCGTAGATGCGAGACCGCCGTCGGCGTCATCGTCTTTCCAAATTTGACACAAGCTGTGAAAGAGATGACATTCGCAATCTCCGCTCTGCAATACGTTCAGAGCCACGAAACGAGCTCTCTGGCGCCCGCTCAGTGCAGAGATCTTGGTTTGGAAACGCTTGGACAAGCAGGTATCGATGAGGCGACGATTCGAAACCTGATCTGTCCCATGCCAAGCAACTCGTCCTCGTTCGCGACGGCCCCAGCTCTTTTCCAGTCCCCTTCAACGGCTCGAACAGTTCTTTAACTTATCATCCGCCTTTGCCGACAGCCAGCTCTGGTCTTTTCATGTATCTCAAGTAATTCTCGAATGAAAGTTAGCTGGATCTCAGATCCATCATGAATCTCGAAAGTGCGCGGGAGTTGGGCGTGAACAGAATATGGGGCATTGGTAGGCCCTTGCCATGCTTGAAAGCCTCCCATTCATAGTCTACTTTTACATCTCTGCTGTCTCGACACAATTGAGTGGAGTCCCGAGGAGAGGCTGCTTTTCATCAAAGTACCCATCAAGGGCCAATTTTAGTATACATGAAAGCTGTAGGCAGTATCGTCAAACGTCCAGTCGCATCGGGCGTACCGGACTTCTTTTCAATTGCAGTGGCAGTGCGCCGCATCTAAATCACTCTGCTCTCTGCACTGCCAATCGGTCGGCCGGCAAAGTTGACGCATCCCTGTGCCACGCCCTTCCTCGCAGGTTCAGAGCTGACTTTGTCGCCTCCCAGGTAGCCAAGCCAGATGAGTCTGCTGATTCGTTCGTCCAGCACAGAGCCCAGCTTGGTCATCTGACTATCTGACCCTGTGGCTGTGGGCTTAGGCTGGAACCAGACGTCCATTTCTCCCATGCGTCCTCGTGTCAGGATCATGACTGAGCCCTTTGGCGCTTTTCCACCAGTGAAGATCGCCTTGAAGTCGCTGACCGCCTTGCCGAAATCCTCAGCGTCGAATTCCGTCTCTGGCACCTGAAGTATTTGCCTTGCCTCACGAGTGCGGTTGTTGATGCCAGTAATCCATCCATCCCGGAGATGACCAAAGTCGGTATTCCTTGTAGGTGCAACGCGCCACGCAGTCTTCAGACCTGGAACCTTCAGAAGCTCAGTCCAGATCTCCCGACTCGCGCTCGGGTCTAGAAGCTTACTCCTGAGCTCTTCCTTCTCCGACGGGATCAAAGTGGACGCACTGTCGTTAATGACGTGGATCAGCTTCTCCTGGAGCGAGCTGATATCCTGTGTCCGAACGTAGAGGCCTACAACATAGACCTGGATACTCAGGAAGGAGACGGAGCGGATTCCAAGGCCAAGGAGAGTGTACTGTTCCTGATTGTCCACATTGCCCGGATTGATCGGAGAATTAGGCTGCGCCGGCTCTGCCGTGGGAACTGATTCAGGCGAGGTTGGGAGATAGATTGTTCTAGGAAAGTGTGGCACACTACTTGTGCCTGTCTCCATAAGCTCGACCTCGCCGCCAGGTCCTCTAGCCACGATCCTCTTGTCCTCGCCCGCTCCAATGATCTCCACCTCTTTGCCCTGGAACATCTTATTTGTGTCCTCGGAAGCATCCATATGCTGTACACCTCGTCTCCTCTTCTCCTCCGATGCATCCATTTGATCCAGATCCAGGTTGTAGATGATCATCGCCAGTCCGAAGATGCTCATCAGCAGACCCATTCCCGCGAATCGCATGCGTCGGAAATGGTACTGCCGCTTCTGCTCCCATGCGAGATCTGCGTTTCGGGCATCCAAAGGATTAATGGCAGCATTTTCCACGGGTAGACCCTGGGCTGGTATCGCGGTTTGGTCAGCAAATGAAGGCGCGGATGCTGGAGCTCCTGCGAAAGCACGCTTGGCCGGGTTGCTGTACCGCGAGGACGCATGTCGGATCTGAACGCATCTCGCTGGACGCTGAAGCTGCTGGATTCTGGGAGACAGCAGTCTCATCGGGACTCGCATGGCTGCCATGTTGTGTAAACTGCAGGCGATGATGCACCAGATGGACGGAAGCGCTGGAGCATGTGAAGCTGCAGATGGTGATGATGACGAACAGGAGCTGTCCGGGTCGCGTAAAGCTCGGGCCCACCGAGGGTTAGCCGGCTTGGCGAAGCCGCACCGATTCGAATAGGTTTGAGGTCCCTGGCGGCCGCCGCAGAAAGAGACTACTCGCGGTTCAACTTCATCTGCAATTCCAGCGCGAAACATCACCCACCCACTCCTTCACCACACCACCGCCGTCCCCATTTGCGCTCTTTGAGGAGGTTCAGACATACATTGAAAAAGCGTCAACCCAGCGTTCAACATGGTAAGAGCTATCCCGTCCCATCAATATCTCCGGAGCAGCATTGCAGGCAGGAGGAGGACTTCAACGGTGCACGAGACCACAATCGCCATCTGGATCTTCCATACCTTCTACTCCAATGCGCATCGCTGCATCCATCGCCAATCGCATCCGCAATGGCACACATCCACACACATTCCCATAGAACAACGCACTAACCCATCGCCCTGCACAGTCGGACGGAGAAGAGCCCACCCAGGAAGTCGTCGCCGCCGATGAGGTCGAGGTCGCGGCCGAGTCCGGCAACTCCGGCAGCATGTCCGTCCTTGACGCCCTCAAGGGTGTCCTCAAGATCGCCCTGATCCACGACGGTCTCGCCCGTGGTCTCCGCGAAGCCAGCAAGGCCCTCGACCGTCGCCAGGCCCACATGTGCGTGCTGAACGAGGCATGCGAAGAGGAGGCCTACAAGAAGCTCGTGGTCGCCCTCTGCGGAGAGCACAACATCCCGCTCATCAAGGTCCCTGATGGAAAGCAGTTGGGAGAGTGGGCTGGTCTCTGTAAGTTTTACAAGACGGAGTTCTAGATTCCTCATGAGGTCTACCATACGCGGTTATTAACATTGATATCCAGGCCAAATCGACCGTGAGGGCAACGCACGCAAGGTTGTCAACTGCTCCTGCGTCGTCGTCAAGGACTGGGGAGAGGAGTCCCAGGAGCGCTCCATCCTGCTCAACTACTTCTCCACCGAGCAGTAGAAGAGCTTCGACAAGGTTTCCATGGAGTGCAATACCTGAGAGCATGGCCTGCAATACGGAAAGAGTAGGATTAGCAATTACTCTCACAGCATAGCTTGCCCGGGTAGCCAAAAAAAATAAGCGGATTCATCACGAGCGCCTTTCGGTTGTTTCAGGGAGAATGTCAAAGTAGCATGGATATGCTCGAGCGACCATCGTTTTTGGGCTGAGCGAGGCACGCTAGCTTCAAGCCTGCTTGGTGATATACCATTCGTGTACGCTGTCAAAACAAATAGATTTATCCTCGGGCATGACCCCACCATACTTCTGCTTCTGCTTCACTTTGTTCGGCAATGAACCTGAGCTGATGCATACACGATGCCAGATTGCGATCTATATCAAGATATCCTCGATCCTATTCGTACCATCATCGTCTCGTCATCGAAACTCAAAAGCAGGCCAACCTGTCCGATGCCCCTTCAGCCGTAGATGCTGATACGGTGTGCTCGTGGGATCGAAATACAACCCTTCCACAGCGCCGTCACTCCTCCTCAAACTGACGTAGTAAAATCCACTGATTGTCAAGCCATGTCCCCGATCTTGGTCCCCAGCGCGATCGGCCTCGCTGCACTTGTCGTCCTTTGAATGCACAAAGCATCGCTCCTTCCACCGCATGAAGATGTATTCCTCGTGAATCTCGTCCATACGAGCTCTGGAGAGCAAGCACCTGGCTGTCTCCTCGTCCGAAGGCAACGCGTTGAAAGGAGGGAGTTTCCGCCAATTCGATGCGTCGGTGTGTGCGCTCGCAGAGGGGAAAGAGATTGCGTCGGAGATGCTTGTGTACGGCGTCGCGTTCTGCGCTGAAGTGTTGTGAGGTCCTGCACGCTTCGCTTCTGCGGCGACTGGTGTGAGGAACGAGTGAGTGGCCAGGTCAATAATGTGTCCTTCCAGATACGTGGTGATGGGTGCGTTCTTCTTGCCGGCTTTTGGTCGATCGCTGGAATTGAGTATGGACACGCTTGCAGGGTGCTGAGGCACGTCGTACGCTTCCATCGTGCCCTGAAGTGTCATTCGCTCGGGATCGACAGAATGTATGATCACACGAACAGGCCAATGATCGTGTGACGTATCGGGAGGCTTGGTCGTGGATGGTGGATACGGAGGTGTGAACTGATGAGAGAGCCACGGCCTTGTGGCGTCAAAGGGGTGTATTCGGGTCGAACCTGGAGGATGGTCGAATCCTGTCGTGGTGCTAGCGCCCTGATTGCGAAAGTTTGGATTGATCTGCTCCACATGCGCAGAACTGTCGACTCTGGACTGCAACAGCGCCGGAGTCCCGGCCGTTGCGTGTTGGTGTCCTTCAAAAACCGTACCAGTCTGTAGCCAGGAAGAATCTGCAATGGGGCTCAACTCGCCTAGGTCCATCACGAAGTCATCGTGCTTATCTGCAAAGAACTCTTTCGTGGCTAGACCGTTATCAATGGCGACAGATAGAGCTTCCTCGTACCGAAAACAGGATCGCAGCTGGTTCAAGTATTTGAGAGCGCTCTCCAAGAATTGTGAAGCAGAATTTGGCGGGGATGACGTGATAGGTGCTGGTGGTGTAGATATGCGTGGTAGGCGAGGTGGAGCAAAGTCAGCAGGGTGTCTGCGTTGCATGATTTCTGCACGCTCTTGCAGTGTGCGGGCCCGGATCTCGCTCGCAGAGGGAGGAAGAGGCCATGAATCTCGACCAGAATTGCTGCCGCGGTGTTGTTCACTGCCGTTCCTACCGCTTGGACCGAACCACCCCGTGCCACGCGCTCGCTCCTCCTCTTCACTCATGCCGCTCCGTTCCCGCTCCATGACATATCTCAGCATTCTTTCTGTTGCAGATGGCGACCCTTCCTGTCTGGCTCGCTGGAGCACAGCTCTGCTTCGCAGACTAACCCAATCGTTCTCCCTTCGTCTTCGCTCGCGCAATCGCTCTCTTCTGTCCACTGCATCCGTTTGGTCTGTAGTAGGAGGTGGCACTGCCGTATCTCGCTCCCTCAATCGTGAAGTGTCCAACTGGCTTTGGCTCAGCACGCGGAGGATATCGGGGTGTGTGTCTGGCTGCTGACGCCTCAGCTCTGCCAGGATCCGGTCCAGCTCGCTGTCCTCTTGAGCAGGCTCTTCATGAGATGGTGCCCAGTCATACAGTCTTTGGCGGTTTGGTGATGGAGTTCGGTTTCCATACGCAGAGGAAGAAGAGCTTCCCGTGCCTGTTGGATCGTGAATTCTATTCAGACGAGCCAACACTCGCTGCAATCGATCTCTTCGAGTAAGGTCATCCAGGTTATCCACCGAAGATGTCTGTGCTGTGTCCGCGCTGCGCTGGCGGTCGACGGCTTCGATGTGCTGCGCTCGAGAGCGGCGAGGATCGCGATGCGGGTCGACGATGTTGGATATGTGAGGCAAGCGGTCGTCGGCGGGCTGGTCCTGCTCCAGCGACTCGATCGAGTCGCGAAGGAAGCTCACGTTTGCTTCATCGGCCGTGCTATCGTCGTAGGAGTGCAACGTCGCAGCCAGATCGGGGACCTCCTCGTCGAACGGGGAAGGCTCATTCGCGGGTGGCATCGCAGCCCAGTTCGCGGTCCAGTCCACAATGGGTGGCCTCACGCTCGCCGTTTATTGCATCGTGCGCCTGCGGTGGCTAAGGGGAGGGGCTGGTAGAAGCAGTGAGTGCGGTGTGGTGCGGTGGAATACGGAGTTGTTTTGGTGCGGTGTTCAGCGACGTCCGGATACAGCCCAGCACGCACGTGAAACCAAAGATGACGCCCCGGCATCCATCCGAGCGTCGCGGGCAGTTGACCCGCATCCCGCTCCCTGAAAGCTACGACAATGCGAATCCAAGCTGCATGTCTTCATTGTCACCAATCGCAAAAACAGAACGACATGCGTGTAATTCATCACTTGACAATATCGAAAGGTACGAAAGAGAAGATTGTTGATCACTGCTCACTGAGTGAATTAACATTTACTACGAAAATAGACTTGTCGGCCACCCCAAGGATCTTGCCAAGGGAGAGGACCTGCGTCTGAATACCCGCATCCACTTGCCCGTCACACGCATCGAGCGTGCTCTGGACTTCTCCATCTCCAATGGAGTATAGTAGGATGATCACTATCTTCTGACCTCCGCGCTCGAGTCCCGGTGTTCCTGCCAGTCAAGGCGGCCCATCGTCCACGTCCCGAATCTCATACCCGAATCAACCACTCGAAGCAAGTCTACCTCCTCCCGACTTGCGTTTGGAAACAATACTCCGGGATTCCGGCGCAGTAGCGAAACATCGCGGATGTTGCGTCTGGCCGGTTGATGAACAGAGGGTCTCTTCGGCCATGCTCGTTTGATCGCGGGTTGTCGAATAATGGATGGATCCGTTTGGTCGAGGTGGAGGTCATATTAGGTCGAGCCAGGCATGTCAAATGCCTGGAGCTCCAAAGAAAATTGTGCGCTGCCAGTCCCCGATGGGAGTATATCCAGTTGGTCGCCAGTACCAATCCCATCGTCGTGCGAGCGCCCTCATCCCCACGCCGTGTCCGCTGTCTGGAGCTGGCCAGACCGGAGTGCACGACGGGCTTCCAGGCGTCGCAAAGGCATTAGAGAAAGTAATCGACATTCCAGATGTCGGCCGTAATCCCATGCGTGTGCGCGTCGTGTTTCCAGTAAGGCGTAAATCCAGACTAAAAGAACAAAGCATACATCGTCCGCCCATATATTTCTTGTTATGACCGCGAGGTCGAAAGAGTTCCTTCTTTGCAGTGCGTGCCTCCCGGATAAATGTGTTTCTGTTCCTAGCGGGCCGGTCGAAATCAAAAGAGAAAGATTCGCTGATGACACCGATGCTCGCTTGCTAAATCCTTGCCACTCAAAATAAAACACAAAGAAAGGAAACGTCAGTCGCTCGCAGAACGCCGTCCATATGCCCCGATGTCCGGAATGGAATTTTGGGTGATGTTGATGACCGTGATCAACATCGGGTATCGCTTGCATCGCATCGCATCACATCAAATATCGTGGTCGCGTTTCGAGACTCCTGTGCGCATCCAGGAGTCAAGATTCGAGATTTGGTTGAAGAGTCCGTCGGGTTTGGCCAGAACACCGGCGCCATTGCCATTCAACGACCAGCAGTAGGAGAGCGCTCATCGCGCGCTTTGAATGCTCATACGGTGGTGGCATACTGAGGCGCAAAACTGCTCTGACTCCAGCCGAAGTCGTTGAAGCCACCCATGCCTACATCAGTGCTGCAGTGCTGAGGCAGCGAGCTCGGCAGTGCCGGCATCGTTGGCATACACTGCGGAGAGCTGTAGTATTGGGAAGGTGCCGAGCTGTATGGCTGGCTGAACGAAGGCGTCGGCGAGGGCAGCTGGATCGGGTTCAGATGCATGTCTTGCCAGAAGCTTGTCGGCTGATTGTCGCTGCACGAGGTAGCCGTAGGCGACGGTGTCGATGGAAGCACCTTCCACGAGTCTACAGGGGCTGGATGCGGATGCGACATTGATTGCTGCTGCGGTGTCCACCAGTGGCCACCGTGTACAGAGCTGTTTGGTAGGATGGGTGCTGGGTGAATGACATCGACGATCCGCGGTGGTGGAGGCAGCAGAGGGAGGAAGAGATTCATGATCGAGTTCTTCACCTCCTCAGACCGACCCTCGAGCAGCTCGCCCGCGCCGTCTTCCTCCATACCCTCCAGCGCGCGAGCAGCAGTCCGGAAAACGAACTTGTTGGCGGCCTGGACAAACTCTTCTTGCATCTTCTTTACTTGTGCTTCCTTCTCGGGCCAACTCCAGGTGCTTGCGGAAGCGTCGACGGAATAGATGTCTTTGTGGTAGTCGATTAATGACTCAATCGTCTCCGGAGTGAGCTTGAAGGCGACCTCGTGTTGGGAGACCATGTCGACGTGGACCACGTAAGCCTCCACGTGAAGGAGTTGGTAGTTGAAGAGGGCTTCCACAAGGGGATTTTCATCTTTGCGCAGTTCCGAGTCAGGGGCGTTGGGCAGCATGAGGGACGCAAGCGTCCATATCGCGTTGGAGCCGCCGAGAGTTTCTGTAAGACACCGGAAGTGTTGTGGAACGCTGTTGAGAGGTCGCTTGATCTTGTTGATGCGCTTCAACGTTTGTGTTAACCAAGGCTCAACCTTGGTATTGAGAACAATCTCGGGTCCCGAGCGAGGCGCAAAGGCCTGCGCTGAGGCAGGTAACAGTTGCACCGGCATGGCAAGAAGAGAGATAAGCTGGTGGTCCCGATAGAATGGATGATGTAAGCGATGCGATGGACGATGGACGACGCCTGGACGTGATGAATGGAATGGAAAACGAAAGAGGAACGACGTAAGATGTCTCGGAGCGGGTAGCAACGACTGAATTAGTGCGTGCCCGTAGAGGAGATATGAGGTCGAGAGATAGAGGTAAAAGGGGAGGATATGGGCGGCGAATGAGAGGGCGTAGAGGGTGGGAGACCAAGAAGGGAGTTGCGAGGCGGGGGCCAGCCTTTGTATACCGCAAATCCCACCAGGCGATCGCATGGCACTAAAAGCTGAGAACACTGCGCCACATTTGACATGCAGGACTTCGGTGGATGCAGGACAAGACCCAGCAGTATGTATGCACCGTGTATGCACGCGGGCAGTAGCTCTGCATTAGCCCGCGCTCACAGCCTTCGATCTCTTTTTCTTCGCGCACGACGCTGCTGCGCTGGATTCGGGTGCTCCGTCCATGACTCCAGCAGGCAGAGAGAGGGCGACATCGAATGTAGAGCCGCCGTGGCCGATTGCGATCACCGAGCAGCATGTCGAGGCAGAGCGTGTCCGTCTCTGCAACGTTACAGAAGCGCTTCTGTCGGCAGGCGCACCAAACAGGCAGCTCCTCCGGGTTGCTTTCACCCGGCCTGCGATCCGTCTGGTCTGCTTTTGCGTCGGGCATGTGATGAGCTCAAGATGAAGGCAGCAGGCAGCCTCGATCGCAGTCGCGATACCGCAGCAACTGACACATGCAATGAAACGCAGAGCAAAGGTGTCGTATGCTCGCAGCAGCAGGCGATGGTGAGCAGCGTCTCAGGGTCGGCACGGTCGCGACACGACGGCCAATAGCTCGCGCGTGCAGCTGGAATCTCTCCATACGTTCTGCAAGAGTAGTACTAGGCTTCTCGAACGGAGCCGCTCCAGAGCGTTGGGAAAGCATGGCCTGTCCCTGAGATGAAGCGATGATGCGCGAGGAGGGTGAGCCTGACAGGTGAGATGGCAAGCTACACGCGGCGGGTGCTCCATCTCTCCCGAGTCGACGTCGCAATTAGTTACTAGCAGGAGGAGGGCGACGAGGCGGGCGTGGGTTGTGTGTACAAGGCAACGGTTGGATATGCGTTGTCGGCCTTGGTCGGTGGCCCCGCTAGCGTCGTCTGTCCGCGTCGAATCACTGCTCGCGGCCGGGTTCCGCCTGAGCTGCTCTCACGCCTCCAGCCAAAGCTTCTTCGTAGCATCTGCTCATCTCATCGCTCATCTCAAGTAGCACGAGCGCCTATTGCTATGGCCAGTCGTAGTACAACTACCATCCGTCTCGTCAGACACGCAACAGCAATATGCCCCCCGAAAGCGTACTCCTATGCATTGCAGGCGCCCACCACACGTGCGCGAGCGAGGCATTCGCAACCACAGTCGCAACTCGCCCATCGTCATGCAGGAGGCCGTGTTCAGCAGCATCTCCTGCTCGGCCGTACCTGGCTAGACGGCAAAACACCTGCGCTGCAAGAGTCAACGCAAGAAAACACCCATCATCCATGTGGAAACGCATACTTGATGCTTGCACCCAAGGCACCGTACGAAGCCGACGCCACACGAAAAAGAGCTGCACCGCCTCGCTGCAGGATGCACACCTACTGCAGCTCATGCTTGCAGCCCTGGACTTTCCCGTCTAAGCAGCCTCGCCGGGTCGCGTTCAGCAGGCCCACGACGACTGCGACCGGGAATGACTGAGGATGGAAATGGATCGTATGCTCGCTGTCTAGCAGTCTGATCACCCATCCCTCTCAATGAAGGCCACATGAGGTGAGTTGCCGATGACATGGTTGATGCTGCCAAGATTTCAGCTTGAGTCAGTAGGGACGACTTTGAGCGTAGTCGTCCAAAGTCCACGAAGCTGCCCATTCGTTCTGAAGGGACCTCAAATCTGTCAGATGACTAGGTACTGGCCATCAGTCAGTACTGTGAATACACTCGAAGGGCACAAAAGTTGCTTCTGTCGTATGAGAAGGCATGCCTCTCGATCTCTTCAGCATCGGCGGCGTCCACAATGCATCGAGCCTCCTGAAGTTTACGACGCCTTCTCGTGTCTCCGATGCATTCATTGGAGATGGCAAGCGCTTCAGATGTGTTGCAACAGCAGCCTATCGCCGGCGCTTGACAAGGCATCGCGATGCTATAGACCGGCATGTCGTGGGATGGAGAAAGCTTGGTGCCGACATGATCGGCCGTAGACAAGGTGGACGCCGTGGTAGATGCGGCTATTATCGGAGAGATGCAGGACGTGCAGCACAGAGGCAGCTGAGAAGGAGAAGACGAGAAGAGAAGAGCACGAGGCTGGAGACACGATGACACGAAGTCAGGTGCCCTGGCCTGCTGCTCCGGAGTCTCGGCAGCGCCTAAATTTTAGCCGATCGGAACGCCCGAAGAGCCGTCCACGTGCCGTACCATCCCGGCGGAAGATCCATCGCTGGAGAACGACGTGTTTTCTCGAACAGGCGTCTCCATCTTCCTCATCGAATCCTTCGCTTCTCCTCGGCTCGAGCCTCCGTGTGCTGGGACCATCCTACCACTTCACTGCCGACTCATCACCGTACTGCCTAACTACATTCTTGCAGTGTACGACGCTGCAATCGACCAGCTCTTCCGCAAAGGCTTCCAGCTCCAACGATTTCGGCAAGCGTCGTCGGACCTGAAACTCATCGCGAGGAGGCAAGAAGAGCTGCCATAGCTGCCCCTCTCGAGCTCTTCTTCGGTCGTTTCATGACTGCATGTGCAGTGCACATCATCGCATGCATCGACTGTTATTCTCCATCGAATGTTCTGTCCCTCGCTTCTCCGTTGCAGCACTGTCGGGTGACTCACTCTGGCCTGCCGGTGGCTGAAGTCCCGTCGCAAGCCGTCACGCAGCCATGGCGGCCACGAGGGAGCTGGAAGCCATCTACGAGAGCCTGGCCGACCGCCCGCAGCATTTCTCCGACCTCTGCTGCGGTGTCAGTCGACCGCTGCTCTCCGCACTGATAGAGCAGATGCCACGAGGCTCATTGGTCCTGAGTGTCAGTCTACAGTCCCCAATCGCACACCCTTCGACGCCGTGGCTGCGATTGTCCTGCACGCCCCTCTCTTGTCCCGCTCGCTAACCAGATCTTCCTCGTCTTGTAGGTAGGTTGCGGCACTGGTCTTCTGGAAGCTCTCCTTTACCGTCACTGCGATGGCTCGCACGACATCCTGGGCGTCGAGGTTCCCAGTTGCGAGATCAAATATCTGGCCGAGGACCGCACGCTCAGAGTGCTGCATGATCGCGACATGCACCCCGCAGCAGTCGAGCATGGCGGAGACGTGTGCTTGCTTTTCGTCTATCCTCGCATGGCTTCGCTGATCACACGCTATATCCGAGGCTTCACATGTGCCCTCTCTTCTCACAGGCCGAAGCGGAGAGACGTAGTGGTGATCTCTCACCAAACTGAGCTTGCTGACGTCGCGGCGCACTTGGATGCTGCTTTTGAAAATGTGCACATTATCAACGCCACCTTTCTTCCAGACTATGAATTCCTCGTCGTTGCTTCCTCTCTGAAATCTGGCCTGACGGTGTCGCCGTGAAAGGCTGGCTGAATGGCTGAAATCCAGACCCTTGCTAAAGCACCGTTGTAGCTTGCGGCGCGTGGGCGTACATGCGGCTGTCAGTCGTGCATCAGCTGACAACAATTGCTGTGAAGACGGACAAGGCCACAAAAGGAAAGCCTCAACCACTCTTCTGATTTTCCAGAAGTTTCGACATTTTGGCATTGGTTCGTTCCATCCTGAGATATCCTGGGCAACAGCATCTGATTGTTGACTTGGGCTGGAACGATATTCAGAAGGTAAGCTGGTGTAAACTCTTTATTCACTATAGCTGTGCTGACTTTTTCCAAGTCCTCAGAGACGTTTCCTACTGGTTATCTGACTGGTGGATGAACAGGCCGAAATCCTCTATTCAAGGGTGTTGAACAGCAAACGTCACACTCAGTGCGATCTTCACTACCGTATACACAAACCACCAATTCGAGGCTTCAAAATGGCAACCTCAACCGACCTCTCTTCCTCTGCTCCGCCTCCTGTACCACCACGACATCCGGGTAGACGTTCCGGAATTGCTCCCCTCGAGATGCCGAAAAATGAACGGGTTTCCAGACAGCAGGCGCATTCTTGGGAGCATGCCTCTTTGCTCTACCACAGCTACGAGTGGTATGCGGCTGCCGACATATTCCTCTCTCTCGCTCGATCGATTACCAAACCTCTGAAGAGCAACCTTTGCCTACTCAATGCCGCTCTCATACACGCTCGCCTAGACGACTTCGAAACGGCGGCTCGATTACTAGAAGAAGCTGAGCCTCAGAAGGAGACAAGTGCAATCACCATGTTCGTCCTAGGGCACATCGAGTTTGAACAGGGCAACTTTGAGAAGGCTGAAGATTGTCTCAGAGTTGCATTGAGCCAATTAGGCGATATCCAACCCCTCGAAGAATTTGGCATGGACTTTGTTCTCCGCAAGTCACACGTCAACCACAACCTCCGTGTCCTCGCGACTAAGAACAGCGTTTTTGGAGTCATGGGAACAATGGGCGCTCTGCCCGTAGACTACATCTTCGAACCTCCCAAGAGCTGCACCAACTTCCTTGATGAGGATCCGGATACCGTGGAGATGCGGAAACTGCTCGCTGAGGTGAAAGATGGTGTTCCACCTCTTACGGATATGAGCGTGTCTTCAGGATCAAACTCTCCTGTCGAAAGCTACAAAGATGGCGAAGAAGAGAACATGTGGGCGCGTGTGGCACCAGAAGTGGACAACGAGTACTCGGTCTGCATTCGAGACTCCGGCTTTCCTTCTGAGGAAGCTACAGCAGAATTTCTTGCAAAACCAAAGATCCCACCATTCTCAAGGCGCACTTCGATCCACAGGTATTACCTTCCGGAGGACAACGACGACGACGACTTGCCGCAAGGTTTGGTTCGGCGACCGAGTGCGGCCCAGCCAGGCCCTCTCAGGCGTCGAACCAACCTTGTACCTCGCGACGCGAGAGTTGCAGACAATACTGTAGGCGATCTGTCCCGATTCATTCGCGGCCTTCCAGCACAGAATGCGAAGGAGCCGCGCAATGCTGAGGCCAAATCGGACTCAGTCTGGGACATGGCCCGTTTCTTCCAGGATGGCCCAGAGCCGCACGCTCGGAGCGATGACATTCCCGACGACAGCAGTTCGGTGTACTCGCAAGATCTGGAAGCCATACCGGAGACCGTAGAGCTGCGCAGAGACGGGCTCACGAGCGACGACCTCCTGTCCATGGCCGAGTCGTTCAACAAGTCACCCACTCCGACCAGACACCCTTATCGCAGTGGCTTGGGAGAGATGCTCGCGCGATCGAGAAGTGGTGTTTCGGACGAACTCTACAGCATCTCGCGACCTGCATCGCTCGTGTCGAGAAATTCATACCAAAGGTCGACACGGTCTGAGACGCCGCCGCAGATACCGACGCGGAATTCGTCTCTGAGGAAGTCGTATGCTCCATCGATTATGAGCACGGCTTCCAAGAAGCCTCAAGAGACTCCATTTGTCACCAAGCTTGGTGACGATGCCCCCAAACGGAGCAAGTCGACCAAATCGACGAAGACGAGCAAAGCGCCTAGCTCGTACGCTCAATTCTTTCCAAAGGCTTTGGAGAAGCGCATGTCGAAGTGGTAGTCAAGCTTACACTACCGCACACCATCATTCTTTTGTTTGGAGCGACTTCGATTGAGCGTGCGAAGATATCCGACTGTCGTTATTTGCTTCTAGATACTCCCTCAGCGTCTATTTCAAGGAAACCAAAATCTCACCGCTTCCATCACATCTCAGCCCTCCTCCTTCTATCTTCTCCTCATTTCGCCCTCTTCTTCTCAAATGAGCCCTCCAACGTACTCTGGCTATGCTCCCGCTTATGTCCCCGTTTCTTAGAAGAAGCCTCGGGACTCTTGCTTTCCCCTCCTTTCTTTGAACCCTGCTTCGTCTCCCCCTCCGTTCCCTCAGCATCCTCATACGTATCCAGTCCTCCCGGACCACCTTTCTGCCCCTCCGTCGGCCCCTCGGCTGCATCATCAAACGCCTTCTTCCACGTCCCGTCCAAGACCTTGGGGTTGTTGCCGTAGAACCCAACTCCATACCCACTCTTCATCCCCTGTAAACAAATCTCCCTCCGCTCGTTGAAATCGAACATCGGTTTCGGGTAGAGCTTCGTGCCGTTCTCTTCCTTTTCGGACCCGTCGCCTTTAATAAGGACCTTGGCATTCTTCTGATCTTGGATGGGCGCTTTGTGGGGCTCGAAAATGTACTTGGCCGGGATATCTTTGAGCTCCGGGCAGTATTTCCGGATATAGTCGCCGTTGCTATCCCATTTCTTTCCGAACGCGATGGGACTGTAGCAGCGGTAGAACTGCGCGAAGAACGCGGTGCAGCTGAGCCATTGCCAGTTGCCGGTGTTGCAGGCGGATTCGTGGTCGATGAGGAATTCTTCGAAGACTTCGGCGCCGCGCTCCCAGGAGATGTACGCTCCGCCTCGCGTGAGGAAGCAGGCGACGGAGTGGCGGGCGAGGTGGTGGATCCAGCCTTCCTCTCGCAGTTGTCGCATGATGGAGTCAATCCAAGGAAAGCCTGTCTTACCGTCGCGCCAGCGTTGAAACCAGATTTCTGCTTCCTCGCTATCGACTTCGTAGGAGCCGGTGGCGAGTTTGGTGCTGACGTCGACTTTGCTGGGGAGGTGCCAGGGGATGAAGCGGCAGTGGCTGTTGTTGTAGGTCTGTCCGAAACTCCAGCCCAAGGCGGCTTGGGCGGCGAAGTACATGTCTCTGAAGAGGAGCTGACCTGTCAAGCTCTCTGGTGGTGTTGAGAAGGCTTTCTTTGTTTTCTTTCGTTGTTCGATGAGTTCTTCGGTCTTGTGGTAGAACTAGCTTGGAGATCAGTAACGTGAAAGGGCGAGCATTGAGCTAAGGGAACGTACGTAGCGGACGCTCAGAGCGCCGAAGTGTAGGTATGGAGACGTCAGGAACGTCGACTGAGGCTCAAAAGCCGCAGGAGAAGTTTTTGGTTTCTCAAAAGTCGCAACGTAGTCATCATCCTTGAAAGTGTCATCGAGAGCCTTCAAAACTACACTCTCGCCACCTTTATGAGGCGTCGTTGCAGCTGGCATTCCCAATTCTTCAGTCGTCGGCGGCGCATAGTCTCCTTTTGGCCCAGCAATACCAGAGCTGTACGACTTGTCGTCTGCATCGCGATGCTTCTCGTTGAAATCCGGCTTGGGGTCCGGCTGCGTCTGCTCAATAGCATCAAGATTCATATCTCCAGGATCTGGTAACGACTTCGGCGTTTCAACAGGCGGCTGAATCTTTCCAAGCTTAGCACCCGCTGCCTGCAGCTGATTGATGCTCATGGTAGGCTTGCCTCCATTCGCTTTGACGATCTCATCGCTGTCCCACAGCGTGCGGCCAGACTTGACAATAACTTCGACGCCAGCTTTCTTGGCCATCTCCATGACTTCATTGTCGCGGTCTCGTGCGTACGCATCGGTGTCCTTCTCGAAAACCAAATGCGATATCTTCCAGGCTTTCAAGAGCTTGGGAAGAAGCGTCACGGCGGGCTCTCTCAGGACGAAGAGTTTGCTCTTCTTGTTGAGCTTCGTGATGCTCTGTGAGAGATCATTCTGGCAGTCTATGAGGAACTGGAATCGATTGACTCCCACTCGAGCTCGGTAGACATAATGGCTTGACGGAGTCAGCTTAATGATATCGATTGCCGATTCATCGTCACAGGGTTTGCTCACCTATCCCAGCACCAGATCGGATAAAATGCTTCCGGCTTCAGATCCAATGCGGCTTTCAGAGCAGGCGAATCGTGCAATCGCAAGTCCGTCCGAAACCTGACAATGTCAGTGCAAAGTTCAACTTCATAGACCTGAGCATGAAGTTTTCATACCAGTAGATCACACGAGGCTTCGACATGTTGAATTCAGTAAAGTCTGATTAAGATGGTGTGTAATGCCTCTGCCTGGCGTAGGGAGATGCAGTCAGGTGAAGGTGTCGTTGAACAAAGAGTGAAAGATGCAAGGGACAAGCAAACCAGCCACTTACCGCGACGTCCATGGCTGTCATTGGCGCGCATTGCATCGTGCGTGAGGCCTGCTTGCCGTTCAAGGTTCAAGTGACGCACAAGATCTCGGAGATCGGATACATGTAGCGTAGCGGGTCCATCAAAGTTTCATTGCCCAATTCATGGGCTGGGGTATATAACAATAATGCGCATGGTCAACATCCTTCTATGGGTACTCTTGTCCTGTACAATATGTCGAAGAAGAATCGAATGCCTCTCGAAGTGGATTCTGTGCCACTGAAGTCCTGAATGGCCTCTTTACGTCGTATCGCCGTTTGCGACAGTCTGTCATGTCCTTCGTATCTCAATCATCGACTCTGCTGCCATCGCCTCTGTAATTCTTGTGCTCGTCTTGTTGCCTCTATCCTTTGCGCATATTGGGCTTCCGCTTGACTCTGCGCGTAATCTGGTAATTGTTCATCCATCGCATCGTCCTCTTCCGGAGTGTTTATCCAAAAATCTGCGTTCGCTGCTCGGCTGTTGGGTCTGTGTGATCGATTTTGAGAATCGGCCTGTTGATACTGGCGGTGTACAGAAGCTTGAGGTAACTGCGCGAGCTGTCGCAAGGCATATCTGGTGGTGGGAGTCTCTTGGATGGGCGAAAACAACTCCTCACTTCCCAGCATCGACACTGCCTGTCTTTCCGTGGGGCTCAAATCATCGTCGTCAGGCGGTGGTGATCCAGACTGCGGGCTTGGTTCTTGATATGCTATGTCGGGCCCTAGCCCAGCTGTGGCCTGTACGAATAGGTGGAACTCCTCATCGTCTGTGAACGTCGCATCGGCTACATTGGTCGTACTTCGAACTCGTCTGTGGTCTGCAGGGGGATATGTGGGCGACCTGGGATCCGTCGAAAGAGCGTCTCCGCTACATCTCGACGCATTTTGTTGCCGGAGGCCAGAGGTATTGGGTTGGCTCACGGTTCGTGGTGCGGGTTGAGGCCGGACTGGGACATTGACGAAGTTGATAAAGCTAGGTTTTTCGTCGTACAGGCCTCGTTGGGGGTACAACAGCGCGCGGTCCATGCCGGGTTCCTGGGAGCTGGCCTCTCGTCGGTCGATCAGGTTCTGGAGAGGCGCAGGCCGACGCTGCTGTGTGCTCGCCGACTGTCGTTGATATATTCCTCCCACCGGTCGGCGTTGTCGCGCAGAAAAGAGCGGTTCTGGTACTGCCCTTGTTTCCGGAGGAGGGTGCAAGTTTTGCTGTTGATAATGCAGATCTTCGTCCTGCCAGAAGCCGGGCGACACTGGGCTCGTGTAGGATACGGGTCTCGACCTTCTGGGCGACGATTGCTGGACGGAAGATCGGCTTCTCTGACGGGGCGACGACTGGCGGAAAAAATCGTCCCGACTCTGCTGGTTCAGATCCATACAACTTGCGGTAGCCAGTCTGAGATTGGCAGACGGGCGGACCGGACCTTGGGTGGTTGAGATGGTGGGCTCAAGGGGAGAGACTACAGGTTCGTGTTCGGGGTCGAACGACCGGTGCTGGAGGTCGAATCGACGTAGTTGCTGCATGATCAATGGTTATGAAAGTGCAATGGAGGCGGGAATGCGCCAAGCCGTGAGAGCCGCTCGTTCTCATCGCGCAAGCGGTAGCGCACAATGCGATTGTCAAAAGGTAGTTGTGTGCGGGTGGAAAAGGCAAAGCGACCGAGAAAGGCACAGAGTGGCTTGAGATACGGTGTTACTGATGGACGAGTCGGCTCCTTAGCGTGTTGGCCTACTATTCTTGCGCGCTGGCATGAGAAGTGAGAGCTTGGGACCGAGCCCATGCGCCGTCCCGGCTGCGGACCGAAGGAGCACTGCCGGCGGTCATGCCTCATGGGGAGGAGGGTTCCTGATCTTACCTGACCACTAGACCTCGATTAAAACCATCGTGTCTGCTTGCCGGGCAGTTGGGCGCGGCTGCGACATTGAAACGTCCGCACCGTGCCGCGTCGGAGGCCTGAGGCGCGGGCGTCGCGGAGTAAGGTAGTTGTGGTGGCGGCGGCGGCGATGGTGCCTGGCAGCAAGAGACGAGCGAGACGAGACGAATGCGGACGGGCGGGCAGCGACGATGCTTGGGATGCTTCGCGCTTGTCTGAAGTTGCAGCGACGAACGAGTAGAACTACCTTAGCGGTCGGCGAAGAATCTGCAGCAGGTGTCAATGCCATGTGGTCACGATGTGGTGACTATGGATGGTTCGCAGCTAGCGGCCGCAAAATATAGCAACAGGCGCCCGTATTTCGCAAGGCCCGTCCCAGACCGTCTGCGCCGCCCAAGTCACTCGCTCTTCCTGTGCCTGATAAGCGCATCCCTCTCGCTTCTGCTCCCAACGCTTCCACCATCCCATCCGCCGCGCTTTGGAGCCACGCGCGTGCGACGGCAGCCTCGGTAATGCGGAGCGCAGTTGGCAGGTATGAATAACCATCAATCTTTCGCTGCGCTCGCGAGTCGACGCCGCACATGCTGGAACAGCCCTGCTTGTTGATGATGTTAGCAGCCTGCAGGAGAATTTGAGCCCTGGAAGGATCGGCCAGGGATCATGGTGGCTAAAAAAAGAAGCAATCCTGAACTTCACACTTCGACTTCTCCACTACCTCCCGATCAAGTATCTGTACTCGATGCCACCCACGGTCCACCCTCCAAATGTTGCACGCTACGATGGCATCGATGAATCGCCTCAATACTATGCAAAAAGAAGCAGATTGAGATGTTGAACCGAGAATCTCAACTTTTTATGAACATTTACTGTACATGCTATACAGTAGGATGTCGTGCCAGTCAACCAGACGCCCAAAATTCATTTATGCGGCAGCGATACAGAACTCTACCCCTGCGATGGTGAAGCGCAATTGCGAAGGCGTCCAGCTGTGAGATATCACTCAATCGTCACCCATTGCAATGTCATCGTCGTTGGCATCGCCTTGCTCCTCAGCGCCACTTCGCCCCTCCTCCGCATCCGCATCCTCATCTGAATCCACGCCTTCCACTTCCACCTGGATCTCTTCGTCGACATCGTTGCCCGCATCCTGGCCATCGTCGTCTCCGACAGCGTACGCCGTCTTGAGCTCGTCCAAATCCATCGCGACAACCTCCTTCATGTTGTCGTCAGCAGCATCAAGCAGCTCATCGATCTGCCGCCGGATTGCTCGCTCCTCTCGGCTCATGCTGACGTCGTTTGCGCGTTGTCCGCCAAGCAATGTCAGGTAGTCCCGGCGCATCTGGACGAAAACCCCGTCCGCCCGATCGAGGAGGCCCTTCTTGATCGTATCGCATAGCTCCAGTAGTCCCTTGCGTACTTGCTCCGCAGCACCTCGAAACATCTGCTCCTTTTGCTGCGCGACAGTATTGTTGACTGCCGATTTCATCCTATTAAAGACGCCCGGGCCGGACTGCTCGCTGCACCATTCATACGTAGGCGCCATGACTTCCCCAATGAACGGTACAAACTGCCGGTTCAGCTCCCTCTGGCCTTCGTTGAGCTGCTCGACGGCAGCGTTGGAGAGGTCTTTGAATATCGCTCGGTACGCATCCAACTGGCCCCCGAGCATTGCAATGCGTGCAATGCCGTGGCCCTTCTCGCGACTGCGCTGCTCCACCGAACCATGGAAGTTCTTAAGCACATTTCCAGCGGAGATGGTAAAGGCTTGGAGAATGTGAGGGAGCCTCCGCTGGAACGCCTTCTCCCAAGCCGTAGCCAGCTGTTTGTAAATTGGTGCTCCCAGCTCGGAATTGAAATCTCGGGGTCCTGCTGCGCCTGCAAAGACACCGTTGCGGCGGACCGTTGCTCGGTAAGTCGCCCACAAGAGTCCTCCTTCGTGCTTTTTGGCACCCCAGCCTGTGCTCGTTCCGACAGCATCATCCACTGCAGCTTGGACAGCAGGACCGAACTTGGAGAACAGTTGATCTTGTAGAGTCTCAACTGCGTCGTCAAGCACGTTGGTCGTGGCCTTTTCGAGGGCCTTTTCCAGTTCCTTCAGCTTCCGCGCGAGGAAGGCCGCCTCGGCGTCCTTTTGCTGGGCTGTCAATTTGATACCGCTGCCGTCGTCAGAGGCCCAGAGTCCGAGAGATGTGAGGAGCTGTTTGAGGCTGTTAAGGAATCGCCGACAGCCTGCTTGACGATCTTTGACTGTCAACTTTTGGCAGTGTGCTTGCAACTGCGGGATCTCTGTCTGCTCGATGGCAGTGAAGCCTGACACCTCACTGTCCTTCTTGAGACGGCCAGAAAGCTTTTGGTAAGCACGGCTGCTGACGCAGAATACCGGAAGTCCGGCCGCAACCTCCTCATAATCTCGAACGGCTTCTTCTGGGTTGAAATGATCCGGGTCAGCCTCCTCGGCTTCCTCCTCGTCCAGTTCTCGGATGCCAGCCGCGAAGTCTTGTCGAATAGCTCCGCGTGAGTATTCGTTGCGACCGGCGATGCAAAGCGCGTTCTTCTCCGACGATACTCGGTCCTCCTCATCATCCAGGCTGTCCAGCTCTGTTCGGATCTCTCGAATGCGTGTATCAATGTTTCGCTTCTCTTGCCGAGCCTCCCTCTTCAGTTGCTTCAGCTCATCCAACTTCCGCTCGACAGCTTCTTCCGTCAGAGCTTCTTTAGCCTGGCCAGAGTCGGTTGAGCAATCCTCCATGTCATCGCTCTGTTCGTCGACGAAGTCGTCATCGTCGTCAGAATCGATCGCTCGGCGGCGGCGCTTCGTTGGTCGATCTGGAGAAGCTGATTTCCGCTTCCGCTTCTTCTGTGTTGGAGGGTAGACAGTCTTGCCGTCAGACAAATCTGCAGCCAACTCCTCCCAAACGTCAATCTCCTCATCGACTTGCTCAATGGTATCATCATAATCATTCTTCGTAGCTCTCGCCTCCTTGAGCTCATTCAAAAGAGGACTCTTCTTCGAAGTAACTTCGGCCAGTCTACTGTCAATCTCCTCAACCTTGTCACCAAGATCCAGACTGTCCATAGCTTCGGTGTAGCTGATATCGTCTGTCTTGCTGCAGATAAACGTGACCGCGGAGTAGATTCCATCGAACTTCAACTGACGCTTGAAGGCATTGCCCAGCAATGTCTTTGCCGCTTTATCGTCGCTATAAAAGAGAAGGGCAGAAGGTCAGCGAAAGTCTGAGACATGAAGGAATATACTTACACAGCACGGTTGATAGGAGCAACAATCCACAGGCCAGTGCACTGTTTCATATATCCCTCGGCCACAGCTGCTCGGGCAGCATTGGAATCGTGAACTCCGGGCAAGTCGACAATGACAGCACCAGTTGACAGTGCAGCAGCCTTGGTGAATATCCTCACGACCTTTATAAGCGGCCAGTATTCGAATTCGCGCTTGACCAGGGACTTCTTCTTGCCGTTCTTGTCAAGCTTCTCCGTGTTCTTTTCTTTGGAGTCAACGTATTGCTGGAGGCGACGATAGAACATCGAAGGATCCGACTGGGAAATTTTGGACGTGTTGCCCAACACCGACTGCACGTGCTTGACCTTCATGAGGGACTCAACACTGCTTTCTTGCAGCATTTCTCGGGTGTGACGATGGTAGACGGCGCGAATCTTTGCATATGCAATCGCTGCTTCGCTGTCCGGTGTCGAGATCTCGCGTGAGAAGTTGCCGCCATCGTCAAATATCTCGCTGAAAAGCACCCGGAGCTCTTTCCGCCAGTCTTCGGGCTGGATGAACTCTATCTCTGCCCTGTACTTTGCGTTGGGGTTGGTGGAGTTGTTGTAGGACATCTCAGTCACAACGGCAGTGCAGGCACGCATGCAGTTGGTAGGTACAAGGCGCTCCTCTTCTAGCATTGCATTGATCACGGAACTCTTGCCTGCCCCAGTGTTTCCAACTACGCCGACGACCGTCTTAGACTTGACTGCTTCTTTGCGGGCATTGTCAATCTGCTTCAACCAATTTTGAGCATCCTCGTTGTCGCCAAGACTCTTGAGAGGAGCTTCAATCTTTGCAAGAACCTGGAGCCCAGCAGCAACACCGGCTTCCAATCTCTCTGGTGTAGTCTCGTTGGACAGATCATTCAAAGGCTGACCCCGGGATTTGGGCTCAAGCTCTTCGTCCTGGGAGTTCGCAAAGGGATTGCCTTGATCCCGTGGCTCGTAAGCTTGTGTCTCGGGCAGTTCGCCCTGGTCGTCTTGCGGTTCGTCCTTAGGAATTGGAGCGGATTGAGCCGGCTCCTCTTTAGGCTGAGCACTCTGCGGCTCAAACAGAGGGCTGACCTGAGCTGCTGGAGAGTCTTTACGTCGAAGCTCCTCGTCCTCGGCCTTGATGGTAGGCACTGTTGCAGTACCAGCATTTAGGTCAGCTGAATGGAATCGGGGCCCCAATGTCGGTGTCGCGATGGCCATATTTTCGCGATCTGGCGTTGCCTTGAGATGTTGATCTTCCTGTGAGGCATTGGGCGGCATTGTCAGTTGACGATGGACGGGCTGGAGTGGTGTCCTCGAGCTCTGCGACGATGGAAGGCCGCTTGAAAAGCTGGAGTTGACAGGATGCTGCTCAGATTGAGGGCCAATGGCGTGTAGAACGACCATTTGATCCTGCATTGGCAGCTCCATCATTCTCGTGTTGTCGTCCAAGACCATATCACCCGCTTTGAGAGTGATAGGCAGCTCGCCAATCTCGCACTTAGCGCGATAGGCGGCCAAAACTGGAGCGACGAGGAGCTTTTGATTGCCCTGAAGACGAAGCACATGTTAGCATATGTCATAGACGGTGTAGAACGCGCATGTGAGTATACGGTACCTTGATCCAGACGAAGTGCTCCGTCGTGAGATCGTCGCCAGGCTGGTGAGACACGTCGTGTCGTAAGATGGCGACGTACAAACGGCTGACCTTGGACAGCACTTCTTTGTATTCGGGTGCTGCTGTTGGGAGAAGGCCCTTAGCGACGTCGTGCAAAGATGAAGACGCCATGACGATGGTTGCACACGCGTGAAGTGGGTGAGGTGGACGCGGGAGAGGCTCCAGCGCGTTATTTGAGAGGACTGCCCACACGTGGAAGGTGCGAGCAGTCTCGCGAGGACTCGAACCAAGCAGGTACGAGACGTGCGGAAAGACCTTCTCACAAAGGAGCCCTGGAGTGGAAGGATCGATGTATCACATTCGCGCTGGACCAATGTTTTCTGGTGGAGGAAAGCGCGACGCGTCGGACTGCCCCTCTGCCGGCGCTAATGTGCAATTACCGAAGCACGGAAGGGCGCTGTCACGTGCCCCCCGAAAACTCCCGCGTACCTTGTACAAAACCCGGCGACGACCCGCCCGCGACTGATCATCTCCATTCAGCACCGCTGCAAGTTTGACATGTTGCTTCGTCGTGCCTTCGTCGTGCGCCCAGCGACTCGACGCTTCCTCTCAGCAAAACACGCGAATCCACCGCCGCCGGCACAACCATATAAACCAGAATCCGAAGATGAACGTTCGTCTCGACTTCCGCACCGCACAGATTTGCAGGCCGAGCTCGCGAGCCAGGCTGCGCAGACATCAGAAAAGGCCACAACGCGCCGTCCGCCCACGCTGAAGCAAAAAGGACGCCGGATCACAGCATTGATGGTGTCGCTTCCCCTCTCAATTTGGATTGGGTGGGAACTTTTTCAAAGAAGATTCATGGGAAAAGAGCAGAAAACCATACCGGGTCAGGACAAGTCTGAACAGTGAATTTTCGGCCAACACATTATTCTATAAACGCCGGCTAGAACGCTCCAGATGGAACCAAAATATCGCACATCTGTGAGCTCTCCCGCATAGAGCTCACGCAACACAACCGCTGGGCTTGAATAAAGCTTTTTACCAGGCGGTATGGCCTCCGTCAATCCTCAAGTCGCTTCCGGTCATGAAGCTGCTAGCATCGCTGATGAGGAAGACGCCGGCGCCTCTGTATTCGTGTGGGTAGCTGAGCTTGCCCAACATATTCTGCGTGGGCCAGTCGCGGCGTCTCTCGGGATACTGCTCGAAGAGAGCCTCCACCATCTGAGTCACGATATAGCCGGGAGAAATGGTGTTGACGCGGATGCCGTAGGAACCCCATTCCGAGGCGAGGTTGCGGGCGAGTTGAAGGACTCCGGCCTTAGACGCATTGTATGCGGGACAGATCAAGCCCTGCCAGACAATGTCAGCTCTGGTGTATCGTGTCAAGATTTGAATTTAGTGAAAAGGACTCACCCTATTGGCCACTGTGCCGGACATTGAGGCGATCATCGCGATACTTCCACCACGACCGTGTTTGATCATTTCCTTGGCCACGGCTTGGGCGGTCATGAAAACACCAGTGATGTTGACCTCGAACATGGTGTTGGCATCCTTGGCAGTGTACTCTAGAGCAGGCGTCTCTTGCTGAATACCAGCAGCAGCAATCAAGCCATCCAGCCTGCCGTGGCTATCCGAAATGTCACGAATAGTGTCGTTCAGCTGTGGCACATCTCGAACGTCGATCTGCCGGTAGTGCAGCGTGTTCCCTGCATTAGCTCGTCAGCCTCCGCGCGAGACCCTTCCAGCAAACGATAGCGACTCACCGAGCTCCTCTGCAGCTCGCTGCTGCACCCGATAGAAATCTGGGCTTGGCTCGCTCAACCTGTCGAGCGCGTACACAGTGGCTCCCGCCTCCAAGAGCGCCTCCGCTTGCACCAGACCAAGTCCTCGAGCGGCTCCCGTGACCAAGATGACTTTGTCATTCAGGTTGAATTCGGGCAATCGCTTCGTCGTTCCCAGGTACGATCCGGACTTGAAGTTATCCTTCAAGGCGGCAGCTTCTTCCCTCGGAGCATCTGGCGGCGGGCGGTCCAGGACTGGCGGATTCCCAGTCGGAGGGTCGTGCAAGTCGTGCTTGGTGCGCCTCTGCAGCAAAGGGAGTGTGCGAGAAGCAATGTTTGAGGTGCGGATCGCTCGTGGAGCTGTTCGGAGAAGGGAGGCCATAATGTGAAATTGCTCGTGAGGTCGAGGAAACGTCTTTGGAGGGAAGGGGAAAAAATCACAATTGACAAGAGACGATCAGGGAAACCAGTGTGGGAGAGGGAGGAGAGGAGAGAACAGATCGCCTTTCACCGACAGAGCTCACCAGCCTTTTGTACGGGCAGCTGACGCGCCAGGACGCGGCGAGATCAGTCCACCCATGATCCAGACTGGCTCGTCCGGGATGCGTGTCTTCGTCGGTCTTGACTTCGACTGCGACCACCGACACCAAATTCTAGAAGTCGGCGCGGTTCCCCATGCCTTGTCTGCACTCGCGGAGCCCCGCAAAGTGGAAACCTGTGGATCCTGATGCGCCTTCGGGAGGACCTGCACGCGGCAAAGCAGGTCCGGATTTCCTGATACGGACATGCCGATGCTTCAGGATTTCCTGTTCCAGTAGCCTCACGTGTCGCCAATGGATACCTCCAAGCACCCGTTTCGAGGTATGTGCAACCCAACACCGCGCCACGGACTTCTCGCTGCGCGAAACTCGCAGAGACTGATAGTGATTTACAGGGTGACGCCCTTTGCAATTGCGGTCAAAGAATTTTCTGTCTGTCTAACGGGACGCTCGGCAACCATTCCTACACCACCGAAACGAGTCAAACCATATCACAATCGGTGCTTCGGCTTTCCGGCCAGCGATAACTGATTCTGCGGCAAATTGAAATCGTCAGAAACGAAAACGTTTTAGAAGACACGCTCTGCTTCGCCAACCTTCCTCCGCCATCGTTACTCCGGAACGATGTAAAGGCCGATAGCTGCGCGCAAGTCAGTCACGCAGAACGAAACGTTCACGCCAAGCATGTTCATTACTTCCGGCAGGTGTTATAATCCTGGAAATAATCAATCGATCCGCTCATGGCATGCAACCAGATTCCAATGGCCTTGTTGTCAGGACAAGCGAATGAAGCGATATCGTACGCATTTCCAGGCTGCATGGTAAACGATCCAAAGTCTTGAGTAACTTTAGGAGACGTCGCGAAGGTGATCGTGTCGGAAGCCGGACCGGAAAGCTCTGCGAATTTGAAGATGCCTGGAGCGGTATAGGTGAATGAAGAGGTCGTCAGCTGGGTCTGTTTTGGAAAGAGGAATCGGAGCTTGCACGTCTTGCCCTTGGCTGTCGCGGGAATGTCGAAGTTGAAGATGGAAGAGCGTGTGCCGCCTGCTGCGCCGTTGTACTGGGTGCCGTAGCATGTGTTCGGACTGCCAGAGTCAATTGGAATGATCAGGTGAGGGTATTCGAAGTTTTCTGGAAGATTCGCCGGACACGTCGAGGGCTTGGGGGTTGGGACTGGAGCCGGAGCCGGCGCTTTTGCCTGGCAGCCATCTGCTTCCAGCCGGACTGAGACACAGCCCTGCTGGTTTTCCAATGTTCTGCGAGGCACGTTAGTGCACGTTGACTTCATTGGCAGAGTCTCTTTGACTTACTTGTTGTAAATGTTGAAGCCGCCATTGTCACCAGTTGGACTATCGAGAATCAGCAACATCCTTCCAAAATCTTAGGATTGGTTTAGTTACCAGGCGTAGAAATTCGTCTTTCCATTCAAGGCCAGTGCGCCAGTCTCACCAACAAACCAGCCTGGCGTTGCCGTAGCTCCTACATCACACTGCCACCTAAAGCAAAGGGCAGAATAAGCAGATGTCTAAGACACAAGGGGATGCCTTCTGGCCTTCGGTATAACTCACTGGCCCGTGGGAGGCGTAATGATACATCCACGGCCTTTGGAGTCTGTCAAGCCTCCATCGCTTCCCAGGCAATAGTGACCGCCTTGTCTGCAAGCCGAAGATCAGCGACCTTCAAATATCGCATACAAATAACTCATCCACTGACAGTCCGCTCTGGTTCAATCGGTTTTGTCCATCACTGAGCTGGTCTACCTTGGACCCGGGGCCATCTGGTGCGGATACATGGAAGCAGCTAACGTTGTCAGCAGTATCCAACAATTTGGATCCGTCAACATTACCAGCCTGCGTCTCTCGGGACAGTAAGCGCCTGTGAGGCGGTAACTAAGGCTGCAATCGCGAACAAGACCATGTTGTGTGTGTATACCGTGAGACTTGCAAGGATTGTGAAGCAGCACTCAGCGCGGTCCTCAAGAGAAGAAGGGGACGATGAATACAAATAACCAAGCTTCGAGGAAGATGAACTCTTACCAAGTGGCTTACCTTGTGCATTGGAATGAGGCCCTGCTTCCTTTGATGACAGTGCTCGTATCTCCCGGTGCGCGCTTCTGGCATTGGCACTTTCAATGAGATCGTCATTCCTGCGACCCGGTGTCCGTCTTGTGAGTTGCCTTGGCTGGTGAGCAGAGAGCAGTTGCTCATACAGCACTCATATTCCCGGAACATGTCAACACCGTACCACGGCGGCGATCCTGTGCAACGACATCTGCTTTGATGGAAGCAGACCCTGCAACCTCGTTGTCAAGTCAAAACAGATCCGCAGAGAATGTGCAACAGTATCGCAACCGGTATGGTATGAGGAACCAGCAGATGCAGCTCCTCGTCTGTAACCATGCGATCGGACTCTGGCTATTTCCAAGTATGAAGTCACTTGCATTCTTTCATTTGTTTCAGCCTGCTCGAAGTGGATTAGTGCTCCGGCGACGAGACGAAACACGACACAGCACAAGCTCTTCCCGTTCTATCCGCATTCTCTTTCTTGACTTCATCTCTTCTGCTGAAATTGTTTTCATTCTCAGCACATAGTAGACGGAGAATTTGAGCCAGTCATGTTTTGGTGTTAGCAGTTCCGCGGCTTACTCTTTGCCACCGAGCGACAACTCCGCGAGCTGCTCATGCCGTTTCCGATGAAGATGGTCGCGACTTCCCTCTGGAAGCGCACTTCGCAGATGGAATTACTCTCTACGACGGCTGACGAGGATGCTTGGTAACGTTAACACGCGAGAGCAGCAGAATCTCGCTGCCTGCGATGGTTTCTTTGTCTTGAGCAAGACAACAGCGCATTTAGTAATCACACCGGAAGCACCGGAAACTGCGTCACCACGAGGCTCAGCTTCACCACATGATAGAACTGAGTCGGTCAAAGGCAAATAACGGTAGGCATACCACACATAATTTCTGCAGCAAACTTCGCTCTCGTAGAAAAGTTTCGTTGCCGTCGGGTTTGACGGGATCGCTTCATCACTTACGTCGATCAAACAAGTATTCGCGGGAGCACTGGCGACACCATGACTTGGGAACTAGCAGAACAGTACAGCAATTTTCACCTCATTGTACGTTTCAACAATCTCCGTGTTGATCAAAACAGAACACCAAGATACTTACGATTCGATCCTGCCCAGGTTCAACCTTCAGACCTCAAACTCAACCCTCCCGAATCCTACCTCTTCATTCAAGATGGCCTTATCATCTCCTGTGGCGTGCTGTACGCCATGTGCTATCTCTTCTATATGGCGCGAACGTACAAGGATAAGACGCTATCTGGATCTGTAGAGTTCTTGTAAGGATGCATCATCCACATTTGTTCTATCAGAGCAAAGCTAACAAGGATCTCAACCCAAGATGCGGAACCATGGCCTACGAAATCTACTACGCCTTCGTCACTACTTCGACGACGTTTGAGAGAGTCTGCTTCATGGCCTGGTTTGGACTGGACGCAAGTTTCGCTGCAGTCGCTGTATTGTCTGCCTACGCTCCTGAGAAACGGAGACTGGTGGCAGGTAGACTGGTCGCGGGTGTAGTTGCTGGCGTAGCTTTCCTGCACGCTCTGTGCCAGTACTTTCCCGACGAGAGAGAGCAAGTCACTGCCTACTGGACTGGATTGCTGCTTCAGCTGCCGATTGGATGGGGCTCGGTGTATTTGCTCTTGCAGAGAGGAGATACGAAGGGGCAGTCACTGGAGATCTGGTGAGTTTGCATCTTCGAAACCTCGAAACCTTGAACACTAGTGTTGACTTTCTTGAATCAGGGTGACCCGATTTTTAGGGTGCCTCACAGCGTACTCGGTCTTCTTCTGGCGCTACTTCAACGCACCGGGCAACTGGTCTTACGTGGGCTCCTTCCTGAGTATCGCTACCATCGCCATCACGATGGTACCAGAAGTGGCATACCCCTTCATTTATCTCCACGTGCACAAGAAGCAGAAAGTGAAAGCGGCATGATCGAAAAGCAAACAGCCTTCTTATAGCATTCTAGATCTTTTCTGCATCGTGTTTCGCAGCTTCATTCTCATTCTCCATCTTCACCGCTCTTGTCCATGTCTTCTTTTCTTTGGGGATGTTCTTCGTGAAAGATGCACAGATGATTGCAATGCCTCCAAATGCGATGGCCACGAGGTACACAAGCTTGAACGAATCGACGTACACAGCCTTGACGGCACTCCTTGTGTCCTCGATCGCTTGAGGCGTCATGCCCGAAAGGCTCAGCAGAGACTCGTATGCCGCGGCAGTGTTGAGTGCAGCCTTCCGCAATAGCTCTGGCACTTCTGATGTCGGAATGTCATAGGATTCTACGACAGCCGACATTTCGATAGGCAGGTTCGACGCGAATTGATTCGAGAGGATAGCACTGTATATTGCTGTAGCTACCGCGCCCCCCATCAAACGGAAGGTCGATGCTAGGCCGTTGGCGACTCCGCTGAGATGCAATGTTAGTGCAGGCAAAATTGACATCTTGGTAGAGATGGTCTCACATGTCTACCTGATCCTCGATACCCATCGAAATCCTACAAGCTATGAGTCTCATATCATATCTATCACAGAGGGCTCGAAGATGCTCACATAACGAATGCCAGTAGTTGAGGAGGCGTGATAGTCGTAGCAAGGACCACGATCGTCACAATCGCCTGTGCCTTGTCGTTGACATCCACGCTCGCCAGCGAGCCGATGAGTGCAGTTTGAATAGCCTACAAGTAATCAGTAAGAAGTCGCCTTCGAACAGCCGGGCTGCACAAACCATGAAAGCTACCTGCTGCCATCGTTCTTGTCCAACCTTCTGACAAACGAATACGACGACGAATCCAGCAAGGATAGTTCCAAAGGATACCATATCTGAGAGCGAAGGGCAGAAGGTAAGCAAATATTTGAGAAGTAATGGCGTGCATTCTGGCCCTCGCTTTACTTACTAGCATAGACACCGGCAATGATGGGCTTGTCCGCGGGAACAAAGAGCAAACCAGACTGTCGAGGCCAGAGAACATTCATCGAATAGTAGAGCATGCCTCCCACGAAGCAAATGACTAAGATCATCGTGAATCCGCGGACATTCTTGAAAAGCTTAGGTGGCAGCATTGGGTACTTGAGATTGGCGTAGGTCTCGTAGAAGCCGAGGAGTACCAAGAGACCAGCACCGACAATGATAGTCGATATCACTTCTTTGCTAGCCCAGTGGTATTGCCTTCCGCCCTACACGATCGTCAGCAGTGTATTTTTCGAGACTGCAAACCTCAATAATACCCAGTTGACTCCCAACAGGAAGCAGATACTCCCTGCGGCGAACAGCATGACTCCTACAAAGTCCATCTCTTTCAGCAGTTCCTTCCGGCTCTTGCCATCCCCTCGATGCTTGGTATTGAAGTTCGGCGGGTTGTAGAAGAGCACGACGAGTATCAGACCAAATCCTTCGAACGAGAATAGGAACCAGTAAACCGCTCTCCATCCAATCGAGGTCGAAGACAGCAATGCGTACGCAATCATGGGACTGACGAACGCCAGCGTGGCAGAAAGCTCAAATGCTCCCACAGCAAAGACCCGAAACTTGTTAGGCACGATCTCTTGAATGCAAGCGTAGCACATCTCTGAACGCCAATGTCAGCGACTCCTGCAGAATGCACGGAAGCCACTTACCCTGCAGACCACCACCGACGCCGAATAGAACGCCACTGGCAATGAGTTGGTTGATGCTCGAGCCCGTAGCGCCGACTGCAGCTCCACACAGCCCAATGAGAGCGCCAGCGATCATGAAATATCGCCTCCCAAAGAGGTCGGAGAGCTGGAACCCTCCTTAGCTCACTTGTGTCTGCATGATTTGCAATGTGCTCCTACTAACCCTTCCGCCTACTGTCACACATACAGCAGCTGCGACGTTCCACGACACGTTAATCCAAGTATAGTTCGGATTGGGCCCAATATCGGCGTTGATGTAAGAAACGATGGTCGATGGCATGAGGAGTGTCATAACGTATGCGATATACTGTGACGAGAGTGCCTTCTGCGGTGTGAGCTCTTCAGTAATTGAAGGTCAATTGGGGCGGACCTTACAGCAATAGCCAGGTAGGCTTGAAGGGTCATCTTCTCCTCTTGCTCTTCCACGATGGCATTCTCACTGCTAGCCGCAGTGTCCTCGACGTACATGGCGTAGTCCTTTTTAGCTTCACTCATCTTTCAAGATTTGAGAACGTTATTCTGGTTGAGACGAAAATGTGTCGAGACCGTCGAGCAAAGAGCGCAAGCAAAGAGAGGAGTCCGCATCAAATATCACATGCGAGAAACGGAATCCACTTGCCTACCATGATCCACGGCTAAAAGTGCCCTTCAAAGCCACGACGGCATATTCTGTAGAGCAGTCTGCACCTCAGCTACCCTCTACCTATCAGCCTCCCTGGATCTTCGAAAGAAACGCATGCACAAGATTCTGTACCCCAGATGGGGTCGCTTGTGGAGATCTGGAGAAGGTCGGTCGGAAAAGTACATCCGAACGCCATCGCGGTACCCGGGACACGTGGAGCTGCTCAAGGACGAGATTCTGAAAACATCCAGACAGTGTGCTCTCGGGTCTCCGCCTCAATGAGTTTTGTTCCTGATGCTCCCCAGAGAAGAAAAGGTGCCGTGTGCTCCAACATCCAGCCTTGAGGTTTTGAGCGTCTGATCGCCCTCAGACAGGCACGAAGACTGACGAAGACTGAGATGCGGCATGCCATCCATCTTGTCTTTCTGTTGGGGAGTTCGATATCCTTTCGAATCAACTGCTATTCCAGCCGTACTGCCTTCCCCTTCGATTTGCTTTATCAAGATGAACGAAGCTGTATGAGGATTGAAGTTCTTTCACAGGAATTGTCATCGGGATCAGAGCCTAGCAAATTCCTTGTGCAGTCCAACGACGGTGGAAAGACGTTCGAGGAGGTGATGTTTGAGACGCTAGGCGCTGACCATCGCAATCCGCAGTTTGTCCGGGCATAGCAGAAAGAAAAATGACGTCGGAAGGGGCAGCTTCCTGGCGATGCAAGAAAACGCATCGAGGTAGGATCACAATACCTCGGGCCATTCTTGGGAAAACAGCGCAGTACCTCAGTACCGCAAGCTGATGATAATAGCAATGTCGTTATAAGGCCATCCTGATTGCTCGAACACCACGAAGATAGATTGTCGCGATAGGCGAAAAAGACCGCGTCCGCTGAAGATCTTGTTCGCAAGAGGACAGCACAAGCAAGATTGAACTCACCGCCACCACTGCCACAGTGTGACAGCAAAGATTGACATGTTCGGCTGGGCTGGTGTGGCGTTGTGGTTGTGGTGAGTGGGTGGGTCGGTGGATGAGGCTCGGGAGAGCTGTCACACGCATTGTCGATCTCCCAAACCGGTTCCGACCTCATCTGCTGTTCCCAGACTGCCCACTTCAGCGTGTCGACGTGCAGCGCTAAGACGGACCTGGCGCCTGCATCCCTCCATGGCGAACGTCACCAGACGCAGCAAGACGGAGAATGGTGTCGGCGCGAGGCCGGAATGAAGACTGTTGTTGCGGTGATGATGTTTTTGACTTGTTGCTCAGACGGAGGATTGGCATCGGCAGGATGCATGACAGGGGGTTCGTTGCAAGTTTCGGAGGGCGTGTCAGGCAGATTGATCCTGAATCTGTCGACTCGCAAGGAAGACGTGCGCGTAAGGTGCTGCAAGTGTGCGGTGGCCCTTCCCGAACTGTGCGGCAGACGTCAACGTGACGGTGTAACCAAACGCATCTCGCGTCCTCCCCCTGCGAGCCTTCCATTCGTCGCGCTTCCACAAACAACAAAAGGCCCTCGCGCTCCCTCCATTCTCTTCCAATTTCAGTTGCTCGACCACACACTTCCACCAGCAACCAGCAACGCAGAAGCAGAAGCCAGTCGCCAGCATTCCTCCAGCAGCCTCAGACACGCAACAGCTTCAGACTCTCCCATAAAACACCAAACAACTCGCCCGCACACGAAACCGTCAAGATGGGCGCCGTCGTCTCCTGCGTACGTCACGCTTTCCTGTCGCTGCCTCATCACAGCACCCACGTGCAACCATGCTGACTTGACGTGTCGGAATAGTTTCAGAGCGTGGTGAACGCGATTACTGCATGCTTCATGGCCGTCGTCAACGCGATAGGTAAAGCCAGACCTCTATGAAAACTTCGATACGCACGCGCTGACTTGTCTGCGTCACCACAGTCGCTGTCGTCAAGGCCATCGTCAACGGCATTGTCGCGGTCTTCATGGCCATCGCATCCGTCCTCACCTGCGGCAAAGTCAAGCGGCGCAAGGCGACAACCAGCGCGGTATAGTGCTGCCGCTACATCATCAGCACAAGCATGCGCTATTTCGAGTTGCAATTGGAGATGCATTTCCAACAGAAGACAAGGAACTGCGCGCGGGAGGAGGATTAGGCGCGTTACAGCATTGCCTTCTTGGAGCAGCAGTGGTGGAACGAGCATGAAGATACCCCCTTACGCATTTGAGACCATAGCGATACGATTAATGTGATTGATTTTCGAGACTTTCGGAGTCCGTCTTACCTGTTCTCATGTCATTTGTGAAGTTCAAGAACGCAAACGATGTTCCAGGAGTCGTATAATTACAATTGGAAGCAGCTACGGGAGCAGAACGTGCACGCAGTATCCATTCCTTCATTCCAAAGCGCCTTCGTCTGAACCTAGTACTGCAAGCATGCTGATCAACAGGGTGATGGGTATGTGAGTTATGGTGACTTCCGCTTCTTCCTCTCCCTCTTCAACGTCCACTCTGTTCGCCGCAATCTCGCTTTTCAATGTCAAGTCGTGGGTCCCATCCAGTTTCTTCATTCGTGTTGGAAGCACTACGCTTTGGCGTCTAGTGCTTGGATCCGTAGATAGCTGTCGCCATTGTCAGTCCCTGCCCAGTCTGCACCTCCTTAACCCAAAGCTGTCCAAACTTACCGCTGGGAACGATGATCACAACCAGCAACAGAATGATACCGATGATGATGCACATGCGCATCTTCATGTCCTTCCACCACATCTGCTTCCTCACACGGTTGGCGCCTCGGCGGAAGCTGTTTGCCTGGGTCGAGAGGTGGTCGGTCTTGTCTTGCAGATTGTCCAAGCGCTCTCCACGCTCTGACATCTTGGTGATGTTGTCCTGCATCGTTCGTACGGCGCCATCGATTTCCTGTGCATGCCGTCAGTGTCCGCATACTTGCTGCCTGCCGCTGCCGGACAAAGAATGCGCCGCTCAACGCTCGACGACGTGCATTCTGCCGTCACTCACATCTTGAAGGCCCTGTGTGCGGTCATCGCGACCAGCGGTCGCTTGTGCGCCACCGCGCTGCACATATGGGTCGTAGAGGTTGTTGTTGTTGGCCGACATGTTGATTGTCGCTTAGGAGAGGCTCGGAGGCTGCGGAGGCGGACGGCGGCTATTGGATGTGAGGCTCGGAGTAGCGAGGGCGAGAGCAATGGCTCGTGGAGTATCGGGAGCTGATGCGAGTGTTTGTAGATACGGTAGTCTGTCGGTCGCTGTGGTGGTGATGGCAAGAGGTGGTGGTTGGAAGGAACTCCAGAGAAGGCTGAGGTTCCGTGAACGTTTGCGACGGCGCTGACTAAGTCAAGAATAGCTCCCTGAAGGCGTGCACAGTAGGGGTAGAGGTGACCCACTCACAAACACAGGTCACAGACTGTGATTCACAGTGTTCACGAGCTCTCTACGCCTAAAAACACTCGGACACATCTTCCGAGCGTAAGATACTCACCCCGTAGCGTCTCTTACGGCTTTCCGGGCGCCGAGAGCTGAGTAATCATGAGATATACGCGTAAGCCGTACCCCCCGGCATCTGTGCTCATACCGTGCTCACAGTGTTTATCACCGTGTTTTTAGGCCAAATCTTAAAAACACCGTGAGTCTTTACCCCTAGTGCACAGCCGACAGCATACGACATGTCTTCGCCACTGACAAGCCCAGAGGCAGCCACATTATTTACAGCAGCGTCTGTTGCCCGCTGTATTCTGATAGCGTCTGAGAACTGGCAGCAAAGCAACACGTTTGCGCAAGCATCACATGCATCATACTAACAAGAGTGCCAGCACGAACATCAACAGCGTCCAAACTCAAGAGCACTGTCACGAGACCAATCACGATTGTCCGCTCGGAACGCATCTTTGGCCATATGCGACCATATTCTTGATTGGAAGCCGTGGCCTAAACTGTCTCAATATACCTCTTCACCTCCCAGTCCGTCACTGCCTCATCCCACAGCCTGACTTCGTGTTCTCTGGTCCCAGCGAAGTGATCAACAAAGTCATCGCCAAAGACCTCACGAGCCACGCTGTCCTTGCGAGCAAATTGAGCGGTTGCATCTTTGAGCGTCCTGGCCAACCGTTGTCCCTTGTCTTCAACGCCTCCAATCTCTTGCCCTTTACCAAGTGGTGGGTGTGTGAGCGGCATCTTCTTCTCCACGCCTCGATATCCGAGTGCTAGAATCGCAGCTAGCACGAGGTGCGCATTGGTATCTGCACCTGGTACGCGAATCTCGAATCGTGTCCCCTTGGGCGGAGAGGTCGGTGGAGCGATCAATCGAATGGATGCTGCCCGATGCTCCAAGCCCCAAGAGACTGTCACAGGCGCCCAAAAGTTTTCTACTAGACGTTTGTAGCTGTTGACCGTCGGAGCCACGAGCGGCATGATGTCCGGTAGACCGTCCAGAAGTCCAGCAAGGAAATGTCGGCCGATATCAGAAAGATGTTCCAGGCCCTCAAATGGAGGATTCGGATCCGCCTTTTCGCGTACGAATAGATTCGCACCAGTCTTCTTGTCCTTCAGGGAGACATGCATATGACCGCTGTTGCCAGGTAGGCCCTCTCTCGGCTTTGCCATGAAGCATGGAGTAATACCGTAGGTCGAACTGACGTTCTTTACGGTGAGCTTGAACAGCGCGGCCTTGTCGGCCATCGCCTTGATCTCGCCATACTCCAAAGCAGCCTCATATACACCAGGTCCGCTCTCTGTATGCCAGCCCTCGATGTCGCATCTGAATTTCGTGCAAGCGTCGTATATGCCGTAGTACCAATCGCGATTGTGGGTTGGTCTCGTGAGAGAGTAGCCGAACATGCCCTCTTCCAAGCTGGGCAAATGGTTGACGGGATTCTTTTGCAGAAAGGTCGCCGTTGCGCTGGAGTTCCGCTCGTCTGAGTTCGATGCGACGTGGTTGCTGTTGGGAGCTCGAAAGGTATAGAACTCGTACTCAGCTAAATGATAGACAGGCTGATGTCAGTATTGATCTTCCAAGTGCATATTGTTGTACCAAAATAATGCAATCATCAAGAGCCAACGAACCTCCTGCCAAAGCGCCCATGCCCTTCTTGTCGATCTTGTCTACGGCTCTCTCCAGTAGGCTTCGCGGACATGCGCTCAAGCTACCGCCCTCTGGCTCGCGGAAACTGCACAAGAAGAAAGGAACATAGTTCTCCCATGGGATGCGCCTGAAACTGCTCAGGTCTACCTCTGCCGTGATGTCTCTATAGCCATTCTCCGCGTTGCTGATCTTCAATTCCTTGAAGTAAGTCTGGTCGTGCATGTCCCAGCCAAATATTACAGAGCAGAAGCCAAAGCCCGACTTTGCTATGGAGAAGAATTTCTTCTTCGACATAAGCTTGCCGCGACATTGACCGTCGATGTCGACGCCGGCGACCTTGACAGCAGTGTCATTCTTCAACAGCTCTTGCAGGTCTGCGAACTCGAGCTCGGCGGGATCGTCTGTGATGGGCATGGCTGCTAAAATGCTCGCGTGCGGAGGCGGGAGGGCGGATGAAAGCGTCGGGGCTGTTGTAAGTTGAGTACAACTGGTGGGCGGGTGTTGAATTGTGGCCGAGAGAGGGGAGCTCTGGCAGAAATTACTTCGGCACAATGGCTGAGCGTCGTATCGAGTGTGGAGGTCAGGACGACGACGCCCTCACGGCGCGCACGCGGGCTGGCCAAGCTGCGATACGCACGGATCACGCGCGCCGATCGGGATCCTGGCCTAGCGGCTCGTGGCTCGCAGGGCAGAAGAACATTCGGAGCAGACCGAGATGCACGAACTCCTCTTCAAGATGCACATCTCTCCGTCTAGATGCTCCCGATTCGTCTATATCCAGCAGCACTCCATTTGCATTGACTTTCTAAGCTAGCAGACATAAGAATCCATTAATCACAGCATTCACTTACGATGTTTCATCGGCATGTGCCCGTTTCCACTGCGACCGGCGATGGCCCGGCACAGGGATTTCGGATGTGATATGACGCTGCTGCCAACCCCTAGCTTATCGGCGGTGAGGCTCCGACTTCCTCTTGTGCTCTTGCTAGAAACCTATGAGTAACAGAACCACGCAAATGCCGGATTTGCCTCCTTGCTAAAAGAACTCCATCCGTCTCGTCTCCAGATCACTGTCTATCGAACACATTCACCATCACGCAGTAATCCACGCCCGCCGCCGAAAAAGCGACAACTTTTCACAGAGGGATTCCTTTACCGTTTTTGGCAGTTGCGAAGCTTCAACAGCATGTGCGTTGCGCCGCAGAAACATTGTCACGAGGCGAATATTGCGACTGATGAACACCAACAGGGCTGAGCAACGTGGTCGTCTCGCCGGCAAGAATGCCATAATCACCGGTGCCGGGGGGTAAGTCCATGATCGAATCCATCCAAGGATAAACATTGACAGCCCTGACAGTGGCATTGGCCTCGAAACAACGATTCTTTTCCTGCGTGAAGGTGCCAATGTGCTCATGACTGACATCTCTGAGCCAGCCCTGGAGAAGGCTTTGGCCATCGCGAAGGAGAAGGCGCCAAACGCAACCGGCAAGGTCGAGACCGCCAAGGTCGACGTTTCCAAGGAGGCAGACGTGAAGGGCGTCGTTGACAAGCTCGATGCCTGGGGTGGCGTCGATGTGATGTTCAACAATGCTGGTATTATGCATGGTGATGACGCCGGTAGGATTTACAATTGTACATCCATGATCATGAGACAAATTTGCTAATTTGGATGTAGATGCCGTGGACACGCCAGAGAAGATCTGGGACCTCACCCAGAACATCAACGTCAAGGGAGTGTGGTTTGGTAGCAAGCACGCCGTGCTCTCTCTGCGCAAACACAAGAAGACCAAGGGCAGCATCATCAACACTGCGTCAGTTGTTGCACTTGTCGGCGCTGCCACTCCGCAGCTTGCCTACACGGCATCAAAGGGCGCAGTGCTTGCCATGACCCGCGAACTGGCAATTGTGCATGCCCGCGAGGGCTTCCGCTTCAACGCGCTTTGCCCGGCGCCTCTGAACACCCCTCTTCTCCAGGACTGGCTTGGCGACGATGAGGCCAAGCGCCGGCGTCGTGAAGTGCACTTTCCAACTGGACGTTTTGGAGAAGCCATCGAACAAGCCCAAGCTGTGCTGTTCCTGGCCAGCGACGAGAGCAGCTTCGTCAATGGCACTGATTTCGTAGTGGATGGTGGAATGACCCGCGCCTATGTCACCCCTGAAGGACCTGCGACCCAGGCCCCTCAGAACCTTGCTAGGTGAATGTCCTAGACAAGTTTCGAAAGACGGAAATTGGGATTGCACCGGAGTGTTCACGATGAGTGTTTGCTTCAGCGATGGCTAGAATTGTTAGACCAGATGTATCTGCCACGATGTATTACATGGAGCGCATCCAGCATGACTTAACCAGTGCACGGACATATTCACATGCGGCTTGGCACGGCCACCACCAAACTTCTCACTCTTCTTTTGTGTCTTTCTGTATGCGCGCAGCAACTCAGCAATTAGCAAGCAGCACAATCAACACCATTAAGTACACGCTTCAGAACCTCCGAGCCAATACACGACATCTTCGGTAAACACACACGCAAAATCTCAGGGATGTATAGCTATACCGTTCCCCTCAACACATACAACCTCGCCAATCTCTTTACCAAGATCCCATGCTGCGACCAAGAGCATCACCGAGACTCAGGACGTGGCCGACGCGGATGCCTGGAGCCCAAGACCCTTCTTCTGCATGACAACGGCGACTTCGCTTTTGTGCATAGCGACTCTCCCCTTTACACCAACTATATCCTAATCCAAGGCAATGGGCAGTCACGCATGATCTTGCTACGCATCATCGTGAACGGTGATGCGAGTGTGCCATCAGGCCATTCGGACTTGGAGGAAAGCGAACTGGATAGAGGGGTAAGTTCTCGGTTAGAGCGGCTCATAGGATCGCGCGCTAATTCTCGACAAGGGTGGTGACGATCAGCAGCACGAGCCGCCGGACAGTAGCGGAGATGGAAGTCCTGCGGCGGAGATCAAGGGGAAGGGTGAGAGAATGTCACCAGGCAGTTCGGCCCCGCCAGCGGCAGGTAAGCGCGCCTCGCAGGGCGAAGATCTGGGAGAATGGCAAGTGGTATGACGGCGCATCTCGATCGGAACCATGAGGGACAGTGCCAGCGTGGATCGAATCGAGAGCATGGCGCAGCGCGAGTCGAGCGAGATATGGTCGGCGAATGGAACCTTTTATCGGCGTGAATTTCTTCTTCCTACCAATGCCTCCATCTTCTCCATAATGCTACTGTAAGGATCCACAACATCATCAATGCGAGTCCCGAAAGCACCAATCGCACTTCTCCTCCATCATAAGGCTCTTTGCTCAATCCATCTTTGACCCAGTCTAGTCACAAGCTCCCACTGCCCTTATCCTGCTCTGGAATCCGCTCATGCAAGTATTTGGCAAGATCCTCAATCTCCTGAGGAGCAGCACTGTGCGGCAAGCCTTTGTACGTCCGGAAGTCAACATCCCAGCCCCATTCTTTCAGCCTGTTTGCCGTCGCCTGGCCCCACTGGTATTTCACGACCGGATCAACATCGCCATGTCCCATAAAGATCGGTGTCTTCTGATTCGGTGACTCGGCAGGCACGAGGTCCCTGAGCTTGCCCTGCAGCAGCAGATAGCACGACAATCCAAAGATTCCACCAAGCTTGGTTGGGCTGGTGAGACCTGCCATCAAGCTCATTGCTCCTCCTTGACTGAAGCCTCCGAGTACTATGCGATCTGATGAAATCCCACTCTTGACTTCGTCCGCGATTAGGTTGTGGAAGACCTTCTGTGTCCTCAGGATTCCGGCTTCATCCTCGCTCCGACTTGCCAGATCGCCGTCGAGCTCTGCGATGTCGTACCATCCGGGCATGCGCATTCCCATGTTGAGCGTAATCGGGATGTTTGGAGCGTTCGGGAAGACGAATTTGGTCTCAGGGAAGAGCGCCTTCCTGCGGAACTCTTCGGCCAAGAACCTGCAAGGGTATCAGCACTGCCAGTAAGGGACTCCATCGGAATGAATTGGTGGGTTCAGAGAAGAACGAGGAAAGCCTTACATCCATCCTGCGCCGCTGTTGACTGGTTAGCATCGCGTCCAACAGGAACATCTGGCGAAGGAAGCTTCACCTGTCGCCCAAACCGTGCGCTACGATGACTGTCGATGTGTGCCGCTTCAATGCGGGAACCACGAGAGCTGCTGCACTCGACATGATTACTGTCAGCCTTTTGCTGCGGGTTGTTGTCGACTCCGACTTCCGTGGACTCGAGCTGTGATGTCGTCTCAGAGCGGAATTAGCCCGCGGCAAACACCCCTCATTATTGGTAAAACGCTTCTAGTACGCGGGTTTGAGCCGCAGTAATGTAATGTTCCGTGAAATGGACGAGCCGACATGACAAAGCACGAGCCGACTATGAGTTCTTTTGCTGCTGCTCTAGGTTGCACTTACATTTGACATTTGAAGAAGACAGTAATTGTCTGCTAATGCCTCGCTCCCTTCCTTGGAGTCTTACCTTACTCATTGGCCTTGTCCTTGCAGCTATCCCTGCACTCCTACTCTCAGACAAAGTGCCTGTCAGCAGCTTCAGAGCCGCGCTTAGACGCGCAGGATCACAAGGGAAAGCGTTCTCGAGAACGACCTCACTCTCCCAAAGCTCATTCAACATCTCTAAAAGTCAGAGGCTCGCAAGCAACGGCACAATGGGGAGAACTCCAGTATATTTCTTGTCGCACGGTGGTCCGAATATTATGGAAGAGGTCCATCATCCGGCCTACGCCAAACTCCAAGAAATCGGCCAAGAGATCACACAGAAAGTCAAGCCGAAAGCAGTCGTTGTCTTCTCCGCACACTGGCAAGGCTACAAGGATACCATTGAGGTCAATACCGCAGAGAGTATGGGCCTGATCTATGATTTCTACGGCTTCCCTGCGCACTACTACGAGTTTCAATATCCCAACAACGGATCGCCGGAGCTTGCGGAGAAGATACTGGGAAAGCTGCAAGGTGCCGGTATCAAAGCTGAGGGCGTCAGAAGAGGCCTTGACCATGGAGTTTGGGCATCTTTCATGTGCGCTTTCAACCCAGAAAAGAATCCGCTGAATGTGCCCATCGTGCAAGTCTCGTTGTTCGACATGGACGATCCAGACATGCATTACGCTCTGGGAGAAGCCGTGTCCTCGCTGCGGGACGAAGGAATCCAGATCATCGTGTCTGGAATGGCTGTTCACAACCTGCGTGATATGTTCCGAACCTTTGGCCAACCAGGCGCGCTCGATTATACCTATACCTTCGATGACGCATTGAAGGAAGCTGTTGAGCAGCCGCCAGAGAGCAGACAGAAAGCCATGTCGGAGTTGTTGAAACGCAAAGACGCCAGACAAGCACACCCGTCTTTTGACCATTTATTGCCCATCCATATTGGCGCGGGCGCAGCGGGAGACGATAGAGGCAAGCAGTTGTGGACTTTACCCGAAGGTAGCATGAGTTGGGCCCAGTATCGTTTCGGAGAGGTGGGCGCGTGAGGTGTTCGATGTTGGTGCAGATTAGCTCTCGAATCGGATTCATTCCAACTCTGTGTATTGTGATCTTGCTCTTGCTCGTCATGTCATGCTCGGCTATTGTACATATGTACATGAGTGGTTGGTAGGATTCGATTGTGGTATATTTCGTCGTCTCTATTAACCCTTGATCAATGACGAGACCTTGTCTTCGATCGCCGCCTCGTCCAGTCCTGAATTCGCAGCGTCAGCACCTCAGTCAGGGCTCCGTGCGGATGTAGCATACCTTTCAAGTCTGCCATTCTTTCCCGTCCGAATTCGTATCGCGCATATACTCGTGGCTCGATTCCGAGCGCCTCTCGGATCATGATTGGGGTGTGTGGGTTGCTGTTCTTCATTTTGGGATATGAGCGTGTAAGGAAGGCTCTGCATTCGTCAGTCAGGAGCTTTTGCGACATCAAGCTTCCCAGGTCGTCTCATACCTGACGGCTTGGGAGTGTTCGCTGGTTTGGCAATGGAGGAAACGCAGCTCCTTGAGCGCTTTGGAGAATGCGCCGGCCATTTTGAGAACGGGATCCTGAGAAGTCGAGGAGAAGGCTCAGGCAAAGAGGTCTTGAAAGGCGCGGTCACGGGAGATGCGCGCTGTGCGATCGACCAAAGGCAAGACGTAGTGAGGCGGGAGGTGAGAGAGATCTCCAAGTGCTGTACTTCCGTAGTCAGCAGAAAGTCGTGGTCCGTGCCCACGGGATTGGTCTCCGCTTCGCCGAAGCACCACCACCTGCTCTCTCTTTGCTGCGCCGGCAACATCACTTCCCCCTCTCAGCGCGCAAAGCAACTCTGCCTCTCGAACACAAACACTGAAGCCGATATCACACATTGAAGGCGCCACAATGTCAGCACGATTCGGTATCCGGGCTACCAACGCCCTCCGTCAACCCGCTTTCCGCCAGAACCTCAACACCAACTTCAGATTCGCACAAAGAAGAGCACAATCGACCGCCGCTGAAGCTGGCGAAGCGAGCAAGAATGAATCAGGATTCAGCAAGTTCTTCAACTCGCCTGTCGGCCCTAAGACCGTTCACTTTTGGGCACCTATCATGAAGGTGAGATACTTCCGACGGAGAGCCGGATTTTGCGAAGACCGGCAAGGGAACCAATTTTGAAGACGTTCATTTCGCTAACGATAATATCTAGTGGGGTCTTGTCCTCGCAGGTGCTGCCGACTTCGCCAGACCCGCCGACCAGCTCTCGATTTCTCAAAACGCCGCTCTCATGGCCACTGGCCTCATCTGGACCCGATGGTGCTTCGTGATTAAGCCACGCAACTTGTTCCTGGCCAGTGTCAACTTCCTCCTGTTCTGCGTTGGAGCCACCCAAACCAGCAGAGTTCTGATGTGGCAGAGGAGCTTGCAAGGAGACAGCATTGGATCGGAAGCTGAGAAGGCCGCCATCGCAGAGGGCAAGAACTTGGAGAAGGCTGTGGAGAAGGCCGAGAAGAAGCTTGAGGGGAAATAGAGGAGCGATGAGGCTGGAGGATGAGGGTGTGATTGTGAGAGGCGGAGGCAGAGGCAGAGGCTACGGAGAGGTAGACTAATGAGACGTCCCTCGTTCGGGAGGAAGGATTCACACACTGCGGCAGAGGCAGTGCTTTCATATGTCCTGTACGTTGACTACTGAGCCACGGCACCTGCGATCGACTGGATCTCTCTAGATCAATTGTACAGTTTCTGCTGACTGCTTTCAAATTTCTCCCAACGTTGTCCGCTCTACAGATAAAGAAAGCTACAGCTGACTCGTAATGTATTCGTTTTGCTCTTGGTGACATGTAAAGCTTTTTAGGCTCATATGCGTGCAACAGGTGGTGCTGCGAAAGCTTCTGCTTTGTGGATTTATCATGAGATCGCAATCAGTCTGTAGCGACGTGATCGAATCGAGTAATTTGTCTCGATGCGGTCGCGATTGGGCGGCACCGTGTCGAGCCCAGCTCCCCACGCCAAAGCCCCGCCAAATTTACTTGCAATTCTTAATCATGAGATAAAGTCAGATCAACTTCTTCCCTGCTCGAGCGACCTTGTGACAGTCAGAATAATATCTGCTTTGACCGACTCTTCTACTTACAGCTTCAAGACGCAGGTACAGTTCAAGATCCGTAAGCTTCCAAAGCTTTCCCTCCCGCGGAAGTCAGCCTCTTGCTGACTGACTGTTCTCCGCGATAGATCGACTTGACAGAGCATGGCTTCTCATACACACTCGCACGAGGGTGCTTCTCACTCTCACGCTGCAGCTGATCATGGCCACTCTCACGAGATCTTGGATGGGCCTGGTTCCTTCTTGGGACGAGAAATGCCGATTATCGAAGGCAGAGACTGGAAAGAGCGAGCTTTCACCATAGGAATTGGTGGGTATGTTCTCCCTTCCAGCCATTTCGAAGCACCTGTCGTATCATATGGAGCACGCATGCTGACCATTGTGACCCAGGCCTGTCGGCTCCGGCAAGACAGCTTTGATGCTCGCTCTCTGCCATGCTCTTCGCGACAAGTACAATATTGCGGCTGTCACCAACGATATCTTCACTCGCGAAGACTGCGAATTTCTCACAAAGCACAAGGCGCTACCGTCAGAGCGCATCCGAGCAATCGAAACGGGTGGATGTCCCCATGCTGCTGTGAGAGAAGATATCTCGGCCAACCTGGCCGCCTTGACCGACCTGCACAGGGAATTTAACACCGACATGCTGCTCATTGAGAGTGGTGGTGACAACCTGGCTGCAAACTACTCAAGGGAACTGGCAGACTACATCATCTACGTGATCGATGTCAGTGGAGGCGATAAGATCCCACGCAAAGGAGGACCAGGTATCACGCAGAGTGATCTGCTGATTGTCAACAAAACAGATCTCTCGGAGATTATTGGCGCCGACCTGAATATCATGGACCGGGATGCTCGGAAAATCAGGTAAGTAGGCCCGTTCACTCTAATTATGCGGTGCCGTTGGGTAGGGCTGACGGATCTCGACTAGGGAGGGCGGACCCACGATATTTGCGCAGGTGAAGAACGGTAAGGGCATGGACCACATCGTTGACCTTATCGTGAGCGCGTGGAAGAGCAGTGGAGCCAGCGCGGCATCCAGTGGGTCGAAGTAGTTGGGAAACGGACTGTATGGCTGAGATGAAAGCGGCCAGCTGAGAGAGATAATGGACGCATGCCTGATCAACAATGCTCGCCCTGCCATGTTCCTTTGGGCCTCCCCTTAGGCTACCATGTCTGGATGAAAGATGTTCTTAAAGGGACGGTTGCTGCTGCACGTTCTTCGAGTTGCTGCTCCTTACGGGTTCGAGTGTAGTACACTGACTCGGTACTTGGAGCCGGGCTGCTTGAAGCGTACCCGAATGTTGCGGCCCAAGGAGAGAGTTTGTGCGCTGTCCAGGACGATGTGGCACGCGAACATGTGTAAAGTCATGTATCTCAATGCTCCGATTTTATGGTCTCTGCCTCTTGCTTGGTTTGTTTGGTGACGCTTTCCCATGGCTGAAGCTGATGGTGGTCGCTTCTCGCGCCTTGACCGCAAGGAACGTTACGGTCAAATTGTGCATCGAAAGGTGTGGTATAGGCGGCATGTTGGAGTACCTTTCGGCTCGGGAGAGCAGAGAACAGGGGTAAGCATGCAGCGTTCTGCGTCGCCGAAGTCAATCGCTCGCTTCCTGGCTGTTTTTGGCAGCCGCAAGCTCTGAACCGGCAAGATGGAGCTCTTTGCCATCGAACAAGCACATGAACGTCGCTCTGCAGTCGATATAAAATGCCGTGGAACATTTCAGACGGAAGACTGAGAATTGTGGTACAAGCAACGGTGCCGAAGAGGTGGTTCCGCGTCCCACCTGCCACGCTCGGAAGGAGGCGTTCGCGTCGATTTGCCGGGTTAAATCGATCTACGCGACACGCGCATGGGGAAGTCGCCGGGCCGGAGCTTGATCCAAACCAACACATTCGCTTTCAACTCACTTGCTGCACCTCACTCACACCTCCCACCTCAAGTGAAAACTTCCGTCGAGCGCCCAACCACCGCCCCTCAGCCGCGAGACCTGCGGCGTCTGGATTGACGTTCGGCCGGCGAGTCAGACGTTCGTTCAAGACACTCGCCGTGCACGGAGCTTCGTTTCGCTTGCACGACCGGGATATCTCGACAGCCATGGTTTCACACTCTCTCCTCCTCCAGGCAAACATCTCTCCAGATACCCGAATGTAGGACGAACTCTCCTCGTCAGCACGACACGGTGGGCAGCCCGGCGCCGCAAACATGTCAGTCGAAAACCATCCGTTTGCCAACCCGCCGAGGCTGCCATCCCCTACCAAAGGCCGGGTGCGCTCCCAACATCACCATTCTCGCACCCTCTCGCGCTCGCCTGTCCGACAAAATCCCCGCGACATCGATCCGATCCTACGCAACCTGTCACCGACCTCCACGCTGCGTGCCTTCGTCACAGACCCCAGCACTATGAGCAACTCCGATGCTCTGTTTGCAAGCATCCAGCACTCGTCTGTCTCAGAACGCGCTCTTGGTGCGAAGGCTGCTCAAGCATGTCTCGATCTTCGCAATTGGACCCACGAGATGCAACGTTGGGAATGGCCTGGTACATTCGACGTCCCTGAGCCTGCCCGAAAGAGGATGCGCATGTCAACTCTTTCTCTCGGCAGCGTGCTCTCGGAGAAAACAATTGATACTCAGGAAGGTGAAGAGAGCAAAGGGATCGCAGAGGAGGAGTATTGGGGCAGCCTTCCCGCACGCACCGTTGAAAAGTATGAGAAACGTGCAGACGAAGTTGGTCAGCAATTGGATCAAATTGACGTGGAAGAGCTCAAGGAATACGTCTTGGTCTCGCATTATCGTGCAGACTCTCGAGCTTCTTCGAGAAATGGCATGATTGGCGACAGCAATGCGCTACCTGATATCAAACGCTTGGACGACTTCACGGCGCTGGTGACGGCGACAATTCTCCAGGCTCTACCTTACATCTCCCAGTTGAACCGACTTTTGGATGTTTGGACAATACGATTGATGATACTCCGCAGTGCGTCGAGATATCTACGTGACTTGAAACGAGCACGCACAGATCTGGATCATGGCTGGGGCTCCATAGCAGTATCGACGAACTCTGCGGGAAGACAAGGCCACGCAGATTTCGATAGGAAGACCATGCTCCAAATGAAGGCGATGATCGAGCAGCAGATTGGGAGTCTTGGCAGGAGACTGGACCGGTTCCTGGACGATTTGGAAGGCCGAGACGACACTGTTCCGGACAGATGGATTGACGATTTTGAGTCTCTCGAAGCTGCCTACGGCTCGTGGGTCGTTCAAGCCGAGCGAAAGGTCCTCGAAAATGAGTGGCGAGCTAGGCGAGCCAGTGTCGAGCGACCAGCTCAGCCTGTCCCTGAGCCAAAGCCTATCGCCAACAAGCCAGACATTCTTGCCGCTTTCTCAGAGCTGGAAGATCCGCTACTAGACCACGATGCTGTGATGAGGGCTTCAATGGACGTGGCAGAGTACAACGTTGAGGCACGGAATGAAGCCGTGAGTCTCCAAGATCAGGCCACAGATGGCCGTGGTCAACTCATGAACCGACAGACTCAAGGCTTAGATACGATCTCCGTACCTCCGCTACTACCGACGGATGTTGAAGATGGTGGTGAGCGCGCCGACTCAGTCAATGCTACAGCTTCAATAAGCAGGGCAAGCACTCCAGCCTCCGACTCGGGACTTAAGGAGGACGGAATTGGACAGGTTGCGAAGAGACGGGCAGCTTTCCTGAACGGCATTGAGAAGACTAATTCTCTAAATATGTCCAAGAGCCCAGTGCGGCCGTTTGAGCATGCTAGTAATGCGTTCACTCGGCTGTTCAAGAAGGACAGGATCCCGGAGCAGCAACCGATTAGAAGGACTGCAAGCGGTCGACTTAGCTCTGCGGACATTCTCGATCAGGAGCGCAAACCGCTGACTCCTGTCTCTGCCAATGGACCAAGCAGCGGTGATTCCAAGGTAGCCGAGCTCAGAAGCCCAAGCTCGCAATTGTCCAGATCGGCTTCAGCGTCCAGAAACGTTGAAGAGCCTACAGGAGAAGGGCGTCATCTCAATAGCGCCCTCTTGGCCGAATCAGATCGTGGACTCAAAAGCAGCGTTGGAGAAAATCTGAGGCCTGGACATTCTGCTGCCGGCACCAAGCCACAGACCAGACTGTCATCTCCGTTCCGCCCACCAGATGATGCAGAGCTGCCAGAAAATTGGCCGTTGAGATCTACTCCGGCCCAGGATGGAAAGTCTCATTCTCAAGGCCAAGAAGAACCTGGATGCAATGGCCCGAAGTCAGAGTCAGATTCAGGCCCCGAGACGAACGCTCCTTCCACTCCTCTGGAGTCAGATGCGTTCGATCGCATGTTCGTGCAAAGTTTGCCTTCCACTCCAGACAGCAGACCTCGCTCCAGCAGGGCCCCGCTGTCATCAGACCCGTGGCCTGGCGCACAGAAGAGGGCAGCATCTCTTCCTCGGAGTACTCGTAGCCCCCTGCCAGACATGCCCAAGCTTGAAATACCCGCCAGCTACCTCGACATGCTTTCGAAGAATGGATCCAGAGTGCCTCAGTCCAGTTCAAGGCCAGCATCAGCTGGGCAAAGCAAGAGTCGGTCAGCAGGTATTGGAAGCAGTACACAGAGATCTACCATCGCATCCGCAGATCGACCATCGACACAGCCGTCTAGGACAAAATCACCGCCAACGCAAACTCCAGTCTCGCCCGCATTGGATTCTGAGGACTCCGAAGCGCCCGCCGCTGAAGCAGAAGCAGAAGTGCTTCGGCCGCATGTGATAAATCGAGCTTCAATAGCCTCAATTGAAGCCTTCCCACGATCTCAGCTGAAAAGCGTTGATGTGCACCGCAGCTCCAGACAAGGCTTGTCATTACCCAAGACTGCCATGCCTCATACGCCAAAGTCTTCGTCAGACTCCATCGCCACAGACAATGCCAATGCCATGGAATTCAAAGGCTTGCTCGCCTTTCCGACTCCGCCCACACACTCGAGAGAAAGCACTCCACTTTCCGGCCGAGACACGCCCACCGTGCTACGCGGAGCAACCGAAAGTAGCTCATTCGGAGCTGGCGTAATTGATACTCCTTCAGGAGGTCAGAGAGCCGCGGTGTCTGCTCCACTAAATGCCGCTATGACGAAGCGCCGCGCGAAGAACATCCTGAAGATCGAAGACGAAGGTTCGCTGGAGATGAGCATGAAGAAATCCCGAACTAATCAAACAGAGTACGATATCGACAGGCTCGATCGACACGTCTCAAATGTTCTCAACACTCTGTCCGGACCCATCAGGTTCAAGCCAAGGGCTGGAGCCGTAACGCCTGTGCCATCCAATGATGCTCGTGCACTCAATGGATCGGGAGCCAAGCAACCGACTCCACGCCGCCTGTCCAAGAGTGCAAGCATGACCATTGCTCCCGCAGAAACCGAATCGAAGAAGTCGACGTCGTCCGCCGAACCCGAAGTTCGAATATATCACCTAACACAGCTTGGCCGCGAGGAACAGCCCATGAAGCTCTTTGTTCGCCTAGTTGGCGAGAATGAACGAGTGATGGTGCGAGTTGGTGGAGGGTGGGCCGACCTCGCAGATTTCTTGAGGCAGTATGCAGACCATCACGGCAGCCGTACTGTGTCTGAAGGCACGGTCGAAATACAGACAGTGCCTCATGCCCATTCTCGCAAGGTTAGTGGCCCTGCTGAGTTTCGCGCAAAGACGCCTTCAACGCCCACAGAGCACGGTCCTCGTCCAAGTAGCAAAGACAGTGATAAGGACTGGCCTCGCCATACACAGAATGGTCATCGCATTAGGGATGGCAGGAGCACACCGGGGAGCGAGTGGCACAATTCTTCCAGTCCTCCCGATTCTACACCCAAGTCGACCTCGACCGGGAGCTCGCGACCTGGAACTGCGAATGTGTCGAGACCGCCTAGCAGGCAGGACACAGGAGAAGTCGGGCTCGCGGGACCATCGAGTGGCAAGAAAGCGGGCTTGTCCGAGCACAAGGCCAAGTGGGTCGAAGGAATGATTGAGCGCGCAAAGAAGGCCAGCGCAGAGAAGTCGAAGGAAGACCGAGAGAAGCATTTTGGTGAACTTGGCAAAGCAGGCGGCACTCGGCGTGTCGTCTTTCGATCGGGTTCAGGTCCCGCAACAGACGGGAAGTCCAAGTGAGGATTAACAGGAAAAGAATTGCGATATTAGCGCTGCTGCTCTTTTGGTTTGATTTTGATAGGCCGCTGGGCAACCACGAGCCCGTTCCTTGCACAAACACAGTTGTTGTTGACGGCCTCCGGAGAGAAACATGCAGTACAGCTTTCTGTAAAATAGAATACGCCGAAGTCGCGCCCATGAGATACCCATAGCATACAGTTGTAGCCAGTCTGAACATCCTGGCCAGAGAGAACCCAGAACTCTTCCTGCTTCCTTCCGTAATAACAATTCCTCACATTGCCTCACTGTGGTGAAAAAATATCAAGTAAGCACGCATTCCACTTCCATAAATGTCGAGAGTATAGGCAGATAGGTGGTGGATGTAGATGTAGAGCGCCGCAGAACACCGAGAGGATCCCCAAGGGCGAATGGATAGATGGATGTGTGTGTAGAGGTGTTTTCGGCCGTCTTGCTCACTCGCTGCCGAACGGTCAACTTCTTCGTCACGCTCCAGCCCGCTCGATCACGCACTGGAGACCTGTTACTCTGGGAATCTAGTATTTGAGAGGAGCGGTCTCCATCGCCTTTGGGGGGAAACGCTCAAGGTGCTGGTGGGTGCTGCTGTAGACGCACTGGATGGTGTGACAACAACACGCTCTTCACAGAATTTCGAGTTCAAAGAAGGGTATTGGGAGAAGGAGATTGTCAGACTTACAAGAGTGATAGTGTCAGGTCGCCGCGGATTGAGGCTTTGAGTTCGATTTCGATGTCGAGGTTCGCTTCTAGTGAGAGCTTCAGGCCTTCGGTGTCTTTGAGTTCGCTCTGTAGGATGGATTGTGTCAGTTTGGTGAACGGATTGATGTCCAAACAGCAATGTCACTCACGTCTTGCGTCTCCTCCGGCTTGATATAATATGGCTGATTGGGATTCGACCCTCGCACGGGAATCTCTCCTCGCATTGCGCGCGCCATGGTGACCGGTCCATCCATCGAGGTGCTGTCGGGCCCTATACGCTCAAACGGCTGCATGGCCGCGAGGTCTTGGTTCGCATCTGCCTCCTCCAATGCCTCGAGCGGCGCGGTCTGCATGTGCTTGCCGTCGTCGATCTGCTGGCGGATTCGCTTCCGGCGGTCTCGTCGTGATGCGGATCGGGATCGCGGACCTTCGAGGCCCTCTTGGCGCTTTTCTTGCTTGATGAGATTGTCTTGTTTTTGCTGTTGCTGGACGGTGCGTTGCTTGGGTGGGTTTTCGAGCGTTTCTTGCGAGAGGTGTTGGAGCTCGGGTTGCTCGATGTACTTTTTGCGGCCGGACTCGTTGAAGGCCATGGTTGCTATCGTCCGTGGATTGGTGCGTCTCTCTGCTCCGGTCTTGTCGATGAGGAATGATAGCAGGGAGGAATGGTATATGGAATTGAGCAGTCGGTGGGAGTACGAATGGAGCGATGGTCTGTCTAGCAAGAGTCTCACAGTGCAAGAGGAGAAGCGCAGGAACCAGAAGCCACTGCTACGACAGACAGACGACGAGTGTGACATGGAGTGGCCTCCCGCCAGGCCTTGACTTACGTGACTTACGTGACTGTTACCCACATCGCATCGCACCCAGCGCGTCGGCCCCGTCGCGCTGCTGGTGGTGAGCGAAGCACATGCACGACGGAAACCGGTTTGCGCCTCGATCCCGGCATCTTCTGACGAGCGAGTGCATGAAGTTGCAAGGAAGCAAGTCAAGGCGATATTCCTTAGCGGGCCCCATGGCTTCCACATCCCTGTCTTCAGCCACAGCGCCTCACGTCATCGCCCTGCACGCACTTACGCACGCTTCGCGTCGCACGTTTTGTGGCATTATACTTCCGCTAAACGCAGTCCTATTCCGCTTTGACTTTGACAAACTGTGGCTGCAGCGTCCAAGGCGCTCAGGCTAACCAGGCATTGGAGGCTGGGGTGAGGCGCAAAAGTTGGCAGCGTGAACGCTAAAGGACGACATGAAACGCGTTTGCAGCGTTGCGTGCTCCATCGCGCTCTCGGAAATCGGATATGATGGTGTTGTTCCGTCATCTCACCTGAGAAATGACGGTTTGCGGCATTGGAAGCTTCAATGCTCGCGAAGGCTGTATCGATCAATGATTACGGATTGTTATGTTCTACGCGGTGTTGACGGTTTGGATTCATCTTGGAATCGATAGGAGCGTCATCGGAGGGATTGTACAGCGTTTTGGAAAGAGAGGAAGAGAATCGATTCTGCAATCATCGTAGCATTTCCGTTACGGAGAGTACAATACACCCTTTCCGACACAACTCCACATACAAAGAAATTCAAGAACATAACAACCAAATGCGTCTCTTCCTGTTCCTTCCCTCTAGTTCAGCAGACCCAGAGTCAAGTCACCGTGAATCTTGGCCTTGAGCTGAATCTCAATGTCCAAGTTCAGCTCCAGACGTAGACGCAGCTGCTCGCCCTCGCCCTTGTCGTCGTCGCCGCCGCCTTGCTGACCCTGGCCTCCTGTCAATCCGCCAAGTGCCTTGCCTGCAGTATCGCCCACGGAGTTCACTGCGTTTCCGGCTGTGTTCTGTACGGCGTCTCCGGCCTGGTTGACGAGCTCGCCTCCTGGTAGTTGCTCGGTAATGTCATCGAGAGGTCCGCCTTGAGAGCCCTTGCCTTGACCTTGCTGCTTCTTCTGGCGCTGTCGCTGGCGCCGGCCTCCAGTGGCGCTCACATCGCTGCGAGCAATCGATTCGGTGTCGCTTTCCTGATTGCCTCCTCTACGTCCTCGGCCACGGCTCTGGCGACGGCGGGAAGGTTGGCGAGATTCTTGCTGGGGTTGGGGCTCTGGCTCTTGAGCGTCTTCTTCGCCGTCCGCTTCGGCCCCGGCTTCAGCTCCGGCGCCTGCGTCGCCTTCTGCTTCGTCTGTTTGCTCTGGTGTCGGCTGCTGCTGCTGTTGCTGCTGCTTCTGGCCAAGCTTCTTAGGAGTGCGCTTTTGTGTCTTCTGTTGGGCCTGGGCGTTGCCGGAGGCGTTGGCGTTCAGCCCAAGGCTGCCCTGACCCTCTGCGGATGCCGACTGTTCCTCTTGCTGCGAAGACATTTTGAAGGGGTGGTGCTGTGCTCAATGTGAGAAGATGAGGCCGTTGATTCTAGGAAGAAAGTAGATGATGAGAGTGACAAGAGCAGAAGAGGCACACACTTAGCCCGTGGTGAGGAGTACCAAACCTGTTTCATGTCCACAGCGGAGGTCCATTCACTTGCACCCTTGCTGCTCTGACGTTAGCTGGCTCCACACCCGAGAGCCACACGTTGCATGGGTATGCCTTGTCGCGCCCCTTGTCGAGGCGCACACGATCGCCGAGCGCGCAGATCGGCTAGAGATGCTGTGGCTGACATCGGGAGCCCATTCCTTGATTCGCGGCGGGAGAGCTGCTTGGACGGAAAATTGCTCTTGCTCTCTGCGCATATTTCGCCATCTCTGTTGCAGATTCCTGCGCGAGAAGATCACAAGCGGCCATGCGGAACTTTCTGAGCAGTACGGTGAGCAGTCCGAGGGATGTGACGGCGGGTCGTAGGATCGCGAATCTTCCAAGGCTTGTTGCAGCAGACGCGTGGAACAGTGCGGGTGTCACGACCGGGAGGATGCGCGGGTTGACGTAAGGAGGAGAAGCGACTCAGGCGGCGCTGCTGCCGCATCCGACAAGTGATACGTGCCTTGAGCGAGACGCGGCATCATTACCTGGGCCCGATACATGATGGAAGAAGGTGTTGCTTTGGTGGAAGGAGATGTCGTGAGATGGGATGCCTTTTGACGCAGAGGCAGTTGAAGCAACAGCCAACAGCGGTGAGCCAAAATTGTCCTAGTTTCTTGGCCTACCTCGGCCCGTGCATGGGGGACGTGAAGATGATCCGACTTCACTTGACTGCCATATGCTTTGCGACCATCAATACCAAAGTCTGACTTGCCCCAAATGGCGGAGAAGAAATCTCGGGATGAAGCTGCAAGAGCCAGAATCATCTCACACATGAATGCTGACCATCACGATTCGGTTTGTTGAAGGACCGCCTCCTGCCGCAACACAACATGAATCTAACCCATCCTCCCATTTTAGGTAGTCCGATACCTGCAACACTACGCCAAACTCTCCTCGATAGCCGCATACTCAGGCCGAGTCTCAGATGTCAGCCTCAACCACCTGTCCCTCTCCTGCCAAGGCAAAACCTACCGGATCCCCTTCGAGCCGGCCATGACTTCCTACCGCGAAGCACGAGAACGCGTCGTCGAGCTCGACAAAGAGTGCAGAGCAGCGCTGAACCAGTCAGACGTAACGGTGCAGCACTATGTTCCTCCCACAGGCCTCTACGCGATCGAATTCATCATCATTG